>CM021699.1:22747510-22769237 GCA_011074415.1 Stictonetta naevosa
TATATAGTTGTATAATATATTTTTATATATATTAAATATATATAATATATTTTTTATAAATCTTGCTGAATTCAAGACCTTTATTAGTTGTTATAGGTGTGAGCTCAAGAAACTAACTATATATTTATTGTATGAAGTACTTTTATGTGTTGAATTTTTACTGGTTTTGATTTTATAATATCAGAGGAAAATAGTTAAAACATTAATTTACTCTCTTTCATATCATTAAGTACCAAATAAGAGCTTGGGAAAAAAAAAAAAAAAAAAAAAAAGTATTTGTGAGGACGGTGAGAGGCAGGGGGAAGGATATACAGGAGGCTTCCCTTCTATGAAAATCTGAGGATCTCTAATAAAGCTTGAATCTGTCAGTTCAGTACCTGGTCAGGTTAGGTGGTTTCAGTGCTGCTGTGATTAAATGATTCCCTATCTCCTGAGCTCTACTCTGTTAGACAATAAGATTCAATGCTTGGCAAAACTGTTAAATTGGTGAAGATGTTTTTTTCAAACCATTTTACAGTACACACCCCAAATTCATGGAAGTACTTTTGTTATAGATCTGGTTGACAGTGAAGTGTTTATTAATGATGGAGGAGTATGTAAAACTTCAGAGAAGCTTCTTTTTATTGTTTTAAGTCTGAATAGAGAATCATTTTTTTATTATTTTTATTTTTTTCTCTTTTACAGCATCATATTCATTACTTGTCTAGAAAGAATAATTCCGAGTTTCTTATTCAGCTAAGCTCATATTTTAAAAGAAGGACTTGACATAGTTTGGAAACACCTCAGGCTAGGGACTATAGGGAAATAAAGAGGTTGTAAGATTTTCAGTTCTACTCCTATTACCAAGGCAGATACTAGGGCTGTCAAAGTCCTATTCTCTTGGGACCCCTTCTAAAGCATTTTGGTAGAAGGCCCTGTATAGGCTCCTGAAGGAAGACCTTCTCCAAAGGGAAGCCTGGGTCTCCATTCTCCTACATAGGGTAGGAGAGATCTAGACAACAGCAACAAGTGCAGCTCCACGTCTTGAAGTCAGGGCCTCCTGGAATCCTGCTTCACCTCTCTGCTGCTGTCCACTCACCTTGATTTTTCTCTTTTTTTTTTTTTTTTCCCCCTCTGGCTTCTTTGAAGGCACACACAGTTCAACAAAAGCCTCATTGATCGCCCGTGTTTGCTCATCACTTTGTTCTGGACACCTAACCTGACACAATTATCTACTTATTCCTTTTGTCTGGAAGCAGAGGTGATAACAGTAATCAAGTTGTTCTGAAAATGCCACGAGCACAAACACAATCACACACAGTACCTGCCCTTATTTAGATGCATGTGGCATTAAATATTTGGCTGATTCTCCACAGGAGTTATTCTGGATTAACACAAATGTAACCTTTTAGTCCATTGTTTATCCTCACTCTGGGTGATATGGTGGATACGCTCAAATTCTGCTACTGTTATAGCTGTGACTTTAGGCTGAGGATCACATAGTGGGGATTGACCAGGTTTGTTCTGAAGCTGGTATTGATGCTCACCCACATAATTTGTCATTTTCCTTCGCTTATCTATAGCAAGATATAACTGGAAATGCTTTGCTATTGCCCTGAGGAGATACATTCGTGACCTTTTTTTTTTGCTTCTCAGGAGCAAAATGGACCCTCTGTCAATCAGTGGGATGTTTGTGTTTCTTAAGAGCTGGTTAATCTACAGCACTTAATCTACAAAGTGGTTATACTTTTGCCTTTGTACGTGACAGCTGTATTTCTCCATTGTGCAGATGATGGCAATACCTAAACTTTCATTCATGATTTGATACCTTAGGTATCCTATCATACACATGTAGATAAACACAATCCCTACTTCAGAGCACAATGTAATAAAATGTTACAGAAACAGATACTTAAATAGGCAAGAGCTGGGACCTCCTTAGTTTAGATGGCCTTGAAATATTAATTCTCTGTAGCTAAAAATCACTTAGAAGTGTTTTCAGTGAGGATGCAATTTCATTAGCATTTTCCTACATACTATCTTCAAACTAGTGTCATGCACCGTGTGCCCTGTAGAGCTCCCTGTTCTGCACACTGCTGCTGCTGTGTGCTGTAAACAGCTGTGAAGCCAAGGCCAGAGGTGTGCATGCCAAGCAGGATGTGCACAGTAGGTATTTGAATATGATACATCTATTTTTCAGAAGTGCTACCAGTGTAGAGGCATTTGCAGAGGAAACACTGTATCTTTAAAAGTCTGGATACAATAGCTCTAATTACACTTCTTAGTTCAGGGCCATTGCTACACACAAACCCTCCAATTTCTATCTCACCCCAAAGGCTTCTCTTTTTTTCTTGCTCTTGACTTCACCACAGTAGGGTATTTGTCATACACACCTGCCAGTGATGTGTGATGCTAGCTGATCATGCAAGTTAAGGCTACATTAAAGCCCTCAGGTGTGATGTACACCCAGCTTTCAAGCAATAATTGCTATGATTTTCAAGTTGATTGATTTTTTTGGGATCTGTATTAAAAGTAATAATTCATGCTATTGTGTAACAGACAGTAGTTGAACTTGGTACAATATTGGTTTGTTGTTGTTTTCCAAAAAAGTAACCATGCAGGATTTTAAGGTGAAATAAAGATGTGCCAGTGATCTGTATATGTATAGGCAAAAACAAAACAATGATGTAGAATGAAAGACAAGACATTTTTGTTGTGCATATACTTGGAATATCTGAAAGTTATAAATGCCAGAGTTCATTTCCCTCTCTCTGTTTTAGGAGGCATGCAACAACTCACAAAAAATACTTTTCTTCCAAGTTTAAAGATAGTTAAAATTTCAGCATGTTGAAGATTTGCTGGGTTTATTTCTGTAATTGCAGTAACAACATTTTTATTAGATGCCATAAGTGCCAGAAAATAAATGTAAAAATTATCACTCTATTTATTTTGGTTGAATGTGCATTGATTCCTGATCCTAATATAGTTCTGTCTGCAAAAGACATAAGTTTTGAAACACAATAATAGCTAAGTATGTAATATCCACTCTGTCTATAATTAGAATACGTTACATTCTGTAGTATTGTAGTATACACATACCTAGACATATGTGTACACACATATATAAGTATACATAAAACAACAAATAGAATTGGATCTCCTGCTGAATGAAGTGATGAGCCCACAGACCAGTTCTCCTGACCAAGAAGGGCAACAAAGGAGAGGTAGAAACTCAGGCTTCTATGGTACAGCCTGAAGGCTGGGAGCAATAGAAAGCATTCTCTTTCCATTACATTGCAAAAGTCTGGCCAGGGACCACAGATACACTTCCCAATAGCTGTCTTGGGGGCACACCATGCATATAGGAATGGAGAAGTCATTATACTCTTCCTGGGAAATAAATGTTTTCACTTTTTCAGACAGACTACATTTATGAATTCCCCCCATTTTTTCTCCTGTGCATCATTTTATATTAATTCACACTGAATTTCATATGACATTTTATCACCTCAGTCTTTTACAATCCTGTCTCTTACAGAGCTAGACAGAACTTAACCCTATGGGCCATATTTAGTCTTTGATGAGCAAAATGCAGAGTAGCAAGAGCTGCATTGAACCATCCCTGATTCAAAGCAACTCTGGGTATCCCCTGCCAGTTCCTAACTCTTCCCTTACCTTCAGGCAGAAAGCTGCCAGTGTTACCGGGCCTGCCACTGCTTCTGGTGCTGATGGCAATGTATTTTTCCAACCAAGTTCAAGAATTCAGAAAATGTTCCTGTTATACATCAAGACAGCAGAAAGAATCTCAGCCTGCTAAACTGAGGCACCTCCATGCACCTGTGCCCCAATGGGGAGGAGGCCAGGGATAACCTGAGCAGTTCCTGCTCTGCCTGGTTGATTTTTATGAGTTATACATTACTTCCGCTTTGGCCAAAATAATCATTGATAGGGTTGAGGAGTCCTCAGAGAACAGTTAACTGAAACTATTCTAGTCTCACAAAGAGAGCTTTGGTTAAGCAAGTTAGCACTTCTTTTTAACTGGAAAAACAAAAACAAAAAATAAGTTAATTTCCTAAGTTAATTTGTGGAAATGGAAAAAAACAAAAACAAAACAACAACAACAAAAAAACTTTCAGCAGTTTGGAGGCATTGTTAATATTTTTTCCTATTTCTGATTTACATCTGTGTGATTTCATTAACTGATAATTGCTTTTGATGTGGAATGCAGAAGGAGATAAATGTCTCACGAATCAATAAGTGACGAGATTTCAAACAGAGTTGCTTATTGATTTTTATCTCCAATTTACTCTGCTTTGAGTTTAATTATAGCTATTACACTCCATTTGTTTGAAAAAATTGCATGCAAACATTTGCATGAAGTTTTTTAGTGCAATTATATTTCAGTTGTTTTAAAGTAATTTATGTATTTTGATCTGGAAAAAAAAAATAATTAAAAAACAAACAAACAAACAAACACAACTGGTATTCCAGCTTTGAGAAAATATTCATGCATATCATCCTTTGATCATTATGTGGAAGCACTTGATTATCTTCATGCACATTTATTAAAAAATGCCTATTTACAAGTTTTCATCACACTAACAGTAATTCTAAGTGAAATTTCCTAGAAAATAAATATCTTAGACAAACTGAAACTTTTTAGTTTCAAAACATGTTTAATTTAATCTAAAAATATTTTTTTGTGAGCATTTGGATTGGTAAGAAAATTGAAACTTTTTCATTCCCTTGTGATCATATATTTTTGGCTATCAGACTGAAACAACAGGTTTTTGCTCAACGGTAGAGAAATTTATTTACACAGATCCAATGTATTTAAAGGAAACTGGTAATTCTACTGTCACATGAAGAATTTCTTACTGTAACAGCTAATTTTCTGCTAAACCTAAAATTGGTGTTATTAGTGCATTCTAGTAAATTTTCTTTTAGAAACACCCATCTAGAACAAAGATTTAGTACTTTTTCATCAGTGATTTAATACAGGAATCAGTTTTATACGATATGACCAGATGCATTGTCTATTGGAGGAAAACATTCATGGAGGCACCTCTGATAAACAAAAACTGCCAAAATTATGATAATGGAATTATGTCCACTTGATTCCTTAGGAATCAAGAAAATGACATGCAATGTAAATGCTCTAGTCTGAAGCATGTAGAGTAACACAAAAAAGAATTGCGGAAACTGATGCCTTGATTTCCGAGAGCAGAACTCCTATGGATTGCACACTTATAATATATTGATGATATATAGGGCAATCTGCTTTCTAGCTGTGAATCTTTTATTTTATTTTATTATTTTTTTTTTTTTTATATACTCACGTTACCTACGATAGCAATTTTGTGTGGATAAGTTCCCTTCAGAACATCCCAGCCCTGATTTATTTAGTGCTTAAGTTTATGCATGAAAGTCCTCAATTAGGAAATGCAGAATCTAACTTTTATCCCTATCATGGGAATCAAGAAGCTTAAAAAAAGAATGTATTTTTAACACCTTTTAGTAAGCTTGGTTTCAAAGTGAATTAAGATCAATTGGAGTACTTCCATGAATTTCATTTGGGTTTGAATGAGCCTCTATGAGCTGATATGCATGACAAACATCCATGTAACTTTCAGTGCTTACAGAACTGTATTTGTAGGTACACTTTTAAAATGTGTAAATTATTCTGTATTGACAAAGATATAGTGGAGATGGTATAAATGTTTAATTGATTTTGGGGGGGAGCAGTTATTACTAGAAGTGGCTTATTGGTAAATTATTCTGGGAGATGCAGGGATAGAGACTCTTAGAGTATTTGTTGAAAAAAATAAAGCAAGTAAAAAGTAATTTTATTCATTTATATTTGCATTAAGTATAAAAAGGAATAGAGATTTTCTTTTGTTTGTAAAATTTTACAGATGTACATAAGTTTCCAAGGAGATCTGATGTTTTTAAATTTGATTCAAATGGTGGTCTAGGAAGTTTTACTTGTAGATCAACTACTTAATTAAAACCTCTTTTACAAGTTTTTGAGCATATATTATAAGGTGTGGTAACATGTTCTTCTCTAGATTAAGCTTATTTTGGCACCTTCTCTACTGATTCCTCAAACTGTAATAACACTTTTACCTCATTTCCTAAGAAAAGGAACTAATGGAAGACATTTCTCTGCATAATGTGAGGTAAAAATTGATGGAAAAAAAACAAAAACAAAAACAAACAAACAACAAAAAAAACCACCCACCTTTCTTTGCTCTGCTCTCATCCTCTCCGCTGCCTCCTCTACTCTTGACGAGTTCAGAAGATCCACCAACTCTCCCTCAGGCTATCAACCTCTCAAGTATTAAATTATTTTGTAATTGTTTCATCATTTTTAGTCTCTTCTCTGAAAATTCTCTCCCACCTTTCCTGCTTTTCTCTTGCTCTTTATTACTGTTTACACACCTTTGCGGCCTTTCTTAGCCTTGATTTCTGAATTGGTTTTAGCAAGGTTCAATCCTTTGTCTACTTTTTCCAGGCTTCCTGAAAAGTTTTTAATACTGTTCAGCTTTTCCTATGCTTTTCCCAAGAAATTTGATGTGCACCTTCTGTAAATCTAGATTCTTCTGACAATGCAGCTTCTGCAATAAGTCTCAAGATTATAGTTAAATGTTATTTTGTATTTTGTCTGTTACAATCATTTTTCTCCCTTTTTGCCTCCCTGTGTCCAGGACTCAAATTACAATATAATTTATCTTATACTTTTCTGCCCCCAAATTCAAGCAAACTGTAGATTTTAGCTGTACTTCTGGAATCAATATCCCTGGGTTATTTTGGACAGAGAGAAGAGTTCCTCTTACATATTGTAAAACTTTAAGGTGATTATTTAAGACATGGATCTGGACTCCCGCTTCTCAGACCACAACAATTTTGGACTGACTGGGTGGGTGGAACAGTTTGAAACTGAAATCCAGAGGCTTGGTCATTACCCACTGACATTTCATCCTTCACCCCACAGTAGCTTGTTTCCCCTGGTCCTCCCCTCCATGTGATGCTGTCACCAAACAAGGGGACTGTACTGTAGCTGCAATGGAGCAACATGCATGGTAAGTGGTTGATCAGTGAACATGAGTTACTGGTCAGCCTGATGTCACCAAACTGAGCAGCCAGCAGCTGAGACCTGTCTGGCTTCAGTCTTTTGCTCCTGTGCAGGCAGGACAGGAGAAAAATTTCTGCTTCTCTCCTCAGTCTGTTTTGAAGTGGTCAACAGAGTTCAGAAGTCAAAGATAGATAGATGGTCACCTAAGCCACATTTAATTAGGAGGTTGATAGGCAAAAAAAGAGGGTGTCAGAGTAGACACTTGTTAAATCTGAGATTTTACAGTGTAAAATACAACTCTAAGGAACTGTGAAAGGTCAGATAGTCTCTTCCCCTCAGGAAAGATTAAGTAAATGCACACTGTTCTGGATCAATTGTTTCTACTGAAAAAAAAAAAATAAATGTTCATTTTATGTAATCCCACAGTCCCTGTTTTGGTACATACCTTTCTTCAAGGCCAAAATTATCTCTTTTGGAAATAAAGAATATTTTTCACAGGTCTTAAGTATACAAAGGGTAAAATCTCTCTTCTTTTTACACGTCTGATATCTGGTGATTGATAGGATGATCTGCTTAATCCTTCTTTTTCTTAAACTAAACAAGACCAGTTCCTTAATTTTAGTTTTAGTTTTAGTTTTAGTTTTAATTTTATTTTATTTTATAATTAGAATTATTAATACTCATGTAATGCCTTTGTATCATCTCTCTTGGAATATCTCTGATTCAAGTACATCTTTCCTGAATTATGATATACAGAACTAGACATCGCTACAGCTTCAGCTGCAATGATTAACATAAACCTTCCATAGGACGCATAACATCAATGTAGGTAAGAATAAGATCTGGCTTATTTTGTGACAGTTTCATATTCCTGAATCATACCAATTTGGTGCTTCATTAGTATGACCATGCTCTTTTCTGAAGTGTTACTATCACATCACATTTCCATGTCTGGTATTTCTACGTGTTTCTGTTTCCTACATGCAGTGTTTTGTCCTGCCAGCTTGTTGATTTTAGAAAAAATATCTCTAGTTTTTAAAGACAATTTTTAAATCAGGCTCTGTTCTCCAAAAGGATCATTACATTTCTCATGCTTCTGCAGTTTGGTGTCATGTAAAAATATCATTTGAACTAACAAAAGTACATAAATGAATACAAATCAGAATAAGTCATTTGTGGAATACTTAAACTATCATTTGGACAGAGATCCATAACCGTCCTGTTACTGAACGAAGTGGTTCCATTAACTCATGCTGTTCCATCTACACAATACTTAATTTGCTTGTGAGATTGTCACTTATGTCAAAGACCTTACTAAGTTTAGATATGTCACATCTGCTGCCTCATCCTCCAAACGGGATATTTACTTTCTCAAAGCAAATGTGATTGGGTGTGATTTGTTTCCAAAAATTCATAGTAACTCTTCTTATCACTTTACTACATTTCAGCTGCTTCCAAATAGGTTTTATTTTGTTGTTTCAGTATTTTTTCAGCTTTTGAGGTTGGGTGGAGAGTGAATGGGCTCCTTCTTTTTTCCCATTGGTTTAGGCAAGGCAAGTATAGTTATATTTCAGTACTCTAAAATCTTCCCTACTGGCAACAAGTTTGCAGAGGTAATTGCTACTACTGCAGAGAAGTCCACAGTATTCCAGAGTAGTCTTTTCTACTAAGACCAGAAGTTCTTGACATAGGGTCCATGCTTTTGAACGGCACACAATGGAACCTTGAATTTATCTGAATCTACCAGATTCAAATATAATACAAGCAAGTAATAGTAATAAAATAGCATAGTTTTGTTTGTGTTTCTAGTATTATATATTTTTTTCTTCTCATACCAGATTTATAAAAATATTCCCTTTATCTTCTCAGATGCAAAAATTGCAGTTGTCAATTTCAAAATAATCAGATTTAACCAAATGGACATAACTAGACTAAATAATGAGAGACAGATTATTAATAATTAGTTTTATTCCCTCCTTTGCAGTGTTCATCAGTCTTAGAAATAGAACATGGATAGAACAAGCTGAGCTGAAACCATTAGGATTCTCCTTTATGTGATATTCAAATATGTGTAAATTCAGGGATGGATTTATTAGCAAAGGACCACATAAGATTTTAATCCTTCTTTCACTATCCCATTAACATTGCCTGGTGTGGGGTGTCTGTACATAAAGATGGAAAAGCTGTATGATTTGGAGACCTGTGTGATTACATCCAGTACTAGATTTATGCGAATCCCATTTTGAGAATGTCAACAGCCTTCTTTCAGAACTAATAGTGTCTGTGATTCTTAAGCTTTCAAAGAAAATCCAGAAAAGGCAGCCTCTATCTGAGGAAATTAAATGATTTGCAGCTGTGGAGTTTGGGGATTCTTGTAGTGTTTTATGTCTGTATAGAAGAGAGTGGTAGGATTTAATTAAAAACAATTACAATCTTGCTTATGAAATTTTACGTGAAGCCCTGTAGAGTTGTGCATCTATTATGGATTCCACAGGTTTCCTCCAAAAAGGTCATCATTTCTTATTAAATTAAGTGAGAAAAAAAAAAAAAAAAAAAAAAGATTTTAAATTTGCTTGTCTTTATTGAGAAAGGAGCAAGAGCGCTGCAGTTTCCAGCTACCACTAGGCAAGTCTGAAGGTCACACTTGAGTATTGAAAGTTTCAAAAATAGTCAGTTAACTTTTGACTTTTATACTGAATGTTTCAGAGGGTCCTACCAGACTAACACTGCTGAGTTTTGCTCCAGCAGTTCTGATATTGCCTTAACTGTGAGCACCTAAACTGATTCTTCTCCCTTTATCATTCCAAGATGAATTGGCAGTGAATCTGTGTGTGTTCTAGGGATCTGAAATCAAAATGTACCATCAGGCTTGGAGCTACTAGAGATACTGGAGAAATATCTAGCCTGTCAGGTTTGTTTCTTTGCTGTCCTGGTGAAATACAGTGTGCTATTATGGCAAGGACAGAACCATCCTTTGATATGCCTTTACTGGAGTTTTCTTCAGATTTGAGTAAAAGGCTCCTTCATTGCTGTGAGCAGTTTATTTGCCTTTATTTCTTCCAGGTAGTGCTGCATGTCTATTGTGTTCCATCAAGGCAGTGCTCCATAAGGACAGACTTGGGATTTGTACACCAGGAAATTTTATAAGAAGCAGGTGAGGGAGGTAGGAGAGCAGCAATGAGACCTGACCATGTCAGGAGTTGGTTGCCTGAATAGTTAGCAGAAAAAAAGACTGAAGTAAAGGGAATGTGGATAAATTTCTTAAAATATAAATTTGTATTAATATAGTCTATTACACTCAGTCTGTGTGTAGACCTCTGGAAAATGAGATATGAAGCAGCTCTCCGAGGCAGGACCCGACCCTAGGGCAGGCAGACGATGCTGTGGGCTAGGAGCAGAGCCTGACACCCACCATATGGCTGCCCTCTTTTCCTGTTTTTTATCTGTGGAGGAGCATGCTTCTGCATCATGGTAAACACCTGGCCACCTGCAGCCAGCCATATGCCATGTCTGGGAGCAGAAAACATGCACAGCACACATATGGATGGCAATGACAGCAGGGGCAGGTGCTAAACTGTGGGGTCTGCAAGAGGACCATGCCTTACAGCATGCCAGTAAGGTGGTCTGTGTTTCCTTAGCTAGTCTCCACTGCTAACCCATAAAGTACAAGATTATTTCTGGGTTCAGGTGATGAAAGAGATGGAAGAAATACAGAAGTGTTCATTGGGAAGTACTAAAGTGAGATAAAAATTGTCAATTGAAAAATAACCTTTAAAAAAAAAAAAAAAAAAAAAAAAAGTTTGCCTAGGAAAGACATCCAGTGTCAGAGATGTTTCTATTTTTCATGAAAAATACTAGGCCCTCAATTTTTTAAATGTTTTATTACACACTGTTTTACTATGCTTATCAATTTCATCTTTGTGTTGTGGAAGAAAAACCTACACGCAGGAAAATGCAAATATATGTTTTAGTTTGTCTGCTAACTCAGCAAGCACTCTGTGGATCAAAGAAGAGAAGTAGGGATGACCCTCCATCCAAGACAGGAATGAGACTAACTAGAGCAATGAAAGCCTTTATCACAGTTATTGGTACTCTAGTGATTGGGCACACTTACAGGAAGCTGGAAATACCATCCTGGCTTCATTTTAGACAAGACAGCACTGCGAGTTGATCACATCTGCTGTAACCAAGGGTCCGTGCAGGCAGCTTCAGCGTGGAGCCAGGGTGGATGCTGAGAACATCCTTTGCCCTCAAGCCCATCTGCACTGTCCTGCAGCAGCCTGCAGCTTCAAATCCAGCACTGGGGAACTGCACTGGGGCAACTATGACTCTTCCCAGGGCATCAAAGGTGGCTTTTTCCCACAGCCTTCTGCACATGAGCCTGCAGGGTCTGTGCTGGGTATGCTGTGCTATGGGCTCAGCTCCTCTTCAGGTTGTGCTGTGCCACATCCTTTGCTCTTCTTCTGACCTCTCCCTTGCTTTGAACCTTCATATTACATGATTTGTCCAGTCTGTCACTTTCGATAACCCTGCATCTGTCACATCCACTTGTTTTTAATTACTCTGCCATTTAATTTGTTTTTAACATCTGTGTCCAGTTTCTATTTGGGGTCATTTTAATTGTTAGTGGCTAATAGAATTTGAAAGGAATATGATTTTCACATATTTCGTTCAACATCATCTATTGTGGTTTGCTACAGTTGTCTGCTGCTGTTGATTTGCTGCCATACAAATGCTTTCATTAACTAGAGATCATTGTTATTACTATAAAATCCCCATTTATTAACTGCCCTATCAATTATCTGCCCTGTTGCTTATTGATCTGAAGTCTCCTGAGCAGATGATCTCCTGGGGCACATTTCATCTCTCATACAAATCTACCAAGTTCACTGGAATCATGTAAAAGATGAACCTGGCTCTTCCACTGTACTGATCTCCTGCCAGCACTTTTATTGAGATTCCTACTGATTGTGCAATCACCTAACAGATTCGGTACCACACCAGTTTGCAGCTCCATTGATTCATGATTCTGCTGATGCTGATTGGCCATTTCTCACCATTATTTTTACTTTCCTCCTTCTCCCCTTTTTACTCTCTTTTTCTTTCTCTCTTTAAGTCTCATCTGCTTGGATACCTGCCTTCCTGTACACTTCTGAGTTTTGGTGTTGCCTTTTCCATGTTACTGTAACATCACCTGCAAGTCCCTAAGGTCCTCCTTTACATCAAATCAGGTATCGGTATGTAATTTTCCCATTCTTTGTTTCTACTTTGTGTTTTCTAGCCACAATCTGAATTTTACACTTACTGTTTGGAGTCATCTCTCCTTCATCCTTCTTCCTGACCCTTTCAGATTTTATATTTTATTTTATTTAAATATCCACCACCTTCTTTCTGGTGCTTCTGGCAAAGCACAGACCAAGCACATGTTAATATAAAAAGATGCTTTGTGTATATATCAGCAGATATATTTCCTCTTTTTGGAGGTAATAACCCTGTTCCCTCATATAAAACATTTAGATGACATTTGAAGAAACACTATACTAAGGCAGAGGGAATCCAATTTACAGATATGTGTTCTGTCAGGTAAGTTTGGATTCCAATGATGGAATATTTATATTTATCCAAATAACTAATTTACTCAAAAATTGTATAATTTCCTAGAAAGTACACAAAAATATAAATAATTCCAAACTTTGCCAACATAAATATCAAAATAAAAAAGGCAACAACTCAGTATTGATTTAATATTGACATAAGACTGAATTAGAGCTAATATAGAAGTCTTTGGGATCTTCATTAATGTCTCTGGTGACCTCTGGTCAATAAGGTAAAAGCAAATATTTGTGCTCCTCAAGAATTACTGCTTATGCTAGGCACAGGCTCATGCAGTGAAACCATTACTTGCCACCTGATCCCAAACACATCAGTACGATCAGCTGCCCTGGGCCAGAGCTGTGCTCTGCTCCTCCTGGGAGCTGCATCAGGCTCCATGGGAAGAGGGGCTTAGACTGTAGGTGGGTTTCCCCCTCAGTCTGGGCTTTGGTTTATATTTCATTTTCATTGAAAGGCTGTCAGTAATTCAGATGTACAGTGACAGGCAGTAACTGAGGCTGCCCTAGTGTTTAAGCAGCCTCATATTTTCTTGTGTGAAATTTCCTAGAAAATAACAGCTCAGCATGTGACTTGAATAATCACTTCTTGCCTATCATACTCATGGTTCTGTAATCACTAGTACAGAAGCTTTCCTCAACCTTGTTTAAATTAGAAAAAAAAAAGGTAATAAAGTAATGCAAATGATGTGACCAAAATATGACTTCTCTTGCAAATATACTTAGAGAATCCAGAGACCATTTATCTTCATTTAATTTTATGAAAGTAATTTTATTTTGAGGAAATGTATTGTTTTCATTGTTATTTTAAAAATGATTTTCATTTAACAGAAGGTCCTCATTTTAGCAGACCTTGCTGGGTTCATGCTACTGAACTAAAATAGGTGGCAATAACTGTTGTGAACATAAGCTTAAGAAGTAATTAATAGAGATTTTCTATTTGCACTGACCTTGGATCTGCTGGGAATAAATCTGAGTGACTGAAGCACCCTGAAGAGCACTGCCTTGGTACCTCACGTGCTTCCCGTTAAGTGAGCTGTCTACGTGTGGAGGTATGGGGCACAGTCATTAACACTGACTATTCTGGGGTTGCGGGGGAAGTCAAACGCCATTTTCATGTCCTTCATTAATGCTGCTCAATTCATTACTGCCTTTCTTGTCCTGGCAGAGCAGTTCAAAGTCTTTGGATACTGATGCCCTTACAAATATCTCATCAGTGGGTGAATCAATGCAAAAAAAGCATCAGGGCAGAGGGTTAGGGAAATATGAGCTCCAAAGAAAGAGTTACAGCCCACCCAATTTGGTGCTGCTTAAAACCAAGGGCATCAGGATAAGGCCAGGGGGGAGTGGTGGCCAACGCAGCACATCCCAGGGGAGCCTAAAGGGCTGCACCCCGTACACAGCCTCTGGTATTATCAAAGCTCTTTAGAAATGATTACACCTGTGTTTTATGAGAACAAACTCAGCCTGGAGATTGCTGGGGAGTTAATGGGGGTTAAGCGGCTTCACCCTGATACGTCTTCTTCCTGAATAGCATTTTAAACTTGACCCCACATGTAGTCACTGACCAACAGCAGTGATTGGAGTGCACTGACTGCCCTTTGGAGTTCAAGCATCATTTGTGATTGACTGAGGACATCTAATTACACTGACAGCATGGTACTATGAGGCTGCAGAAAACACAAGAAAACGATGTGGTGATACATATGGGTGGTGATAGATACCTAGCAAAAATCTCTGAACCTGAGGCTGAGGGAGTCAGGCATCAACATAGGCAGCACTGCCACTGAAATTAAATTATCATAATTTATTGTTCCATGACAGTGGCTCTGCTCCATACAGATAATGATCAGGCAAGATGAGGAAGAGGCTGCAACTGTAACTGCTGCCAAGTGACCCTATAAATTGTTGGTAGCACAGGGTGGCCCAGGGACCTGGAACTTCATGTCCATATTGCTCTGGGGGTGGACCTGAGCACAGGCTACCAGCAAGTCCTGCCTTCCCTTGAAGCAGGAAAAAACAGGGCTCTGTCAAGGACAATCATCCTCTGGTGGATGTGGCTGTGCTGGGAACAGTCTGCAGGGCAGGTAAGACTTGAAAATTCACTCACCAAAGACTTTCCACGGGGACACCAGTCGGTTCACCGAGCCCAGTATCCAGGCCACCCCTGCAGAAAGGGAGAAACTGGAGCCTGCCTTAAGGTGAATCTCACAGAGCAGCCAGATCCATTAACTGCAAGTTTGGAGTCCAAGTGCTTGTTTTGGGATTAACCTCTGCAGAAAGAGCAGGTACCTCTTTCTCGAGCACAGGGATTCACTGGCAGCTGCTGGTAGCCTGGAAGCCAGCTAACCTGGTGTAGGATGGCCACCCTGGCAGGCAGGAATTAATCCAAATGAAAGGGGAAAACAGAAGAAAAACCGGTTGTAGTTTTTTTACTACTAGATTTTAATGCAGGGAAAAAAAAAAAAAAAAAAAAAAAAAAAAACACAGTTGGAGGATTATTTTATTATTATTATTATTATTATTATTTTCCTTTACAACTGCTTTGCATGACTTTTTAAAATCAGTTTATAAAATGGTTGAGTAGGTTGGTATTGTAGCATACTTGGAACCACATTTATTCCATTGGCTGTGAAAAAAAAGAAAAATACTTTTATATGTCTTTGAATTAACTGTTTTTTGTAAATGTACTTAATGAATGAAAAAAAAAAAAAAAAAAAAAAAGCAGAATTCCTGTATTTTGAAATACAAATCATGATGCAGGTGCATCACATTTGTTTCCATAAGAAGAAATTTCATCTTTGATGACCACGAACTCACTGATTTTTTTTATTTTTTTTATTTTTAACATGTATTTGCCTGCTATTGTTTACTCAGTGTTATTTTCTATTAAAATAATATATCATTTATATTGATCAGGATATATGAATTTTATATTACAACACTGGAGCTTTATTTTTGTTTTTTAAATTTTTTAGTCAGCAATGCAATAGGAAGGCATTTAATGCCAAACATTTAATGAAAGCAAATAGAGCAAACATGAATAGCAAGTCTTCTAATGAATAAATCTGAATAATAAAAATCCCTGTGGAGTGTAGAGGCAGATAGGTTAATTCTTTCACTTGATTTTTAATCCAGACTGAAAAAAATATCAGAAGGGGTTTCACATTTAACACTTAGCTCTCCATGAAACTCAGGAAAATAATAGATTTTATTATTAATATTTGGTCTACAGCTATATTTAATTAACAGAATAAAAGAAAGTATACTTCTAATGTGATCTCCATACTGTCAGAGAGGATGGATCACCAGTAGCACCACTATGGTTGCCAGTACAACTTATGGCAAAATGAAATGGGGGAATGACCACTGAACTGATTCTGAAATGTCATTGTTTCTGGGTTGAGACTGATCCCTCTTCCCAGCACTCAAAGCACTTCTTCTAGCTAAAATTCACAGAGAAGAAGAGATTAGAAGTCCTGTTATTTATAATTTACTCTTTTCAACCCTTTGGGAGTTGCTTTATTCTCTTTTCTGTGGTTCTTGAAAGAAAACAAACAACAACAAAACAAAATGAACAAATAAAAAAACAAAACAACTTCCATTTGATTTGACTGCTAAAGTGAAAGCAAAAGCTGACTTTCCTCTTTGAATTTCCAAGTGTTCTCAGTCTCAGAAATATTCCAGTACCATTATTTATTCATTTTTAACTGTTTTCGTTTTCATCATGAAACATTGTAAGATGAAATACAGGAATCCAGTTGTTGGAAACACTGTAGCAGCTATGATTTGTTGTTGTTGTTTGAATATATGTAAGCTCTTAGTTATTTTATAGAGTAAATCAGAGTTCTATCAGTATATTAGAGGTATATGTCTAGATCTCTGCCAATATCAGCCTTAGAGAAGTCAATAGATGTCTTAAAAATTCAAGGAGTGCAAGATGCCTACACATTCTAGACTATTTTCATGACTTTACAGAATTTAGAATTTACTGCATGACAAACAGAAATGAAAATGCCTGTTGCAAAGGCACACCTAGGATAAACTTTTAGTTTCATGAGCTATTTACAGACTTTGTCCTTTCACAAATATGGATGTCAAAACTAGGTACTTGTTTGTGACATCCAAGAAAGCACATGACTGAAGGCTATCTTTTGGATTTTGGCTGCAGAAATCATCAGATGTGTCAAAACATTCCATAACATGGAGAAGATGTTAAGATCCATTGACTTAAAATTGCACTTACAGGAGTGAGATGTCAAGGTTAACAGAACTTCCCTTTGGATGGATAATAGCAGCAACTAGAAATATCTAGTCTCAAGCATCCAAGCATGAAGATAACAATATATTTCCCAGAAACTCAGAACATTGTCAGGTTTTGTTAACAGCATTCAATGCTGTATAGCAAAAACCTTAATACTAGCTTTCCTTACAAAATAGAGCGATTCTACTTCTTGGAAACAAAAATTTGAATGAGTAAGGAAAACACTGAAACTTTTATACAAATAAATACATACAAACAGTATTATCTTTTAAGAAGCAAAGGAATAAAGGTATTTTTTTCTCTTTTATTTTGTTTTCTTATGAAACTAAAATGTTTTCTTTTATTAAAAATTGATTGCTTTCAGAAAAGAAATGACAGCTCAGAAAGTGTTTGAAGAGAGAGAATCAAACTGGTAGCAGTTTTGAAAAGGTACAATATATGAGTCAAAGAGGTTATGTCATATCTGACACTGAATAAAAATAAAAAGAAACGAACAAAAAACTAGCATGTACTCCCGCCTAGATTATCAGTGAGCCAGCAATACCTACTCACAGCAGTATGAAAAGCAGATGTTCTAGCTGACACTGTCATCTACACCTTCACACATCTCCAGGCAATTGCCCTGGGCATACAAATGCTTCTCTAGGCTGACAGGGTCTGGCGAGCTGCTAGGTGTCTGGATAGCATGTGGTTTTCACACCTGAACTACTCAGTTCAGGATAGGTTTATGATGGGTAATGTTGACCCACAAATTTCTGTGGCAATGCTGTGCACACTGACCATCTTTACCAAGTGTTCTGGAAGCAGGTGTTGTTTTATATTAATAGTGTGGGGGCATATCTCTGAAATGAAGAACAGAACTGCATTTTGCAAAATAAGATAAATCCTGTGGTAAATGAAAGGTCAGCGAATGCCAGACTCAAATGAGCAACACAATGACAGATGAAATGCAATATTCTCTATAAGATGATACAGCAGCTTCTAAGCCCGTATTTGAACAAATCCGATGGGTTCTGCTTTCCTAATTTACAATGAATGCCGTGGAATGAGATCCATAGAGCAGTGATCAAAAAAACCCGAAGCAAAAAATAAGATATTACCATGTAAAAGGATGAGACAGACTGTCTTTCTGAAAGTATTATAATGTCAGTGATGTGCCCTCAGATAAAATATGTGCTCAATCCTGGTCAATCTATTTGAAAAAAGAGATAAGGAAGATGTAGAAATAGGTGATGAAAATTGCTAAGAGCATGGAACAATTTCTGTGATGAGAGATTGCAAAGACTAAGATTGTCTAGCTTGGGAAAGAGATGAATGTAGGAGGATATAAAAAGACTATATAAAATACTGAATGGTATATGAAAAAAAATGCAGGCATTTTTCTTTACAGCTACATTTTCTCCTAATACAGGAATAATCAAGTCCTGTGTAAAACTGACAGACAACAAACATAACCCTGAAGGAAAAAAAAATAATAATACAAAACAACATTTAGTGGCAGAACTCACGGCCACTGAGCCCTAAGGTTACCTCAATACTGGGAACATTTAAGGAGGCATGTAGGTAGAAGAGACTCAATTTCCATGATGGCTCAGGCATATGAGTTTGAGGCAGAGAGGCCTCAAACACCCTGGCCACCCCTCGCAAAGTGCCCAGCGCATGGAGCCTGGGACCTCATTTGTGTCCTCAGGCAGTGGGACCATGGCAGCCCCAGTCCTACCATTCCAGGTGGCATTGGGGAGGTGAGAAATGCAGGCAGGACATGCATCCTGAGTGAGGTACCAGGCTTAATTCAGGTGAGAGCTGGGCAGTCAAATTGATTCCGGAGGCAAGGAGAAGGAAGGGAGGTAAATTGTTACCACTTGCTATTAAGGCTGAGCACACAAAGGTGTAAGATTTGGAGGTAAACTGATGATGTGCCATCCCAAAGCTCTGTGGTGGTTTTACTCAGGTGGGCGGCCGAGCTCCACCACAACTGCTCTCTCACTCCCCCTCCTCAAAGAGGAACGGGGAGAAAATACGATGAAAGGGGCTCAAGGGTTGAGCTAAGGATGAGGAGATCACGCAGTAATTATCGTGACGGACAAAACAGACTCAGTATAGGGAGATAGTAAGATTTATTGCTTATTACTAACAAGCTACAGAAGTGAGAAACAAAGGAAAGAAACTAGAAGCACCTTCCCCCCATCCACCCTCTTCCACCTCCTCTCCCCAAGCGGCGCAGGGGAACGGGGGAATGAGGGTTATGGTCAGTCTATAGCGCTTCTTCTCTGCTGCTCCTTCTCGGTCACTCTCGTCCCCTGTGCTGTGGGGTCCCTCCCACGGGATGCAGTCCTTGCTGAACTGATCCAGCATGGGCTGCCCACAGGCAGCAACTCTTCAAGAACTGCTCCAGATATGGGTCCGTACCACGGGGTCCATCCCTCAGGAGCAAACTGCTCCAACCTGGGTCCCCCACGGGCAGTAGCTCCTGCCAGGTCACCTGCTGCTGCGTGGGCTCCTCTCCACGACCTACAGGTCCGGCCCGGAATCTGCTCCGGCAGGGTCTTCCACAGGCTGCAGTCTCCGTCGGTGCAGGTCCACCTGCTCCACTGTGTTTTCCTCCACGGGCTGCACCGTGGAACCCTGCTCCACCGTGGTACTCCATGGGCTGCAGGGGGACAGCCTGCTTCACCATGGTCCTCACCACAGACTGCAGGGGACTTCTGCTCTGGCACCTGGAGCACCTCTCCCCCTCCTTCTTCACTGACCTTGTTGCCTGCAAGGCTGTTCCTCACTCCTCTCACTCTCCCAGCTGCTGTGTGGCGCAGCGTTTTTTTTCCCTGTCTTAAATCTGCTCTCACAGAGGCGCAAAACAACATCACTTACTGGCTCAGCTCTGGTCAGCAGTGGGGCCCTTACCAAACGTGGGGCAGCTTCTAGATCCTTCTCACAGAAGCCACCCATATGGCCCCCTGCTGCTAAAACCTTGCCACGTAAACCCACTACAAGCTCAAGCACAACAGTTTAGAAAACGTACATATACACGTAGGCAATATTACACACCTCTTGGAGTAAATGTGGTAAGTAATTTATAAAGTTATTATGTCTCCAGTCACATACTAACATACTAACTGATGAAGATAAACTTCCTGCAGACAAGGTTTTTCATAATTGTCCAGTGAATATTCCTGTACCTTATTTCCTTAAGGAATAAAAAAAGCTTGTGTTCTGTGGGAGGCAGGATGCTGGGATGGAAGGACAATTTGTCCAAACCAATTTTTTTATTCTTATTCCACACCCCTAAACTGTGTCGCGCTATGTAACAGTAAGTACTGTACAGAGGTCCAATTTTGATTAGCTGTAAAGGTGAAGACTTTCACTCACTTGTTGACATGATAAATTAAATGTGAGGAACAATAAAAAAGGAAGAAGTATGGAAAAAAAAACTTTTTGTTTCCAACTTCTAAGTAAAGTAGGAGATATGAATTTCATACATTGCCATATCATTAAAAATTGAAAAATAACTAAGAAAAGACAGTGCCCAGCTCAAAAAAGTCAATCTAGATAAAAGGGTCAGAGATTTATATTTTCATTGAAAGAGAAAATTCTCATTCAAAGAATGTATCTGCCATGTAAAAAGCTGCTTAAGAAATTCCTGTTTTACCATATCCTTTAAATGAGCACATAAGCATCTTACTGACCCAACATGCAGATGACTGAGAATGTTCTGAGAAACATTCCCTTACTTTCCCTTGAGAAAGTAAGGGAAAACTTCCTGTGATTTATATTGTCGTGAGAAACTTTTGGTGTTTTACAGAACAATGCAGAGGCTACCAGAACAGCATATATAATGAAGTGTAAAACAAATAAAAATCCAGGAGATTAGTTTCTGAGATTGAGGCACACTCATTGAGGGAGAAAAGAAGATGTTAATATAAATGAAAAGCAATTTGGAGTTTTACTCTTATTCACATACTGAGAAAAGGTTGAAGAAAATTGATTTGGAGAATCTATTTTAAAAAGACAGAGAGAGAGAGAGAGAGAAAGAAGATCCAGACATAGGTTCATAGGTTGACAATAAGTACGATTTTTTTCTTTTTTTTTTTTTTTTTTCTGCAAACATGCAGAGAATTAAGAAAAAGTTGCATCAGAGAAAAATTTGTTATCCACAAATGACAACAAATGGAATTGCTTTAGAAACATCTTTCATGTAGAAAGACAATACTAGGTCTTCCCAAATGTTGTATTCAGCTCAGTCCTACTAAGAAATTTTTGAATGTAACTAAAAAGGAAACACAAGGAGTTATGTGATAAAATTTTTGGATAAGCAAAAGAAACCCCTAAGGTTTCAAAAGGGACGAATTCATAACTAAAGCTTTTCCTCTCAAAGATAATAAAAACTGAGGAAGGGGGGAGTAGAATAAATGAAAGAGAAACTATCTATCTATCTATCTATCTATCTATCTATCTATCTATCTATATTGAAGTGCTGATCATTCATTTGAAGTTATTCCAGTGACCAATTATTTTAAAAAGATGTTCTTTATGTGTCAGAACTGCTCATTGTCTTCTTCAGGACAAAACTGTTGAGAAGTTCATTCCAAAACCAATAAAAAAATACACAAAAACATATTCCAAAAAGTATATTCTGTTAAAAAAAAAAAAAAAGATAGAAGGAAGGAAGGAAAGGAAGGAAGGAAGGAAGGAAGAGAAAGAAGGAAAGAAGGAAAGAAGGAAAGAAGGAAAGAAGGAAAGAAGGAAAGAAGGAAAGAGAAAGAAAGAAAGAAAGAAAGAAAGAAAGAAAGAAAGAAAGAAAGA
>CM021699.1:22769247-22856787 GCA_011074415.1 Stictonetta naevosa
AAAGAAAGAAAGAAAGAAAGAAAGAAAGAAAGAAAGAAAGAAAGAAAAGAAAGAAAAGAAAGAAAAGACAAAAGTCTTTTATCCACAGTAGAAAATAAATCAATATCTAGGAAAGATAAGTCTGATAGGCCAGTAAGACCTGCCTGCACTGCGTACACAACGATAGTAATGGCTTTGGGGTACACTGCCCAGGAGAGAACAACCAGTCTTATCTGAATCAAGGCAGAGTAGGCATTACAGACTGCTATGAGACTGCATGAAAGGATATTCTTTTCCCTTGGCTGGATATTTGTCAGGAATGATTTTTCTGAGAATGTTAAAGCGCAATGAGTAGTGGTGAGATGGCAGCCCACTGTAAGATTTCTGGCTTAAACTGTTTTGGAATACTGTAAACTCTGTAGCAGAATAATATTTTGTGTTGAAAATTTATCTGAATAAAAAACAGACCATGCATTGCACTGCTAAAAATTATTTCAATTTGCAGCTTGTTTTTAAAGAGCATGTTAGTTTTTACCAGCTAAGAAAAATGACTCAGCACTTTTATTTCAAAATAACAATTAAAACTCCTTGATAAGTAACCTTCATTGTAAGAAGAGAATAGGAAGAAATGCAAAACTGCAAATAAATGAATAAATATAAAGATAGCAGAACTTTGTTATAACAAAATGTACATCTGCTCCATCGGATCTCATTTTCTTTTATGCTTGCTTTGACTACTGATCATTTTTAATAGGAAATTACAATGCTGTGTTGGTGACTTTTGGGAGACAAGGCTTAGACCTTGGACCACTTCTTTTCCTTATCAAATTGCCTGGTTAACTCCTTTAGCTCTGTCCCTAAGCTTTGCCATGTCACTTGTTTTGATGCTGACACTTGGCAGATCCAACCAAACATGAGAGCAATATTTAGGAAAAAAAAAAAAATGATGCTTTTAAATCTGTTTTAGATATATTTAATGTACTGATCAGAACACCAGTGGCTTGCTTCAGCACTGGAGTTCTTTCCTGTTCTCTGGCTGGGTAAAGCCAACACTCAAGAACTGCTGAGACTTAGAGTATCAGATCCAGGAAGTTCAGCATGTATCCTGATGTGTTGGATACTGATTGTCTGCTTCTGTACTTTCTTAAATAGAAAGTTCTTCACAGGGCTTTCAGTCCTTTCTTAAATAGAAAGCCCTGATCATCTTTATGTAGGAACTTAGAGCACTGCTCCATGCAACTTAGTAACCTCTTTCTTTTGAAGATCTAAAAATTCATATTTTAGTTTCTGCCCTTACTTGAGAGGAAAAGTTTGTCCCTAGCTTCTGCTTGTTAGTCTTTGTCTTCTGCAGTGGAGCATGAAGTTTTGCATTTTTTTAAAATTTATTTATTTATTTTTTTTCTGTGAAGCTATGTGCAGCAGCAGTGGTGTTTCTCATTAGCTGTATCAACATGTACTTTTGAGTCTTACAAACCTCTCGGGCATAATGCTGTTTTTCAGCAAGGAGTTGATTATGCATCATGTGAAAACACGTATTTACTCTCTATGTAGTGCCTTCAGACAATGCAGAAAATTCCAGAACTGTTCTCCTCTGAGTAGGGTAAAGAAAAACAAGCACCTCAGTCCTAATCACAATGTACAGTTATTATTCATTTGTTATCTAAAATAACTCTCTTCTCTGAAATGACTGACTTCTCATACAGAAATATTTCTTCTCTCAGCATTTCATTTTCCTGCCCACAAACATGTCATATTGTTATTGTCCAGAACTGAACACAATATACCATCTGAGCACAAAGGTATTATACCTGCAGTATTATTTTCTATTACATTCCATTACATTTAGCTCTGTTTCATTTAGCTGTGTTTCCCTTTTTGGTCACTGTTTTGTTTTGGCATGATTGATATTTGTTATCTGATACTTGTTCATTAAACCTTGCTGGCTTTCCCTAGGTTCTTCAACCCTTTTAGCTATGCCCAACCAAAATAGTTTCTGCCTACATGAATGGTGTTCTGATGGACCACCACTGCATAGAGACCATGGAGATAATCGATGTGTCTGGATGATCCAAAAAGGGATTTTGTGAAGTGAACATGTTAACTTGAATCTTGTGTTTCAGTCATGCCCAGAGCATGGCAAGGGCAGAAACACTTCTTTGGCAATTATTGCAGTTACTTCAGATAAGCAGGGAACATAAAACCCAAAGACATAGTGAACATGCTGCTTCATATCTGCCATGGCAGCTGTGCTGTGCTGATTACACTGGCATTCTATATTCATTATTACTTTTTCCTTATAATATTCCACAGACTTTCTTCATTCAGAGCTCCAAAATGACACTCACTGACAAAGATTTTAACCCCCAGAACAAATAGTCCTATCTCATAGCTAAACATGGAACAACCAAAAGTAAATGCAGTAACAGCTTCATAGTTCAGAAATTCAAAGTAAAATTCTGACGAAAGTATCTGTATTTATATATATACAAACACATTTAATTCCCTGTAGTTGTGCATCTAGGTACCTTTTACACACACTGATCTACAAGATGTAGACATAACTAGGCACTTATAATTCGGACTACAGGAATATATGCTTAATTTCCACCCCTGTAATGCCCCCTTTCTTGTTCCTACATTTACTGTTTGCATTGCCACATTTTAAAGGAGATAATAGAAATAAACTTTTAAATAAAATACAAAAGCTTAAATAGCGAAGCTTGAAATTCCTGCATCTTAATGTTTAAAACAGGTAATTGACATTATTTCAAGTTCTTTTCTCTTATGTGTCTCTCTGGACTTACCACCAAGGCAAATGTCAGCTACACAGTTTATATAACTTGTGCCCATTGATCCAAACCACAATGGATTTCAGTGCTGAAGGTAGGACTTCAGGGGGTCTATATGACTATGTCCAAATCTACAGTCGTCAAAACCATCACAAAATCTTCCAATGATCGTTCAAGTTGTCTGGTGCCCATAGACACCTGTATTTAACATTTATGTCCCTGATACACCTGTTTTTGTTTCTTCATCTGCCTGAAGTGGCCTCAGTTTTGTCAAAGTTAGGTGACCTATTTTACAGTGGATCCCACAAAAACAGTGTTCTTTTACTGTTTTCTCTGAGGGCCTACTCTCTAGACATGTACTGCTCTGTGCGTTGGCATCTGCAGGAAGAGGTATCAGGGTCACCTCTTTGCTTTGTGAAGTAATTCTTAGAACATTTATCTCCAAATTTCAGAAGTGCTTTAAACCACGTCTCCCATTTCCCAGAAAAGTCCCCAACTGGAAAAGCTATTTACAAGGAAAAGGCAGAAGAAAAGGAATTAAAGGATGGGAAGGTGTGTGTGTGGGGAGGTTGGGGTTCACATTTGCTTCTATGGAGACAAAACCATTTTGCATGGAGTAAAAAGGGGACGGGGAATGAAAGAGAGAAATCAAGGTTTTTCACATGGTGACTAAAACATAGTTCAAAATCAGCTTTCTGCATTTTACATAAAACTGTAACTGGATGAAACACCAATATAATTGTGGGAACAGGAAATGGGGAATCAGGTCCTTCTATCCCTGCAGTCACTGGGCTAGAGAGACATCATACATTCCGTTCCCCTTTTTCAGTGCAGGGAGCCTTTTATGAAAAGTGGGACAGAGGCAGCAAAATGGAGGTAAGTGATCCTTCCTCAGTGACTAGCTTGCATATGTGGCAGTCTCCTGGCAGAGGGCCACTTTTCGGCCATAAGGGTGAACTTCAATTTTGGGAGAATGGGACAAAGAACTAGTTTTAGTGAAGGATGTAAATGTCAGTGTTGAAGCAGGCAGCTCTACGTAGCTGCTTTTACTGTTCTTCTCCTCCCACCAGAGCCTTCTCCCTTCTGGTTCCCTGTGAAGGCCGCACCCCAGTGCTGTAAAATGAAAAGGCAGGCATAGTGCAATAACAATATTTAAAAACCAAGCCACCTAGAAATAGGCAACAAAAAACTTCATGGAAAGCAGACTTCATAGTCTCCCATTCCTCTCCTTTCCCCTAGACTTTTGACATCTCTCTCAAGACGTTGTGCATGCGTTTATCAGGTAACCAGGAATAGTTCTTTTAAAGAACAGAGGAGGGAAAATCACTGATCGTGTATGAAATGCTCTCTCAGCAAGTGGGAGACCTGGGTTAAGTTTCTCTATTAAATACAATAAATTAAGCTCCATGCTTGCTGTGCACTAGAAGCCTGCTTTAATCACAAGGCTACGGGCACCTGTTTCAGGGCCCTTGATTCTTCTCTTTCACATTACAGCACCCTGGACTGTGGCACACTTTTATCACTGCATACTTCCGAGTCTTTACCACTGACAGAGCCGTATCCTCTACTTCCACACTATGAGTTCCACAGTTATTGTGTTCATGCAACAGAAATAGCCCTTTCAACATTTAGAAATTCAGGTTTTCTGAATCATTTCTCTTACCTTTGGTACTGTAGAATCAATCAAATGAAGAAAAAAATAGAAATTAAAAAAAAAAAATGGCTATATATATGGTAGAGCTGCTAAGAAATCATTCTTTGCTATGCTTTTAAGTCCTGTAAAAAAAAAAAAAAAAAAAAAAAAAAAAATTTATTTTATTACTAGGGTGGGGTCCGTGGTAACCCAGATCCATTGAAAAATGTTTATTTTGACTTTTGATCCAGAGGAGAATTATACCAGTAATCTCCATGACATTTCATGTAATTCTGACTGTATTTTCACTTTATTCTTATAACCATTGTCTATCAGACTCACAAATGGATGGGGTTTTCAGATGTGCTGTTTGGGTTTTTATTTTTTTCTAATGCAAAGCATAAAGAAAAATACAACAAAGAAGACCAAAGATGTTTAACTTAATACTAGTCTGAGTCATCCAAACCTGCACTATCCTCCACAATTGAAATGGGTAAGTAAATGAAAGGCACTTCTCAAGCTTTTCCTCACAGCTTAACAAGAGAGGAACCAATATCCTTTGGCAGAGTTACTAATGAGAACATTTCACTGGGAATTTTGAAAGAAGAACAGAAGCAAGGGTCACATATTGAGGTTTCTCCTTGTATTCAGGCAAACCCCTATTAAAATGAAAAGGAGCACTCCCTAGGCCTAAGTGAACCAAAGCTCCTTACAGGGTATAATTTCATCCTTTCTTAGTAAGGGTTAAGTTACCAGAAGCGACCCTGGGACAAACCCTCAGAACATGTTTAAGTGCCTAATTTCAGTTACTAAAGTTGCAGACAGAAACTACTCAGAGAAAGCTTTTCCCCTGAGGCTGGACAACAAGAGGAGATATCTCTGTGAAAGACCAGGCACCAGGACTGGAGGGCAGAGAAATGTAGATGACAACACTGGAACAGCAGGTGCACAGGACCAGGAAAAGTGTACTGGGTGTCTGTGGCAAGGTGTTGGTAGCACAGGCATGGGGGGCTACAGAGGTTGCCTCCATGAGAAGAGGTTTCAGCTGTCCTCTGCCTGACACAGCCTGTTCCTCCAAGCTCCAGCGGACCTAGCTCAGGGTGCACACCAAGCTGGTGGTATCTTTGGAAAAACAATTATTGACAGAGGAGGAGGGAAGGAGATAAATAAAAATAAAGGCAGTGAGAAACAGCAGAGGGAACACCAAGGTCAGAGGAGGAGGAAGAGGTACTCCAGGTGCAAGTTCTCATGACAGATTCTGCAGCCCATGAAGGGCCTCAGCAGTAGCAGATTTATTCTCAAGGACTCCAGCCCATGGCAAAGCCCCCACCAGAGCAGGGTAAAAGTGTGGGGAAGAAGGAGAAGTAGAGAGTCCAGCAAAGGACCACTAAGATGAGTAAGGAATTGGAGCATCTTGCCTATGTGTAAAGGCTGAGAGATTTGGGACTCTTCAGCCTGGAGAAGAGAAGGCTCAGGGGGATCTCATCAATACCTGTAAGTACATGAAGGGAGGGTGTAAAGAGGTTAGAGCCAGGCAGGAGCCCAGTGATGGGACAAGTGGCAGTGGGCACAAACTAGACCTTTAGAGATTCCATCTGAAAATCAGGAAACTACTGTAAGGGTGAATGAGCACAGGCACAGGATACCCAGGGAGGATATGGAGTTTCCTTCCTTGGAGACATTCAGAAACTGTTAGGACATGGTCCTGGGCAAATAGTTCCATTTGGCCCTGCTTGAGATGAAAAGGGGGTTTGGACCACAGGACTTCCAGAGATACCTTCTAACCTCAGCCCTTCTGTGATTCTCTGTGAATGTCAAAGAGGGAGAAAGACAATTTTAGCTGTTCTAAAAACAGGAAGGTGACAGGATGTGAACATCTCTTACCAGCTATGATAGAAATTCAATAGAAAAGACATTACTTTTGGAAGAGAAATGTTGAATTAAGATTTGATTGAAATCTCTGTAGACTATACTGATTAACTCAGAAGTTTTAAATGCAATGACTTTCTCCACTTTTACTGAACCTGATGGAAAGAGAATGAAGGGACAAAAATGGTCATTCTCACATTCTTAGGACATTCAATTATTATTTCTAATTTAGCCAGGAGAAATGCTATCTGTCACTTTGTAAAAGACTGTAGTTTATCATCTACAACTATCAGTTCCACTTGACTTACTAATTTATATGACAAGCTGATAACAGATCTTTGTCATCATTACTGAATGTACTTGTGCTTTTATATAGTCTTAAT
Source organism: Stictonetta naevosa (assembly GCA_011074415.1). NCBI lineage: Eukaryota > Metazoa > Chordata > Aves > Anseriformes > Anatidae > Stictonetta > Stictonetta naevosa. The sequence goes on from CM021699.1 coordinate 22,775,901, forward strand.
AATTTTACCTAGCATGGATATTAAACTAGATGGACTATAATTTCTTTGTTCATAGTGTACCCAATGTGTAATGTATTTCATCAAGCTATCAATGTATGCATACAGTATTACTACATGTCATCTCTTTTTATATTTTTTTTTTTCCTTCAACACATTTTTGTCACAGAAGTAGAGAGCTAAATGAGGTAACACATTTCAGTTGTCACTGACATTTTGCATTGCACTTTAATCTGGCTGTAACTCCATTACTTTTTTTGATTCTTAGGCTTTGTACTTCCTATTTCCCACTTTCATACAATTACATAAATCATGTATTCACTTAGAAGCACCACCGGCTGAAATTACATTGCCTATGTTTATTGAAATCATTTTGAAAGCAGAGCTTTACAAGCTTGCACAGAAATGAACATTAAACTGCAAAGCTGCTGTACTCCATCTTTACACTGGTAGTGAGCAGGTAATTCTGCACTTAATCCCTTGGTAGTACTCCTGACTGTGCTGACTGACCTGGTCGATGAACTTTCTGTTTGTTCCAATGTAATAAAATTCCAAGAAGCCCAAATAAAGCATTTCAGCTGTTTCCACTTCATATTTAAGTTAAGTAGAATGATCCCACAAGTTTAATTATTTATTTATTTATTTTAATCTGTAATTTTACCTTTGTCAATGTACAGTGGCTACTCGTTTTCAAATGATGTTTCCAAATGTTGCTTCATCTTATATCAAAATGAAGGTCAGGCCAGTCTACCTTTTAAAATACTAAGATACCTGTTCGGGTGTCTACAACAATTCTTTAAATATTCTAAAAGCATTCTACCATTCATTCTTAGATTTTATGAAAAGGTATCCCAACCTCAGTTATGTAATTTCTATTCCCATGTCTTTTAATAGCAATAATTAAAAAGTTTCAGGTTTTCCAGGAGAATAGTATCTATTTCATATATAGAATATGCATAATGTGTTCACTTTTCACCAATGCTCTCAACAGTTTACCTCCATTTTTAATTGCTGGTTACATTGCTATGATTTAAATATCTTTCTTACATATATTAAATCATAAATTTGAGTTTAAAAAAAGATAAATTGGAGAAAATAACAAAACAACTTAAAAATGTGTATTATACATGTTTGAATAATCAAATACTACTTTGCCATATTATTAACATATTATTTACATATTATTAAAAGTGTGTGCTAATTCATTATTGTATCCAAAAAAATGCATCTTAGCAAGTAGGTGAGTAGTTTTTATGTTTAAACAAGCATAATATCTGTATGCATACTGTGGTGTAGTTCTGGTGCAAAGACATTTTTCTGGATGTGTTTCTGTCATATTGTAATAATCTGAGATTTATCTGACTATAACTGTCCAATCCAGAGTGATCTTTACTATACTGCTGTCTTCCAAAAGAGAATAAGCCAAATCTCTTACAAGATCTATGGTTTGTGCCTTCTATGTGCTTGATGTACACATGGTCTAACTATCAAGGAATTTCCTTGTCCCTGTCAGTCCACTGGTTTCAGAATGCTTGACCAAAATGGGATAGACTTAGCAAACATGAATGATAACAAACATGCCTGAGTTTGACACAGAAGAGACAGAAGTTAAGCTTTTTTTTTTTCTTTTATTTATTTATTTATTTATTAATTTTTTTTCTCTGTCTGTGCTCTGTTTCATGGTGCAGAAAGCCAAAGGGTGGAAATACTTGCTCTTTGCTTCAGGCTGAGCTTTTCACCTGTTTTCTGGCTCTGCACTGTTGTGCAAGTCCACCCCATTCATTAAAAACAGAGCCACCCTCTTGTTTCCACAGGAAGGTGGTATTTCCTGACAGAGAACAGGTGACCATGAAAGAAGAGAATCCTCTGCAGCAAAGAGAGCCTCAGCTGCCAAGGTAGTCTTGCATTATTCTTCCCAGCCCCAGCTGAATATATAGCCCTAGCACAGGTGACAGAGAGCCCACAGGGAGTCCACTATATCCCTAAAAAGAACAATTTCAGAGCTATTGGCATGCATTTGGCCTAGTGGGCCCAAGTACAGCAACCTTGCTGCAGAACCATTCACCCTCAGCCAGCTCACCAGGGAGCTGTGTGTTTTTCATGCTCAGGGGTGGTTTGAGCACCTCCTGAAGAGAGGATGAAAGCCTTGGCTGTGACCCCAGGAATGCAGCCAAAAATCAAAATGTTATGTGATGTTCCCTGTCCTGCTACCTGGCTTATACCTTTGACCTGTTGGGAAGGGTCAGCACTGGCATGCTAGCAAGCACTCACACCTGAAAGCAAGTGGCCCAAATTAGTGGCATTGGATGTATCTGATGAGTGAGTCCAAATTCACTGTCATGCTGAGATTATGCTTGATAAATTCTACTTGAAAAGCATGATAGAAGATTGAGAGGGTTTCCACTCAAGAAAATATAATCTACCAGGGCTACTGCAGTCTCCCTAAATAGTAAATATTTCCAGGTAATTGTCCAGGTGTTAAACAGGTATCAAGCAAAAGACATTTACCTTCAGCAAGTTTGAACTGGCAGTATCTAAAAAGAATTTCCCCTGAACATGCAGGGAAGTTAAATTTTCTTCAGCTTTGTTTAAGGGTGCTGAAATTCAAATTGAATTTTATTTCCAGGAGAATGTTTGCCAACATATTTAATATCCTTATGATTTCATTTGAAATATCTTCACTATAGGGCAGATAAAATCCTGGACCTTGACCCTAGCTAAAATCAAATTTTGTAGCTTTGCTGCTGATGTGGGTAGGATCAGGTTTTTAACCCACATTTCCAAAACATGTGAGAGATTCTTTTGTTGGCTTAGGTTTGATCACTTCTGATGTTTTTTCTTCTCATTTACCAAGTACTAGGAAACCACAGAAGCAGAAATAGTTTATAACAAGGGTCTTCAAAGTGTGAATTCAATTTTCACACTCTTAAGGAATTTGCCATTTCACTTACAAAATGTGTAAGTCTAACCCTAGAAAGGGTACTTTCCTCCTCCAAAAAGGAAAATGCACTGGCAATAATGTAACTTTTAACTCAAATAAATTCATCTTTAACATATTAAGGGCAGTTCAGACATAAAAAGTTTTCTGATTTTGACAGATCTTAGGATACTGATAAAGTTGTTAAGGTTCACAGAGTCTGAGCATTGCCCTAGTGTAGTGCCAAAGGCCACCCATAGCCAGCCCAACAAAGAAAAACAACAACAACAACAAAAACACCCAACATACATCTGCTATGGAGCCTACATGACTTTAACTCCATGAGCCACATAGCTTTGCCTTCTGGATTCTCCAATATTAAGCATCCAAAAGAAATGGCATATTTATTACTACCTACAGCACATATTTTTGATATGTAGATTTATCACTATATCCTTCAGAATGTCTCTAAGTTTGCTTGAATATTTGAGTTCAGATTCGGGATGAGGGAGCACAAAGGAAGTAGCAAAAGCTCCTCTGTATATGGGATAACAGGTAAACTAAACAAAACTAGTAATTTTAAACTAAACTAAAACATAAGTAAGCCACCATGAGTATTAAAGTGTATTCTCCTAGGTCTACAAGATTTTAATAGGCTGAAAAATAGTACCTATTATACCTTGAAATCAGTAAAGCACATATCTAATGTACACTGATCTACCTTATGAAGCAGTAAATGCCAAATGGAGGTTCAGAAGTTCGAGTATGACTTCCATTTCTGCATAATGTAACTTCATAATGTAAAGTGACTTGCATGCTCATACAACTGCACTACCAATTCCACACATAAGTGACATCCTATATGAATGTAGCAGTCAGGCATCTAAAAATCTCACTTGCCATCATGCCTTGAATTTATTGGTTAATAATGTCTTCAAAACAACTTAGGCAAACACACTTTCTGCTGCACCAACATTTTGACAAAAATGAAGAACAAGTGTTAGTCCAGTTGGAAATTTGATCTGTATTGTCCTAAGTTCCATTATATAGCAAGAAGCTGGGTCCCATTCAGTAGGAGCTATAATTAGTCCATGTTACACTTGATGGAGAAGAAAGCTACATTCCATTTTAATAGATGGCTGAAGCAGAGGAGGAAGAGAAGTGAACCTACAAGATGTCCCCTTAGGCTATGTCTTCAGATCCTTTTATTGCTTGATAAAGTTTGTAGAGAGATTAATTAATTCAGAGTATCAGCCATTCACCTACCATAGTTATAGGTGGAAAAGGATTGCCTAAAGTCATGGCAGTGCTGGGAGAGTTAGGGCTCATGCTCCGTCCTTCAGGAGCTCCTGTAATTCTGCTGCAGGTCACTAGGTGGGGAGCGAGAACCCAGAGACCTTCTGGGTTAGAGATCATTAATGCACCTGAAATAATAAAGGAGGATACATTTTCCTTTTCTCTCAGAAAGTTCTTGGTGTGCACCAAACAATACTACGTCTTAGTGTGCTGTGCTGGCACCTGAGTCCTGCCGGTCTGAGAGTGCCAAGCAGGCAAGCAAAGCCCACCTGTCCCCCTGTGTAGCTCCGGCTTCCACAAGCCATTTGGGAGGAGCAGTCATATGGCTTATTGAGTGCTTCCTCCTCAGATGCCATTGGGTTTGTGATGACTAATTTATTAATGTAATTTTACATCATGAATCTTCCTAATATGTTCCTCAACGACATTGACAGAATCTTCTTTCCTCTTTTATCCTTCCCCTCCCTCCCCCCCCCCCTTTTTTTTTTTCCACTACACTTGAATTTTAACACACTTGCTTTGTTAAATAGGTCCAGCAGGAACTGAATCACTGTCCAGTCACTGGAAAGCTTTAATTGGCCTCATTTTTCTCTTCTCAGCTATTCTTTCTCTAAAGATTTCTCCACTTCTGTCCCTCACCCTTGTCAGAGCTCTGGTGACAGAATCTTGAGTTTTATGGGGGAAATATATTTTAAATGAGAAGCCTCAGTGTGAGATAACAAGCATCATAGCTTTTCTCTTTCTGAGTGCAAATAATGAAAGATCTTGAATAATATTATTTTTCTCCTTTCACATTCCCTGGAAATTGTCTTTCTTTTAAGCCTTTCTGAGGATATAGCTGTAAGTGATACAGTGCTGTGTCCAGAAAAGTGGAGAGAAGACCACAATTTGTGGTGGACAGGCTGACAAACTATGAGTTTCTTGTATTTGAGCCAGAACTCAACATTACAAAGTCTGTACTTTGAATAACTTCAGACCTGAAGGCCCACTCAAGCTCTCCCACTGCCTGCCCTATCCCACATCCATGTCACCAAATCCAAAGTCATTCTTGACCAAATGTGCCTGAGCTCTGCTAAAGCTTAGACCAGCCCTCAAAAACAGCAAAGCCACGGCTCAGGGACATGCATTCACACCACTGTAGATTTGGGCACATAATATTGGCAACTAGACTGTAAGAGTCTGGGTTCTCTCTGCCCCCCCTCAGGGGAAAGAGGCAGGCTCCTGCTGAGGATGATTTGGAGCAGGACCACCTCAGCTCCTGGGCTGATCAGGTCTGGAGCAAGATTACCCCAGGAGTGATATGTCTAGATCCATATGAACATTTCCTTTCTTAACGAGGATTCCAGGTGTTTAAATTTCATTATTGTTACCTTTCTGAAGGACATTTCAGTGTTATTCTGTTATTCAGTCCCTTGCCTGCCATTTTACCAACTCAGTTGTGCCAAGCTTAAACAAAGGCCCTTGATTTTAATAACATGATGTCTCCTCCATCATTCTCTTAGGGTGGGCTGCACCTCTAGGTAATTTTCTGATAAAGGCTTTATACCATACCTTCATTCACAATTAAAAAGAAACAAAACAAAACACAACAAACAAACAAAAAACACACAAAAATAGTATTTCATTTATGAGCAAAGCTCAACAGCTTTTGGCTGAAAGTTTAAACCAGTAGAATTACATTGGAAATAATGGAAAATTTTAACTACCAGGATAACTGACTATCTAAATATATTATCAAGCAAATTTGACATTTTCATTTCTTTGTCTGTCTTCCATATTCATACTGTTTTCATTTTTCTCTCCTTTGATTGTTTTTCCTTTCATCATAGTACACAAAGCCCAAGGCTTATTTGGTTTATCATACAAACTAAAATTTACCTCCTTTTTTATGACCTACGGTTCTGTGATTTTGGTTCTATTACTCTTGTGACTGTGAGCCTTAGTTTTGTAGTTTGCAGATCTCAGTGCATTAAATTTCAGGAAACAACTGTTTGTTCTTTCCGGTCTATAAATCCCTGTCCAGTGACTTCCATGCAAAGCTTCTGACAAATTGTGTAGTCTGTGGCTCCTTATACACATCTTAGCGAGTTCTTCAGTGGATCTGACTAGAGTTATCCTTACAGCTTAGTGGATGGTCTAGACAGGCTACCATCTGAGCGTTTCTCTTCCCAAAAGTGTTATGGTTACTAAATAGTTAATTCAGTGTAGGACTGACTGTGTTATGAAATGGTGAACCGTCTGGCACATTGCATGACCACTCTTACTCTATTTGAGGCTGAGTGGGCTATGAAGGCATTTGAAATAAAAGAAAGTGCAGAAAAAAAAACTTCACACAAAATCTTCCTTATGGCTCCTCATGGCAGGACAAAAGTCTGGGCAGTCCTTAGGTAGCAGTGACCCTTCCTAGAGTGGCCACTGTCAGACAGCTTCTCTTCTCTTTCCCAGAGAAAGCTCAGGATTAGTGCAGACCATTGCCTGTCTTGATGACCAACGCTGATCTTGGGCTTACTTAGTGTCTGACTCTCTGTATGCTCACAAGCTGTAAGCTTCATATGGCAGACCTCTTTTGTTCTGCTGTTCTGCAGTTATGGATGCTGAGCAAGCATGAACATTTTGCATGGCTTGGGCAGTTATGATCATCAGAGTACTTCAGAAATGCCTAACGAATAGTTAGTAAATGGTGACGAGAGAATACAGAATAACCACTTGTAGGACAAAAGCTTTCTTTCTGAACCACAGGACTTCAAGACATCCAACCTCTCAGCACAGCACAAACACATTTGCAATTCAGATTCATAAATCTAAAGCTTTGCTTAATATGTGCAATGACAGGTTGTCCAGTCATTAAATTAATTATGACTGTCTGCTCCATATGCTTTATTCTTAACTCTTTGTGCTATGACAATGTCAAGAGGCCCCAGACAGGTCTGACGTCCCAAAGGGCTGAGTGCTCTACACAGTTAAGAATATATTATCTCTAAGTTTGAGTTGTCACTCCCCAAAAAAACAAATAAACACCAACAAAACAAAACAAAACAACTGGGATTTCAAGAGAGCTGTGGTCATGGAAAGCAAAGTGCCTTGCCCATGAAAACACACAAGGAAGGACTAGAGTTTGGAACTGGACCCAAATGTTTTGCCTTATCTGAGCGGGACAAGTCTGCCCTGCCTCCCAGCTTCACAGGTGTGGTCTGTCAGTTAATGTGAAGCTCCTGATACCATTCCAGAAAGCTGAAAATTTCTCAGTGACTGTCCCATATCATATTTCACTTCTTAATAGCAGTGAGTTATATTACTTTGGGATAAGCAAGGTGAATTTTCCCACACATACCTGAAAGTGAACACACCAAGAAACAACTGCATGAAACATCCTAAGAGAAAGTGTCCTGAAAAGACCATTTTCTTGCCCAGTTATTCTATTTATTGTGACAACTTGCATTTCACTGCAGTATATCCAGAGGACAATGGAATGCGGCTGACTTTACAACACATGACAGACCAACATCATAAAGAATAACTCATGCAAAAGCCTTTAGCCCTTATCTGTTGTTCTTTTCACTCACATCTTTTGTATGAGATTCCCTGAATTTGAGGCTTAGTCAGTGCCTAAAGGGACAGGGAACTGCAGGGCTACAGGGAGTACAGGGAACAAAAGGAGAAAAAGTAAGTGGCTTCACTTCAAAAGTAAAATAAAAAAATTATATCCAAATTAAACCTTAAATTTATTTATTTATTTATTGGGGGGGGGAAGAGGGGAGGAGGTGGGATACAAAATAAATTTAAGTAGGTAAATATTTCATTGTGCCTGTGAGCTCTTCTACCTTTCTCTGAACCACCTATTTACTCTAAACACCAGCTAGCTAGAAAATTTTCTGCATGGGTAGGCTGAGCTGTGTGGCAGACACCCACGGTGCCATGCTGGGGTTCCTCTGTACATGACTCACAGCCCCTTCTCCCAGCCAGCCCAGCTGTATCCTCACTCTGACATGCCTGATATCTCATGCATGACCACTAATAAGCCCCCTAGAAACATTCTTTTAGTGACTGTCTTGTGCCCCATTTTTTTTTTTCTGTGCTGCTCTGCTGCTGTTGATACCATAGTCGGTGCAACAGCTGATGTATGCAAAAATCCCACAGGATAGTAAACCACTCTTCCAAAATCCTTGGTGGTACCTGCATTGCTTTCCTTCAAATCTGTACAATGTTTGGTGCATGATCCATATTGTTTTCTCTTGGACTAGCTGATGCAGGAAGCCTTAAATCCCTTGCCTCTTTGGCAATGGTAGTACAGGAAATAAGACTTGGTTGGAGGGTGCTGGCTGGACCTGCGGTCTTTGGGGTAAGAGATGGAGGAAGATGGGTTGGCTCAATGTGCCTGGGAAACAGTGAAGTGTCCCTCGTGTACTGTCCCAACGGTGTGAGCTTGCCAAATGTTTTTCCACTTTTCCCTCCAAAGTGTCCTTGCAGTTTCGGCTTCAAGTACAAGAAAATAATCTGTAGTTTATTTGGCAAAAGGACATGGCAAAATACTACCTACACACCAATGTATGATAGTCTTTCCCAGAAGCAACAATCACCATTCTCACTCCCAATACTTGCAGTGCTACTTCTTTTTGAATGCCGGGTTTGTGTCTTAGACACCTGTCAGTCTTCTGTGCTATGAAGTTTTGGGTACTTGTATGCCGGTGTGACAAGATGAACTGGGATTCATGTGAGTGCACCAGCATGCATGACACTGAAGCTCATATGTGTGTGTTGGGGGCAAGCATCCTGTAGAGTACTGTGATGGTGGTTTGTTCATAACATATGACCTATTTTGCCAGTCTTTATCCTTTGCCTCTTTCACCAAAAGGTGTGTTGGGATGACGAATTCAGGGGTGGCACAAGACCTCAGAAACATAGGCAAAATGAATTTTCCATCTCCTTCAAGTGAAGTTTCTGTTTTGGGCTGTGGATGGGCAAGTCCTGACTTGGGAAAAAGATACACAGGCAGGAAGGAAGGAGAGTGCCAGGATGTTATTTGAAATGCCTGGTCACTAGATTGTGGTCCCAACTGCTATGAAATGAGAGCTTAAACCATGAAGCTTGCTTCCTTATGGGGAATGCCTTTATGGTCTTTATGACTGCAAATACATTTTGTTAAAATTCCCTCCATATGTGTCCTCCAAATGACTGAGTATAATTTGAAAATGTCAGAAATTTCAAGAGAAATAAAATTGTGGGGGGACATTAAGGCCGTGACCATCCAGCTCAATCTGCAAGGCAATAGAGCTGCTAAAAACACCGAGGCAACAGACTTTCATGTAGCTGCCAGCTCCATAAGTGGATGTACGGAGCTGTGCCAGGGAGCACACCAGGCTTTACTGAGGTCCCTGGCTTAGCCTTCTGCTGCAGGGGGGGTACAGCTCCAGATGTGAGACAAAGAAAGCAAGACCAGACTTGGGTGCAGCCAAACAATCCTGCAGCAGAGGCCACCATCCCACACACCCCTGCTCTGCCTTTGGCTCTAGCACCATCCCTGGGCTTCCCTCGCTCTCAAACGGGTTATGCATATCTTTGTGCCCACGGCAGTCTGCTACCCCAGGCAACTGCTAGTCTATCTGTTTCACATATATATGTGGATATATATCCATATGTGTGTGTGTATTAGTGTTACTTAAAATATGAAATTAAATTTATATCTAAATAAGCTAACAAAATGAACAAGTATAACCAAGGTTTTTCACTTCCACACTGTCATATAATGAGCTTACATCATGCACACATGGCTGGATTTGCCTTCTAACTATTTTCAAAACTACACAAAAGTCAAAGTGGTTATTTTTTTGTTATTATTTCTGCATATAAACAGTAGCACAAGTAAATGGGCCAATGACTATAATGCCTTTAGCTTTTCCTGCCAAAGTTGGTACTGAAGCTTAGACATAGAAATAAACTCTGAACACTTTAAATCACAGTAGCACGATTGCACCTGTTCAGCAAATAGATCTGATTCTCCTCAGGTCTGTACTTATAACTAATAACGTATCCTCTATTGTCTGTATTGTCTGATTGCTCATGTGGTTTTGTTTGGTTGTATTTCATTTATTTTATTATTTTATTTTATTTTATTTATTTTATTTTATTTCTGGAGTGACATTTGAAACGGAAGGGTTACCAAGGTACAAAATAGCTGTGGTTGTAATTGAAACATCTCTGGTATTTTTCCTCACTGTGTTTAAAATATTATAATCCAAACATAAGATAAAGAAAAAACAAAACAAAACAAATCCAGCAATCAAACATCCCAGAACCTAAGAAATGACCAGAGAGAAAACCATGCAGCCAGCATGTTATTTTTCATGGTACATTAGTCTTAACTAATTCTAAATGAAAGACAAAGTACTAGAGCAAAAGAAAGCAAGTGCAACTTTTTAAACAAATGTCAGGAAGCCTAATTGCATCCAGCCGAGAGTGAATGACTGGATTGGCAAGGAAAGCTCTTGAAGAAAAAACAATGAAATCTTTTAGCAAATAGTTAATAGAGATGGTAGGGGAAGCGCAGTGCTAAAACCAAAAAATACGTGAAAAATGGCTGACCTTAAACAGCTCTGTGAAAAGTTCTGTTGCTTTCATCTGCCATTCATATGTTTACATTAAGTTCCTGCAATGTTGATTTCCCACTGACAGGAAACTGAAGTTAATCTTCATATTGGATTCAATTCACAGACAGTATCGATTGTAATGCTAGATAATGTCTCTTTAATCAACATGTCATGTGTATTTGGCTGGCTTGTGTAATAATTTATTTCCCATTGTTTTGGAGTCCAGTGGCTCCCCTTGAGGTGACATCTGCTAGAAACTCCTCTCCGCACTGTTGTTTCTCTTGTGAGTTCTGACACTTTCACATTGCAGTCCATTACTTGCATCATTTGGAGCACACAGCTGGGGAAGCTTATTCAATCTGATTTCAGATAATATTGACTATATTATGAAACGCATCAGGTGACAAAAAAAAAATCATTATTACACCATTTTCTTGTGGCATTGTGGAGGCAATCATCAGATCATAGAATCATAGAATATCCCAAGCTGGGAGGGACCTACAAGGATTATCAATTCCATCTCCTAGGCAATAACCTAGTGATGAACCATTCACATAATCATAGGGTCATAGAATGATAGAAAAGTTTAGGCCAAAAGGCGAGCTTAAAATGCTTAGCTTTAGCCCAAGGCAAGACTAGCATCTAAGTAGGATTATGGGGTTTATGGCCTTAGATGGACTCTCACCCATCCTGCTGTGACTAGATTTCTGTGATATTAAGAAAGAAGCATGGGCTTTCATGGAGCAACACCTGCCTTACTGCCTTTTCAGCCTCATTTGCTTTGCTTTTCAAACATAAACCTGAGACTGTCATAAGTCACCTGCTTTGCATACACAGCTCCCTGAAGCCAACTCAAGTACTTGGTAAACCTTAGGACACACCAAGGTATAAAAGCATATTCCTGAATACCTGCATTACAGATAGGACTGGCCTGGCTGTCACCATACCTCCCAGATTGTATCCTCCATCTCAAACATCACAGTGTCTTCCTGTAGCTGGATCACTGGGCTCCCTGTCACATGTGAGATCTGTGACAGCGTGTAGTTGCAACTAGACTGATGCTACTGGATTGAGTTTGCCAACATGAATGTGGGCTAAGAAAAGTCTTAGTGCTTGGCCTGCCCTCAGTGTTTTTTTCATAAGCAAAGTGGAAATGTAACATTAAACATCAAAGTACAAGTTGAGGAAAGTTAGTGTGAATGAATCTGTAACCTCATCTTCAGCCAGACCACAGGAGGTGTAACACAGACATATTGTGTAAGGGCTTGTCATGTGGACTTGGTGTCTACTATGCCATCCTTTGCAGGACTCCAGATGTTCTCTTCTTGCTCTGAACAATTGTTATTTTCCCCATTCATCCAGTTCAAATTACATTTTGCCCACTTCTCAGTTTCATTTACACTCAACTCCAGTTACATAGTAAAAGAAAAAAAAAAAAAGGCAAAAAAAAAATAAATAATAATAATTATCCATGTATTTCAATTCCTTCTTGAAGCAGAATATGACTAGACCAAATAAAAGTGTGTTATGGTGCTTATGTAAAATCTCAGGAACTGGGGACTGTGTGTGGGACACTCTCACTTTTTGTGTTTGTTGCTTTTCTTACCAAGCAGCTGTCTCTCTTACCTGTTCCAATACCCAGTTTATATCTTTGTCCATTCAACTGCTTTCTAATATGAAAACTCCAAAGAATATTTTGTCACTTGACTGCCTTCAGCTCACAGTGAAATCCCTTCTGGAGCCACATTTTTCAAATGCATTGGACTTGATGTTGTATTGTCAACATCTCATTATTAAAAGCAGTTGTTTAAGGATATTACCTGAGTTTATCAACATTTCGGACATCCTAGTAATTCTCCTGTTTATTTCTAATCTAAGAGTGCAATACTAGTTCATTTTTTCTTCCGCTCCTTTCATACTACCTTCAGAATAACCTCTAGAGACAATCATCTATAAGAAATTCCAATGTCAGGTCCACTAGGTACATCATCACTCCAATCCTTCTTCCTTCTTACCCAGAAATGGGGCTTGTCTTTTAATATCCCTTATATTAGTGATCTGGCCTATTCACACACATAAAAACGAGGAAAACTTCTAATTAATTTGGAAATTATATTTCAGTATGCCATAGACCAATGTGTCAAAGAGGACACAGCCCAAAATAATATTTTAATGCAAACTGGTTATCTTTCAGTTCTTCAAGCTATCCAGGCTAGTGCTCTAAGCTTGTGATTTAGAGAAACAGTTAATTTTATCCAGATGTGCACAGGAGGATGCATTTCACCTTTATTTTGCTAGATCAGCTAAAATTTTGGTAATTGGATGGAGTCCAAATCTGGAAACATTTACAAAGCTATTTCTATGATGACCACATGATACCACCTTGCAACCCAGAACAGGATAAGCCCAAATATGGTTGAGGGGAAATAATCTTTGCCCAAAGCACTGACAGGCTTGCATATGTAGTGAGGGCTTTTCTCAGTTTTGCTATTAAAACATTCACTAGATTTTAAAACAAGAAGAAAAAATGTGTTGGAAATAGGGACCAGAAGCAATGACTCCAGAAGGCTGCCTGTTTTACTCTATGTCTGTGACTCTTGCATTGATGTCTGTATAGCAACTCAATGTTGACAAGGCTGAAGAAAGGCTTAACTATATTTTTAGCTTACTAGATGGAAACAGTTGTGGTAGCAGAGGCGGTGAACCTGTTAACTTGGACAATCAAGACTCCTGTTTGGTTAAATGTTCAAATCACCATCCTCATCCACTACCTTTTCTGCAGAGAAAATATACTTTTAAAATTATTATTTATTATTTTTTTTTAAATGAAAGGGGAAAGTTGCATTCCAGGAGGAGCAGACTCTGATCTTGAGTGGGGCAGAAAGCAACTCTAGAATCAGGTACAAAGTTCCAGAGAAGAAAAATAAAGTAATGCCTGTGTTCAGCATTATCTATTAAATAACCCTACTGACCTTCCTAAGCAGCTTAAAGGCTTTTTCAGCTGCCTTCTTGGGATATCCAGCTCTTTTAATGCACATATAGTATTTCTGATTTGGAAGTTGGGACTCAAGTCCAGGGAATTGACTCAGAGAAGCATATAGCCTTTCTTTTCAGAAACCTTTTACTACCTCTTGTCTCTTTCAAATTTCTCTGGGAACTTAGTTCTTGCTGAAATCTGTTTCCATTCTTCTTCAAGTTTATTACTAAAGTTCTGGACCATCATCGTATCACCCGCTTCATTTACCTATGCATTATTGGCTGCATCTATCATAGATAGTAACCTCTTAGCAACAAGGTTCTGAACCAGAATAATAGTTTTGAGACTCAAGAAGTATTTTGAGAATGATCAAATGCCTCATAGTTAACACACTATGGTGACCTAATTAAATCTCAACAAATATAATTCATGCTCTAAATATAATACTTAATTTTAAAAGATGCCACAACAGATTGTTTTCTCCTTCCTTCCAGAAAATTCATTCTAGCCCTGTATATTGCTATCTGCTTCAGTAAATAAATCTTTCAAAAAACAGGAGCACTTTGGAAATTCCTTCCCCTTTTGTTCAATATCAAGCTACAACTTTCCCAACAAGTTTAACTGCTTTCCCAATAGACCACACAGAAAGTATCAATGAAAATAGACTTCCTACCCATGCCTCTGTCCATCTGTTGTTTTCTTTCCAGCTGTTCTTATTTCACCCAAATCAGCCTTTTCTGATAGCTTTTGTTAATAGACAATAAGAATAATGATTTTACTTGCTGATTATTCTCCATTGGCTTTTAAATAGCTCCAGTATGCTCCTAGTGAGAACATTATTTATTTATTTATCTATTTATTTATTTATTCTGGATAGAAGGGGATGAGGGAGAATGGTAGTGTTACAGCTTAATCCAAATGGGTTTGTTAGGTTGATGTAGTTACTAGCACTAGCAGAAAAAGTCATCAATGAGGAAATGTGTTATACAGTATAAGATGAAATGTTTCATTAAGAATTAATGCTGTTATTCAGACATTCTTACTGTAGAACTTGGATGAAAGGAACAACTCACTGTAAACTCAAACTCAGTAAACTTAAAATTAGTAAACTGAGGAGCTTGAGGAGTTTCAGCCATTCATCCTAGTTTGCATGGCTGAAGTTAACCAGTTTGTTTTGACATCCGTATTTTGTAGTATGCTATGCTATGTCTTTGAATATTGGGAATGCAAGAATTTTTCTTTTTCTATCCTTCTTTTCCAGTTCAGGAAAACCTTTCGACCATCACTCAAAAAATCAACAACAACAACAAAAATCACTCTACCTCAATTCCCTGTTGTACTTTTTGCTTCTAGCTGAAAAAAATTAACTTCTTAAGTTCAAGCTGTACGTGGGTCCAACCAAGAAACATGGGAAGTCTCACCAAAATTAAGTTGTTTGGGAAGGGGAAAGGAAAGAAGTGTTAAAACCCCAGGGCTAGAGCTCATGCAGGAAGCTGGAACAGGTCATTCTGCAAACACACTGATGGCACCCTGCAGGGGTGAAAAGGATCTCACCTTGGTGATTTCTCCCTAAGGCCAGGTTTGCTTCTCTGCAAAAGTGAAAGGGAATACTTGTTTTTGTAGAAAGCAGCGAGAAGTGTGGTAGGAAAAACAAAAAAAAAGCAGAAGTACTAGGGGGGCTAGTTTCTAGCTGGGTGAAAGCAAGCATTTGTTTTCTGTTTCATCTTGCATGTCAGAAAGATCTGATAGCTAGGAAGGGCTGATAGCTAGGAAGATCTGATAGCTAGGAAGGGCTGTAAGAAGCTGCATCTTCAACAACAACTAGGTAAAATCTACCTGCTGATGCTCATAGTAGGAGATATATGGAGCTGGGCTGTGCGAAGCTTATAAATTCATGTTCATTTCCTTTCCTAAGGGCTATGGATCTAATATGGGGGATGTAGGATGTAATATTAGGGCTTATGTCCTTGAAGTATAGTGTCTCATGTGACACGGGGCAGCTTATTCATGTCAGTAGAAGATCTCTGGATCCTTATGTTACAAATGTTTGGTAGTAAGAGGATAGGTGTTTTCCATGCCAGTTATATGTTACTATGTTTTGAAGATGCACTTGCAGGACTGTTCTAGCATACCTGTCTGCTAGAAGTGTCCCACTGCAGTCTGACTTCCTTCTGTAAACAAGCACTACTGCTGGAGGTTTGTTGTGTGTTTTTGCTTATTTTACTGTGCCCTCCCTCTCCCCCAATAACAAAAAACAACAACAACAGAAACAGTCTGCAAGTCTGTCACTGTATCATTTGGTAACAACAGGGAAAATATAAATCCTTTGTTGTTTGGAATACTCTGGATTATGGGCAAGTAAATTTTTTAAAGTAATTGCTACCTAGTAGTGAATAGATAGGAAAAAATCAATACAGAAGAAAATTTGGTCCTCTCTTTCTTTCTTTCTTTCTTTTTTCTTTTTTTTTTTTTATTTTAATATAAATTTAATTTTTCTTTTTCTTAGTATCATGAATCATGAAACTGTTAGTGTTGCACACAGTTTTTAGTTGAAGTTCAGACAATTACATTCTCTAAGTTCAGGACAAGTTGTTTTTTTTATGTATTGACTCCTGTGTTGAAAGTTTACTGTATTCATATCATTGAATATTAGCACTATGATGTAGCCTCTGTATCTTCTGAGTGGTTACCATAACATATATTGACATATATTACCTATACATAAAATTACAATTCCTACCCTTAAAGAATGAAGTGGCAAAGAATCTGGTAGTAGTTTCACAAGCCATAAATTTCTCTTTTAAATAAGCCAACAATAGAAATCCATTTAAGTTTTATGTGTTTATTTATTTAATTATTTGGCATTTGTTTAGCTCATCTTGTAAAGGGGCATTCAAAAAATGAAAGAAATTGCTGATGTTTCTGCTGTGCTTTTACTGATGCTATGAGTTCTCAGTTATTCTATATTAGTTAATAAAAATAAACACCATAAATCATTGTTGGTGGCAGTTAGAACAAACTATTTTCTGAAATAGATGCCAACAATGAAATTGCTTAAGTCAGAATTAAGGTAGAACTTGTTGTTGTTGTTGTTGTTCTGTGTATGTGTATATGAAATGTCTGTTCTTAGGTGAGACTCCTATTTACTTTGCTTAATTGAAAAAACAGGATTTGTACCTTGTGTACCGACCAGTTTGTGAAGCTGAGCACAAATGCATGTAATCTCTAATGGGAAGATGCGTGAAGAAGTTCTGTCATAAGTACTAGGCCAAAATGATATTGGAAACTGGATGTTAGTGATCCAAAAGGTAATTCTTTCTTAAAGAATGGGAAGGATTTGTCAAACATGTCATTTTCTGTGCTGGCTTTGTAGTCAACAGGACTTCATGGCTATCGTGTCACAGGCAGCAATGAAAGACAAAAGCCAGCAGAACAAGTCATCATCCTGATGTTTTCTTCTTTCCAGAAAGTAATAGCTAGATAAAATTAACAATATTAATATAATTTTCATTCTCTAGCCAGATCAGAAACTAGAATGAAAACCTTCTAATATACCTCCTTGTGTAATATGTTAACTTTATCTGTTGTTTTAAAATGTTACATTCATTTTTGTTCATTTTTTATATTTATTTATTTAAGTGAAAGCCACAGAATTTGGCTTTCTAGTCTAGGAGATAGTGTTAATCAATTAAATTTGTTGACATTTGTCTATATATTTTTCTTGAGCAGTCATGATTAAAAAATCCACCAACTTTCATCACTGCAGTTAAACCCAATTTGCAGTTATCATGCGCTTTTTGGAAAGATCAGGTGAAATTCGAGAAAAATCCATCTGACCTATTTTTTCTCCACAGAAGAAAAGAAGCAACACAAAATGTGTTACCACCATGTTGGCCGGTTCTGAACTAATACAATCAGCTGAGATTGTAAATAACTATGACCCTTCTGGTTTAATACAAGAAGAAAAGCTTCAAACTGAACTTAAGCTGGTGTTTCATGCTGTTCATCACCAAAGTCAGGTTATTTAAATTCTATCATTCTGTACCACAAACCTTGCAGGATGAAGAAATGCATTATCTCAACTCCAGCAATAGTTTATAATGAGAGCCAAGTTTGTTAAATGTGATCTGCCTTCTACTGCACAATTAGAAGGAGGAAGTGCCAGGTTTTATAAAATAGCTTAACCCTACTTTTACACCATGTAACATTTTTAGCTGGCAGGAACAGATTCTACAGCTCCACAAACAGCATGCTTCTGCTCCCAACAGATAAGAAAATGCTATGCACAGTGCATTGATTTTTCTTCCAGTACAACATAAAAATGATGCCAAAGTTGTAATAACATTAGCAGATATTTAGTACGGATGTGGATGAATTGTGCAGTATCTTGTGCAGTATATACGAGGGAAATTATAAGGAGCCCTCCCACCCCCACCCTCAAAGACCACCCCAAAGACACAACTTCTTTGCTGATGGTTTATATATATCTATATTGACCTTTATACTTATTTTCTGTTCTTTTCTCCTTCATCCACTAGGTCTAGTTCTATTTGAATTATTTTTGGATATTATTTGAGATGTCATAGGTTGCTGTGGTAATTTATAAATAACATAAATTCAGAAACCATAAAATTGAGTTCCATGTTTCAAATTGTTTTCTGTGACCTTCTTTTCTGCATTGTGACCCTTTTTCATAAGCAGTGGTTTGCATCATCAATTCCACCTGTTCTTTAAGATTGACTGTCGCTGCTTTGTTCTGAGAAGAAACAAGTAGTAGCAACAAGTAATACGTGTCTTGCTCCATGCATATTTAAATGAGCTGGATAATGTGATATTAAAACTAAAAACATAACTGTTTTCTGAAATAATCTCTCTTCAGTCATTTGCTGTTGTTGTGAATTACTCTTCCTGGCTATGTGCACTTAGTAGTCTAATATTTTTGCCTTTATAATTCTCCCTGATTCAGTTAAGGTAATAGCTACAACCCTTTCTCGTTAGTTGGATGCTCTTCCTTAGCCTAAAAGAAAATTGCTGATACTATGCAGTGTATAGTATCCGTTCTTGCAGTCTAATTTTGACCTAGTTGGAGCAGAATCTTTTCATCACCATCATCATCATTCATAATGCTTAATTCTTGAGCAATGTCTGGAGAAGTCTGTCCTATATTTATGTTCCCAAGCCCCTCTTCCAGCCTCTCACCAAACTTGTAGTGTGACAGCCACAAGGAATTTAATAATGATGTAGAAGACATTAAGCTTCTTAAGTTTGTCCTAAAACCTTATCTGAAACACTCAAATTAACTCTTCTTTCCAAATTTCTTTCTACATCCTTTTTCTGTGTCTCTGTGTAGATCCTCTTTCTAAATACTCATGCTGTCAGTTCTAAATGTCCTTTTTAAGTACCTTAAAGATTTTCATTGTCCTTTCTTAAAAACATTAGTCTCAGCAGACATCTAATTCTTGCATCAGGTAGCATGCAATCTTTGTCTCCTATCCTTGACCTTAACACTTCCTTGTGTAAAAGTGAGAGGTAAATGGCTATAATAGAGAACATGCATATTTTGGAAAGCCCTCTGAGGACTCTAGAAAGAAAAAAAAATGTTCATTCTTGACTTGTCAATATATGTTAGACAAGTGACAAAAATACTGGAAACCCTCTTCTCTTTATTGGGCTGTATGAAGGCTAATGACACACAGGAGACCCAACTCTGTATACAATCAGCAATGTCATTTCCAGAAGTATATTCAGTTCTTAGTTGTCTGACAGATTTGTTGGTGCTCCATAAAGATGAGTTTGTGGGGTATGAACAGACTGGTTGTATGGGGAGTACAACAAATATCCAGACTTCTTGTGGACGTAAATACTTCTTGTATAGTACTTATTTGGATGGACCCAATTTAATTGGAGTGGGAGAAGAGCAGGGACTGCTTTCTCTCTGCTCCTGATATGGTATCAAGATGCAATTGAGATGGGTGTAAGTCACTCATGTAAGGTTATGTGTGCCTGCTGTTTCTAAAACTGTATTTTATGTCAGGGACTATTCTTTTCTCTACTTTGCCAACTTCATGGTTTATGGTTACAAAATTCAACATAAGCTATGCATTTCTCTTAAAATCTCTGGACACTACCTGAATAAACAGTCTCATCCTGCACTGTATTTTATAAACAACTTAATCAGATCTAACTCTGCTTCTTAAACCCCTGTCTGCTCCACAAGACACAACCACTGTCAACTATTGTCTCTTAGGACTACTCCTCATGGTAAAACTACTCAGCAATATGCCTCTGCCTAAAAGAGTTGATAATATGTTTCTTTGGTATATCCACAAATTCAGGTTAGTTGTTTTAACTGTATTGTCAATTTTTAAAATTTTTTTTTAAAGTACTAAATTAGGAATTATTATGCTAAATGAGAAATACAGAAAAGTGCAGTATTCTGAAAGTCCTCCCTTTTGTGATGAAGGACACTAAAACAAGCTTTATTTACATATCAGTTAAGGAAAAA
This sequence comes from Stictonetta naevosa, assembly GCA_011074415.1. Lineage (NCBI taxonomy): Eukaryota > Metazoa > Chordata > Aves > Anseriformes > Anatidae > Stictonetta > Stictonetta naevosa. Next base: position 22,796,177 of record CM021699.1, read on the forward strand.
AAGTCATTTTCAAATTGAAGAATTAAATTCACAGTTCATAAATCTGGGAAGTCAATTGATCAGGCATTGGAAATACTAACAAATGACACCAAACAAAGGCTGCAAAATTCTAATCAAATAATAAATAATGAAATAATGTGAGTTCACTGCCTGAAAATAGAATTCCTATTAATGACACTCATGTTTGCTTATATTTGTGTAACATAAATAATGGCTACTTACAATCCAACCACAATTTGTATTCTTGATTAATTAATTACTTTTTTTTTTTTTTTCAGCAGTGGTATCTCTTAAGTAAATGTGAATTCTAATTTACTTTATTAAAATATATTCTTATTAGAATAGCAGTATCTTTAAAATATATAAAATAATTATTTAAAATACTTTCTAGATATTTTCTTAGAAATAGTTTGAGATTGATAACAAAGACCTGTGATTAGCTTAAAATCCTTACACAGTTAAAAGCATATTGAATTTAACAAAGTATGTATCTAAGCTGTTTGAGTTCGTGTTTAGACTTTCTTTTGGTGATAGCCACTGCAAATATTGCAGTACTGGAGTGGCAAAGCCTTGTGGGGGTCTTTTAGTGTATAATCATTATTCTAAGCCCTGGAAATTTTGAGGCTAATTCCTGTATAGAAGTAATTAAAAATCCAATATCTTTTATTAAGAGTGAAAAAGGCATCTGACGGCTTATTACTGAGTACAATTTATGAATAATGTGTCTAATAGGGTGCACTGTAACCACCCCTTTTCCCATTTGCCAAGGAAAACAGCTAAACTTGAAAGGTTCTTTCTGGTTGAAGGTCATGTTTGCTGTTGAGTTTTCTACCTACTTAAAAGTGTGGCATTTACTAAAAGAACATATGTTCTGCCAAATTTATATGTTTGAAGGCTTTTGTTGTTTGCTACATACATGACAGTTTCCCAGAAGAAACTCTATTGACAGCTTTGTGTAGTTTTTGTGTGGCTTGAAAGGCACCCTTTAAGAAAAAAAAATCTCTTTTAAAGTAAACATCTAGAAAATGTGCTTGTAGTCATAAGGCAACATCTTCTGCCTCCTTATTAGCTGACTTTAATGCTTTATAGTTATTTATGGCACAGACTGAAAGTATAAATGTCTCTTCATTAATCTATAACTGAGGCTTAATGAGTGCTGAGATTTGGGGTTTGGAGACCATTAATGCAGTCCCACCATTTACCCAGCTCTGTGACATCACTACCAGTTAAACATAACCTTGTAAACGAACAGTATTCTTGCCATCTATTAATTTCCTCCTGGGAGTGAAATGCCTTTAAGCTTCATTCAGTGTAGCTTTTTGTACACAGATTCCTCAACCATTAGTCACTACAGTCAGGATTCATGGTCTTTCAACATCAGAGTTATGGCCCCAGGATAGGATTTGTTTATTTATTTATTTATTTATGTGTGCCACATTTTGATAGGGAACTGGGAGAAATGTATGTGGTTTGAATTCCAACCACCAACTTCCCTCTGGCCTGGACAGAAGATAATACTGTTTTCAGTAGCTAAAGACAACATTGCTACATCTTGAATAAGAAAAATATTTCAGATGAGAAAAGAAGAAAAAATAAATCCAATTACTTTCTAAGTTATCCATCCTAAACGTGATTATAATCTTGCCAGTCTTATGCTAACTACAGCAGTATTAAAAATGTGTTGTAAGTATTTTGCTGTCATTGATGTGTGGGTAATTGTAAGCTGTTTGGTAAAAGGAAACTTAAAACAACATATTTATTTAAAAGAAAAATATAGTGGACTGTGACTTTAACCTACCTTTTAGGCCTGCCAAATCTTTTCAATACCCCATTGTACAAAAGTGAAAGTAAAAATGTGAAAAATAATAATACTTTGTATGACCCTCTTAAAATTATCTGTGTATTTTTTGAGATCTTGAAGATTGTGTGATAAAAATTGCTGAGAAGTATCCTTGTAGAGCAAAAATCTTGGGTTTAGAATGCAACTTTCTGCAACACCTACTTTTCAGCTTCCAACCCATTCCCTCAGTTCTATGTACAATGTTTGGTTCTTACCAGCCTGCTCCAGGGAACACAGGTCACCTGTGAAGAGTATGGTACATATCTTTAGTTACTTATCATCCATTGAATAGCCCTGGTAATTTTATATTTTGTTAATTGATTGGATGGCTATATTTTGGGCATGGAGATCTGTGGCTAATTGCCCTAAATATCACACAGCAGAGATGGGAATTAGCCACATATTTTGAGATTCAATGCAATAATTTAAAGTCTTTGGACAATCCCCATTGGACAATACATAATACAAAGTAGAGAGACAGCCTTCTGTCTGCATCTAGCCTGTTTAATTTCCCAGTGAAATTGACTGTGTTCTGGTCTTTTAATTTCAGCAAGGGCAAAATGGCTGAAAAAGTGTTTTGAATCATTTTGAACTTCTATTGAAAGTTCTCCATAAAGGCAAAAAGTTTTCTGTGCTAGCCTTAAAAATCAGTTTAAAATAACTGTAAAAGACTGTCTTTTACCTGCGCCATTTAAAAGGCTACTGCTCAATTCTGTGGAAGCATAGGACGTGAGTTAGAAATGCATAACTTTCATGATTCTGTTCTGTTACTTTGTACTCTTTAGTAAGAGATCATAGAAAAGATGTAGCTTGAAGGCTTTACAAGGAGGTGTTTCTACTTAAGATGATTTTATCTTGGAACTTTATGATGGTACAGGTATGACATGCACAGTTGGTGCAGATGTCTTAATACGATGTAGAAGGGACCTAGTATATGCTCAAGAAAGAGGAAAACAAACAGTGCTCCACTTTAGCAAGAGAAACTTCTGCAAAATTGGCTTAGCTAAAAATTTAACATCATTATTAGTTAATGATTGTAGGAGAGTGTTTCCCTGTCAAAGGTTTTTTTCTAAAATTAAAAAAAAAAAAAAAAAGTGGCCAATATGACTTGCTGTTATTAGTAGCCTGGAGGGTGTACTGTTTAGTATTATTATTATTATTATTTATTTATCTATTTATTTCTAAACAGAAATGCCCATGGAAAGTAGTACAAAGTTGAGGACCTTGTAGATGGCCAATAGTTTCAATCACTTTCATTTGCTAATAACATATAGGAATAGTGCTAATGCTCACAGCATCTCAGAAACAAGCATGTTTTCCTATATTAGGACTTTATTCCTCCTACCAGAGCCCTGAATTCCTATCTTTTTTTAATCTCTGGCTCCCATTACACTGTCCCCAAAAACTTAAGAATGTAATTACTATCATCTGCCATGTACAAACACAGCTACCCATAACAGAATACATGCTTCAGCAAATAGTCTTGAAGACATCTTGTTTTTAAAGATAAGTCTGTTTTTCATTCAAAGCAGGTCCATTAAAATCATAAAAAACCCCTTGAATATGATTTTCACAGCCAGTGTGTTACACTTCATGGGCAATGTTCATTGAGAAGATTTTTTTCCCACCATGTATACATATCTCTTTCAGATGAAGAGCCCAGATCAAAGTGTATAGTAACCATTTTTGGAAAAAAAAAAAAAAAAAAAAAAAGCCCCTTCACATTCTGAAATAGCATTGTGATAGCATTGTGTAATAGTTCCTGTGCTCTTTGGGAAGCGTGTAACTCTCAGCATGGAGAAAGAAAGTGTGTCTCAGTCAACTCATTCCTGTTGACTTGACATTGGAGAGATCAATAAGAGCTCTTTGCTGACTCTCTGGGGTGGGCTAGTGGCAAGAGTAGAAAGAGCAATAAGAACTGAAGATTTTTGTCAGTGTGATTCTCTCTGTGTGTATGTGATTAGTCTGGCTTTCCAGCTGACATCTCCAGAGGTTGCAAAGCTCCACAGGGACTTGCTGAGCCCTCCAGCATATATCTCTGGTGGCACTTCTGATTGGCCTCTTCCAGTGCACATATTAGAGGTCAACATATTGACTACCAGAATAGGAACAACACTTTTACCTTTCTCACCTGTAGTTAGTAGATTAAATAGCACCAACCAGGAAGCTGTGATGTGTAGATAGAGGACTAACTGTTCTTGCTGTGAAATAAGATCTTAGAGCATTGTGTGACTGTGCTTTAGTTCTTACCATGGAAGATGCATTTTCATGCTCTGCATGCAAGTCATCTTTGATTACTGAATGCTGGTTGGATGGCCAGCTGCCTGTGTTGTTGTACTTACTATTAATATTTACTATCTCATTGCAGTACAACTACACAGAAGCAAATAGAAATATATGATAGATGATTTAAGACAAGTCAATAAAGTTTTAACTAAGAGCAGAATTACTCAGAGAAATGAAGTTGTTTCCTCTTTCTTTTGTACTGTGACTAGTCGCTGTGATTCATTTTCTTAATAAATACGTTTGAGTGACATATGCAACACCCATACCAATTAAAGTCATTTCAGAGCCTTTTTATGAAACCATCTTTCTAACAGAAGTGCATCTGTCCTTCCCTGTTCTTTCCCTCTTCTCTCATCAAAATGTAGTTGCCAAAGGTAAAGTAAAAAGACATAGTTCAGCTCTGGGCTCCTAACAGAAGTCCACAGTGTGAGAAACTAAATGTAATATCACTGACAATCACATATGAAAGGTCAAACCAATCTCAAGGGGACAAATATGATACAAATATGAAATGGGTGTAGACAGCAGCTCTGCTGCCAAGATAACCACATGCTGTTGTGTGAATGAGCTTACATTCCTATTCTATGGGTGGGTAAGCATGCAGCATAGCTGCAGTCCACTAATCAACCACACCATTCATTTTGGTGTCATCTGCAAACTTGCTGAGGGTGCACTCTTTCCCATTGTCTATGTCATTGATGAAGATACGGAAAATCACCAGTTCCAAGACAGACCCCTGAGGGACATGCTCATCACCAGTCTCCACCTGGACATAGAACTATTGACCCCTACTCTCTGGCTGTGGACATCAAAACAATTCCTTATGCACTCTTCAAATCCATGTCTTTCCAATTTAGAGATTTGGATGTTATGTAGGACTGTGTCAAAAGCTTTACAGAACTCCAAGCAGATGGCATCAGTCGTTCTTCACTTGTCGACTGTTATGGCTACTCCATCATAGAAGGCCACCAGATGGGTCAGGCATGATTTACCCTTGGTAAATCCATGCTATCTGTCTTGTATCATTTATTTATTTTCATAAGCAGGAAGAAGTGTGGAAAAAAAAAAAAAAAAAGGATTGCAGATATTTTTATTTGAAACTCAGAAGACATCAATATTGAATACCACTTATAAAAATGTATCACATGTATCAAATGCTTTTCATGCACCTCTTTTCAGCCAGCTTGATTTAGGTGTTTATATTCAACATAACTACTGATAGATATTAATAAACCATAACTCTGATGTATAGTGACTTCCAGAGGATTTAATGGGTCATTGAGGAACAAGTTAATGTTCTTTCCATTCTTGTTTAACCCCTGTAAGTTTTAAGTTTCTATAAGTTTCTGTTGACTAACAGAAACAGCAATTATCCTAGCCCAGGATAAGGAGCATATATTGTCTATCTTGTTCCTCAAATGCAGTGGTGATAGAAATAAGGATATCTTTCTCTTCTACAGGAGGATGGGATCAGATTTCTCCACTGCTTTCTCCTTCAACAGATGATTTGTGAAAGCAGACATCTGTCTTCAGCAGTCCAGGTATTACAGCTTCTTTTTCTCCTATTGGGCTCCTGTTTCATAGTGTTATCAGAGTCTATTTTCTCTGCCTTCTAGCATCTGTTTTTCAGACTATCCCTGCAGAAATGTCAAAGGTCTACAATAACTCTAACAGAAAAGGAAAATCTCTGGCTCCTGACATTTTTAGAGCAGAATCAGTACTCACTAGACCAAGAAAAGAGATAGCAAAACAGGTGTATATTTCATGTAACCAACACATGTCAGACAGGTAACAGTGATTGCAGTGATTGCTTTTTTTTTTTTTTTTTTTTTCTTTAACAAAACTAGTCTGTCAAGCCAATTGCCTTGGCTGTGGTTCCACCTGATAGATAGTGATAACAGAAATCTGATTGATTGTGTATGGTACAGTTTATAAGTTCAGACATTTAACTATTTATGAACCCCTGATGGGAGACATTCATAAGTTAGTGAAAATAGTTCTTGTAACCCTTCCACCAAAAATATTGTGATGAATAGATGAACTTCTTTTAATATTACAAGGATCCCAGGACAGGGAAAATATAGCAAAACATTAAGAACAGGAGAAAAACTCAAGTAGACAAAACTATAAACAAATTGAAACCTACAATAATAAAAATAACCTAGCTAAATATATATGCATTAAAATAACAGTGGGTTTTGTTATTTCTGGTTTGGAATAAATGTTGAGACTACTTGGGGAGCACAGCATAGCTCTCCAGCTAAATAGTCTTTTCGTACGTTTTTGTACTCATACAGATTCCCAGAAACTAGGTGTCAAAAACAGTTTATAGGTTGTGTCACATTGTTTTCCTTTGGCCAAAGTAGAATCACCAAAATAAATAACTTCCATAAACAATGTTAGTTCCACAGTTCCAGATATTAAATTCTGATATTTCTGAATCTTTTTCAACCAACAGAAAGCATGTCAAACTTGAGCTTCTACAAATCTACAAATACCGAACACTTTGTCCTAGTAACCAGCACCTTTAAAAACAAGAACATATACAAAATTGTTAGGGGGTTTCTAGCTTTTTATTTTAATTTCCAAAGGGAGATTTACCTTAATTAATTCATTGTATTCTATTAGCTTCATCAGTCAAAAGTAAACATATTTTGCTTTGTCTGGTGAATTGAAAAATGCCCACAGTGTGAGAAATAAATTTCATATTCTTCTGGGTAACAGCTACCTTTCAGTTATGTTTGTTCTCCATGATTCAAAATATCTGTTTTAAGGCAAACATTAGTGGAAAGTTCAAGCAAAATAAGTAACTAAATCTAGGGCTACACTTTATCTTTTAATTCAATTCTTACTACTGCAGGTTTTCTCAGTGCTCTGATTTGAGAATTTTGTTTACATATGAGATACAATATTCTGTAAAAACATATCTCAGGATGGTTAAGTATGCAGAGGGAGTCATTCAGAACATCACAATGCCTTCCTGTTAAACGTAACATTTTCAATGACAGTGTCAAGTCAAAAAAAAAAAAAAAAAAAAAGTTTCTTGTTTGTTTCCTTCACGCCAAAATCCAAAATTTCTTTCATTGTTTTTCTGTACATCCTTACAAAGCAGTCTGATGAATCATGGGGCGGTCAGAACAGATTCACTGATGTACCTGTCTAAACCCCACTAGGGGAAATAAGTCTGGTGGGTCTCCATATGCTGAAATCGCCATCCTTAGAACACAAACATTGTAAGCTATTGTTGCAGGTACAAGCTAATAAAAGATATTACTCATCAGTCATTTTTGATGGAAAAATAAATCTTTCTTCTACATGTACTAAATATAAAATCTCTGCTAAATATGTACTCAGGTATCTGACATTGTTTGAAAGTGGGCCAAATGATGGGAATTAAAATTTGTTTTTACAGATCTAAGTTTTGTGTGTGACATTACACAAAAATTCCTTTCAGATTTGTTCAGATCATCTTCAGAAATCATATTCAGTCTCTCAGAGTTTATTGTCTATGCTTCACAGCTCCTTAAAGAATAGGAGTCATGTAGAGCACTAACATATAAGCTAAACATTTTTTGTCTTAAGTTTTGAAAACTCAGGAGTACACAAAAAGTATGTGTAATGTTGCCATACCTTTTCTGTTTCAAAGCAGGCACTGCTCAGCAAGACCAAGTTCCACTGCAAGAAATGATGAATCAGTCTATTCTGATGAAAAAAAAAAAAAAAAAAATTGTTCTATAAAGATTTTGGATCAAAAATTACTTGATCAAGGGGTAGATTGAATAGGATTAGAGACACTCTTTCTCATTCTTTTCTTTTACTGTGACTTTAGTTCCAATGTTTGTGTTTTTTTGTTGTTTAGTTTTGTTTTGTTGTTTTTTAACCGATTTCCAAATGATTTGAAAAGTCTTATTTAAAGCCCTAATAATCTTAATACATTAATCTATTAATCAATACATTTTTCATGCAGTTATGTTTATGAGATACTGAATCAAATTATTTCATAATAGCAATATGATTACAACTTGATTCTCCCCTTAAGGAAGAATTGTAGATGCTGAAACCCATCTCATTCCTCAAAAAAAAATTGTTATAAGATTTTGCTGTACTTACCAGACAGTCAGTGTTTGTGAAAATATCTATTTTACAACAGACTAAGCAATTTGCTGTTATCAAAATTTTTCAGAATCAGAACTGATCAGCTTGGCACCATATCTAACTTTATGTGTACCACTAAGCTTACCAAAGACTCTTCACTGATCTTAAGAGAGAACATCCATCAGATTTACTCAAGTAGATGTCCATACCACTTCAGTTTTCTTCTCCACTGTTCGGATCACGATCTTGGCAGTTATTAAAATTTTGAATTTTCAGCATTAACCCCTGTATTAGTAAACAAATAAAATATATATATAAAACATATACCTGTCTCACATTCTGTCCCTCTGCCACCCCCCCAAAAAACAAACAAATAAACAAGCAAACAAAGAAATAAACAAAAAACCCCACCAATAATAATAATAATAATAATAACTGCACAATCCCATGGCTACTTTGTGACAATAATGTGTTTGCTTTTCTCAGGGCTGTTGCTCAGATATAGTTCAGGCAGAGGAGGGTTACATGGTGCATGTCTGTTCTCTGCTTAGGAGTGATTCCCTCTGGCAATCTCTTTCCTCTGCTTCATATTGCTCCTCTGGGCTCTACTGCCCTGTGCAGTAGAAGCTTGGTGACCACATCATCCATGACAGTATGTTCCCCCTGAGGGTGCCAGTGGCAGAGCTGAGCAGCCGGGACCATTCCATATGCCCCTACCAGCCATTGCCATGGGCTGATGCTCACAGCAGACTTGCCGTGAAGCTTCTACTACTTGCAGGGTCTTTCAGCAATGTAGGAGTCTGCATCTCTGACTTCAGCATGACCTGGTGGCACCTTTTCTCCCTGTGCGTAGGTGGGAATTCAGATTGCATGGAAGCAAGGGATGTGACCAAGAGATTTTCCCAGAAGGGAGCTGGGAGTCAAGTGACTAAGGGTGGGAGCACATGTGGAAGCACTGGCAAAGGAAAGAGCCTGTTGGTCGGCTGACTTTTGTCCAACCCAACAACACATATTCACCTGCATGGTTGATATCCAGCTGAGCTCTTTTGCACCACAGCACTTCAGCTGATGATTTACATTTTTGAAGTGCTGCCCATGTTACTGGGGTTAGATGAATCATGGGTAAATTGGAATACTTAGCTGAGGAAAAACAATTAGCCTAGCTGAATTCTAGCATGTCACTAAAGAACTTGCAAGCATTTAGTTACAAATTATTTCTTCTCCTTTTGATTCATACATTTAATTTATTTTCAACATATGAACTGTGTTGCATTTTTCATAAAACTTAACTGAAAATTAAAAAAAATAAAAAAATAAAATAAAAAACAGTTGCCTGCTGATAAGCTAGGAGAAGACAAGCATAGTTGCTCTGTAAAGTATTCAAAATCTCAAGGGAAAAAAAAAAAAAAAGAAAAAAAAAAAAAAAAAGCTATCTTACATGAGGCAGGACTCAATTTTTCCAGACCTCTCAAGAACAAAATAAACAGTTGAATTGGATCATGACAGGTCCTCCAGGCTATATTGAATTGTTAGTTATTTTTTGTTATTAGTTAAACAAATGAGTTATCTAAAAATGTAGTTCTGTCATTGCCATATGGTTTCTGACCAAGAAAACAGAAAAGATATCCCAAAGAAACTTGTTAGCAGAAACAGCAAAAGAGACAAGCAATGGTTTACAAGTCTGTACAACAGGAAACAGAACTCACTTTCTTTAAAAGTAGTAATTTCATGCATGGTCCACTGTGTTTATGGATATAAAAAAAAAAAAATGATGACATGCCTAATAAAAATGTTAATGTTGGCATTAAATATTCATTAGGAAACCACTTCAGCTGTTCTTGGTAGTAGAACATACATATTGGTTTGATTTTTTCATTCAAGATACTGGTATTGGTTAGATGATAATACTTATTATTTCTAACTTAAGGTATAAAATATGTCATATATTTTATTTTTATTTATATTACAGAACACCTAAACAAAATAAGTATTCACATTGCATAGAAAGGGGTGTGAATAATTTCATTTCCAATTAACAACTAGTGCTGTTATTGACTCCTTACCCTCCTTATCCACACACACTCTAAATTCACATATAACATCTTGGCAGCTGCATTCAGACATCTAGGTACAAAAAGATATTAAATTTCCTCCTTTATATATGCCCATTATGTGCTGTCAGAACATTCAGTGTTTCTCCTGTTTTTTATGTGAGTGAATATTTTTTTCTGATGATCTTAATGCTCCTTTATTCCAGCTTGCTAACAGCATGCCTATTTCCATTGGGCACTACTCAAGTAAAGCCCCTGAAGTAATTGCTGTACTGATAAAGCAAAGTTGACATTAAAAAATGTTGATCTCAAGCACATCCACCTGTCACTGTGATTAATAACAGCACAGAGAGGATGAGTAGGAATTTGGGAATGACAGCATATCCTGATTGGGGTCGGGGACAGACAGAAGTATACCAGGAATGTTGATATGTTCACCAAAATGCTGCCACCATCACACACTGAAAGGAGGAAAGGAAGGCATGAGAATGGCAGCTCACCCAAAAATCACTTATAGTACAGGGTCACCACACAGACTGCATTGCCTTCATCACACCACTCCATTTGATTCCAGAGTCTGGGCAGTAACCATAAAGTCACATCTGGAGAGTCTTAATCTTCCTGTTTAGATAAGTAAGCAAGCAAGTAAACAAACATGAGCAATGCAAACCAGACCATTGCAGTCCACAATGAGTTTTAGTTATTGGCATTTTCCAGTTGACTCCCTCCAGGATCCAGAGTAGTTTGAGGCTCTGGAAATAATTCATTGTCCTATCAACAATAGCAGGATTGAACATTGTGCAGATTGTGCATGATGTCTTTAATGAGCCAGTTCATCCAGGACACTCAGAAATCCAAATCTCAAACCATGCACAGTCCTTACAACATGGGCACCAGGAAAATGAAAAGTAATATGCATGGATTAAATTTTGCATGTAACCAGGCTCTGTGGATTCAAGCCAGGTAGCTTCTCTGATTTATTTCCTTTTTCTCAATGGGAGCTAGCACAAAGTCCTTTAAATCCCTTTTATTGTCCTTCTCAGAGCACTATCCTACCTCCTCCAGAACATATTTATGCCATGAACTCTAGTGGGTTCTTTCCGTTAGAGTGGTCTTCGGTGTCTTAAAAGTATGTAGATGGTATGATTTGCATGAACCTAGGGGTGTCAGTCTCTTCCACTCTCTATTCCAAAAAAAAAGAGCCAACACTGTCTTCAGGGGGTTTTTACATCCTCTTACCTTGCCTGTCAGAGACAATTTCTTCTGCTTGTGGACCTACAGGATGACAAATGGGTCTGAGGGCCACCCCTCCCTTCTAGATGCCAAATATAGTCTCCCCTTTATGGTCCTAACAGGCTTATACCCATCTACCTTCTCCACTGCTACTTCTCACCTTCTCCACATGCCCTAAGACTTCTGTTAAGGGATGCTTCTGAAGTGGCAAAATTGGCTTTTGAGAACTGGACCTCTCTCTTGGCAGTAACATCATTGGTCTGAGGGTGCTTTTCAATACAACCAGAGAGGTACACATATGTGTTCATGAAGCATGACTTCACTTCATATTTTGTCATATACCTCTGTCCCAAAACTGCCTCTCAGGCCAATACATATACTCAGCTTATTCAGCTAAAATTGTAAAAGTGTAATTGAGACATTTCATATTTGTTGCTAGGTTGGTGAACTTTTAGTGTCAATATTACTAGATACCTGTTTGATTTTAGAGCATGCTTCTATCATGTATACTGCGGGTGCCTGGTGGAGAATACACAAGCAAGCCAGGATGCAGAACTGAAGATAGTTTGGACACTGAATGAATGAACGATGGACAGATGATAGTGGGTGAAGAGGTAGGATCAATATATATCCCGCTTATTTAAAAAGTGTTTACCTCCTGGAGTTTCTCTGCTGTCAAATCTGGAAAAATAAAGGGGGTTGAACACTGTGGCTTTTTCCTAGGAATTTCAGAGACAGTAAATTCTGTTTCTGTTTTCCACACAGACTGAGAAGAACTGATAATTGCTGTATTTTTTTTATTTTTTCCTTGAGATTTGCTACACATACAGGTCAGGAGAAGTGGAAGGAACAATGGCAATACCAAGGCTATTTTGTGAAAGGGAGTTCATGAATACATGAAAAGTGATACAGATGTACAGAAAAGACAGAAAAAGTTTGGGAATTTTAACGGACATATCATGAGACCATGTTTGAACCCTGATTTCAAATAGCCTCTTATAAAATCGTTGCATATGAAGGCTTACCCATCTAGGAATCATGGATTTGAAGCTTCATGAAAGTGATTTTCATCATAACCAGAAGGTGTAATTCAATAGGTATTGCAGAACATATTTTATCAGCAGGAGATGATCTCTATCACCAGTTTTATGTTGTTTTTATATCAACTGTCTTTGAATTTTAGTGCTTGTCTCTTACCTCATGAAACTGGAGGGAATTTTCATACATGATGCTACCAGATTTCTTCCTTGCTTCCATTTTTTTTTTCATTGTTTCTTATCCATACAATTCTATCATTTGTTTTTTGTTCCAATTATTTCAGTCTTTTCTATAATGAAAGTTTATCCACAGTTCAAATGAATAATGCTGCAGTGTATTAGGATAGTGTTTTCCTGCAGCGTAACCAAGTGTATGATAAATAGGCTTTTAAAAGTCCTGAATTCTGGTCTTTTCTGGAGCATAAGCTCCAGTGATGAGTTTCTTGTATTCACTATGTGGTAAAAATTATTGCTGTAATGATAATTGAAAGCTGAGAGGAAAATAATACATAAATCCACTTGTTCTAGGTCTGCTCCTATTTTGCTTTCATCATGGAAATGGCTGCACTTCTGTTCTCATTTGGAAACCAAGTCTGTGATAATTAAGAAGAATACCAGCACAGAGATCTTTCCTATTTCTTGGGCTTTGAATCTTCAATTGCTAGGTGTGCACAAACTTTGTGGAAGGTACCACAGATTTTGTGGACAGTATCTAAGGTTAGGTACCAGAGAAAGGGACTGCTAGGAGATGCTCAACTTAATTTATAAGCCATTCTTTAGGGAAGCTCTTAATTTTAACTATGGAGCTGTCTTTACTTGAGTTGAGAAACAAAACAGTAATTTGTTTTTCTTGGAAAAGAGCTGAAGTAGGAATGCCAGTCAAGATATATACATAGATATATATATATATCTACAAAGACTCCTGGAATTTGCAGTAATCTAGATGACTAATACCACATTTAATCACAAATCAAGAAAGCAAAGGTTTGAGGTGCCATATTATGCATGTATCCACAGAAGAGAGAGAAATCACCAGTGCCTCAAAAAATCTATTAGAAATTATATATTGAGCAAAGAAGCTGAAAGCAGTAAAAGTCCTCTTTATGAAAACTACATTTGCTTAAATTGTCAAAAGAAATCAGGAACAATTTAAATAAAACATTACCTCATGAGGAAACACAGACAGTAATTGATGATCTCATTTCAGTAAAACATCAGGACCAGATGGGATTAGTATTGAATTCCCCCCCAAAATATACAGATATAATTTTACCTTGCTCAAAATATATCCACACTGTTCTATAAAATGAGTATTTTCTCCCCTGTTCAGAGGCATAGCTATACCCTTGATTGTGTTGCATGTGCTTTCAGAATATTGCAATGGGAATATTTTAATACTTTCTAACTGAAAATAAATTATATGAAAACAAAAAATGCATTAAAGATTTTTCTTGTTTTGTACATAATGCTGTTGAAGAGATATTTGCAAAAGATTATCTGGTTGTGTGCTCCAGGCATGGAAGATTACTGCCTTTGGTGTGGGGGACAAGGTTGCTCTGGCTAAGCTGAGATGCTTTTATTGTGTCACAGCAAACTTGGTGAAACAGGACCTTGGCTTCCCCAGAAAATGGCAAGTGCAAGCTGTAAAGCTATCTCTGCTGCTTTTCTGCACATCTTATTTTTGTGTCAAAAATGTAGCTGTAGTGTCGGTTCTCTGAATGGCAATAATAACAAACAAGGATCACTGATCAAATATGCCTCTGACCAGCAGGGACAACCACAATCTATGGGAAGTCAATGGATAGTCAGTGGCAACGTACAAAGAACCCTAAATATAAAATGCAATCAAAAAAGAAACAGTCCAGTCCGGCTCCTTACAATGGGTTTGAGAATTGCAGTATATGTCTTCTTTTTGTTTCCCTGCCTGTTTCTCAAGTATTCTAGGTGACCTCCATTGCCCTTTTTGCTAAATGATTTGCTCTTGCTAACCCCCACGTCACCAGTCAGACATGTACCTGTGTGCACCTGAACTGCTGCAGATAGTTAATAGAAGCTGTTTTGGATTAGGGAACTGCACTTTGTTTATTATTTGTGTTTTCAGTTGGGACATATTTACTTGCAGAGATCAGGAGTAAATTCATACATCACAGAGCATTCTCCAAGAAGTATGCAGATGGCTGGGGACTGATGCTGAGAGACAGCCACCAGGGTTCTGCTGTGCAAAGGCAACATCTTACACCATGGAGATGAAGCTGTGCTGACCCCTGGTACTTGCACATATTGCCACTCTGCTCGAGTGTGCTGGAAGCCATAGCAGGAGCTGCCTGGGAAGTGAATGGAAGAGTACTGCAGGAATTCAGCACCCTGTGTTTTGTCCAGGAGGAGCAGGCAGCAGGAACTGGGACAAAGTATGGGTTAAGATAATGCATGCTGTGACCGGTGAAAGAGAGGGAAATGTAGGGTCTTAAGAAAAAAAGATAGAGGAGAAACACACCACAGTACCTACTTGTAGTGGTGAGTGTTTGGGTATCAGAAAATTGGGTATGTAATAATTTAAAGAAGACTCAAAATGTATGAGTGTGCTCTCGAGTGTGTCTGGTATGTTTGCCTGTACTGTAACTTAAACAATTAATGTGCTGTGAGTAAAAGCTTGTAGTGTTAATAATTTATTGAGTTTGGCATTATTTTTAACAGGTCTGGTCTCCAGATAAAGTCGCTTCAGTACCTGACACCCCCATGTGTTATTCCTTTAACATTAACATGATACAATTTTCCAAGTTGCTCACTGAAAGCAAACTTAGACCAGTGCTGTACTCAGTCAGGTTTTTGCAAGTATCAGATAATTGGAAAGATCCTATTTGGAATTGTTTATTTTTTTAATATTAATGTTTGTTTTATTCTTCCTTACCTGTTCTTATCTGTTTTCGGCACTCGACAGGTGATTTAAAAAAAATAAAATAAAAATAATTCCATGTATTTCTTACTTTGCAGTCATAACTTGTAACAAGGTGAGCCTAGAAATGCATGATGAAATACATCCCATGGACATCCTTTGTCATCCATGGACAATATACAAACCATGGAAGTAACCTGTGGAAGCAGTAACTTGTCTTTCTGGAAGAAAGTTTTGTCATAAATGACTAAAGTGTGGCCAGATGAGAGACAGCAGATGAAGAAGTGAAGTCAGAGATACAGATTGAGAAGCTGTGGAAACAACATCATGGGGGAAAACTGCCTGGATTCATGAGTAACAGTTTATTATAAAGTGGCCCAATATCATGAAACCAATACGGAAATAAATGTTGGATTTAAGCATTTCTATTGCTTCTCCCTTGTAACCACAGCACCTACAGCTCTTGAAGACAAAAAAGCCAAAGGTTTATCAAGTCTTAGATTGGAAAGAAGGACAATATGTCTTGCTGAAATTCAGTGTGTACCTTTGACTTTTCTATTATCCTTAAGAGTAAAGGACTCCAGACAGAGTTGCTCTTTTAAGAATAAATGAGTAATACTAGGAGAAGGACATCACAGAACCTTTTGACAAGGTGTTAGCCTGAAGTAGAACAGAGCAGGAAGTTTACCTTGAGATTTTTTTTTTTTTTTTTTTTTTTTTGTATTCTATTACCACTAGCTCACTAGCTTTCTTCTATGACCAGTAGAGAGAGAGTTGGATATTGACAGAGGTTATTCAGTTTTGAGGCACTCCAAAAGGTGACTCAGAGCATCTGATCATACAGGGACTGTTAGACATGTTACTTAGATGCCTTTAATTAGGCATAGTGAACTGAAGCCTAATCAATTAAAAAGCTTGGGGATCTCTCATGACATTACAGGAGTAGAAATGGACAGCTACCTTCTTGGTATGATGTTTCTGGCAGAAAAATATCTATCTGCTAGAGCCCTGTTCCACTGCATAAATAGTATTGATGGCAAGTATTGAGCATTGCCTCAAACCAGTAAATGGACTCTGTCAAGGACTATGCAGAGAACAACACTCCTGGAAGTGCCAATGCTCCTTGGTTGCAAACCATGCATGTACCTGTTCATGGTTAAGGATTTTCAGGGACAACATACTCTGGATAAAGTTTTCCCCTGCTCAGGTTTAATCTATTCCTTAGCCTGCAATGTGGAGTGAAAATCTGAAAATGTGAGCCGTGGAGACAGTCTTCTGAGGGCTGTAAAGCACATAAATCAAGGTAAACCTGTGGATGCTCCTTGTATTGGTAGTTTGCTCTTCCTCCTCTCTACAGGCTTTTCTCTGCTGTCTCAGCCAACATAGACATGATGAAACATATGTTTTTAGTGGTAAAATAGATTCCAGAGTGTGGCTTTTAATTTTCATTCTTTTTTTTTTTTTTTTTTTTTCCATTTCAGCAAGAAAGATAATACTTAGATACTCTATCTGTTTGCTTTGTATATACCTTTTCCACCTTTACTCATTCCAATTATAATTCCAGTGGTATGATGTGCAAGGTTTTCCACGAAACCTGCAGCTCAGTGACCCTGAAAGTTAATGGAATCAGAGCTCTCAATTCTACCTGACCCATTGTTCACAACGATCTACTTGTCATATACATCACATCCCTCCCGGGTCTGGACTGTGCCACAGGAACATTTTAAAGAGCACACAGAAGGAAAAAAAGGTACTGAAGATGATTTCAATTGTTTCTGTAGTCAATTGTCATTTAGTAGATGCATTTTTATTTTATGTATTTAGTCATATTTGGTAACAAGTAACATAAAAACACATGTTATCTAAGAGCACTGGGATGATTTCTGAGAGCCACGGCACCTGCCTCATACCCTCATGCCACTGTATTATCTACATTAGCCTGTATCTACATGTCATGCAAGTACAGGGACCACTTGTGCATTCAACTCTGTAAGTGGGGTTATGTTCATGAATTCAGGAATAGACCAGGTATATTCTTACACATCTAACTTGAGACCAAAGCAGGGTTTGTGCAAGACAGACACAGACCCTCATTGTCAGGGAAAGGCTAAGTTATTGTTGCAACCTGGAGATGTTGTGAGCAATGGGATTGTGATGAGCACAAAGCCTGAAACAGTCAAGGTGGTTGCAAACACCTGCAGTCAATCTTACCTTCTCCATGAAGATTAACTAGTCTTTGTCCTAAGCCAATGACTGTCCTATTTAAGCAGCGACTACTCATTCTGGAGTCCCTGAGATGGTCATTATTGATAGTTGCTGTTGTCATTGTCTGCTTTTCTTCTGCAGTAGTCACTGCACTGGGTTCTGCATAGAGCCTCTAAAGTTACAGTTTTGGTTAGTTTCATTGTCTTTTCAAATCTATAGCAGATTTCATCTAGGAGCCAGATATTTAGCAGAAAATTTGCCAAAATCCTAAACAAGGAATTATACATAATCTAGACTGCACAGGGTATATGGACAGTTAACATAATATTTCTTAATATTTAGGCTCTTGAAGTTTCATTAGAGAATGATATCAGGCACAGAAAGTATTCCTGGAAAACAAAAAACATAACTTTTTTTTTTTTTTTTTTTTTTGTGAAAGAGTTGGTAATATTGGCTCTAGGCTCTAACCCATCACTCACTGAATGGGTGTCAGTTTCATCCCTTTAGTACAGCACAAAAGAAAAACTGAATTACCTTAAATTACACAGAGACATCACTGAAAGTTGAAGTGGCAAGGCATGCTTCACATTAGAGATCCAGAGGGCATCAGCAGGTCCTGATTGTCCTACATCTGAGACCCTCTCCCATACATCCCCTGCATGTTTGCATATAATGCCAGGTCCTTAGGCTTTGTTTGAGCTGTGCTAGAAGTGTGCAGTGTGCCAGTGACTGGCTATGTCCCCAACTGAGTCACTTGGCATCTTGGCTTGACCTCATTTCTGGGGACTTTCCTGGCAGCATGGGCTGTTGGAGGGACCAGGGTACTACCACTTGATTTGCTTTGTTCTTGTTCAGGCTCTATGGGTCTCCAGCCCTTGCTGGTGAAGGACAAGTCCTTGCTACTTCCCTGGCTCCTGTCCTTCCCCCCAGCTCTGCCCACTCCATACAGCAGGTTCTGATTAACAGAACCACTGAAGGAGGTAAAACCT
The DNA here is from genome assembly GCA_011074415.1 of Stictonetta naevosa. NCBI lineage: Eukaryota > Metazoa > Chordata > Aves > Anseriformes > Anatidae > Stictonetta > Stictonetta naevosa. The sequence goes on from CM021699.1 coordinate 22,814,806, forward strand.
CTTGCTGTGAAGCAAACAGGAAAGCTCACCATGATGATGACCTTTGATAGATGTTAGTGTAAAACACAGAGGTGCTGAATTGCTGGAGGAATATCTGTATCACTGAGCACCAGACTGGGTTAAGTATATATGACAAAAAAGGAATATGGATGGGAGTGAGGGACAAAAAATGTGCAACTGGTAGGTCCTGCAGAAGTCAGATTTCACTATCTGAGTTAACTGTGAAGTGATGAGTAATGAGGTTGCCAGTTTTGCTGCCAGTCTTGCTTGTCTGTCTCAGAAGTTCTGGGTGTGACCCTGGCTACATGTTCCCCACTTTATCTCTACTTCTAAGTTTCTGACCTCTACCGAGAGAAGAACTGTGAACAGAGAGCTGTTCTCAGAAAGTCTCTGATAACAGAGCTACTGTCTAAACAATAGGTCTAACTGGTCTTTGGATCCAACACGATCAGTGTTGTATCTTGGTATGAAAGACCACCTTCAAAACTAATACCATGAACCAGACTGACAATTGTCTGACATCCCTTCTCCTTGGCAAAAGATGTGCCTCCTTTGCTAATCTCTATGTGAAGCAGTTCTTTTGTCCTCTTGACTTACCACTCTTCAGTTGATAGCCTTGAAATGAAGGTGCCCAGTGCAGATGCTAAAGGTCTTCCTAGTATACCTTCTTCATTCTTGCTACTTCCACGTTCCACAGTCCTGTGGAGATGTGTCAGATACCAATGACAAAATAGCCTGACAAAACATCCACTAACCGCTGCATTCTGTATGGTTAGCTGGAGAAGAGAGGACACATGGAAAGGAGGCACATAGCCTCACAAGCTCACAGATTCCAGTTGCTACTACTTTGCAGTCCTTTTGTTGCCTTCTTGCAACTCCTTGCACTTCCTGAGCAAATACTAAAACAGGACCAGATATTCTTCATAAAGGTGCCTTTACTTTTCTGTAATGCTTTGATCAGCTGATCTCTACAGCTGAAGTTATAGTGGACAAGCCTGCCCAGGCAGAAGTTACCCTTGAAACAGCCAGGTCTGCACTTCAGTACCAGTGAACACCTTGCCTCTTGCCAGGACAGCAGGAAACAATGAAACCACTGCAACTCCTTGCCTTCCAGTCTTGATGCATTTAAATTCTTTAAATTCTTTTAGCAGCTGAAATGTTCTGAGAGCCCTGAAGGCTATTCCTCTTACTATACCATGTAAACTGCTGACGGGGTTAGTTTTGAGGGTCTTAGTGAGCCACTCAGCACAGACATTTTTCCTCTGTGATGGCAAACTGGAGGAGTCCTCAAGAAATTATTCAAGAACAGAGTTGTATTTAAATACTTTCTAATGTTTATGTATTTTCAAGAAAGGAACCAAAAGAGTACGTGCAGTGAGATGAGAATAGAATGTTTTGTTTTTTTGTTTGTTTGTTTTTCCATTAGAAAAGTGAATGGAATAAATGTTATTTATTTATTTATTTATTTATTTTTATAAACATGAGATCAAACCACAAGAGCTTCTTCGGTGCTTTTGTCAACCTACCGTTGTCAGAAATGCAATTCTTTCTGAGCCCGGTTGTGCTGGGGTGAACAATAACACGGAGTACTCTATTCTCCTCACCTCCTCACCCTCAGTCTGCATGATGCCACCTAAGGCTGTGACATGATGCCACCTGAGGTTGTTTTTGAGAAATTTTTATCTTTGGCTCAGATATGTGTTAATTCAGAAAGCAGATATAGTATTTCTGATTTTCAAGCTGCAACACATTGTAGAGGCTCTGTATTACAGAAATAATAGAAAATATAGGAAAACAAGGGATTTAGAGAACTGCGACTTATAGTATTAATTCAGTACATCCTGTTCAATAATGAGCATGACTTCTGCAGCCATCCTCCAGTCTTTGTGTGAAGTACAGTACTCTATCCTAGCAGATGCAGTAATCTTTTCAAGCTTTTCAGATACCTGTTTCTTCTGGGACACTGTCTGAAGTGTAGAAATCTTTTCATGTTCTGTCATCGGGAGTCTCAGGAAGGCAGCAGTACTGTTTCTACAGTAGATAGATGTCACTTAGCTACATATGTTTCTGGGGAAAACAGTGGTTCTTTGGCTGTCACCACTCAAACCAGCTGTCTTAGGGGCTCTTCCTTTGTTCTGGAACAAGAAGCAACCTAACACTGCCTCTGCAGTACAAATAGCAAAGTGAAAGGGAAATACTCAAGTAAAAGAGCATGAAATCTAAGCAAAAATAAAACATAATGCACTACTACTAAATACTTCAAGATATTAACAATCTAGGATTAAGATTTCACAAATACCTTTGTGCTAGTTGTCCTCTGTACAATCTCTTACAAGCACTTTCCTGATTATTTTTGCACAAGAGGGGAATGAATAGAATACATAAAGTGATGGTCCCTAGGCTTTCTCTGCTGAGTCTCAGCAGAGTTACTAGTGAACCGACACTGTGAACATGTCCATCAATGCTATAATAGACTTTGTAATACAGCTCTTTCACAGCTAGCTCTAAAGCACCTTTAGAGAGGACAGCTAAATGGCACCATTTTCTTAATGTAATAACCTTTCAATAATTTAATCAAAGAGAAAAATGCTCTTCAAAAAGTTCATATAATTGCACAGTCCTGTCTTTAATCTGAAGCTTTATCTCAGAGCTCTTAAGAAAAAGAAAAACCTGGCAATGAATTTTCTCTGATTTCTTTGATTCTTTCAAAGACTAACTGGCAACTGCAGAAGCTCCCTATTTAAAACCTAGCATCTTCCATTTGTCAGAGGCCAGCTAAAGCCAAATGCTTCTGAGGTCATTAAGTTTCACTGGAGGTGGGGAGGATAGGGTAGAAGAAAAGGGAAAATGACAGCAGCAATCTCTAAAGGGACTGCTGTCTGTAAGTGGTGAATCTTCTCATAAGATTTATTAGCTGTTGACCTCCTTCCACCACTTAGTTTATAACATGATGACAGCCTGGCAGTGATGGAGAGAAGCCACTCTTCCTCCTTGATCCTGACCTAGAGAATTAGGATCATGAACCAGTCACACAGGCATGCCTTATAAAACCATTCATGGCAATTGCATTGCCACCTGCTCCCCTGCTATTAGTGCATCAAGGACAGTTGTGAATTCCTCGAAAGTTAAAAGCATTTCACATCTTGCAGCTGCCCCAAGTCTCCAGGGAAGAGATGAAGGTAAAATGTTGCTGTGATTCCCTGGACTGCATGATCTCACCTTAAGTGATTAACCTTCTGTTTTGTTTGCTTGTTTATTTTTGTTCTTAATAGGGCAATTATATTGACAATTAATTTTGAAGTTTTTTAAAATACAGAGGATAGAGCAGAGTAAAAAGTGGAGCTGGGAAGGAATGATCTTTGGATTTTTATGGAGATTTTGTATGCATAAATTGCACCTTATACTGGGAGGAATGGGGACAGAGGCATCACCGCTCTGATTTCCAGCCAACAGGGAACAGATTGCAGGCCCTTGAGCAAACAGCCTACCTGCACATCTTTTATTCTCAGAACAGACCATAAACAAATTTGATGTGATATTAAAAATAAATAAATAATAATAATAATTAATGAAAACCCTTTTGTTTACTTCTGGATAGATGTGAGTGAGCAACAGACATTATTATTATTATTATTGTTATTGGCTGATTGTTCAGCTTCTCATGTCTCCCTGCAGTGTTTTATTTATTTATTTATTTAAAAGTTCAGAAAAGAAAGATAGAACCCTTTCACCTGAATCATGAACTGTATCAGATCATGATCACTTCAGTCCTTAAAACTTGATATTAAAATTACTATAAAATAAAACTGTCATTTTGAAATTAGTTTAAATGATTCCGATATAAAAGGTTAGAAGTCCTCTCATCCTTGTCTTCTTCCCCTATATTCTAGCTCCCATTCTAAAAGGGCTAAAACTATTTCCCAATTTCACACACAAAAAATATAGTCTCCTGTTACTAAAGTTTTAGGTGAATGTATTCTTCACTCCAAAATCCACTAGTCTTCTTTGATTAAGGTAGAGATTTAGGCTACTGGATTATTTTTTTCAGTTTAATTTTTTATTTACTTACATAGTATTCACTGTAGTATCACTAGAAATCCAGAGTATTGTCAAAGAAATTGTACTGTTTTTCATTTTGTCTACTTTTATGTCAATGCTAACAACATTGTTTAAAACAAAAACAACAGCGTTTTAATATAGACATGCACATTTTTTGTAGGCAAAATTAACCTAGAGAATTCTGTGGTATAGTCATAGAAGACACTGTGGATCATCCAGCTTTCTAGCTAAAAGAATTTGTATAATTTTGAAGAGCATAAAATCTGTCCTGTCTCACTGAGAAGAAATGACAAAATCTCAACAAAAACTTTACCATTCAATGCAAATAAGACCATCAGATAATGTATTCTAACAAAGCCTAGAAGAGGGGTAGGGAGTGAAGTTACAAGTAGCTGTTTTTTTTTTTTACCTATTACAAAATAAAACCACCTCTATAATTACAACATTGTTACTGATCAATTGTGCTAAGTTATTTTTAGAACATTATTGCTAGGAAAAGAAAATCCAAAAATTATAAAAATATATGCTGTCAGCTTTGCTGTTTTGTTAAAAAAAAAAAAAATTAAAAATTAATACATTGGTTTCATCATACTTTTTATAGAGATAGATAGGTGGATAGATATTTTTCATTTTTTAAGAGTTAAGTCAGGTAATATGAATTACACATCTCATTCCTTTAAGAAGAGGAAAAACATCTTCCTGAATCTTTAATGTAGGCTTTAAAATGCATCATTCTTACTGAACCATCCTGCTGGACCACATGAGCTGCCAGCAGAAGAGGATCTTCCTCTGTAAGTAGTATTCAAGCGTAGTTAAAGGTTTCTGTGTAGTTCTGAATCACGAGGCATGGTAGCATGGCCACTGTACTGGGCTGGGTAAGTCACAGTTAATTCACCTTCAGTTGTCCATCTCTTCTTGTGTCCTTCCTCCAGGCATGAGAAATCTGGGACTCATTTCCCCTTACATTTCAAAGGGGTGCTCCTCCTTCTTACTCCCCATAGCCTTCACATTCACCACCCTTGGGCAAGAGACACCCCCAGGGAAAGCACTCATCACACATGAACCTAGGAAGAAGTCAAGGATGGGATTTGCAAGGGATCTGTATGCCTTTCTCAGTCTCAAGAAGAGGAAATCCCTTTCTGATGTCCTCTCTTCCATGCTCTGAGCCCTGCAATAAGAAAAGCAAGGATATAAAAAAAAAAAAAAAAAAAAAAAAAATTCTTGTTGAGAAATTGCAGTGTTGCCAACTCTTGTGATTTTATTATAATGTTGCATCTCTGGGGTAGTTGTCACAGTCCCAGTTCCTGGAATCAGGATCTTACAGCAGATCCTACCTTTCAATTTTATAGAATGTTTTTAGCTTTTGTTATGGTGAAGAAAAGGCTTCTTATGTGAAGTGAAGCCAAGATAAGGAACCAGAAAACAAATAAGAAGAAACCCCCAAAGCACGGCTATTATTATTTAATCATCTGATTGCTAGAGGTGAATGAGTGTGACTCATGTTTTTTAAGAGTTTTAAGGGATGGCAACAACTGAATGGGAGAAGCAGAATTTCTTCAGTGCTTTTTGTGAATATTGGAATTACTGTTTAAGTGACAGAATTACAGAATTAACTAACCGTTTTTGAGTGTAGCAGGATCTATTCTGGATATGATAGGTTTGTGACTTGGGAGAAAAAGAAAGACTTTGAGGAAGGGAATGAAAAAATGGGCAAAAAGTAAGAAAGACCATGCAAATTCCATTTTCATCATTTTTGTTTCAAAAAGAGCAAATTCAAATCTGCACCTTCATTAGATGTGCACACACTACCCTGCTTAATTAGTAACTGTGGAAACACTGTCTTTCTTGATTATAGGATGTTTCCCTGTCAGAAACAACATTTTTACAGGCTTTGGGGTTTTGCCGTTTACTGCTTAGGTATTTTCTACTCCTAAGATCGTTTCCTGTAGAGGAAATGCTGTAGTTCTCATTCCGGTAGCATTTTTAGCAACAGTTATTGTTTCCTATCAGCAATTCTGTGTTTTGGGAGAGAACAAAATTGTTTGTTTTAAATTCTGTCTTTCTTATCCTTTCTCCAGCATTGCTTATGAGATAGCAATTTCACAGCCCATAATCTGGGAAGACTATAGTAGAATCTACATAACAGTTTGTGCTACATTTATATCAAATCACAGGTGATAGCACTGCTTCTTGTGTTCATTATGATCATCTGGTACTATGAGATCTCCTTGCTTTCACAGGATTATGGTTTTACAGTTCTAAAGTGAAGACAGGTACAGCTGAAACTGCCATCTTTCTATCAGATTTTGGGTAGAGCACATGTCTTATCTCTACCTATAAATGTCCTACATATCATGCATACTTCCTGGGGAGGACTACCACGATGGCGGCACATTCAGAAACAGATAATACCCTCTCAAGCCTCATCCCTTTGTTGGAAATGAAGTATGTATGATAAATAACCATAAAACAGCTCCAGATTCCCATAGCCTCCAGAGGGCATTCCAATATTATTCTCTGGAGCTGGTGTTGTAAACTGTTGTAAGCTGTTGTTGTAGTGAAATACCACAAACCAATTATGGAATTGTGGTTTTTAAAGATTTTTATTTTTTTTTTGTCATGTTTATCTGTCTATGTGGATTTGTAAGCAATTCTGTTAGTGAAAACAAAAACAAAAAACAAAACAAAAAACAACAACAACAACAAACACTAACCCCCCCCCCCCTTTTTTTTTTAAACATCTCAGTGAAATATGGAGGAGTGAGACTGTAAGACATCACAGGCACTTTTCTACGGATCTGAACTCAGTTCTGAGTTCATGACCACTGACTGTCCTACATGCCACTATCTAGAGTCCACAACAATCATCACATGCCCTTTGTCCTATTCCTTCTGTCTGCCACACATCTTATCTGGATATTTTTTTCTCCAAAAGGAATCAATAATTATTAGCAGGCAGAGCCAAATTATTATGTGATATAAATCAATGTAAGTATATTGAAGTCAGTCTGGCCTTGAACAACTGAAGGCTTCAATGTGGAAGGACACTGAATTAGGAACTGGTAGGCCAGTTATTTACTGGATAACATAATTCAACCACATATTGGATATAACTTACCTTTCTTTTAGAGCTTTGGCTAACAAAATATTTCAAGTTTCCCAATGAAAAAGAATATAATTGCAGGCCATTTATTTATTTATTTATTTTAACCTAGCCAGACAAACAACAAAGGTGACCCACTATTTTAAATGGCAGCAAGATAGAAGTAATTTCCTTGGCAGCTGGCCCTGAGAGATATTGTGGTAAATGGTATTTTTACTCCTGTTTAATCTCCTTCTCAATTATTTGCTACCTAAATTTAGCTCAATTACTAAGAAACAGAAAACTCAGCTCTTCACATTAAATGGAGATGCTCTTTCCTCCAGACAGAGATTCCTGCATGCTACACATCTTTACAAAGAGATGCCCTTGTGTTGTCCACCCTGAAGTCATGGCAGAGGACAAAAGCTCAGGAAATTAAATCACATGTCTACAGAAGTTAGCTGAATCTGGATCTTATCCAGAGCTTTTAGTCAAGCTGGAATCTCATTGCCTTGGCCATCGCTGCAGAGGCTTTCAGACCAAGCTTATAAGTAACTGTCAGAAACTAACCAAAATTAAAATATAATTCAAAACAAGCAATTACTCAAGCATTATGCTCAGAATTTTCTGATAGTTTGGAAACAGTGACTCAGTCAAGGCTTTTCAAGCCTGTTGCTTAAAATAAGAAAATTCAGCTAGCTCCATTCATACAGATAGAATTAGGTAACCAAAGTCACAGCTCCTGAAGCATCCTGAAACAGGTACTTTTATATCCTTTATGTTCCAACCCATAAATGGGAATGCTGAGGACAGTGGCACCTGGCACTTGCTTGCTGAGCAGCTTGGTGCATGAGCTGCGTGAAGGCCACTGTTATAGGCATATTAAATACCAGTATTTATTTGGTTTTGGTACTTGTTCACTGAACTCTCCTGGGCTTTAAAAGGTGAGCAGATTTTTTTATTATTATTATTTTTTTTTTTTTTTCTAGAAGAGTTTTAGATAGTGAAAATGCCCATTACATTGTGTTCTCTAAGTAGACTTGAGTATTTATTGGATGCAAGCACATTTTTGTCCTGCAGTATTGTAGTCTGAGATGTTATAAAGTTCATCATTTCTGTAAGATGCTACATACTGTTTTAATGTTTTAAAATTTACATTCTAAAAGTATACTGAAAGTATATACATCTTCTCTGTGTTTTTATAAGACTCAGTATGCAATACTAATGCAATCTAAGGAGATTTGCATGAAGTGTAACTTGAATACAACAAAGATCCTAAGAGGTAAAACATGAACTCTCACACAATATATCAGCAAAAATAAATAAGCATAAATAAGGAACAGTCATATTTCAGACAGTTCTTATGTTTTTGAGTTAGATAATGTATTTATTTATTTATTTTACTTTGAGAAGGATTCTAAAGAGACAAAAAATAATAAATAAAAAAATAGTACTTTTCCCAATTTGCCATCATTTTATGCCTTTCTGATAGCTTTTTTTTTCTCTGTCTCTACCCATGCATTTTCTTTGGGAGTTTAACAGTTCCCTCAGGGCAGGACCAATTATTTATGACATACTTCTCCATGTAAGATTTATTTGGGAAAACTGTTCCTATGGAAACTGCTGTTTTCAAACAGGTTTCTATTAACTTCAAACAATAGGACTGCATATGCAATAGAGAATACATCTTTTATTAGTAGGCATATTTTAATGAATTTGACAACCAAATAACTTGCTCAGAGGAGCAAAATGAGATATATTCTGTGATATGATCAAGTGGGCATTCAGTCGTCATTTGGTAACTACAGGGAATTAGAGTAGCTCAGTTCCTTTTACCAAAGTCCATTTTGAAGATCTTTTAAAAATTTCAGAACAAACCTTTTTAAAATATCAGTCAGAATCCTCCATTGGAATGTTATGAAAAAGCAACAAGCACCTTACTTACAATTAAAACCTGAAGGCTTTATTTCAGAAACATCAAATTTTATCTGTATGAAATACTGATACTGTAAGGCTTTGGCACTAAAAGTAGATTGACAGGCCAGGATGCTACAGACACTTTTGATTTCTGTGGCTTCAAGATCAAGCTCTTATAATTACATTTTCTCTTTGTGGTATTTTTCAGTTTATTCTCGCCTCACTGTAACTCCTGTTTATCTTCTCTTCTTTGTAGTCCCCCAAATGAAATGAAATGTAGTTCAGCAACAGCATAGCCCATCTGAGCAGGTCTTTAATGAAAAAAATAAAAATAAAAATAATCTTTTTATCTGCCTGAACAAATAATTTGATTAAAAAAAAAGAAAAAAAAAAAGGCATTTAAGAGACTACTTCATTAATTATGTTGGCATTATAAGGTTCCTAGAGCTGTAAAATCTTGTAATAATCTAGTCAGGAACTGTTAAGGGCAGGTGGAACGTAACAGCATAACAACATCCCAGTCCTGCAGTTAGGACTCTTCCTTTGGGTCCATGCAGAAGGTAATGATTTTAATACAAAGGCCTCTGCTGCTAGCCTTAGCACAGACAGTCTAGTAACACTTGTTTACGTACGTTCTGACTCATCTTGTTAAGAGAGATTCAGAAAATATCAACTCTGCTTTCCTTCTGGAAATGCGTTCTGTACACTCAAGTGGCCATTCTGTTATTTAAATGATTAGCCAAGAGTGCTACATTTTTAAAAGGAATGAATTCAGCCAGAGACTGAATAAACTCCAAGGCCACAATATGTAAAGGAAAAAACATTTGAATTCTGTGTTGGAGAGTTTTAATAGCCCAAGATAAATTGAATGAAGTACTATCAGAAAAAAAGTTCTCGCTCTGCTAAATTGCAGCTTCTGGGCATATTGTCACACATACAGGAAAGGAGAAAAGTATGTAAAATATTTTTTTTCCTACTAAAATTTAATTAATGTAACTTTTTTTTTTTTAATTTAAGTACTAAAATGTGACATTGCCAACAAAAGAATTAAAAAATTGTGAACAAGATCACCCAGAAACACTGAATGCTTGTTTTTAAGTTGGTGTACAGACCTATCAAAGGACTGCTGATGGTGAACATTCTCACAAAACTGGTGACTCAAGCCATCTTACAGGATGTCAGGTACGTTTGGAAGGTAGTCTTGATTTCTAAGTAGACCTAGAAGAAAGGAGTGTGCTTGTTATACTGAATGACCCTACAAATGTTGCCAGAATTGCCTAAGCTCAGGCAAATGGTGTGTTCAGTGAGCCTAAAATTAGCCCATCTGTGAGGAGAGGATATTTTCCAGTGGCTGGCAAAAACAAAATAATTTTGAAATATGTAGAAGAAGAGGAAACACAAGAATTTCCATATCTTGATATTCTTTAGCTTTTAGCTTCTTCTTATAGATTACAGATCTCCCTCCTAACCGAATATCTATATTTATTTATTTATTTATTTTACTGGAAGAAGATCCATTATGATATGAATTGAATTCATCTTTCCAATTTATATTCCCAGTGTTGCCATCTTCTTTTATTTTGATTGTATTTTTAAAGAAGTAATTCCAGAACTCGGTCCACTGGGTCCATATGAGAACATTCACTTTCACTCCGTTGTGGCAACACTGGGAAAAATAACAGCTCAGCATCCAGATTGCAGATGGATTAATTTTCATAATTAATGATATATATTCTCATGCTAGTGGTCATTGGGTGAGTAATAATTTTTAATGTTTAATGTGACAAGAACTTCCTGAGTCAGACTTTAAGTTACATGAAAACTGGAAGAAAAAGCATATTGAAATATGGATTTATTTCTTTTAAACAAAAAAAAAAAAAAAAAAAAAAAAGGAAGGCATTTTAGCTCATTTTTCAGGTGTGTTTATTAGGCAAAGAAATGTGGAGTTTTACTAAAATCAAGGCTCTGCATATTGCTGAAGACAGGGGATTTTGAGAAAGGCCAAGGACCCTACTGTTCTCCTGTTGGTTGCTGAGATATTTATCATTCTTTTAAAGTCAGTGCAGGGCACTTCTGAAAATCACACTCCTGACCTACTCTGAGTGATTTATATTCTCATAGAAATAAGAAAATTATCTAACAGAGAATGGTGGATTTGAGAACCTAAAAGCCACTTCTAATCCCTAAATGCAACATTAGGTATTGTGGGTGTTCAGCTGCTAAATCGTGCACTGCCCCAATTTACGTGCACAGATAGCTTGTTTTTCACTGGCACATTCTCCATCAGCTGTACCTTTGGACCTTTACACGGCCACCTAAATGCTGCACAAAGTGCAATGGGTGAGATTTATTGCATAGCCATGGTTCACCAAGTAGCATTTCTGAGCTTTTCTCACATGTGAGATTGATCTTTTCAGCCTGCTCTGACTGAGCTTTTCATGCAGCTCCACCTTCCTGGAATCCTGGCAGCAACCCCCCCTTGGGTGTCCCTAGACCAGCACTCGAACCCTTCTGGACAGCAGTGATGAGCAGAAAGTGAGGTTATTAGAGCCTCCAGGTCACAGCCACCCCTTCGACCAATCCGCAGTAGGAACCCGATCACAAGAATTTCATTACTCAGAAAGGTCCCCTCGCTTTTAAGATGTGGAATGGGTAATTTTTGCCTATCTTGCTTTATCTCTTTTTAAATATATTTCTATATTCACTGGAGAAGGTCTCTGCATATAAGTGTCCCAGGTTAGTATCAAAGCTGGCATCACTCTGAGTATATATCTGCCCATTGAATTTTTAAACTTATGCTTGAGGGAAGGAGGACAACAGCCACTCTTCCTTCTATTTCTGGGAGGAAAAAAAAAAAAAAAAAAAAGACAGATTGACTTAGACACTTCAGTCCAAGAAGGGATTCATGGCTGTGAAAGAAGAGTATTTCTATCCAGTCCAAAATTAGAAACATAGTACTTTCTGAAGGAAAAATTCCCTAGTCCCTATTCTTCTCCAATTTCCTATGGGCTAGCACTACCTGAATCTGGAGCCAGCTCATTGGCTTCTGTGTATCTGCTTCTACAAGATCTCACTGCTCTCCAAGCAATGAATCAGGTGCCAAATCTGGGGTTAAAAATTCCCCTGGGTAGCCAGGTGCCAAAATTTTGACATCTCGGTGTTCAACAGTGTTTAATACTCCCTTTTGAGCACTGTATTTCTGTAGTTACCATAATGAACTGAACGGTGTTGCTACAGGGTTTTTTTGTATGATAAGGTAAAAGTTTTAGTAAAACTGAAGCTGAGACAGTACATGAAGAAAAACTTGGAATTAAAAAGTGATAGGTCAACTTGCCCTTCTCTCCTTCCAGAGGAGAATTAGCAGAAAAGTGAATCTTGTTGCTTATTAACATCATATTTCAAATGCAATTTCAAATCCTAAGTATCTGGGAAAAACAAAAACAAAAACTTTTTTTAAAAAAAAAAAAACTAAAAAAAACAATTCAGAGAACAAATAGCCTTGTTTTTAGATAGCTGCTTGTTTCCATGAGTTGACACACCAGGTTCTTTCTGAATACATACCAGCCTAATAAAAGTCTAACAAAATTTCATACATCTGAACATCAAAGTATTTAAAATTCAGAAATTACAGTTTAGTACAAATCTAATATATGCCCCAGGACTTTTCATTTATTTGTTCTGTACTTAAAGCACAAAGTTAGGCAGTACTTCACAGAATTGATTCCTTTTCTGAGTTCTGTATTGAGTTTATGTCTTATGTGATATTTTTACTTATAACATCATTAATAATGATTTTCAAAACATGTATGTAACGTACTATTCATTGGTTGGCTCCAGGTCTATCAGGTGAAAAAGCAACCAAAGTGATGATCATTTGTTCTCATTAAATTCCTGGATCAATCTCCAAGACCAAATAGAAAAGCCTTATTTTTAACAGGGTTGCTTCTTTTAGAGGTTTGTCTGCTATAACAAGATGTTGTACCTCATGCTAACTTTGTACTATCATAAATTTCTTGCTAACCATGCCAAATGAAAAATTCAGGTCCATATAGCAAATGTATTCAAGGGGGAGAACAGACACCTGTGGCTGCTTGCAGCCCCTGCATAAAAAAGCAGTGAGGTTACATTCCCATTCATTCTGAAACTTCAGGGCAATAAAATAAAATAATAATAATAATAAAAAGCTCATTTCTGTACTATTAGATTTCCTGTGCCTTTTGATCCAACAGTTCAATAGTTGCCAGTTATTTTTCTTCAATCTTCAAGCATTATGTTTTCCCATGAGAAACACTAAGAACCATTCGACTTACGGCTAGTCCGGGGATAGGCACTGCTTTTCTTGGTGCACAATATGGATCCTTCCCCCAGAAAATGCATCCTAATGCTAACCAGCATGAGTTTGTGACACACATGCTTGGCACCTGCCTTGAATGCCAATCAGATTTTTCAAGACAGTCGAGATCTTTGCTATGATCTCTGTAGAGAATTATTTCTCCTTCTGTGTTCGCATCCATGTTTCCTATTCATCACTGAACACAGGGTCTGATGGAGTACAGCTAATATCGTGCTGTGACAAAAGAATATGGGGGAGAGGGAATATATATATATATAATTGAACAGAGTTCCACAATAGATCTGGTTGAGCCTGAATCTTCCCAGTTTTACTGTGTACAACAAAACTCTTCTACTGAAGTAGGCATGTGCCAACTAATAGTCAAATGGAATGTAAATGAACATGCCAGCAGCTTACTTTATTTGAACAAACAGCATTAAAAGAACAAGAGAAGAAAGATCTTCCTTCTAGTGGTACCTTTGATATATCTTTGATATTATGAAATGCTTTGATGCTGCCATAATAGATACTATAAAAAATATCCATGTCTAGTTGCAGTAATATAAATAAGACTAATCCAGAAGCACAAAACTATGTGCTTATTTTCACCTCTGTAGCAAAGACAACATAAATATACCTAACTCCTGATCTGCCATGCCACTGGTAGCTAAAAAGTGTCTGCAGCCTGTGGGGGCAAGACCACTGGAAGGGGACAGTAGAGACCATGTGTGCAACTGCATAAAATATAGAAGGCATTGTGTAAAGAGGGCTGAGGCAAGTACTGGGAAGAATCTTATGGAAAATAAGGAAGAAGGATGGCAAGCGTGTTTTTTCCTGTTGTTGTTGCTGTTGGTTTGTTTCATTTTTTTTTTTTTTTTTAATTCTGAGAAAATTAACTTGGCTTAAAACCCATAATGTGATCTGGACTTTGTGAAGGCAATACGCTATTGAAGATGCTCAGATGAAAATGTAAAAATCCATGAATGTTCTAGTCAAAAACAATTAATTGTCCATGTTATATCCTGACTCAAAGATACCCTAACCCATCTTTCTAATGAGATTTACTTAATAAGTTTTAAAATGTGCCATAGTTCCTGTGAATTACTACTTAATGGCATTACAGCATTATTCTTATTTTTGTGTGTGTGTATGTCTTTTTTTGTTTATTTATTTGTTCTTTTCTCCAGGAAATTATTAGTTAATGAAACTATCCTAACCTTTCTATTCATTTCAATATTGAGGCAAGTATTACAACTTGGAGAACCCTAATCTGCACAATTAAGAAAGCAAGTGAATCATAAATATAAAAAAATCTAGGAGTAAGTTCAAACCTTTAATTGGAACATAAAGTCAGTTTTGATTAACAATTTGGATAAACTTAGTCTTTAATGGATTTTTTGACATTCTAATGGAAAGAGAATTAAAAGAAAAAGTGTCTTGCAATGTAAGCACAAAATTGTTGGACTAAATCAACAAATGAGAATATGAAACTCAGAAGTCGAGGCTTGTTATTCAAGCTAAGAGAAATGCAAAACATATGTATGGCAGAGAAATAAATGAGAGACCAAATCCTGACTATAGTTACATGTATGGCAAAGAAATAAATGAGAGACCAAATCCTGACTATAGTTACACCCATAAAATTTCAATGATCGTATTTGGGCTACAGTGATAGTTTTTTTTTTAAATACTACCTTCTTAGTCAATTAAGTTGTGTAGGCTAATATAGTAACAAATACATTTCTTTGACCTGGAACCATCTCTAAAACTACAGTTTAGTGTTTTATGAAACAAATATTTGCTGCAGATTTTTTAAAAACTAAATGTCTTAATAAAATAGGAGCTTGATTCAATTTTTGTAGAGATTTTAAGTGCATGAGCCAAAGCCATTACAGAAACACACTTCTAAACTATAAAACATGTACAGGAGTCCATTTTACATTTAACTGTCAGAGTAAGCAAACCACTTCCAATAAAGCATAAAATAATGATTTTAGATAAAAATAATTCATCTTATGAAAACATATGTGGAAGACTGCTTTTATTACCTGATTCTGTTCATTCAGTTTACAAGAAAAGTGTATTATGAGATATGTGAGGCAGATTAGTCTCCTCCTTAATGAACTTCTGTAAGTTTCAGAAGCCAAATGGCTTCAGTGATAGCAATGTGCACTGAGTTGCAGTCAGGTCCATGCTACATGACATACACAAGTAGGACTTCCTTACATGTGTTTTATGTGCAGTGTTTGCCCTGGAGATGGAGAAGTGGTTTGGGGTAGGAAGAAATGAGAACTGACAGAAATATTGGATGTTCTATTCACAGCTGTGGGCAGTTTGAGAAAATGGGCCTTATCCTGGGTGAGGAACCAGGAACAGCTTGGTTCCTCTTCTTAGCAGAATACTGAGTATAATCACCCAAATAAAACAATAAAACTAGTGCCCTGCCAAAACCAAGCCCCTCCCCACACCCCAGCCCCAAATCTGCACAGTGATACAAGTGACTGGAAAACTACAGTCTGAAAACTCTACAACTCTACTTCAGGAGAGACTTCCATATAACAAGTATCTGTTTTAACAATCTCCTTGCGTGGGTGGCAGCAGCAGCACACTTGTAATAGCTACCTCATTCATGGTTCCCCTGTTCTTTCTCTTGTTTTCTCTGTTTCTTCTTAGGTTTGGTGAGGTTCTTATTCCTTGGAATAAATATGATGGAGAGCAAAAAGGCCTTGCAGAAATGAGCTTCCGCATCTCTCAGAGACACCTTAGCTTTAGAGTTTCCACATAGGTCTCTTCAGTCCTTGGGTGATTTAAGAGTGGAAATGTGTCACAAAGCCACATACACCATTACTGAATGTATCCTTGTGAACTACATGGTAGGTCCTTTCCTCTGCTCTCTTAAATGGGAGTAAAAAAGAATATACTAAAGACTGAATCTGAACTTTGAAAAGACTGGAGGGATTTTGGTTAGAAGAAAATAGTAGCTTGAAAAACTAATCATAGCTACGCTCCTTTCCTCTTCATTTTAAAATGCTGCGGTCCATCTGATCAAACATTACAAAGTCTTGGGAACTGGTAAGAGAAGTGGCCTGCCAAGCTTAGCTCTTGGCCAAGCGGGTGAGATGACAGGATCTGCAAAAACACCTGCCTGGCTCCATCTCAAGCTTAACATCAGAGAACAGCATTCGGTCTCGGTGTCCACCAGCTGGAGTTGTCGTGATGTGAAGGTGGCCTGTGACTGCAGCATGCTTCTCCTGCTGCATGGCAGAAGTGTGGCAGAACATGGCAGAGGTGTGACAAAGATGGTGCTACTACACCACAGCAGGTAGGGCTGTGCTCATGCAGGGAAAATACAGAATATGCACAAACTGCCAGAGTGTATCCTATCTGTATTTTTGTTTCACAGTGATATTTCAATTGAGGGAAAAATGTGAGTGACACATTAGAGCTCTGTTATGCATGCCACAGGTACAGTGGTATATGAAGTAATTATATTCCACCATAGAGTTGCCAGTGAATAAACAACAATTTATAGATTGTTTTAATGTGTTATTACAGTCTCGATGTCAGGCTTGAGCCTGAAATAATGGTGAACTATTTTAAGGCATTCTTGAGCATGTACCATTCTCATATCCAGTGGTAAACTACCAGATGTGAAACTGGTCATTAAAAAGCTCCAGAGGAACATTGAAGTGAGCATGCTAAGTCTGTTCATGCTTTTAGACAGATCTAACACAGCAAAATCTCTCAAGATGCATGTGTCTTATGTGGACCACAGTGACTTTCTGTGGTCCGTGCCAGGAAAAGGAAAGGGGGCAGAAGCGAAGTTTAAGTTGTCCAACTTCTAATACTTACCTTCTCCAGCGGACAAGTCTGATTGTGCTAGTAAGAAATTATTAATGAGAACCGTGAGTGCTCAAGGGGAGGTGGTTGGTTTCATGTGTTATCTTTTCCTTTTGAAAGAACACAACTGGATCCCAAAAAACAACCTTCACGTTTTCTAGCCAATTCCTCTCATCTTTCCATCCCCTTGTGCAAATAAGAAAAAGACAGATAATACTTGAGAGAAAATTTCAGAAGCCCTGAGTAATTTGTGAAGTGAGGTATTGTGTCCTTCTAGCTTTTCAGCAGGATTTAAGCTGCTAGTGCAAGATTTCTGATCTTTTGTTTATTTATTATTTATATATATATATACTTCCTACACTCTCTTATCTAATAATCTATCTCACTAGAAGAAATATTTAGTGCTCTATCTATCTTATGATAAAAGTCTCTGAGGGCTCATCAAAATTGTCAGTGGTCAAATGATACTTGAGGCTCATGATCTATTTGCTGGGGATAAAGAATTTAGAAAACTTTGTGTTTGCGTTAGCAAATGAAAAAAAAAATATTGAACTTAATAAACAATTATCAAGATTAATTAACCACATTTTACTTTTGACTAGAAAAAGCCTATAGGTTCTCATAGTTTCTACCAGCGTCTAGCGCTTGCCAATCCCTGTCCTGTAGCCATGATAATCTCTGTATGTGCATCTGAAGAATCACAGAATGGTTTGCATTGGAAGAGACCATAAAGATCACCTGGTTCCAATGCCCTGCCATGGGCAGGGATGCCTCCCACCAGACCAGGTTGTCCAAAGCCCCATCCAGCCTGGCTTTGAACACCTCCAGGGATGGGACACCCACAGCTTCTCTGGGCAGCCTGTTCCTCACTACCATCACAGTAAAGAGTTCTTCCTTATATCTAATTTAAATCTCCCCTCTTTTCATTTTAAACCATTTCCCCCTGTACTATCAATAATTGCCCGGAGCAAAAATTTGCTCTCCATTTTTTTTTTTTTTTAAATTATTATTATTATTTATTTATTTTTTTAGTATATAATCCCACTTTAAGTACAGAAAAGCTGCACTAAGGCCTACCCAGAACCTTCTATTCTCCAGGCTGAACAGCCCCAGCTCCTTCAGCCTGGCTTCACAGAAGTGCTCCAGCCTTCTGATCATCCTCCTGGCCTTCCTCTGGACCCACTCGAACAGATCCACATCCTCCTTGTAGGAAGAAGAGACCCAACCCTGCCTTCTTTCACCTGTCAGCCCAAACTGTTTTTCATTAATATTTGGCAGTATGCACAGGTTGTATCCTCCATTCAGCTTTTAATAACTTTAGAGGTCAAGCTTGGTAGAATGAAAAGGTCTATAACATTTAAATCATTTCCTTTATAAATAGGCTTCTGTTGTTTTTCATTTATTTATTCACATCTCTCACATCTCTCCATCCCATGAGTGTACTAAAACACAGAAAAATAATCCAATTATTTCTACTGATAAAATATGACCATCTGGTCAAATGATGCTAGTCTCATTCCCTCACTGTGAACAGGTACACTTCCACACCAATTATTTTTAAAAGTTAACCTGATTTTTTAATTCACAATTCTTCTTTTCCCTCTCCAGCTTGTTTTTGTAACAAGTAATGCTTTCTAATCTGTTCTATTTTTATTTTTTTTAAATTATTTTTCTCTCTCTGTGTCTGTGTGTGTGCAGAGAATTTAACTCTGACCACAGGGGAATTTGTGAGAACTGGACCTGTTATCCTTGTGAAGTTTGTCTGTTGCTACGTGATACACTAAACATAACTTATTTCAGTAGGCCAGGCATTTTTATATAAAAGATGAGAGATGTCACCATGCAGGTTTAATAAGTATTGTCATGATTTTCATTTTTTTTTTCCCCTTTGTTAGAGACAGTCAGAAATGGAGCAATTACCTTTTAACCACTTTACTGAAACGGATCTTATACCCATCTAGGCCTGATTTGCCGTTCCTGGAATCCCAAACAAACAGGGAGCAGCAGGAGGGGGGTGGGGGAAGGTGGGGAGATAGAGGGAGAAAGAGAGAAAAAGAGAGGGAGAGAGGGATTTACAATTATGATATGAAAGCAGGAAGCTCTAATTTGCCATTGATGTCATTGATATGAGCTCTGCTTATCTGGGAGTAACGCATAATAGAGTAGAAAATGTTTAATGGCTGCCTTAATTTCAGTTACCATGGTCAGTGTTCCTGTGGGCTCACTTTGAAAACTGACAGGATATTATTTTATGAGGTTTATTGCTCTTTTCTCCATAAAATCTCCAATTTGTGCTTTTCATTAAGAATGGTGTTATCTTCAAAGTAGCACATTAAGCTCTCCTCTTATAGTAACAACCTCTTCCTATAGATTCTGCTTGCTTTTATTTTCATGAAGATTGTTTAATGTAGCAAGATCAATTCCAAAATACCAATCTCTTTTCCTATGTGGAAAGAAGATCTGGCACAATTTTTGATTACTGCTTTTTTTTCATCTTTTGATGAAATATTTTGTATTATTTCATCTTTTTCATTCAGAATCCAGAGATTCAGTTACTTTCTCAGGATGTTTTCAATTTTTTATTTTATTTTTTTCCAAACGTAACTGGATTTTGCTTTGTAGCATCCTCTTGCAAATCATCTCTGTCAGTCACATGCAGAAAGCACAGATTTGGGATTTCTCTTTCATATTTGGGAATATTTTTGAGAGAGAGAAAAAAAATACTCCTGTTTTGGTTTAGGTCCTTTTTTGACTATGTGTAAAGGTAATCCATACTCAACAAAGGTAGTTCATTCACCAACTGGATTTTCATTAATTTTAAGTTAATTCTTTTTCTCAATGAGATTTCTCATTGATTAATTTTATTTTGGAGTAGAAAACATATGATTGTTCATCTGGCAGTGTTTTGCTAACATAAAAAACAATATAAGCAAAGAAGTCAGGGAATTATGCATACAAGAATCCAATCCAATGTGGATTTGTACACAAGCTGATGAAGCTATCTAATTTCATCTGAAAGCATAGTATGAGGGCTCATGGATAGGAGAACTGAAAATCTGTCATCTAATGTGACAGTAGAGAAAAAATTGGACATAAAGAACATGACATTGTTGCAAGCAAATAAGGGAGTTTTCAGTATGGATATGTGGGCATAAATTCAGAAGTGGTGTTTCTATAACTTTTTTTTTTTTTTTTTTAATTATGTATATTAACTACTATAAAGATTAACAGACACAACCCTTCTTGTAGTTTTAGTCAATACCTCTTTGGATTTTAACAATGATCCATTGATAACTGCTTTCTGGATGCATTTTTAAAAACTTCTCTAAATTGAAGATCTGAGTTAGAATTCAAACTAATCCTGGTAATTTGCTTTGAAAAAAAAATCACATCATATGCTACTCATTATGGACAAGAGGGAGACAGCTCACCTAGAAAGAAATGATCTGATAGGCAGAAACAGGTGAGGATTAACTGGTGGTGTATCAGTTCTGCAGAAAGAGATCTAAGGGGCTGAATAAGAGACTAAACAGGAATCAATAATGTTACACTTCTGAGAAATGACAGAATCCTACTTGCATGCATAAATAGGAATGTAGTACTTAAAAACCACTGAAATAATTTTTCACTAGTCATCATTGGTAAGGCTTCAGCTGAAGAACTGCAGACAACTTGGGATAGTTAAATTTGAAAAGTACCTACAACAATTGAAAATGAAAACAAAGAGAATGGTTAACAGTTCAGAAATTGTGATGTAGGCAGACAGTTTGAGGTTATACCTTTTATACTCTTTAGGAGTGATGACACCATCCAAGATGTTTGCTGATCTTTGATCCTGGGGACACATTTTCCCAGCACGTTAAGAATAACATGGGTATAGAGTCTGGGCACAGGAGTGGACCAGACAACTTTTTGAGTGCTCTTGAAGCTCTGATATTCTAAGAAACCATCTTACCCCAAATTCTCCATGTCTAGTACTCTATGTGTGAACTACTGACTATTCCAACACTGATTATCTAGGAAAGGGGCATAGGCTTAGGTCTTGGTATGTGACCATCCATTCTGCTTAATGCCAGTGGGCAGGCTTGTGAGGCATAGTTTGGGACATAAACCTGCCCCAGGACTTGCTCCCAGTGGGCTGAGTATGCAAGACCACCTTGTCCTGGGGCCTGTGAGGTGAGAAGGGGCAGAGTTCAGCTCCAGGAGCACAACCATGCTTTGCCCTTTTCTTCTGAGCTCAAGAGCAGCCCATTCCCTCTTCTATGTATTAGCGCAGGTAACAGCATAGTGTCTTCATAGAACTCCAAACAAATCTACCACATCTGGTCTTTTACACAGCAACAGTAGACACATCTAGATTAGTTAGTGAGCTGCTCTTGACTACCTCTGACAACTGCTTCTGTCTCCAACTAAGTTTTCCCAATTATCCTCAAATTATAATAATTACCCTCAAAAAGAAAACAACAATAACAAAAACAAACAAAACCACCACAAAATCCTCTTTTCAAAATCCAAAACCTCTAAACTAACTGCTCTTATTTCCTATCAGTTTATGTACACAGGATCTTAGCTATTGTAAAAAAAGTAAAATAAAATAAAAATCAACAAGCAGTGCTATAGCAGACAAGCAAAGCCAGGCATCAGCTAGTGATCTTAGAGCACCCACAGCCCCCTGCCCTAGGGAAGTAGAAGCAAAGGGACACCATGGTAATTTGGAGCAAATCTGAGAAACAACATGTGGGGCAGCTACCAGTGGGAGCAAGAAGCACCTGTTGGGGGGTTGCAGTCATGGGCAGTGTAATAAGAAGCTGTCACCACCTGCCTTGTGGCTGTCAGGTGTTCAGGGATTTGGTCAGATTATGTTATTCCCCTCAATCAAAGCAAGCAGATGATGGAATAAACATGGTGACCTCCTGGTCTGCTTAGAATAAAACCCAGCAATACTGCTCACTCTGGCTGTGGCCAGTTCAAACTGCTGTCTCAAGTTATGTTTGCTAGTAATCAATTCCTAATCAATAGTGTAGGTGGAAGATGAATGAAAACATTCCATCAATACAGGCAAAGTGTCACAATGGTTTATCTGAGGTTCATCATCAAATTATTTTCCTGTGTGTGAATCCCCACATAGCTCCTCCTCTCACCATAAATGTAGTAAATAATCCCATAAATGTAGTAAATAATCCTTTCAGTATTTATTTGAGGAAAGCATTCCTCATTTTTTTTTTGTCTGTTTTTTTTTTTTTTTTCAGGAAGTTTGCTAACTAAAAACTTTGATGCTGCAGGTAAATAACTACATAAGTGGAAATATATACATATATACTTTAAGCATCTTTTACTACCTTGGTTTGAAAGGGAAGTTGTGTTTGGAAAAAAAAAAAAAAAAAAAGCAGTTAGTAGTTTCTACTGCAAAATTTTTCAAAGCTCTAATATTCTTCAGTTACACAGGCAAGGTCCCCAGAACTTATTTTAAACCTTTTAATAAAGGTTTTAAGACTCTCTCAGATGGAAACTTTTCTCTATTACAGAAGCTGTATTTCCTAGCTGACAAGTGGAGAGTCTCATCACCTGTGGAGCCAGCAGCTGGGGCAAGATTAATTAGCAAAGCTGAGAAGGTTGTTGTGGCTGAGCCTCTAAAACAAAGAGAAAAAATATCCTCATCCTTAGACCAGACTTCAACAGGAACATAAATAACTTCTCATATATATATATATATATATGACTAAGACTGAAGTTTCACTCGCCATTTCAAAGCCAAAATATATTTTAGATATAGCTGAATTGCTGAACACAAGTGATAGTCAACTACATAAAAGTTAGAGATGAGCTGTAATATTTTTTCAGGACAGTGCTCGCATTTACTGACATAAACTTAGAGTTATTTACGTCAGAAAACCACAGTCCTTATGTGGGTTATCTATGACCACCTCTATCAGCTTGATATACACTTAATTTAGGAGCTGAGTTCTAACTCATATTTCTTGTAATGTAAGGCTGAATTTCATCATTCACTAAAGGGACAGTTAATCTAACAAAGGTAAAGAACTCCTCAGTCTTTTTCAGAACAGGTACAGAGCTAGCTAGTACTGAGATGTGACTGTGAAATTAATGTTTAGGATATCCAAAGAACTTTCTTACTTAAATGTCTGTTTAGCATTATTATATATATATATATAATTGTATTTGAATGCGAGAGAGACCTGGAGTCTCATAATCATGGTGACCTTGGCTATAGCAGTTATATTCTTGGATAAGTCTACCCTAGTTCAGGGCATTGGGTTGCTGGCATAACCCCGCTATGAACTCTGCTTAGCCACTCCAAAGCCACAGCAATGGTGAAGCAACATAGAAGAGTCCTGCTAGCAGCGGTATAGCTGCTGCTGCTGGTAATGCGCTCGGTGAAGGTGCCTGTGGCCTGTGAGGAGTTGCTGCAGACAAAGGAGGACAGAGAAACCAAGGTGGTATGAGGAAAAGTTTCTGGATGAAGTGACCCATTGTGGGGACATTTTGTCCTCACAATTCAGCCACAAGTGCCCTGTTAGCTTGTCAGCCGAAGGATTAGCTGATGTATCTTTAAAGCCTGTGACCTGACAGTGGTTGTTACAGCTGAAGAATAAATTGGAGAAGCTCCTGGGCTGTCCCAGCCCAGGAATGGTAGGAGGCTGCTTCACAGCTCAAGGAGACAGATACAGCTTAGAATTCCATTCATAACTTATTTTATTTATTTTATATTGGTTAGTGTTTCAGTTTGTTTTGTTCCTGCACACTCTGGAGAAAAGGATAGTTCAGACAAGCTGTCTTTTGGTCACTTTCTCATTGCTATTTATTTTTTCATTTATTTATTTTTGCCCATTCCAGGCACTCAAGAAGTATGACATCTGGGCAGGAGTAATCCTAGAGGTCTTCTTTCTCTCTTGTTCCCATAAAGATCCTTTTGCTCGTTCACTAAAAAAAAATGGATCAGGAAACAAACAGAACTATAAAAATCAAACCCATGTGAGGGAGGAACAGGGCCCCTTGCTTAGAACAGAATTTTTTTCCTTGGAAGGTCCAAGGGAGATGCTGCTCTGTTAGGCTGTGAAATAGGTTCTCCAGGGAAGAAACAGAAATCCTATTGCATGAAACAATTTTAAATTGAACTGAGGGGAACTGTTATGTACTACACAGAGAAGTTTTGTATGGGTGAAGGGATAAGTAAGATGAACTTTATTTTTTTTTCCCCATATATTCTGACTGTGACCCTAGGAAGCAAAGGCACCTGGGAGGAAGCTTAGCAACGGTGTACAAATATGCATGAAAACCCACAGAGAACTGGGACAGTAATCTTTCTTCAGCATAGGATAATACGATACAAATTGAGGAAAGAGAGGTAGACTTGATATTCAGAAGACTTTATTGCCATGTAATAATGATACAGTCCTAGGAAATAAGCTGCCAAGGTTAATGGTCAAAGTTAAGAGCCTCAAAGATTTAAAACCAAAACTGATGAGTATCTAAGCTGGCTGTGGGGGTGCCTGCCTGTGAGAGGAGCTAGTTCAGTGCACAGGTATGGTTTGGAATTACTTCTTTCTATCTTCCCAATCAGGTATTATCTCAGTAAGTATTTGATGGTTTGTAATCTTGAGGGTTTTTTTTTTGAGAATCTTCAGAAGTACTCAAAGCCATTGCTTTTGTTAGCAGTGGCAGTCACATGGAATAATAGAATCATCCATGTTGGAAAAGACATTCAAGGTCATCAAGTCCAACCACTATTACACAAGGCATCTTATTATTGTTTTTTTTTTTTTTTCCCCCCTAAGTAATCCACTATTTTCAAAATACTTAGTAAAGACATTAAAACATACTACCTGGCTTTTACCATTTCAACCAACTGTATGATTATATACAAGAAGCCATAGTGCATCATGGTGGGAGAATTCCCAGTGCAAGTATGGGATCCTTCTACAAGCTTTCCTCTCCATATCTTTAACTAAAATGAACTTAAAGAATCAAAATATATCATTTCTGTTAGGTGACAATATAGAAACAGAATAGAAAATCCTCCTCACACTACCTATAATCCCTGGACAGATGCAGCTGTAGGTCCTACTACGTGGAAAATCTGAAATACTGCTTTCTCAAAGTAACTATCTATCTGTAGGAGTCATTTTGCAAAGCAATTTTATAATCTGCATTACCTGTGTGAGAAAAGCCACAGCTTCCCCATAAACCAAGGCAATGCTAGCATAGTCAATGTTCGGTGAAAGATTTCTGTGATATTAACACATCATGATTTAGTAAGTGTTGTGATCAAAAAAAAAAAAAAAAAGTAAAAAATTAATTGACAAAATAATTTGCA
The DNA here is from genome assembly GCA_011074415.1 of Stictonetta naevosa. Lineage (NCBI taxonomy): Eukaryota > Metazoa > Chordata > Aves > Anseriformes > Anatidae > Stictonetta > Stictonetta naevosa. Next base: position 22,840,372 of record CM021699.1, read on the forward strand.
GTGCAAATCTCACTTCTATAGCATGCCTGCTGAATTATCTATTATAAATTAGCTCGTTTCAAAATTGGTGAAGTCTGGAGAATGCTGCATTCCCTCTGGGTCAGGAGCTCTACACTTAGTGTCTCACAGGGGATAAAAAAGTAATTACTGAAGATCACCCTTTCCCAGACAAGTGTTGCAGACTGTTCAACCACTCATTTACAATTTAATCCCAATAGGTTTTTAGGTGCTAACTGGAGGCTGACAAAGTGGTTATTTAAATTCATTACTTTTGAAAAACTTGGAAGCATACTTGCAATTGTGTGATGTAATTGAAGCTGTTACTTTTTTCTTAACACGTAAAGTTGAGTGACAAGTAGTAGTGTACTGTTTCAATGTCTGTAACCTCTAAAACTTTCCACAGATAAAGAAATGTATTTTGGGATGTTTCTTTAGCAAGTATTTTTTAAAGTTTAAGCATCAGATAAAGTATACAATGGGATAAAGAATTATACCTAACAAGGACAGGTAATTACTGATCCAATTGCACGTATTTGCTTTTGGAAACAGTTATTGAGTGCAGTCAGTGCTATAAGACTTGCTTTCTCATAATGAAGACTAGCTGAAAACAATATATTTTTTCCTTGCTTCTCCGGTGTGTCTCTTTTGCTATGACTCTGGATACTGAAAGCAGTAAATTTTGCTTAGTGTTCAAGACTTGGCTCATGTTCAAAGGATCACATTTTCTTTTGGTGTAGATTGGTGAATTGACAACAGTTTAGCACTGCTCATTTAAACCATCTGAGATTCTGTTTTTTGTTGTGGCCTCTTTCCACCCCTTTACATCGATTTCAAACAGCATTGCTGAAAAGGCACTGAAGTCCAGATCTGCAAAGCTATTTTGGTGCCCACGTTTCTTTGAAATCAATGTGATTTACGCTCCTAAGCACCTTTGAGCAGCCAAGGTTGAAGGATACAGTAATGTGAAGACACACACAAAGTGAAACGATCCTGATTTAAATTTTAATGTGGATGCCTTCAGTCCTTTAGGAAAAAAGCAAAGGAAAACATTTCAGAAGTCTTGAAAAACACTTTATTTCTTGTGGATCCTTCCTCCCTGGTACTTTTCATATGAGTGAAATATTGTACAACAAGGAGCTCCCAGGTGATCCCCTGCCTGGCTCTGAATCTAGAAGCATACATATGTCAATACCTCAAGCTTGCTTTGCCTGGGCTGTAATACCTATGCTTTGTGGTTCACTGAAATGCTGTGTGCTATGGTGATGATAACATGCAATTCAGTGGAATTCAGCAGGGATCATCTCAGGTACAAAAATAAATAAATAAATAATAATAAAAAAAAGATCAGAACAGTACCCACTTCCCACTTAGCTCACATTTCAAATGAAAAAGTCAGACTCCTGATACACTGAAACTGTTATTTTTCGTAGATCTCCAATACCTCCACTTCTCCAGTTTCAAGTAAAGTGATGTATTAAGAAAGCAGAAAATGCAGCAGGTAATGAAAATCATAAAAGTATTATGTAAGTGCTTATTATTACTCACCTACAGAGATAAGTGAAATGTATCATGTGTACTGCCAACAAAAATAGCATTGGTATTTGTCAGATGATGATTTCTACCTGGCTGTGATATGGGATTTACATATTGTATATGCATATATATAATAGTTATATATTGAAGTATGTGCTGTGAATCTGGGAAAATTATCATACAAGGTATGATGCAAGAGGTCCCTTGCAATACATGTTGTTGGACTGACAGGATACTATACCAGATGATACCTTGTAAAACAAATGAAGCAAAAATGTGCCAGTGGTTGTTCTGTTTTCCTACTCGGTCACTTAGAGCATGTTGCAGCTCTTAGACTATTTCTTGGAGTTCATCCAAGCCATCTGCACCCATCAAGCCTGAAGCAAGGCAGAATACTTTGGGGTCAGACTTGCTTTTTGTGAAAACACTCTGTCTGTTTGACCTCCTAATTAAGTCACCTATTGATTTCAGGAGTTTGTAGCTGGCATCTTTTTTATTTATTTATTTATTTTTATTTTTTATGAATTAGAAGAAGGATGAAGGATGTGGAAGGGGTGAAGACACTCTGCATGCAGTGCACTGATGCAGTATGGTCATGTATGGTCATGGTGGGTGTGACCTTCTGGCAGACATCAGTTAAAAACACAGTGGAATCACTGAAAATCACTGAAAATCATCCAGTAACTGTCATGTCCAGATACAAAATTTAGATCATCTCATAAACGTACATTTTTAAAAAGTCCTTTCCATGAAATGTATGTGTTATTGAGGATTGCTTGTGTGAAATTTTCCCAGTGTTTTCAAAGGATTTCTGCTTGTTGATTATGGTGTTTGACTCTTGCTCTATAAATTATCATAGCATAACAGGCTAAAGATGATGGATGAGATGTTGATATGAGCTACTCAGCAGCAGATGGTGAAATATCACTCTTCCAGTGTTTAGGACACAGTTTTAAACATATCGGTACTGGAATGCTCTTATCACAAATTCTCATTAGATTGTACACAAAGTGGATGAATTATATCCATGTTATCTCTCTTTTTTTTCTTTAAAAAAAAAAAATCTTAAAAAAAAAAGCCAAAAAGTTTTGCTATCTACCATAAAACACATTTATACCATTTATCTTCTGAACTAAACTTACAATGTTGCAATGATTAATTCTGCAGTTATCTGAAAATGTGAGTAGGTGCTACAAGCTGTATTTATTTCATATTCAAAGTGACATCATGTAAACAGAAAAAAAAAAAAAAAAAAGTAAACATACTTTTTGTTGAGCCACTCAGGACCATACCAGTCAATATCCTTGCTCACACTATCTCATAACGTTAAAGACAGAGAACTATAAGCATCAGATATTACTGGAAGCTTAAGTGGCAGAGAAATTCTCCAGTTTACTTTTATACAAGGAATTTCTTTGCCCTATATATTTTTATTTAAATTGAGACACATAACATGTTATTAGAAATATATAGAAGAACAAAGATACTAATATCTCAAAAATATGTATTACCCAGGAGATCCATTGTGATGCTTCTAACATTTCTTTTCACTGACCCCAGTTCACTGTTATATGATCTTCATAACAGACTCTGTTCAACGGAGGGTCTTGTTCTTTCTCTCTTTAACAGTGCATGTCTTTAACACCTCTCACCATACATTTTCCTCGCTGTAATTTCCAGACACCCTCCCTTTCCCCCCATAGATAGAATATACTACCATATGAGAAATATGTATATGAGAAGACTACCTTGGGACTGGTGCATACAGGTAGAAAACTGGAAAGGTGAACTAGGGAATTACACATTTCTGTTACTTAAAGTCAGCTGCTCAGAGAGTATTCTTTGTGTCCCTACTTTGATTAAAAAAAAAAAAAAAAAAAAAAAAAAAAAAGTATTTGCTCCCCTAGCAATTTAGCCTCAAATTAGAAGGATTACTGTATATCCTTGCTTGTGTTCCTCTTCACTGAAACAGTATAGCCATCTACCTAAATTGATTTTGAATTGGTCTGCTTAAGGCCACCGAAGACAATCCTGGTTAAGCCGGTTTATCCCCTGCTTAGTCAATTTAGTGTAATTTAGTAATCTCCTGATGCAAGCTGAGAAAGTTTTAATCAAAGCTTAAACTGGGGTAAGTGAATATAGAAGGAGAGGTTTGCAATGGCTGAACTGGAACAATTTAAAATCAGATATCTTCTTGAATCCAAGGCCATGGTGGAGAGCCTCTGAAGCTGTGTATCACAAGCAGTCACACAGACAGTTTAAAGACATCTATGGAGATGTGTGCCATTTCTTTAAAATCTGGGAAAACAGGCAGCAGGAGCCCTGGAGAAGACATGGTAGTAAATTAAGTGAGCGAAGAGAGGCTCTAGGGCTAATAACTGTTTTCTGTATTCTAATAATGATCTTTGAGAGTGCTGGGAGAAATGCTTTTGGTGATTTTTTTACAGCTGCTGCAGAACAGCATACATCCTGAAACTGCAGTCAAAGTGCTTTGGTTGAACTGAGTCCTGAGCACCAGTCCAGCATAATTTTCAGGCTGTGGTCTCTGAGTATGAAGGCCAAAGCCTGGAATAAAAAAAAAAAAATCAAAATAAACAAACAAGCAAACAAAAACATTATTTCTTAATCTGAGACATCAGAGCTTGTATCTAAAAATAACTGCTCTGAGACATCACACCAGTGCTAAGCCATAGTCTCTGCATTTAACTTTTCCATTGAGTGGATTTAAAGGTGGGAGCCATTTGTGGTTTCTTAGAACAAGAAAAGCCCAGTAGTTTCCTAGATTGCAGTTAGGGTGATGCCTGTTTATGGTGTTGGGGGATAGTTGCAGAGCCTCCCGAGAGCCAAGATGAGAAATGTCAGGTGCTTGGAATCAGGTAACAAAGATGGGTGTATGTATTTAAAATAATAATAATAATAATAATAATGTAGGGTTTCATTTATAGCTAAAGCTTTTTTCATGGGATATCATCTGTCATAGATGTAACGGTGTCTGAATGAGACCTTTGCCCCAGCGCGTTGCCTGGTCTCTCAACAGTGTTGAAGCCAGCAACCCGTGCATGCAGCGGGGGCAAGGGCAGTGCCAGGGCTCTTAGCAGGGTGATAGGCCAGGTTCTTGCCAAGTCCCGTGCACTGCTACATTGCGACTGCCAAGCTGCTAAGGGATTTGTGACTCCTCACATATGCCATGTGTCCTTTGTCCACATTTCTTCCTAGGGGCCAGGAACTGCTGGAAAAAAGCCAGCAAAAGGAAAACTTTGCATTATGTTGTATCCCGTCCCTGTAAAGTGCAATTAAATGCTGTAAAATCAGGCTGCATCTGCTGAATCGTTTAAGACTGAAGCTGAAGGGGGCTGAGAAATATAGGTTGGCTTCCGGAATCTGGTAACAAGGTGAGCACATCTAAACCTTTCAAAACTTTGAAGTCCACAATTTCAGTTTTTCTTTATGCTAAATTGTACCTCACTAGATCTTCATCTAGAAGCCTCTGAAAGCACCAGCCTGAGTGTGCTTTAGTCTTTTCATCTTAGATGTATTTTTTGCCACAAGCTGCTTCTAAATACAGTAGTCTGTAATGCTCAGCTCAACTATATTTTAATAGTATTGTCCTATCTAGTTGGTCTATAGATATCAATATTCTGGCAATACAGTAATTGAAATATTTTTCCATAAAGTTTTCCATAAAGGATTGTTGGTAATATTTTTTGCAGGTCACAGAAAATTCCATTCCATGTAACGTAAATGACATTTGCCAGGCTGGAAGACAAATTTTACCTCCTTTCATGGACAACAGATAGGCACATTCAATAATAAGTATCTGTCTAAGACTCCTCCGGGGCTGGCCCTACATCTTGTAAATGGTGCAGTCACTCCCAAATCTTTATAGTTTGGATATATCTCTGTGACTAGCATGAAAACTCTGCCCCAAGCACATAAAGATCAAGAGTTTAGAGGAGAAAAGTTGTGTTGAGGACAGCACAGAGCCCTTCCTCAGGCACACACCGAAGTTTGGCAACCAGCCCCCAGGAACCACTTTGGGAGGAGCCTAACAGAAAAAGGCCAGAAGGTCTGAAGTTAGATTAACTACTCTGTAAGCTTTGACACCCAAAAAGCCTGTCAGTGGGACAGGTAGGTCACAGGATTGTGATGGTGTAAGCAGAGATGCGAAGTGAAACAAGCTTTACTTCCCCTTTACCTGAGGTAACAGGCCTCTAGTTTCCCTGCATAAAAAACTCCTCCACACAATGACTTTGAAGAAAGTCTAGCTCAGGGTACAGGATGATGAGGACATTCCCTCTCATATTTTCTTGCTTGCAGAAAATGCTGCATTTATGAATATGTTCTCAGCGGGGATGCTTATATACATATCAGTTAAAAAAACATTTAAAAAAATAATGTGGAGATTATTCAGCTTGTTTTCTGGTATTTACAGTATTATGCAAATCATCTCAGGACAAATTTTGCATTTGCAGTAGGAACACCTTAGTGTCTTCATAATGTCTTGTACTTCCCTTTTCTTGATCTCAATAGCATTGTTCCATGAGCAGTGAACATACATTGGTGTTTCTTATTCAGCTCCCTGTGAGATCTTCCACCCTCTCTCTTCCTGCCAATTTTCATTTTCTTGTTAGGAGTCCAATCTTCCCTTGCATCTTCAATACAGTCTCGTATAATTACCTTTGAGCACTTACCCATCTTCAGCTCTCCAGATACACTGCAGTCTCCCTCTCTTTCTTATGAAAGTCTTTAAGCCATTTTGAATATCACATAGAACAGAAAGATTCATGGATATAAGTGTTTTGGCTTTCATCCCTGTGCATCTCCAGTCTATGCAGGCTCAACCTTGCTGAATGCTGCTGACAGTCTCCCCAAATACTCCTTTCCATCCCCAGCCCGGGGCTCCTAATCAGCACTTATTTTCCTTTCACCTGTATAGGCTGTTCTGTCCAGTTTTTGATGACCTCTCTCACTTCTGTAATTCTCTGTGTTCATGAGATTCAATCTAAGAATTTGATTACTGGAATTATTTAATTATTGGACTCTAAATCTTGTGTCATAAATTCCTTTCCTGTCCAAACAGTCTTATTTGTTCAACATATTTCTTACTAGTCATGCTAACAAATCTCCCTCCCTTCTGTTTCTTGTACATTTTTAAAGAAAAATCCTAGGTTTTTCTTCTAACATTCAAGGCATTTTACACATCTCTTTCTTGCTGCTTAGCTTCTGGTGTTATCTTCTTGCATGAACTTTCATTCTGACCCATTCTGCCAATGAGTAAAATGTTGAATCCTTATTTGGTGCCTGACTTCTGTTGCTGTCTTCACACTCATTCGTGCCAATACTTTGTGCATATTTTCATTACCCTGGGTTAATCCCTAAAGCTGATACAACCTCCTCTTTCAGATTCTGCCTTAAAATCATTTCTGTTACGATACCAACGCTATTAAATAATTACCTAATGAAAGCTGTGTCAAGAATCCCAATCCCTGCATATGCCAGACACCTTTTCAATATTCAGAAAATATGCATACACACATAGTAACCCTTCTAAGTATATGAATCCTTTGCTGTTACCCTTGACTTTCATTGTTCCTTAATGCTTCTTGAACTTTGTGTTTAAATAAACAAATTGCGTCAGAAGGGGCAGATGCTTAGAACAGTTACAAGTTTTGTCCATTCTACAATCCAACAGAATCTTTCTATTGCTTTAAACTAACTTTTTATTAAGCAGTTTAAATTTTCTAGCTTTGGGGGGCACAAGCATACTTGAATGTGTTTCTCTCCCCAGCCTCGTATCTATGAAATGTGCCTCGGTTCTACAAATAAGTTAGAAAATGAATTCCTAATTACAGTGTTGGCTGTAAGCACATTTAAGTTCATCTTATTAAAACTTTGAGGGATGTGAAGGGAGCATATCCATAACTCAAAGATATTTATTCTCTGCTTCTCTGGAATTTGAAAAATAATTTAAGGCAGAAGGAATGCATATAAAACAAGGGAAGTAGCCATTGGGATTACATAGGAAATTAATTTAAAATAGGCTCATGTCTTCTTGTTCTGAAAATTTTCTTATTAATTAATCCAGCCATCATATCAAAAACTTTGACACAATACTTAAATAACACCAGTATCGTATTGTTTCATCCACAACAAAATAGCCTATGAAGAGTCTATTAAAATATAGTGATAGTGTCTTTTCTACCCATAAAATAGTACTCAAGAAAGCACATAAATGCTAAACAAAGATACCTAAGAGCTAGTATATAAATCAAGAAGAATTAATAAAGCAAACCAAATGTCAGGGAACATAGCCTTGAGGCAAAACCTTTATCCTTGCCTGAAAAAAGAGGCAACTTTTTCAACATTTTTAGTAGAGCCTTTGGGTGTTCATTGCAGCATTACAGAGTCACGTCTCACCAAAATTTCTCTTTCAGGATGCACAACAGGCATTTGTTAATCTGCTGCCTTTTGATCCAGGACCCCTGCAGAGTTCAGCAGGAATTTGAACAGCACCACAGCTGAGTGGCTTGGCTTGTAGTACGAAACATCTCTAGAGAGTCTGAGTAGCCACCCGAGGGCTGTGTGCTAGATACAGCTGTTAGCCCCAGGACTTGTGTTGCTCACAACATGTTACCAGCAAAAAGCTGCACTGACCTGGGAGACTCTGCAAGAGAAACCGAGCTAATAATGCATTTGTAATGGAGCCCACTGGAAGCATGCCCAGCACGGTTTTGTCCTACAGTGAAGTAAAGGGGGGCCCATTGGAGCCATTTTCACATCTTCCCTGCAAGTCATTCCCACAGCTCTTCTTCCCTCTCATTCTTCAGGAAATCCAGTACCTGCCCTGGGACAGGGAAACTGAGGGCAGTTTGGGGATGAGGTTCACAAGGAAGCTAGTTAGTCCCAATTAGTGTTAGGGTACTCAAACAATTGTTGATGCAGGTTGCGATTCAGGCAAGCTTATTGATGAACTATCCTGATTTTCACTGTAGAGCTTGCCCTTCATGAGCTTTGATCACAAATAGTTGTAGGTGCCTGTGTTATTTGGTCATGTCCATGAAATTCTCTGTCTGAAAAGCACCAGGAGGACCTGTAATGGATGTAATGGACATGAAGATATGGATGTCATTTTGGCTTCCAGTTACCCTGCAATAATTTTTAATGTATCATTTAAGCTCACAGCTGCTCCACCAAATAAAATGGTACACAGAGCCGTTCAAGAATGTAGGGCTGTTTTCTGGAAGAAGTAACTGTTCCTATGGTATCCAAGTCGGTAGACAAAAATCTTGATTTCCAATGCAAATAAGCTAAAACTTCTAAAGAGGAATTCTTACAAGTTGCCATTGTCCATGAAACTTCTTCCTCCCCTGATCTCACAGTCCATCTGAGCCCCTTCCCCAGCCATCACCAACACCTTGGTGATGTGCAGTCTCCTTCCTGTACCACTATGGATAGCCAGCACCTTTGAGATACAGTTTTCTGCAGGAAACTAGCTGTTGCTTTTTCTTGCTTTCAACAGCAAGATATTTTGCTTGGGATGCTACATTTCACAGAGGATAAGACCTTTGATACATCTCATAGCAAATGTTTTTAATTTTCCTTGAAGGTGTTAATGTGTAGTGAAGAGTCATTTGATATGTTGTTTTCTACCATTGTGTGATTAGATTTTTATGCAGAAGCTCAGTGAAGAACAATTAGATCCTCCAGAATAAACATGTTGCAATTGCTCTTTCTGAAGACACAAATTGCATTTTGATTTTGTGATGTGATCAGTAGAATTAAAATGGTTCTATTGTGTTATGCCTGATGTCTTATGCTATCAACATCCTGGTTCTCCACTTGGTCTTAAAAAAAATCCTATTCTTAACTTGGACAGAGCTACCTTAATGCAGGTATTTTGTTGACAAATGTACTTTAAGACTAGGCTTCACTAAGCGCTTAGGAGTGTGGAAGCCATCCATTGATTTGCTGGAGCCACAGACAAAGCGAAAGTTAATTATATGCGTAAGTAAGTAAGTGCTTTGTTGGATCAGGTCCTGCATCTCTTTAAATAATGTTATGTTTTAATATTTAATTTAATATTTAAATATTTAATATTTAAATTATATATGTTTTATATACATATATATATAAAAGATCATTTTCAACAGTAAAATTAAATATTTTAAAAATAGTCAAAATATCTGTTAGACGTTTATATAGTAGAGAGAGGAATGGTGAAAATTTTTTTAAAGAAAATTCAGTATTTCTGGGACTAAATATATTATTTTTTATTTTCAAAAACAATCTTTTGTGTAGTAGCATCAAATAGTTACATACTTCTATTTATTTATTTATTTATTTTTCAGGAAAATATGAGAAAATTAATAGTTCCTTGATAATCAAATATCTAGAGGATCAGACATTTCCAACTTCAATAAAAAGTGTGTAGACCTAATGTGAAAATGTTATCTACTGATGAGAAAAATGCAAAAATGCATCTAGGTTAAAAATATATCACAATATGTATTTTTATTTTCTACCGGAATATCTATGAATGGGAAGAGTGTTTTTTTTTTCCAGGTGTTAGTTCTTATGTTTTTCCACAGATACTATGCATGCACTTATTACACAAGAAATAAAACTTACTGCATTTCAGCCAGTCATTTTGATTCCAATGAACATTGCATTAGATTCTAAAAGAACGTTATTTTAAAGGTAAGTAGCAATTCTGAATTGGCACAATACTTGCTGCTTCTTAAACTGCCTTTAATATTTATGCTTTCTGAATTAATACAACAATTTCAGAAGCACATTATTACAGCTTTTGTATAAAAGCTGTGAACAAATTGAATGTATTTTGCTTTTGCCTTTATTTTTCTCTCTAAATAAAATAATTCTTGTCATCTGGACAAATTGACATTTTGCTGACAAGTTTGAAAGGAAAATTAAGTATTTTTTTTTTTTAATACTGCAAGTATAAACAATAAATGTTCATTTTCTAAATGAAATTCAGAAAGCAAACTAAGTTTTAGTGAGTAAATAACATGTTGACTATGTTTCTGTTTGTAGAGTTATGTGGAAAACCATTATGAAGCAGCATGGTGTCTTAATATAATAAACTAAAATAAGTGAATAAATAAATATCTCAGAAAACCAAAACTGCATAAAATCTTTAACATTTTTATACCAAATGCTCTTATAAAATTGTGCATCTATAGGAAAATATACCTGCATTAGGTAGGCAATTTACTTTTTCCATTTTACCTGCAAAGTCTTAATTCCCAAAGGAATTCACATAGACTTAGAAACAAAAGTCTTCAAGCTGGAAAATTAAGTTTTTCTGCTTTTTCATTATTGTTGGTTTGTTTTGTTTGTTTTTAGTAGGGCTTTTCTGTTTTCTGTTTCAGTAATCCACATGTATGCCACATGTAACAATTGATGGTAGTCAACTGGCTGGGAAAGAAAATACACACACACAGACAAAACTAGTAGTGTTTTAACTACCTAACCTTGGATATGTATTTGAGGCTAATAATTGTTCATGTTTAAAAAGAGCCTTGTCTTCTCAAATGTTGAGGAAGTGCTGATTCACAGCTGGATTTATGCGTTCAAATATTTAGCAGTTATTGTGGTAGCATGTTTCTGCCCTGTTTCATAGAATTGCAAAGTTCTCAAAGGAGGCTGTAGCAAGGTGGGGGTTGGTCTGTTCTCCCATGCACCTGGTGACAGGACGAGGGGGAATGGGCTTAAGTTGCGCCAGGGGAGTTTTAGGTTGGATCTTAGGAAGAACTTCTTTACCAAAAGGGTTGTTAGACATTGGAACAGGCTGCCCAGGGAGGTGGTGGAGTCACCATCCCTGGAGGTCTTTAAAAGACGTTTAGATGTAGAGCTTAGGGATATGGTTTAGTGGGGACTGTTAGTGTTAGGTCAGAGGTTGGACTCGATGATCTTGAGGTCTCTTCCAACCTAGAAATTCTGTGAAATTCTGTGAAAAAGTTTAGGTCTGTATCTTGTGTTTCCTGTCATTCTGAATGTCATTCATTGAAACTTGACTGACAGTTTCTTTGCAATATCTCAGCATACACGATAGGATACATACAAGTCAGAAAGGAGATTTATTTATTTATTTATTTTAAATAGGTGCTGTTTACCAAAGTAATCTGAAATCAACATACTTTGTTTTCCATATTTATGGCCCTGTTAATCACAGACCATACATTGTCAGAAAACTTTGTCCATTGTAGAAATGCGGCAGCAACATAATTAGGCTTTAAATTTCTATTTAGATTCATAACTTCTTGTTTATTTCATTGCTATTCCAAAGATGAAGTGTATCATTATTTTGTTAGAAATCACTGTTGTGCACGCTAGCTACTGTAAGTAAACGTAATTAAAAAATGGACCACAATACTGAAATCAAATCACCTTTTGAGAAGATGTGTTATGATAGGACTAAGGATGCTGATAAGGATACCTTGCTGTGACTAGAGCCATATGGATGATTAGCACAACACATTGGTACAACATATGTGGCAACAAGGGGGAAGAGAATATGAAGAAATTAATATCTTTTTGTTTCCCATTTTGACAGCGTGGGATGTGTTGATAGGACTAAGATTTGGACTTCCTCAAATCTCTTGGATTTTGCCTTTTTTTCTTTTTTTCTTTTTTTTTTCTTTTTTTTTTTTTCTCTTTATTTATTTATCTATCTATTTATTTATTTATTTATTTATGCTCTGCAGTGTGCCTGGTTTTTACATCTTTCTTCCCCACATACTCTTATCCATTTGCTGAACCATGTCCTGAGAACTCTAGTAAAATAAGAGTCATTGCTTCTACCTTCTGTGACTCTGACATTATTAGCTATGCTCATCAACAATGATTCATGCTACCATATTGAGAGAAATCTTTATTGCTGGGGAGTGCATGAAGACAGTGCATGAAGGTAGGAAAGGATTGGAGTCTGTGGGAGATGAGGAAGCATGCTGCACATTCTTTTATGAAAGTTACAGAGATCAAAATATTAACATGCAGAGATTATTGGCAGAGATAGAAACAACTAATTTTATAAGTGTAGTCTCTGCACCAGTAAGATTAAGCAGATAAACACCTTCCTTTTAACTAGGTTACATAAAAAGAATGAGTAAAGAAAATAGCTAGTCAGCCTGTATATGAATAAGATTTCAGTGTGTCCTTGTTCTTCACCCACATTTTCTGTGATGGATGCTTCAGGGATGGGTTACGTCTTGAAATGAGGGTGTGGGGTCAGTGCAGCCTTGTTCCTCATTCTGCTTTCCACCACTGAGCCCAGTTTCCTTTGGAAGATCCAGGAGGGAAAGATGCACAATGAGTCAATTTCAGAGGATAGTAGCAGCACACCTTTCCTCCCACGTTGCCGGAATGATTCAGATAAATCCAGGCTTTGTCTGTTCTTTTCATCCCTGCTCTCCTTGAGGAAGTGTGAAGCAACAAGTCCGTGCTTGAGCACAACAAATGCATTTTCACTTGGACAATACTGAGACAAATGGTGGTTCTTCACTCCAGATTCACTTCCACAAAGTTTGCCAAAATGTTATGATCTTATCAAAAGCTTGGTTCACTTGCCTGTTTTTTGTTTGTTTGTTTTTTACCTCATTCAGACTGAGGTAGCTATCTGGCTGTTTGCTTATTCATTCAAAAAGCATAGAGACAACATGTTCCAACATGGAAAAGATTAATATCATTGTCAATTCCTGTGTGACTTTATTTGGTTTGAGGATGAATATGTTGTAAGTGATGTTTTGCACTGGCAGCATGTGACTACATGTGTGAAAACTATTGTGAAAGTAGTAACTGTAATAGCCCTTAGCCATTGCTTTTTTTTTTTTTTTTTTTTTTTTCTCCAGTAGAAAGAAAAGCTGTGCCACATCCCGGCTCTAGGGTTAGAGGGAGACTTTTCATCTTACCTTTCTGATATTCACAAATTGTAGAAAATCTTTTTTTTTTTTTTTTTTTTTTTTCCCAGTCCCTGTGATTATGCAGAGGAAAGAAGATTGGCCCCCAGAGGACTGTTCTAAATCTGATGTGTGGGGTTTCCTTGGAGATGCTATATGTTTTAGTTTTGAATTACGAAAGTTTAGGTATTTGTTTAATGAGATGACTCAGCAGTGACTTTTGAAATAAGATCACAAGCTTCTCTCTAATTGTATGGCAAAATTCTTCCTGCTTAGAGTTGTATAGTGCTGACTGCAGTGCCTGTGTCCCACTGATGGCTATAGGTTTCCGATTTCCTGAAGACTTTTCTGTTCATGTTTCTATGGTAAAGCTGGGTTAAGCGACAGCGGACAGTTAATACAGTTTCTATAAAAGTTATCTTAAATGGTATTCTATATCTCTGTTATACACCACAGAAGATCTAGAGCATTGGGAAAAGATAGAGTGTCATTCTGCCACTGTAAAACCTCTGTATAAAACTCTTGCGTGACGTTCTCAATAGATATAGAGCCAATAGAAAATGTGCATAGGAAAGCACATAAATGATCCAGGGCATGCAGAAGCCTTACACAAAAAGGCTAGAAACCTGCATACTTTGTTTAGAGCAGTGACTGCTGCAGGAAAGCATGACCAAGAAATCATGCAGGTGGTGGTAAACTGAAAGCAGGTATGTAGTTAACCAAATCTCACAATACAGGAATCTGGGGACACTGGATACTTCTGAGATAAGTTTAAACAAATAAATACTTTTTAAAACTTTGGGAACTTGTTGCCTCAAGAGATTGTGGACAGCAGATCATATCAGCAGGTTACATTTTCTGGATAACAGAATAAACATATATCAAATGGAACAAGCAAGAATGTAGCCTCCAATATCCCTAACTCAATGGTGGCAGAACCTGGGGAACAAGAAGAAAGGACAGCCGAAAATGGTCAGCTTCATAATATCTGCCACTGTCAGAAACTAAATCCTGTGCTAGATGGAGTATTAGACTAATCCTGAAGGAAAATTCTTGTAGTCTTTCTATTATCCTGAAAAGTTTCTCAGTTACCACAACCTACCTCTTCTCAATAAAACTTTTTTTCCTATGAATTCTCACAAATTATTATTATTATTATTATTTTGTACTCAGGCAACTTTGATTTCTTCTGTGAACCATAGGGAGCTTTCTTTTCCATTTTATTTTGTATTTGTTTTAATGTTTTTTTTTTATTATTATTATTTATTTATTTATAATTTTTTTTTTTAAACCGAAACCGGTTTCTGTATTATTTGTTACAATTTTCTTCATGTTTCTTTATTTCTGTTTAATTCTCAGAAATTACTCCATTGTTTAATCTGATCAGATTTTAACTATGATTTTAATAAAGTCTTTACATCATACCAGTAGTAGGCCATTTATCTCAATGATAAGTGCACATGCTCTTGGACAGGGTAGTGTAGTTCCACTGAGTTATAAGCAGCAGTTGCCTTAATAGGCCTTCTGCCAATCCTAAAGATTATTTATCTGATATAAATTCAAGAGGATGAATCTAAATGCCCACTGGAGACAATTTTTGACATGGTCAACTCATCTTATTTGACTTTAATCTTCTCTATCTCTAGCTGAAACTGTGCTATGATCACTAATGTTATTAAATAAGGCACTGTCTGAGACCGAGGCAAAGATATGCACCACCTAGAATAAAGTCAAATTTTGGATAGAAGGAAGAAAGACTTTTCCATGTCTGGTAACTCTGAGGATTATTTTACTGTCTATTTATAAGTCCCAATATTAATTTGAATTAGTATAAGCAATATATGGACCTGAGATTTGAATATTGTAACAACGCCTTTTCCAGAGAGGTGGTTGTTGTTGTTGTTATTTTCCAATGCTCTTGGGGATCTCTTCAATAGCACTTTTCTTCTAGCTGAAAACTTGAGTTTGAATTTGTTAAAGAACCTAACTACACATTTCACCTTTTCCATGAGGTTTAATCCTTCCTCACCATGAATCTCTCTTTTTTTAATCTGTAATAACCCCAACTTCATCTTCCTACTCCCAGAAAAATATGGCTAGAAAACTGAGAGGATTTTTGCAATGAAAGACTGGTTTGTTTCATTGGTTGCTTTTAAGAATAGAGTAAATTTTATTTGGCAAGATGGACCTCTCTGCATTTCTTGACTTTTCAAAGATCTTTCTTGGTATCAGGACACTTCATTCAGAGAGATGAGATCATTTTGCCAAACAGTTAGCTGTGGGACACAATTATGAATTTGGAAGCTGCAAATCTCCTATTGACTCAAAGTACATGAAGTGCTATTTCAGATTTGTTCTTCTAAGGAATTCCCTAATTAAATCTTTTTTAATTCTTCTCTCTCTACTTTCTTAGGAATATTTTGTCAACTACAGTAGCAACTTACTGACAAAAAAATAAGTTCACTTTAGCACAGCCTCCCACAGAAAACTTTTCTATATTTATTTACAGTTCTGAAGTTACCCTTAAACTATACATGTTCTTAAGAATTTCCTACTTATCTTTGGTAATGAACATGTAATTTTCACCTGGTAGTATTTTAAAAAGAGCCCATATATATATTATTTTTTTTTTCAAACTAAATGACTTTCTTCCTGTATTAACAAAATTGATATTCCCCAGTGCAGTTTATTAATATAAAGGCATAAATCAAGAGAAATACAGAACTCAAATGACTCAAATCTCTGTTGCCGTTTTCTGTTCCTGTCTGTGCAAAGCGGATGCAAAATGTTTCCAACCCTGGAATGGCAGTATTTGTACAGTCTTTGCACTTGAGCATCAAGGACATGATACCCCTGGGTTAGTTCCACAGCCCCTGTCAACCTGACCCAAAATTCTTTGCAAGGAAGAAAGGTTCTTCTTTTTTTCTTTTCTTTTCTTTTCTTTTCTTTTCTTTTCTTTTCTTTTCTT
>CM021699.1:22856797-22928543 GCA_011074415.1 Stictonetta naevosa
TTCTTTTCTTTTCTTTTCTTTTCTTTTCTTTTCTTTTCTTTTCTTTTTTTCTTTTCTTTTCTTTTCCCAAATCGAGGCTTCAAACCAGTCTTAGAAAGACCTTTGGAAGGTAAATCAATTTCACAAAGCATTTCGGCATGTGCTTATCCTTAGCAGTCCTACTGGCCTTAAGGAGGTCTGGTTTTGTGCAAGAATTTGAAGACAGGCTTTTCATGCTCTTTTTTATTGACTGGGAAATCTTCAGTCACTTGGTTTCTTCCTGTTCCATTTCAGAGTGGACTTTGGGGTGGAGAAGAGTGGTTCTTCCTGGTGGAAAAGAAATGATGGAACATTAGACAAAATGGAAAACTTGGTTTGCGCTCAGTTTTCTGTTCACAAGATCTATGCCATTTCAGGGTAGAACTGCTAAGGTAGAAAAAGGAAACCTATATTAAAACTGTATTTTTATCTGCAACTTGTAGCAACTTATAGCAACTTATGTATTTGGGGTGGGGGACCTTGGTAGGGAGGGGGAGGAAATGTGACCATTTTTTTTCCTAATAGTGTAAGGAGTAACATGTTGCTCAGTAACAATATGAAGGTTTTTTGTTTCACTTTGTTGGAAAGTTATCATCTAAAAAAGTTCTTATAGGTTCTTATAATTTATGCATTACAATGATCACAGGATTAAACGTGTATGCCTATATTTCTTCTGTAAAGTGAGAGGGCTAATACATTTCTTTAATGTATATTTCTAGTGAGTGTTAGGCAAGAATAAGCCATCCTGAAAATAGTGGTGGATCCATTTCTGTATGAGTGTTTAATACTTTGCAAAACAATTGCTATCTTTTTGCCTCTAAATGGAAGTCCTCATTTCTAAAGTTTTTGTTTGCTTGTTTGTTTTTTCCAGCTGTTAAGATCCTTTACTGTTTTTTTTTAAAAAATGCTTTTATTTATTTTTGAGTTGAAGCTCCTACATAGGCATAATCATGTGTCTTTTAGGAAGCCTGATCTTTCAATCCTGCAAGACATCAAAAAAATGAGTAGCACCTTTCACTTCTGAGAACAGTCTAACACCTTTGGTAAGTCAGAGGACTTGCTATGCAGCATCTTCTCAAGAAAGTATCTTCAATTCAGTTACTGTATCTTTGTTTTAGGCAAGATTTTGTTCACAGCTTCTATGTGAAATCCAGAGTGCAACCCATCACTCACATTCTAAGCTGAATTTTTTCAGTCTTTGCTCTCTTTTCAGCATTAACACTTTGAACGAACTTGTAAAAACACAGGTTTGATTTTATTCATGTTCCAAAAGGTCTCCTTACATCCCTGTTCTTTCTTTCCTTCCACCTAGAAGTTTTCTCCCTGAAAATCACTGTTTACACATCTGTGTAATGTCTGCATTTTTAACTTTGAGCAGGTCTAGTTTTGGCATTTGCCGGCACTTGATTTATGATTTGTTCATCCAGATTTCAGACTTCATAGATAGCAAATGTATTTCCTTGGTTTTCATAAACTGGTCAAAAATATATTTAATGTTGTAGAAGGTAAAAACCAAATGAGTTTGTGTTGAGATAATACCTGTACAACATCTAATGGCAAACATTGCAAAATTGTTGCTTGCCACCATGTTAAACTGCTCACTGAGAGCAGGGAATCAGGCTGCTTATTTAAGTTCAGATTCTGTATACTCTCTAAATAATAAATGTCTTTCTCCCAGCAAAAGAAAAACACTAAATACTGCGTATGTATATGCAATAAAATATTATGATGTAACATAGTTATGATGGATAAACAGTGATTTTACCAGGAAAGGCCTCCTGTTGAAGGAAATGAATGACGGTACTTTAAGTGAGATCAAAACTTTCCAGCTGATTCAGGGTGCAGTCTTAATAAAATGAGAATTTTTGAGCCAAATAAATTGGAAAGTTTACTTAGGTGGAGGAGGAAGCGTTACTCCATTGAGTCAAACACAGCATTTTTCATTATGGAGTATACAAGGTTGAGCACGAGTTTCAAGTCAGTAAGTTATGGCTTGGAGAGAAAAAATAAAAATAACCAAGAAAATAAATAAAATGCAGAATAAATTAATACTTAGAAAATCATAGTAAGTGGCTCTAAAAATATAACTTGAAAATCCTAGTCATAGGTTTTAATGGGTGACAGAAAATTTCCCTGCCATATACAGCCGTCTAAGTCATCCAGTTATTATTAATTAGCTGTAGTTCCTCTCCAGGACTGTACAACCAGGTTTTAAATAGAAAGACCTTACCCTAGGTGACTGAAACAGTAGAGCAGATAAGCCCCAGCTGGAATTGGTGGTTGCATTGGTGTGCAGCTGAATGCCATATGAACCAACTGTCTTTGGAGGAAGAATGTTTTGCAAACAGAACAGAATTTAAACTAATGCAACATCGTCTCTTGGATACAAGGTACTATATGGTCCCACAGAGGCTCATAATTCTGCATCCAAGAAAATACGGATCAGTTTCACACTGCTTCCCAAACCCTGCAGCTGAACTGGTGGTTACTATTGAACCAACTTATAAAATGCTTAATAATCAAGATCATATTTGAAAAGATATTTCCCATGCATCCAACGATCAGAATATTCTGACCAGACATAGGTATTTTACAAAGTTTTCTGATGTTAAATTTGTATTCTGTTGTGAATTGCATACTTTATGCCACTATCTTCTAGACTGTGTAGGTCAAACTGTGCATTAAAATGAGGATTCATTTGCAATATTTACCTGTGAAATCTGTAACAGATGTAGCACATTCAATTAATCACTAAGTGCACCATGATGTATTTATTTCTGTGCATAAAGGTCTCTGAGACAGGAGCATACCCATCTCTCTAAAGATCAATATGTCTCCTTCTGATCTGGCTCACAGCCAGCAAAGCAAGGAACAGCAGAGCTGGATTCCATGCCTCTGGGGTCTGTTGTATCAATGGCACTGACGAGATCCCAGTTTATGCCTGTATCTGAAAACCAATCAGCCAGATCTATCCAGTATAACCATTCTATTTCTGTCAGAGGACTATCAGAGGAGTAAAATGAGGTTTGATTTTCCTTCTCTTTCCAGGTGTGCACTGTTCTGACTTGCCTTGCTTTGTATTTTGAGCAATAAGTTCTCCTCAGGAAACCTCACGTGAATGGTAAGGGGATTTTGTGAAGCAGCAAAGTTCAAAGTTCAAGTAGAATTTCTTTATCTATAATAATCATTAGATTTTGTTTGATACTCCTTTCCAACTTCCCTGTCTTCCTTAATGATTCATAGCAATTTATGTAAAAAGACCTGAAGGCCAGACTCAAGGTTTTGTCATCCTCCATGTTTTGCTTGTGACATTGGGTCCTGGGGAAGCCCAAATGCTATGAATGCCCTAGCAAACATGGGGTCTTAGAATGCAAGTGTTGTCCAGGACTCTTGCTGGAGATTTGAAACTACATTTACATGAATGTTTTAAAGTCTTGTCTGACATTTATGAGAAGTCTGGAAGGTGAGGAATGAAGCAGACTTCTGGGATCTAGCAACTCTGCTCGTCAGCATGCCCCTTCACTACTTTTGTCATAATGTTCAACCAAACAGCATTTGAAGTTAAGTTTCAAGAGCTTTGTTCTCAGTGAGAAGTGAATTATTAATACACTAACCCTAGAGAAGATGAGTGAGGTGGGTGGAGAAGTGAAGCTACTGTGAAGTGTGCAAAAAGGTGATCACTCAATTCAGGCCGTTATATAAATCATACAGGAACACCCTTGACTTTAAAACAGGAGACTGGTCTCAGTTGTGTGGTCTAACTCTATCTGTGGGTGATGGAAGAACAAGACAATCTTACAGTCCTGTTACTGTCTTATAATTGATCTTGACTGGTTATCTAAATTAATTGTGTTTTTTTGTTTGTTTGTTTGCTTGCTTTTTATTTTTTTCCTCATTGCATATTATTACTGAAGATCTGGAAAGGGCAATTAGGAACAGAATAAACAGCAGTAAATGATAACTACACATATGAGTCAACAACGTTGTCAACATATCTGAAAAGACAAAAAGTCTTGCAGAGGAAAAATAAAGGAATAAAACATTTATTTCTATGTTTAATGAAAACCGAACGTAAATGGTTCAATAGTTCATTCTCACCCTCAGACACAGATGTGCTTCATTGCTTTGCTTGTTAATTCAGTGACTCACAGGTGCATAAAAACACAGACGCTGATTGGGTTGAATATCTGAGGATATGGGACTAGATCAAACTTTTAAAACATCCCAGAATAAGTGGGGGAAAAGGATAAGAAAATTTTGGAAAATAACTGAAATTAGTATTTCTTTTAAATGGACTGTAAATAATATCAAATAATAACTTGCTTTTAGTAAGATAGGCAAGTGTAAGAAGCCAACCCTTCAAGAACAGATGTTCAGCAAGTGCTTTAACTAAAAAAAAAAAAAAAAAAAAAAAAAAAGGCATATAGTAGATGAATTTGCTGATGTGCTGACACAAAAACCAAACCTTTATCATAAGGTATTAAAATGAAAAAGGTTTACTGGGTTTTGTGAGCTCTGACCCTCTGTATATTCTAATATCAGTCAGTGTTTCACTGGTTTGTAAATACATTTGGAAGGTCTCAAAATGTTTTGCATTCCCCCTCTGTTAGGTGGCAGTATTGTGCCAGTCACTGGTTACTTCTAGCATTAACACTTTCACCAGTCACCTTATCGATAACTTTTTTTTTTTTTTTTTTTTTTGTTAACTAGTAAGTGTAGACAAGGTACAGTGACATAACTTACATGCAGGTATATGACAGTATGACAGAAGGAGAAGGAAAATGGATAACTTTGTCTGCTTTGTCTTCTTGCAGTAAGAGTAGACCCAGCAATTTTACTTTAACATATTAAGGATACTTATTTGACAAATAGATAGCACTGCCAACTCCAATAGTTCAAAGCATATCATTAGATTTTCAAAATTCCTAAGAACTTACCTAAAGTCATCAATAAGAAATAACATTTTAGAAACCTTTGTTATTATCACTTGGATTTTGAACTAAATATATTAGCTCAATCTTTGCCAAGTAATTGTGAGAGTTTAAGTTTGTTTTGTTCTTTTAAATGAAGTAGGATGCTCACATAGAACCCAGGAGTTTTTAATTTCAAAAACAAACAAACATGCAAACAAAGAAAAAAAATATACAAATTACCCCTAGGTTTATGAAACTGTCATGAACTGACATGAGAAACTCTCATATTCAGATGGAACCTCCTGTGCTTCAGTTTGTGCCCGTTGTCTCTCTTCCTGTCACTGGGCACAACTGAAAAGAGACTGGCTCCATCCTCTTGACACACTCCCTTCAGATATTAATACACATTGATGAGGTCAATAGTGGCTCAAAAGGAAAAGTGTGTCAAAAGAAATAAATATTATCTCCAATAAGCAGGGCATGGGAAACACCAAGATCACTCCATAGGAACTAGGGAAATTTTATCGTTACTATTGAAAAGCAATATGCATTGCCCTGAAAACTGTAGCTAGGTTGCGATTCCAATGTGCCAAGGCTCTGTATGTCCAGCTACACAAAGTCATAGCATTCACTACTCCACATAGCTTATAGCCTAAAACCATCTGGTATGGTAACAAACCTGGCTGTCTCAAAAGAGATGGAAACTGTAAGAGATGAGTTAGGCACCTACAGGGAAAAAGCTGATACAGGATACTGATGTCAGGGCCTATTTCTTTGGCTTAAGGTATATATGAGGTACTTGTATTACTGGGAGAGAGGGGTTGCCTTGCATACACCACAGAGTAAAGACTATATAGTATTAATATATGTATTATTTTGGCTCCTGCCACTGAAATTGAGAACTTGATCAAGCCTCTTCCATACCTGCTCCTCTTTCCAGCTGTTGTTGCTCAAACATATTTGGATATTAAATTCACAACCTTTTTGAAGAAGCTCTCTGTAACATATGCTAGTCTCACTTGGGTCTTTAACTGCACTGTGTGAATATGAATCACTCTTTATATGCAAGATAAAATAACTAGATTTAAAAAAAACATTATCTCTGCAATTGAAATTGTGTATAAATCATATGACATCTGTTATACTTCAGCATCAATTTACAATGATATATGTTGCTTTTCTGGTTTTAAGCACAACATTTAATAAATATAATAACCCTAACTGCATTCTGAAGATAAATAATGTAGATCAAAGAGAACTACAAGAACAAGAGAACATGCCAGAGAGAACAACAGAAAATATGTATTTTTCCTCTTAAATTACTTTCAAATATATATATATATCTTGCTTACATGTGCTGTCTTTTGATAGAAATTATGTATTTTCACCTTGTCCTAACTATTGAATAGCATGGGGCATATTAAGTGTTAGTTGTATGTTATTAATCATTTATGAAAATCTGTCCATCCTTCTTACATGCATAGATTTGAAGCAAATATCTGAGCCATGTTTCAAACTCCATGAAGCCATTTGAGAAAAAGAGGACTGTTTCCAGGCCATTTTCCTGCTACAGGTGCTGATAAGGTTTCCAGACCCTAGCTTTTGAACTGTATTTTTAATGGGGTGTGTAAATACCAAGCTGTCCTTTGTTAGAGATCTGAATATAAGGTAAATGGACAAGTAGATAAAATGCTATTTTCCAGTACCTTCAGATAACACAGAATTAAAGACCTCATCTTATGCTATCTAAGAGATCAGAATTTTCCTCCAAGTTTCTATAGAAAAAGCATTGAGCAAATTTTAACATACTTCATAAGGCTTAGACATTTGATTTGCTCTGATTCATTCTTCTGTATAAATAGATAAGGCATCTTTTGTAATCATGCAGACAATGCACTGAGTCCTTGAGGTGTGGCACCAGTTACTGGTCCAGATTTTAGTAAAGAAAAGAGCTTGGTATAGATGTCATGGATATGTCAACTGGTAAAGTTGTTTGTGAGATGCAAATATCAGATGGCTCATAGTCATCCATGTTTGCTATTGATCTCAAAATGTAGGCTCAAACTGTGAGAAACTTATTGAATTTTTTCCTTTACTTCTTTTATTTCTCTGATTCCCTTTAAACTAAATGTCATCTATATAAACTTTTGTTCCCTTCACACCTGTCAGAATTTTGCTCTTTTTTTTTTTTTTTTTTTTTTTTTTTTTTCCAAATGATTTCTAGGGAGGTTTGCAATTCTGAACACAAGATGATAAGAGCAATATTTTTATATTGCATTATAAATATCTTCAGATTAGTACTCTCAAGGTACTGCACTATCTGTACAGATGAAAAATGCAGTCTCTCATGCTCCTGTACTTGTTCTGTCATGGCAGCACCAAGAAGGAAGAACGCTGCTTGTGAATTTCCCTGTAGCAAACAAACTACTTCTTCTATTGTCAACACTTGATCTTTTTCCCCAAGACATCTCTCAGGTGTGCAGTTGTGTGGTGAGGAAGGTGCATGGCTACACACGCAACTTATGCCAAGTATCTGAATATCATCCTATTTAATTTATTGTAGATGATACTTCCGGAAGCAAGATAGTGAGAAAATAATGAAAGAACTGGAATTCCTCTCCTGGCTCCCAATATCTTTTATTAACAGAAAGTGCTTGTGGGCCTACTCTTCTTGCATCAAAGTATTAAATTTAACATGTTTCTCAGGCAAAGTTTTAGCACCAGGTAAGAAAGAAAGAAAACTACAGTGCTAGAGGATTACAAGAATATGGTGTTTTCTTCCTTCACCCCAAGCCTATGCTCTTGTAGCCCTCTCAGTCTCAAAATTTAACAGCCATTGAAGAATCTCATTTGTTTCCTCTTTGGAGGGTGAACGGTGACAAAGAAGCTGACCTTCTTTGCTGTTTGAGATACTAGTCAAAAATAGTACCTCTGAAAATCTATGTGCAATTGTGGTCCTTAGAAAATTTCTGCAGGGTTTCAGAAGTCATGAGCAGTTGTAATCCAGTTCAAAGGTACTGAATGGATCCTGTCCCCTGATATTGTCCCCTGACAATATCAGGCTTCTTTACCTAAACTAGATGAAAGCTGGGCACAAGAGACACCCTTCTTCCTTTTCAATGTGATCTTGCACTTGTGGAAGCTCTTGCTGAGAAGCATTGATCCTGTCTGTAAGGCAGAGACAGATACATGTGTGGAATAGAATAATTTTCTATCTATCTAATCTTATTTGATTATTTGCTGTATAATATTAACCAATTGTGATTTGACAGCTGTATTGGATTGTGCTATACAAATGTCTGTTTAGTTGGAAGAGGAGATCGATAAATGAAATGATGACCTTGCTTTCCATATATGCAGTGGATATTTTTAGGTAATTTAAATTGCATATGAAATAAATAGTGCAACAAAAATATATTCAAGATAATAGGTTTTGAGGACTGAGAATTTATAATTATTGATTAAAGAAGCAGTTAGTTTCTGAAGTTAGAACACGTTGCTATACTGACAACTCATTTATTTAAAGTAGATCTGTTACATTTTTAAATTATGCTTACTGCTTATTTCTTACTTTAACTGCAGCCCATATAAACTCTACCCAGTTTTCTAGTAGCCACTCCAACCCCTGATTTTAGAAAATGTTTTTTATAGAGCTACTTAGTGATCATCTGTCTCCATTTATTTTTGGAGCTGTAAATTAGCTGTTTTGATGTAATATTGTGTTTCCAGTGGTATTTCTGATTGACTTGTGTTTTGTTATTACTTGTCAGCATATGTCCTTTCATTTTTTTTTAAACACACTTTGTACTGTATATAATTTATTCATTTCTTGTGTTTAACATCCTCCCATCATAACTAAGGGACTGGGTCAGCAATATAGTTCCTTTTGTTTTGGGTAGTAATTTCACACACAGCTGGAAATGAGTGCCTTTAGGAATTCCTAGCTAAAGAGGCATACAAAAAATAATAATAATAAAAAATCTACAATATAAGGCTATGATGCTAAAAGATAACATCTAATATTAAGTACCTAAGAAAAATGAAATTAATCTTGATTTTAGTTTCTACTAAAAACTGTAATCAACTTAAATTTTCAGGTCCAAAAGAGAAATGGCACGGTGACCACTGTGTCTGCCTGGGAGAGTGGACAGGAGGGCTGTCCTAAATAACTGGGATGTCCTGGGAGCAGCACATATACATCACAAGCTCAAAGGCTGAATATCATGTATGCAAAAGACTGGATCTATTTTTGAGGTTCCTAAGGTTCCGTATTCTAACGACCTGAGGCTAGTT
Organism: Stictonetta naevosa; assembly: GCA_011074415.1. Classification (NCBI taxonomy): domain Eukaryota; kingdom Metazoa; phylum Chordata; class Aves; order Anseriformes; family Anatidae; genus Stictonetta; species Stictonetta naevosa. The sequence continues at coordinate 22,866,022 of CM021699.1, forward strand.
GTTTTTCTTCATACAACTCACTCCATCTCAGAGGAGATCAGGACTCCAGATGATCCCCAGCCCATGTCTGTCCTCCTGGGCAGGCTACGGGCACAGTGTCTAAGCAGGAGTAGGAAGGTATATGACTAATCCTGCTTTCCTACTGTTGGAAATATTATTTCTCAGTGGCATGTATAAAAACTAAAATGAATCCAATTAAAGTGGACTACACCAATAAATGGAGAACACACAGCAACAGTTGACAGATTATGTAGGGCAAAACATTGTGGTAACCAACTGACTGCAATATGTTCTACTAAATTTAGGTCATATATTGTACACACGGGGAAGGTGATGTGTACTGTGGTCAGCTACCTTGGACTTGTTTGCTGTCTTATTGATTAGTTGTTTAGGTCTGAGCTGTTGTAAATTCTTTCACTTCTCAGTGCATACTGTCAAATATGCTGCCTAGGGAGCTCATAGCTACAGTTCCGTTTAAAGACAGAGTTTTAAATTGTTTCTTTTCTCGTTGTTCATTTGTTCAGTTCTTCTTTTCCATTGCCTACTGCTTTCGGAGCCTAGTCATAAGCAGAGAAATATAAATTTAAATTGTTATTGCTGCAGTGTTGCAAGACTGTGTCTATCAGCTGAAGTAAATCACTAAATCTACCTTAAGGTTTAAGCTACAGCTATTTATTCATGCAATTAAAAAATGTGTATGGCATAAATATATGACTGACCTGATTTACTTTCTCTCATTCATGCTAGGGAAAAATAAACTATCATCATTCATGTATGCATTCAACATTTTGCATGACAAGCTTTTCAAATATTATGAATGTAAAGCAATAATCACTCCAAGGCAAAATTATATATATATATTTTTTCTAGTGTGCTCATAACAGCAATAACAACAACAACAATAAAAAAAAAACAGCAATGATAAATAACTGAATGGAGGATAGATTTTTAAAGTTCTGAGAATTTTTTCCAACATTACTTTTTCTTTTTTTTTTTTTTTTTTTTAATTACTTTTCAACTACTGAAGCTAAATATTGAATGTTATTGTTTTCATCTCATCTATAGAACTGGGGTGCATTCAACATATATGTGATTCTAAGAAAGCATATTGCAAGTTGTGGTGTAGGTACAACTTTTTCCTAAGACTACCCCCTTCCATTATTAGATAGCATTTCCTTTGATTTTAATCCTTTGTACCGGTACAAGCTGTGTTTTTAATTCTTTTTAAGAAGAAAATCAGACAAAATTGTTCACGTGTTGGTGAGACTAATGCTTCAAGAACAAGTTATTTGGACAACTTAAAATAAAATCAAGTAAAATTAGATAGCCTTTGAGTTCCAGTAAATAGTTCTGAATACTTTTGATATTCTGATATCAAACTGAAGGGTTTGATATTCTGCAAAGAAACATTCTTTGTTTCCTATTCTTTCCCATGTTCACACAAAGTGTGAAGCATATTATAAGCACTGGAAAGATTGCTGTACTGAAAGATGTAGTTTTCATATCCCTATACGCCTATAAAGTATAGCACAAACTCTAAATTGACTGTATAATCTGCAGCTCACGGGTAAGGAAAAAAGGAAGTTCAGATAGCCATGGAACAAAATGGGTCAAGCACATATGCCAACAGCCTAGCGATAATTCCGTAATGCAGGAAGGAGAAATAGAACTGCCATGAAAGTGGTCAGAGAGGGAAGAAAAGTGGACTTACTGAGGATGAGAGGAGTTAATTTGGAGAAGAACCATGGAACAGACAGAAACAAGACGTCTAGAAGAATGAAGACTAATATTGAATCTTGCATCCACTAGCACAGGTGTAACCACCTGTGCCACTGGCTAAGGCAGGGATCCTGCAGGAAAAATATAAGCTATGTGTGTAATTACAGATCATAAGAGAATGTATGCACTAAGACCAGACAGACAATTTTAACTGTGTTCTTCCCTATCTTACACATTCCTAGCTAGCAGCTGACATTTTTTCACTAACATAACTTAATTTGAAAATTATGGAATAAATTTATGTATATATAGTAACATTTTGTATTGTAGAAAAATACAGTATTAATAATTGAGCAATATTGATTTTTTAAAAGAGAATTATCATGTGAACGTTTTGATCTGTGTCTTCTGTAATAATAATAATAAAAACTTTATTTTTATTAATAAATCTGTGTGAGATATCAAGTTGGACTTAGCAGTACTAAAAACAGAAACTTTTTGGCTATATGCTGGGAAGAAATGTTTATGTGAAATAAATCAGCTGGACCTACATGAAATAGAGACCAAAGTATAAAAAATGGCTAGTAACATTACACACATCGAGGGCCAGGTTTTCCAAAGAGACAAAGCTTCTGTTTGCCTCTGTTTTAGTAGAAGAACCTAGCAGCACAGCAAGTAGCCTCTCATGGCTTACAGCTGTACATTTTAATGCCACCTAATGTGCTTGTGCGTGACTCTGAAATTCATGGACTATCCATCTGGCAGAAGGAAGATAAACATTGGTTTGTAGGAGTCTTGAAATTTCTCTAAATTACTAGTGCAGCAAATCAGCACAAATTTGGCAGAGGAAAATCTGCAGTGGTTCTGTATCAAGCTGTACCATATCCTACTTTAGCCAGGGCATATACTGCAGCCAGGAAGACCCTTATCTAACAAGAATTTTCCCACCATTCAAAAATAAACAAATCCTCATTGTCTGGCCACGGAACAAACAATTAGTACAACTTGCCATGCCCCATAAGGGCCATTTTCTGACAGCCCAATGTCACTATTTGCTTTGATTTAGGCCATACATGCAATAGTTTACCTAGACAAATAAGGAAAGCTTTCCTTTCCTTCCATCATAGGTAAAATTCATCCCAAATACAGAAAAATTCTGAGAAACTGAGGTTGGAGAGAGAACCAGCCCAAATGAGAGGAAAGACTAAGAGGAGCAAAAGACTAGACATCTGGCTCAGATATAATCTCTTGACTTCGAGTTTTCACAGAAAAACACTCAGACAACCAGTTTCACAGCATTAGAGATGATCAATAAGAAGAATCAGTTTTCACTTTACACCATATTTAAACATCACAATGAAAATTCAAGTGGAACTTATTAGATCAGCTAGGTAGTTATCATATTATCATATCTCTTTCTAACATATGTTTTTAGAGACATTTAGCAACTAGTGCTAATAGCTGATATTCTTGTTCCTATCTTTTAGTACAGCTAGTCCTGACATTTCATAGTTCATGTATACTTCAGTTAGATCTTTTTTTTTTTTCTAAATCTAATGTCCCAAAAGAAAGACAAGAGTTCAGTTCAATTAAAATAAATAATGGATGTGGAGTAATATGCCAAGCAGAGCATTTCTCTCTGGCATAAAACATATGCAACTGTCGGATTCCCAAATCCAATCAATGAAATAAATGGGAGAGAATTAAGAGTGCTTTTTTCACCTCCCAAAAGCCTTAGCTATCTTGCAAATTTATGGGGTCGCATTTCACTTGTATAGATCAAGAAGAATTTGTTTGAGCTTCTTTAGTGGTTATTGCAGTAATGCCTACAAGACCTAGGTAAAGCTATGTTTACCAAGGAGTGAGGAAGTTGCAAGTAATCTACTACTTCAGCAAGGTATCATTTGGGAGTGAACAGCTTTACTTGCCCCTAGCGTAACACAGCTACTCAGAAATCATTTCAGATTTACCTTGATTTTAATTGGACCTAATAAAATCTTGCTTGTTCTATACTAACTGGTGTAATTCAGAATAAAAAGATGCTGGTGTCTATGCACTGATTACCAGAACTAGAAAAGCGGAAATCAGATAAACTCAATGTTTTAATGTGATTTCCCCAGTTGGATAAATAAGTTCAGGTAAAATACTCTCTGAGAAGCCCATATGTAATAACCAATGTTGCGACATGTACCAGGTTCAAGTGAACGGGTTGATTTATTATTGCTTGGATTTCACCTAAAGAATGTGGATAGTGTTCAAGAAGATAATTTTACAATTAACTTTAAGAGCCCAATGTCACTGAGGTGAAAGAAATAATGGCAGTGCTAAATGTTTGAATGGTAATGTGAAGCTTCAAAGGTCACATTTTGTAGAATCCTCTAAGATAAAATATATTTAGTTTGATAGTTACCAAAACATCCTGCTTAATTGCAGCTCCTTGTACAACATCAACTATACTCAGATTCCTTAAAAAAAAAAAAAAAAAAAAAAAAAAAAACAATTTTAAATTTTAAAAATAAAAACTCATCTTCCTCTAAGCTAGTGGCATCACCTAGTTTTACAGATTGAAAGTCAGCTGTCTGGCCTTCTGTATCACTGTATAGCATTTAGAAAAAATAAAAATCCACAGACCATGGGGTCAAGATATTAGCTTGCTTACTATGGAGGGCTAATACATCCTTAACATCATTTCCACCTTCAGTGGGAGGATATAAGAACAAAGTTAGAAAGCATGTGAGAAATACATTGGTTTGTACATGGGGTTTATAAAGAAAGACCACAAGAAGAAAAAACTTCAGAAGGAAAACTGTGGTAGAAAAGTAGGCAAAGGAATGGACACTGTGAGAAGAGTATTACACAAAGCTCGTGAGAAGCCAACAAATAGTACTGAGTAGAGTTAAGGAACATAGTAGTGTATGAGGTATCTAAGGGATGATCAGAAATGAATTTTCATTTCAGCTGTTCCAATGGAAGTGGAATACAACTTCTCAGAGTCTCTGAGGTGTGCAGGCATGAGAACCAAATCTACATTTATATGATGTAAGCTTTGCCAATATTCCAGTGTACCCTTTCAGATGAAAATAGTTGATATATTTTAGGAATATCCTATTTTCTGAAGATTTGTTTTGAAACAGAAGTAAAACAGAAGAACTAAATTAAAATCATAACTCTCTATTGTTTTGATGGAATGAAGGGTTATTTTCTGCCAACTGTTTCTAAAAAGTAAACCTTGATGTCTGCTTTTTGTTCTCAAAACAAAGCAAGTTGCTACAATGCATTATGTTGAGCTGCAAGTCATCTCCACAAACCCAGTAAGTATTTTTATTTTCTCTTTTGAATGCAAAGTCCTTGACTAGGAGACAACAATATATTACATTAGTATTTTGGTGGATAGTATGCAGAGTAGTAAATATATGGAAGCCATTGTCAGAACGGCAACATATAATAAATCTATTTAAAATGAATATAGATGAATAGGATATATACTCTCGTGTTGCAGAAAGTTTGGGCAGCCAGCTCAGAAAACTGATCGTAACTCACAGCTATTTTGTATTTTTGTTATTGTTTAACAATTTACAACTGCCTACATGCCATCCATTCTCGAGGCCCTTGACCTTAGGAGACCCGATGCAGTCACTCAGAATATCTATCACAATTATAATTTGAGGGGAAAAAAAAAAAAAAAAAAAAAAAAAGTTACAGTAAAAATACAGAGAGAGAGGGAAAAGTAAGGCAAGAGAAGTACTATGTTTTCACTGAGGTTCATCAGTGACCTCATTGTTTCCTGCCATTGTCTTGTCTACTAACAGAGCTGTTATATTCCCCTTAGCATCCCCCATTATAGCATTGGAGAGTGGGAGCATATTTTTGGTAAATGTTGTTATGATTTATTCAGTGTCACTCGCTGAGAAAAGCCCCACTGTGGCAACCAAAAAGCAACATTGCAATGTTATTCTACTAGAGAATGGATGTGCTTTTCGCAGAGGGAAGGACTGTAAGTTGATGGGGCTGCCCCAGGCAGGGGTCTGATCCTGGAGCCAATGGTGGCAACAACACAGGTGGTTGCAACATCCTCAAGGATGGACAAACTCCCACAGCACCAGAGGTGAGCAAACAGGGATGGGTGTTCACTGTGACAGGTCCCATCAACATCTCAGACATCCTCAGGTGAAGACAAGGTGGTACCTAAGACGCAGTGTCAATCTGTAAAGCCACATGAACAGTTGAGGAAAGGGTCTGGTCACAGGCAAGCCTGTTACCCTGCTTAAGTCCCACCAGGGCTCCAGGGCAAGTGACAGAGGGTGCCTTGGCGGGGAACCCTGGTGGGGCTGGTCAGGGCACTCAGCGGCACACAGGGTCTGGCACATTTGCCCTGATATGTTACTTGCCATGGGGCAGCAATGGTATAAGGAAGTTATATAAACTGATTTGGCCTTGAATGGCCAGCTTTACAAAACAGTCTCCACCAGATCACCAGTATGGAGAACCCATCTTAAACGTGGACTTCAGATCCAAAGTGTGGAGAAATCGAGTACTGTAAGTAGTCATCATCCAACTACGTATGGCATCCAGCAGAAAGGCCGATTGTGTTCTTCAGGTGCAAATTAATATGTATGTTGGAGCTAACAAGTGTGGAGAGTAGTAGAGCTCTGAATTTGTCCCCTGAAAGAGTACATAAATAAATTTATGACAGTTCAGACAAGTGCATATTATCCATCCCTCATTTCTGGAGGTTATTTTACTGCTTATGTTTAGTCCAGCCAATGTCCATGTGCAGGCTTTTATGATAATTTCTGTGTTTTTAGCATTGAAACTGTTTGTTCAGCATGCTATATATATCAAGAAAAACTCTTGTTGATCATCTCTGCCCTTATTCTTTCCCAAAGTCATACGTATTTAGAAATGAGGAAGACTGCTTACACAGACTTCAAAACATCCTGGAGTCTGTAAGAGCTATTTTTCAGAACAAGCTGCAAGTCATGTTCCAAATGCTGACATTGAAGAGCCAGCACTCCCTGCCTCCTATTACCCCTGTGTTTTTCCCTGAGACTTTAACTTCCATTAAGAACATGATGCCTTTGAGAATCGAGAGCATTCTCATCAAGTTCAATCCCAACTGCGGTCCTCATAAGCCGCATTTAAGTACTGCTGACAAGACACTCTGTCACCCCTTCGGTTTTAGGCTGACCTCCGTAATGATGATATATCCCTTTAAGATCACCATAATGTTGTAACCTGGAGTCCTCAGCTCTTCTGGTAATGGGGTTAGCTTTAAAAGCTGTTAGCAGCTTGTATTCTCTAGCCTCTGCTGCTCTGGTAATAAAAGGCTTGATGTGTCCCTGAGTTTCACATGGCCTCAACTGACATCTGGTAGTGACGGAATTAAACTAGTGCTAATAAAAGCAAGATGAAAAACATAAAATGGATAAATAATAAGGTATTTACCCTAGTCATGCATGTAGGATGAGAGTAACAACTTCCATCTCAATCTAAATACAGTTCCCAACAGTGGACTATTCAGTGTACGATGGTTGCTGAGCCCTCCAAGGTTGTGCGTTAGCAATGTAACGCTGGAAAAATCATTCACACTTGCCCACTGGGAACTGGCAGCTGAGCTGCATAGCTACTTACCAGGTCTCACTTCTTGAGAACCATATGTGCACATGTGGGGACATGCCTCCACACCCATCACATGGCTATCATCCCCATTACATATCACGATGGAAGGAGAGACATAGTTGGGAAATGTGATACAAAAGGCAAGAAAACTCGCTGAGGAGAGCAGCTCCGCGGCAGACGCCTCCTGCACCGGGACAGGGAATGGCGACGTGCAAGGGGCTTCCCGCGCCATGGCCGGCAGCCGGCAGCCCTCCCGAGAGCGGCTGGAGACGCTTGGGCGGAGCCGCAAGCAGCGCCCGCCCGCGCACCCCTCACGTACAGAGGCAGCCCACAGGGAACGCCAGCGGCCTTCAGGGCGGCGACCAGGGCGGGTAGCCCGGCCGTGGCGCGGCAGTTTTTGCAGGCGGGGGACGGCCCCTCTGTTCCTGTAGTGACGAGGAGCATGCTGATACTGAAGCAAAAATGGCGCCGCCCGCCGCACCTGCTGGCCTGAGACCAAAACACAGACGGACAGGCCACGACCACCCATGGCAGATCCCTACACGCAGACAGAGCCCCTGAGGACCGAGAGAGCTTCCCAGACCCCCAGTTGCAGGGAACTCCAGAATCTGGAAGTTCCCCTAGAGCCGAAAGGCAGAATTGGGTGTCCTGGGTGTAAGTGTGCCCAGCTGGATAAGCTTTTTGAGCAAGTAGCTGTATTGTGAGAGGAGCTCAACAGGCTGCAAAGCATCCAGGAATGAGTGAGAGATTAATGTGTGGTATCAAGCGCTGGCACAGGCTGAGCAACAGCCCTGCCTGAAGTCTTCACAAGGAACTAGTAATGGAGCCTCCAACCCTGAATTGGTGCAACTGATGGACTCACAAGACAAGGGAAGCTGGACCCTCATCTCTGCTCAGAGCAGAAGGAGGGATCTCCCCCTTGTCCCCGAAGTGTCTCTACGCAATAGATAGGATGATCTGGAGCTCAAAAAAAGGAGATGATAATAACAACAATGGTAATGGTCAAGCCCCAGGAAAGGGCAACAGTATAAAGGTGGACCAGCAAACCACGCATATAAGAACCAGTGCCACAAAGAAAGCATGAAGGGTGTTGGTAATTGGAGATTCCTCTCTGAGAGGCACTTAAGTGCCCATTTTCTGCCCAGACAATCTCTCTCAAGAGGTTTGCTGCCTGCCTGGGCCTGCAATAATGACATCACAAAGAGGCTACCGAGCTTGGTTAAGCCACGGGACTACCACCCATTCCTACTCTTTCATGTAGGGACAAATGTGATTGCAACAAGAAAACTACGAAACATCAAAAGGGACTTTCTGTTCCTTGGAAAGGTGTTGAAGGGATTGGGAGCTTAAGTAGTGTTTTCCTCAATCCTCCCAGTTGGAGACTGGGACCCATGGAAGAGGCAGTGTACAAATCAGATGAATGATTGGCTGTGTAACTGGTGCTGTGCTCAGGGGTTCAGGTTCTACGATCTCAGGCATTTTTCTGAGAGACCAGGAATGCTGACACCAGATGGGACACACCTGACAAAGTATGGTGAGAGCATCCTGGGCAGCAAGCTGGCTGGAATCATTAGTAGGGCGTAGTAGAAAACTATGATCTAATTGCTATCATGGAGATGTGGTGGCACAAATCACACAACTGGAACACTGGAATGGAGGGCTACAAGCTCTACAGGAGAGATGGGCATGGGAGGAAGAGTGAGGGTGTTGCCCTCTGTGTTAAGAAGTGGATAGGTTGTGAAGAGTTGGCACTGAGAAACAGCCACAAGCAGGTTGAGAGCCTGTGGGTAAAAATTAAGCATCATACAAATAAAGGGCACTTTGTAGTTGGGGTCTACTACAGGCTGCCCGAACAAGGGGAGCCTTTTGATGAAGCCTTCTTGCTCCCACTGCAAGAAGCATTGCTCGCACGGGTTCTCATCCTGCTGGGGGATTTCAACCACCCAGCTGTCTGCTGGGAAAGCTACACAGCAGGCAGTAAGCAATCCAGGAAACTCCTGGAGTGCACTGAGCACAAATTCCTCTTCCGGGCATTAGACAAACCAACCAGAGGAGAAGCGTTTCTGGACCTGGTGTTCACCAATGTGGATGACCCTCATTAAAGAGGTCGAGATTGGAGGCAGTCTGGGTTGCAGTGACCATGCCCTGGTTGAGTTTGTGATCTCAAGGGATGTGGGCCTGGCAAAGAGCAAAGTCAGGACTCTCAACTTTAAAAGAGCAAACTTCCAGTTGTTCAAATAATTAGTGGATGAGATCCCATGGGACACTGTCCTTAGGGACAGAGGATCTGATCAGAGCTGGCAACTCTTTAAGGATATTTTTCTTAGAGTGCAAGAGCTCTCCATCCCTGTGTGCAATAAATCAAGCAGGGAAGGCAGGAAACCAGTATGGCTGAGCAACGACCTCCTGGTCAAACTTAGGCAAAAGAAAGAACTGCAAAGGCAGTGGAAACAGGGCCGTGTGCCCTGGGAAGAGTACAGAAACGCCGTCCAGACGTGCAGGGATGGGATCAGGAAAGCCAAGGCACTGACAGAGCTAAACTTGGTGAGGGATGCGAAAAATAACAAAAAAGGATTCTACAGGTACATTGACCAGAAAAGAAAGACTAGTGAGAGTGTATCACCTCTGAAAAATGTTATAAAGAGGGATGGTAACAATAGGCATGGAGAAGGCTGAAGTACTTAACAACTTCTTTGCCTCAGTCTTCACTGGCAGTCAGGCTTCCCACATATCTTGAGTCCCCTAACTTCTAGGTAGGGGCTGGGGTAGCAGAGTGCCTCCCACTGTAAGCAAAGAGCAGGTTCAGGACCTCCTGATGCAACTGAACAGCTACAGGTCTATAGGGCCTGATGACATCCATCCCAGGGTCCTGAGGAAACTGGCTGATGTTTCTGCCAAGCCATTTTCCATCGTCTTTGAAAAGTCATGGCAGTCAGGCGAAGTCCCTGGTGACTGGAAAAAGGGAAACATGACTCCCATTTTAAAAAAGGGTAGAAAGGAAGACCTGGAGAACTCCAGACCGGTGAGCCTCACCTCTGTGCCTGGCAAGATCATGGAACAGATACTACTGGAAGCAATGTTAAGGCACATGCAAGACCAGAAGGTGATCCGAGACAGCCAGCATGGCTTCACCAAGGGCAAATCGTGCCTGACCAATCAGGTGGCCTTCTATGATGGAATGACTGCATAATTTAACAAGGGAAGACCGACTGATGTCATCTACTGGACTTCTGTAACGCTTTTGACATGGTCCCACATAACATACTGATTTCTAAATTGGAGAGATGGATTTGAAGGGTGGACCATTCAGTGGATAAGGAATTGGCTTGATGGACGGACCCAGAGAGTAGTGGTCAATGGTTCTATGTCCAGGTGGAAGCCGGTGATGAGTGGTGTTCCTCAGGGGTCTGTCTTGGGACCAGTGCTTTTCAACATCTTTATCAGTGACATAGATGATGGGACTGAGTGCACCCTCAGCGAGTTTGCAGATGACAACAAGCTGAGTGGTGCAGTTAATACAACAGAAGGAAGGGATGCCATCCAAAGGGACCTGGATAAGCTTGAAAAGTGGGCCCACGTGAACTGAATGAGGTTCAACAAGTCCGAGTACATAGTGCTGCACCTGGGTTGGAGCAGTCCCAGGCATGAGTACAGACTGGGAGAACTCATTGAGAGCAGCCCTGCAGAGAGGGATTTGGGGGTTCTGGTGGATGAGAAGCTCGACATGAGCCAGCAGTGCATGCTTGCAGCCCAGAAGGCCAACTGCATCCTGAGCTGCATCAAGAGAGGCATGGCCAGCATGTCAAGGGAGGTGATTGTCCCCCTCTACTCTACCCTCATGAGGCCCTACTTGGAGTGCTGCATCCATGTCTGGGGCCCCCAGCACAAGGAGGATGTGGAAGGCCACAAAGATGATCGGAGGGCTGGAGCACCTCTCCTATGAAGAAAGGCTGAGAGAAATGGAGATGTTCAGCCTGAAGATAAGGCTCCATAGAGACCTCATTGCAGCCTTTCAGTATTTATATAAAGGATACAGAGGGTCTGTTTATTTGAGTAGATAATGATAGGACAAGGGGGAATGGTTTTAAACTGAAAGAGGGGAGATTTAGATTAGATCTTAGGAAGAAATCCTTCACTCAGAGGGTGGTGAGGCACTGGAACAGGTTGCCCAGAGAAGCTGTGGATGCCCCATCCCTGGAGGTGTTCAAGGCCAGGCTGGATGGGGCCCTAGGAAACCTGATCTAGTGGGTGGCGTCCCTGCCTATGGCAGGGAGGTTGGAACTAGATGATTTTTAAGGTCCCTTCCAACCCAGTCCATTCTGAAAACAAACAAGCAGTCATTATGATTCCTTTTCTTCTTCTTCAACATCTTGAACATTCCATTCTTTTGTCATCCTTCTGAAACCAAGTAGACAGTTTTTCAGATAAAATGTGATAAGGCAAAAAAATCTGTTCCTAGACATTTGAGTTATTTGGGAAAATACAATGACATTAGTAGCTTCTTTCTCCTAATTTTTAATCCTACAACTTCCTTCTAATTAAACAGAGGAATGCTATACTTATTTTCTCTTCTCACCCTCCACTAAAAAGAGATGAAATGTAATCTAGGTTGCAACTGTTGGATTTAAGAAGAGGTGAACGTCAGCATTTGACCAGGAAACTTGCAGTGAGAATAATAATAATAATAAATAGTAAACACTACCTTGTAAAATTACTGCTGACTGCTTTAACTTAACCTTTGATTATGAACTCTCTGTTAATTCACCGATCATTCATGGCTGTGGCATTGGTCTACTTTATAACAACATCAAATGAAGAATAGATGTGCTAAAAGTTGTTTTCTGAGTTTCAGAAATCAAATTCCTTGGTAACCAACAAATTATGTCCACTTCATAATTTTTTATTTTTATTTTTAATGTACAAAAGATAGCCTAGTATTACTTTTGCAAATTTAGCAGTTTCAGAGTGTATAGAAGATTACCTATAATCTTGAGAACCTGATCTCTGCTAAAGTTACAGTGAAACTCATTTATGATATTTTATCATCCTATTAATTCAAAAGAAAAGAAAAAAACATTTTTAATATTGGGAGCTCTTTAGAATGAGTCCTAGAGAAGAGTCAAACACTTCAAAACTAAGACATGGTTCACACACCTTATAGCATCTTTTGCCTTTGAAGTACCAGAAGACCCTATCTGTATTTATTGGTTTTCAAAATACCCTTTATATCTGCTTACAGCTAGTTGGATGCTGCTGCCCCAGGTGCTAAACTGCAAATAGATTTAAAGGCTATTTGTTTTCAGACATCCTGTTTCTCTCTTTTGAGAGCTGCTTCATCTCCAGATGCAGGTACTTCAAAGAGAGACAACCATTTGAGAAATAGACTGCAGCTGAAATCAGGAATACTTTAAGTTTACTTGTTGAAAAAAAGCATGATTTAGGGTTACAAGCACTTCCAATATCTTTCCAGTGAAAGATAATTAGTTATTGCTTTAAAACAAAAATCAAATCACTTACCTGTGGTGAGTTCCCATTTTAATCATTTCAAGTCACAGTACAGCAAAGTATTTTACTGTATAACTATGACTAGGCAAGTACTCTGCTGTCTTGTTAACCAATGGCTTTCCCTTTTATCTTCTGCAAACACCAGCCTGAGTCTCTTCTGCTGTGTTGGTTATCAGTGTCTGTCAAACCAATAATGGTTTAGTCAGACTGCTTGGTGACCAATGAAATTATTCCTGTTTTCTATATATTATTTCCTCATTTCTTACAGTATGATTTCAATACATAAGTGAAGGGAAAGGTTGGGTTCTTGTCTTTGTTCCTAAATTTCTTTGTTCTCTGGTGAGATGGTTTATGGTCCTACTTGTAGAAGAGGTATATGAGTGGTAATATATGTTTATTTTTAAATGAAATTCAGCTGTGAAGGGCAGTAGGTTATTCCTGCCCTTTTTTTTTTTTTTTGCTTTATTTATTTATTTATTTATTTATTTATTAAAAATGACATTAAAGAGAGTAGAGTGATGCTGAACAAATAGAAAAACTTATTCTTTCTTTTCTATGCAAAGGCTGTGATGAGATGGTGGTGAAAAGTGTTATAAGGTTAGGATTCTTTTTATGTTCAGATAAGTTTTAGCTGTCAATGTATGTTTTTCTGAAAGGTTCAGACAATATAAATAAATGCAATTTTTCCAAGGGATATAATTAAAATTCAAATTTTTATAATTAAGATATTTAAATCCATTACTATTTGTTGACTCCTGCCATAGTATTATCATCCATTAAAAATACTTTCTGCTTTAATGTGAGATGTTGTGACATGACTTAACTGTCATTTATGAGCAGGTAAAGTAGGTATATAAGCCTTTTCAATAGTTGTTAAATATGTTGGAAGTATTTAATTGCAGTGCCATTAAATTATCATTCAAATGTATTTGGAAAGTCTAATTTTAGTGTTAATAGTGAGCAATACTGCAAGTGAAAAACAACTGAGATCTACAAATGAACGGAGTGTTGTTTATAACTGGAGAGATTATTATAGTGGTTTTAAATGCAGCACAATTATATTATTTATCTTTGTTATGTGTCTGTGTAGTCTTGGTATTTGCTGACTATTTATTAAAATCAGGGCTTCTCCAGTGCTTTATGATTTCTTTAGTTTCACCATTATCTTTAGGATCCATAATCAAAAGGGTTTACTGAAAGCTGGCACTCTTGTATCTTGTTTCATGTTATCCCCAGTCCACTGGTGTTAGGGCTGCAACAGATAATGCTCCTTTGTAGATTAGCGATCCTTTTAAGTTTGGCTTGAACAATGGTTTTGCTTACAGTTGTACAGACATATGCCCATTTGCCATCAGGTAACTGAGAGTATATTCATTTTGGCCAGAATGGAACAGATTGTCTTTGACCAGGGCTACAGACCCATAGCCAACAACTCAGTCATCTCAAGCATTTACTGTCCTTGGAATTATTTCTGTGACCAGAGAGTAGAGGTGGTACTAGGGGGTGTCTCTCAGATGATGTCTAATTCAACCTACCCCTTCCATGGTACTTCAGAATCTTGTATGCTGTTTTGCTTTTAAGATTTATTTTGTTCTTAGACATGAGAAAAAGAAGAATAAATCCTCTTCCATAAAAGAAAAGAGAATTTGTTTCTGATCTTTTGTCTTTGAAAACACAGTTTAGAGAGCAAGGTATATTCTGTCAAGTCCATTCCAATACTTGAAAGATTTAAGTAATCATAAAAAATAAATAATAATAATAAAATCCTCTGGGGGCTCAATGATTGCATTGGTCTGTCTTTGCCCAGTCAGTCCAAATGACCATGGAGGTAGGTTCACATCAGGCAAATGGTGGTACATTTATGGAGGAGGAATCCAGTAGCTTTATTTAACCTGAGTCTCTTTGTTTATGTTCACTTGGGGCATTAGGGAGCAGATTTTCAAACTAGAGGAGAACTCAGGGAACTTGCAGGATTCCTCCTAGAGCTCACAGGGCTTGGCCTTGCAACCCAGTTAATTTTTGAGAGTTGCAAGTAAAAGGAGCCAAAACCTCTGGGTGTTGCCTCTCCACTATGCTGGGCAGTGCAAATCCCTTGGAAACAAGTCTGAAGTTGATTCCTCTTGCTCCTTATGATATAATACTCTTATAAAGGGCATGGAGCAGAGAGTTAGTGTTCATGCTGTCTTGAGTAGGATTAAACACAAAATTTATAGTCCTTATTTATAGGTGGACTTTTTTTCTTACTTATATCTTACTCTTTGTTCATGGGAATAGCATTTGGTGAGTGAATCAGACACAAAAAATACTCAGGCAGACAGCTTACACTCATTTCTGGCATGTATTTTATTTTAGAGTAATCTGGAGGGGAAGAGAGAAGGGATGGCTCTAAAGATACTATCTAAGAGGATTGAATGTGCTTGCATACTTCCAAACCCAAGGGTTTGTCTCATCTTACCATCTCTGATATTACAATCAATCTCAGAAATTAAAAATATATTAAGGCATAATTACTTTAAATATTGATAAACTGATGACAAAGGTCTTTCATAAACCTAAATAACCAGTTTTCATACCACAATGTAAAATGAGCTGTTGTCAAGATCCTTTGTGTTTTTAAAGAGGGATTATTTTAAAATTTTACTTCACCTTTTTTAAACCTAGCATATGATTTTCATCTAGATATTAAAAGATTCTCAGAGTTTTCCAAAAGACTAGAATTGCCAAAAGATACTTCTCCTTACTTTTTCCCCGGTATTGACACAGCTGTGTTAATGAAGCTACTGGAGTTGCCATGCAGTTGAACACTGGATATACATCTGGGATTTTTCCAGTTTCTCCAGTTTTGCTACTTAAGATGCTGGTCTGGCTGAATTTAGAAAACAGTAATTAGCACAAAATTTGGTCCTTCTAGCTTTTTTCTTTTGAGTGGATATGAGTTCTTGTATGATAAACTTTTCTTTTTCTTCTCTACTTGTACTAAGTGTAAGAAAGCAACAGGACAATTGAAGTCACTGCTACCTGTAGGAAACAAAAATACGTGTATGTTATTGTGAGAATACTCTTTATTTTTCTGTTCTCAGGTTTAAAGAGAGATATCTAGCTCAGGATTATTTAAAGCCAAAACTAAGAATACTTTTGTGTATAACTATCATTACATAAATAAGGACAATTTTTTTTATTATTATTATTATATATATTTTTTTTAAAAAAAAAAAAAAAGCTCATATCCTGACCTGATAATAAATCACACACTTAACCTGAACAGTGTGTATTTCACCTTTCATGCTATGCTGAATAGACTTCTAAAAATGTCATTTATTTGATTTCCTCCAGAACAGACTCAACAGTGCTCTTATAGGCCACTTTATACATGCAAAAATCTCCTAGCTCAGCTGAGAGCTTAAAAAACTTACCGTACTATTCTAAATCCAAAATAAACTGTCCCAGGCTAAGTGGCTGCAGCTCAAATGCAGACCTCTGTTTTAGATTCTGGTAATTCTGTTCCGTTAATCAGTTTGCTTCTGCTGGTAAAAATTCAGTTAAAGAACATTTATCTCTGGGATGAAGGAAAGGAAAAGCTATCAAGACTGCTACATCTTTGCCTAAAATGAAGACAGATGTGTCAACCACAGACTAAGTATGTTTTGTACAAATAGAGGAACATGTTGTTCCCTTAGCCCTGTCCTCAGTAGTAGGAGACATCTATGTCACTTTCAGTTGAGGGAAATGCTTGTGATTTTAAGGCATGCTGAAAGTACTCTCTTTGGCTCTTCTGATCCCTCTGAAAAAATTAAGTTAGAGTGAGCTTGGAAGCAAAAAAATCTGCCACAAGTTATTCTTTAGTTTTTGCAAATGTTTTGCTGAATTACTGTTATTGTGGGGATAAGGGTGGCCCTAAGAAAAATCTCCTTGAATTTTAGAGGTTGACATTTTGCTTCTTTAGCAGCTCCTGAGTGCCTTAGGGGATATAGTGTTGTACAGTGTCTTCCTACAAAGAGGCTTTTGTGTTGTGCAGAGTCAAAGCAAGCATGAAAGAGCCTCTGCTTGCTTTCGAGCTCTGTGGCTCTGGAAGATGGAGACTAGCTGTACATAAATCAAGGTAATTACAGATGCTAAAGCTGCCAGACTGTTTCCTAGAGGTTTTCAGGGTTGAGGGGCAGAGGGGAATAGGATGAGTTTGACTTTAGATAACTCAAGTGTTGGGGATCCCATTACAATCTCTCAATAACTTGTTCCATAAAGCTCATTGGTAGGAATTATTCCCTGAATATTCTGCTTTGCTTTTTTCCCTAGTTAATTTCATAAAGTTGCTCAAGTTGTAGCTCTTTTACCATTTAAAATGAAACAAAAATCTTCCTATTTCTTCAACTATCAGTAATCCTATCTCTCATATTAAAAAGCCATCAAGAAAAATGTTTAGCCTTTCTCACAAGCTCCAGAAGCAACACTAGCTACATTCCTTGATGGGGGAAGACTCCACTCACATTTAAGCATAAAATGTCTCCTGATGTCCTAACTTATTACCATTCCTGTTTCTGATAAGAGTCTATATTCCCAGCCCAGGATGGGGAAACAAAGCTATAGATGCTGTGCAACCGTGGTTTTTTGATAGAATTACAGTATTAAATGTCAGTGGTTAATACAACTAGTCCCTTCTTCTTGCTGCATGTGAATGTAGCTCATTTTTGGAACAGAACTGAAAGAGCAAGGCCTCCTTAGAACTCTGCTATATGACTTCTTTATAAGATTTTGAAAATTAAGTGTAAATAATTACCAGTAGCTTCTCAAATGAGAAGAACATAATAATAAAAATCATTTGGTAAAATAAGTTTTTTGTGCACACTTAGTTATAAAACCTACTGTATTAATAATAACTGTTATGAGGTAGGAGATAGTAGCCCTGCTCATTATCTTCACACACAGCATGTCGTATATGGTCAAATAAACTAGATCCAGACCTCTTGATTTCTAAACAGCAGGTATAGTGACTTTTTTCTAAACTCTTTAAGATTGAAATTTTCTTCTGAGATGAAAGCTGGATGTGAACAAGGGGGCAGCTATATCTCCAGAGACCACCCTCAAAACAGTAGTATGTGAGGACCATAATTGAGACCCAAGTCTATTAGTGTGTAGGGAGGCTGAGAAGGGTGAGCTAACCCTGAGGCATGTAGATGTAGACAGTTCATACGATCTTTGAAATTGCCCCTGGAAGAGAGTGACTTCAACAGCTGTGTACTCATACAAAGCCACTTTTTCTTAGTGTTACCCACATTTTAAAGAAAGGATTGAATACAATGTTTATACTACTGTCTATAGCATCCTCTACCGTCTCTCATCCTCTATAATCTTTCAGAAAGGATTCCTGAGTCTTCACGGTGTGATCCTTATGGTACTGTCTGTTATCTCCTTTCTTCCATTCAAAGATGGTTACATACAAGCAACAGAAGTCTGTCGGCTTTCCTTTCACAGGGGTAGCAGCTTTCATGGCAGTTACATCTCATTCCTGTATCTATCAGCTGCTGAGCTTTCCTTTATATCTATAAGCATTTATATCTGATTGGCAGCTGGTGTGTCTATGGCTGGAGATCTTTTCACACAGTTTCAGAATCAGTGCCTGATTATATGCAATTACTACTGGGTTTGAGCCTCTGAGCCTTTATAGCTGAACTCCCTTATTTCTACAGAACATGTAGGAACATTTGAATTTAAATCTACTTTTCACTATACTCTCCCTTTCCTATGTTAAAAAAGAATATATATATATATTTAACTTAAAGATATGCAAATTTTAGCCACAGAATCTGGAGATGGATGATACTATACCATAGCGGTCAGTATGATGAGAAAGGATGACATAAACTTTACAGTTCAGGTAGTGAAGAGAGCAGACAAATCATAGAACAGGTCGCATCAGTCACCATTTCTCAGGTTTTCTGGAGGGGAACTGCCTCTTTTTCATTCATCTGGTTTCATGAGAGTCCTCCAATCTCTTCCCACAGCCCTAGGCACATCCCACCCTCTCAGGAGTCTGGCTGCTGGGGTGCTAGGGGTCTGGCTGCTGCAAAGACAGATAGAGGCCCTGGCCAGGGCTGACCACCTCTTCCCATGGCTGCTATCTCTGATGGAGAGTCTAGTGCTTGGCCACTGCCTGAGCTACTTCTGCTATGTTGCAGTCACACCTGATGCTGACCCCACCTCAGGCTCAGGACCTAACCCCATCCCTAGCGAGGTGTGTGATGCCCAGGGCTGAGGCTGCCTCCTGACTCTCCTGCTCCTGGCTGGGGCAGTGGGACAGGCCCTGGCTTCCAGGCCTAGCCTGGCCCTGCTGCCCTCATGGCGAGCCCCAGGCTCCCAGCTGCCAGGGAACTTGCTGGCCCCCGTAGCCCCCAGACAGCCTGTACAGTGGGTACATTTCTTATGCCTTTCCCAATATTTAAGGAGTCCCTCTGCCAGCCCTAGTTACCTCACAAGTTACCCAAATTCCAGCTTCTGCACCTACAGTGGGTGGAGCCCCCTGGACATGGGTGCTAATTCCATATGGGCTGTGCATGCCTTTTGTGGGACATATGCCTGTGCTTTTGTCTCTGGTGTCCTTTAAGAGCAGGCTTCAGGAGCAGCTCAGAGTTGTACTTGCTGACAGGGCACTTTGCTTACCCAGAGGAGTGCACTGAGCCAGGACCAAAGCAAGGCACTTCTACAAGGGGAAAATTTTGAGTAATTGCTTCTCCTTTACAGTATATGTACTGGCCTTCTCTCAAGGCAATATCAAGTGACTGAAATTGGGTAGAAATATATTCAAGCTTTCTTTCTGGAAGGTCTTGAAATCCTTATTGCTGTGGCAGATAGGATTTGTAGGCACTTTGTCTTCAGCAATCAAAAGAAGCAACATGCATGGCTAGAGTTTTACATACACCCTGAGTCTGAAACCACAGGTTCAGACCTGCGTTAATAAGTGTCTGGCCACTTGAAGTCATACAGTGTTCTGCAGCTGTCTCCGCTATCCAGGGTTTGTCATGTTCTACCTTGATGCTTTACTCAGGGCTCCATTTTATAGGCTAAAAGCAATCTCTGTTAGTTTTAATGCCTTCTACAGAAGAGGAAAGCAAGGATAAATAGGCATTCTTCATGTATCCAATTTTTCAGCCCTGGGGTCTTCTGTGAAAGAAGCCCTGCTCAAGCTGGGTGCTACATCCCATGTGAGCTACAAGTGCTATTTCTAGTCATTTACATACCATGAGTGCATATTTTCTCCTTTCTGAGTCATGGCCACAGCCACTGGTAAGGAAGTGAGATTTGTTCTGTATTGTATAGCTTTCTCTAGACACACTCCATTTCATCCATTTATCTTTCACTAAGCTTGCCAGATACCTTAAATTCCAAATTCTACCTACAATCTAATTAATGAATAAGACTCATCAACCTGATCACGGGCTTGTTTTGTTGGCATGTAATAACTGTGAATATGATATCATAATAGAATCATAGAATATCCCTAGCTGGAAGGAACTCACCGGGTGCATAGAGTCTGACTCTTGGCTCCACACAGCACTAACTAAAAATTAAACCCTATGTCTGAGAGCACTGTCTAAAATGCTTCTTTAGCCATGACCACTTCCCCGGGCAACTTTTTTCAGTGCTCAAAAGAAACTTTTCCAAATATCCAGCCTGAACCTTCCCTGACACAGCTTCATGCTATTCCCTTGGGTTCTGTCATTGGTTGCCAGAGAGAAGACATCAGCACCTGCCTCTCCGCTCCCCTTGTGAGGAAGCTGTAGGCCGCCATGAGGCCTCCCCTCAGTCTTCTTCTCTCTAGGCTGAACAAACCAAGGGACCTCAGCTGTTCCACACGCATCTTTCCTTCTAGAACTTTCATCATCTTTTTAGCCCTCCTTTGGACATTCTCTAATAATTTTATGTCCTTCTTATATTGTGGCACCCAAAACTGGACACAGTACTTGAGGTGAGGCTTCACCAGAGCAGAGTGGGATGATGACTTCCCTTGACTGGCTAGCAGTGCCGTGCCTGATGTACCCCAGGGTACGGGTAGCTCTTTTGGCTGCCTGGGCATGCTTTTGACTCATATTCAAGTTGCCATTGACCAAAACCCCCAGATCCCTGCAACTAGCTACTACCTAGCAATGGGAAGCTAGGTAGTCACCCTTCTGTTACATTTAACCTTCAGCAACTGACTGGGAAATTTGTTATTTTGTGAATTGATGAGGGGATGAACTATTAATATTGGAAAATGTTAGTGAGTGCTGCCATCCAGTAACTGCACTCACGAAAGTATCATCCTGAGATCTGAAATAAGACAGAGAAAATAGTTTGTCATTTGTGCCACCTACATACAAAAAAAGGTGAGATGTGGTTTGATGTGTAGAGATGACACTGAGTCATTCTGTTACACACAAAACCATGAATCATGGTGTCACAAATAAGACAAAATAACAGCTTGACCTGAATGTTTGTATGTTATGCATACCAATTGGAAATGAAGGAAAGCCACTGTGGCTTTGATCCATAAATGGTTTCTATTCTTCCCTTCTATTTGATACATTCTCTGTTTGCACAACAGCTGTCTATTGCTGCAGGAGGAGAAATAGTTATGCTATCTTTCTTGGAGTCCAGCTACAATTTTCCTAACTCTATTTGATAGGGTAATAGGCCAGAGGGTAGCACTATCAGACAGGGAACTGTTTTGAAACAGTCTCCCAAAAGGGGGAGTAGAAAGAATAATCCCTTCAGGCAGGAATATGGGATTTATGTTAAGTTAAGGGAGGAAAACTTCCTCAGATGCTACAGGCTCTCAACATCCATTGCCTCAGCCCACTTTGCACCTACTACTTCACCCATAACAAGCAAGCTCATGTTTCAGCTTTTTACCTTCTTGTCACAAAACATGCATGTGAAAATGATGACTTGCAGATGGGACTCACCCTAAGAGCAAGAAATTTGCACAGCCAGGTGGCACACCTCTGCTCCTGTCAGAGTACTGTTGCACTAGCATTTCCATGAATATGGAGCTTCTTTGAATAAGAATGCAAGAGATGCAGTAGGTCAAGCTCCACCTAATCCAGCATCCATGTCCAGAAGCAGAGATGAGGGAACACTGTGATATATGCAGTATTCAAAAATTGACTGAATATTGTCCTGAGCAACCTGATCATACTTTGAAGCTGGACTTGTATTGAGTATGTATTGGTTGGCCTAGGTAGTGTCCATCAAGCTCTTCTAAACTATGTTATTCCATGACTCCAGTTGAAGAAGTCTTTTCTACTACTAATTTGAGTATTTTCACAGTCTCTAACAATTGACAATTCTTAATATAGTTTTGGAAAGTCTCACCTCTTATACTTCATTTGAAAAGTAAATCTTTATTGTATCACACACTGCTATACAGTCTAGTACTACAGCTTTATTTTAGTTTTGTGTACTAGATACTGAAACAGGTTCCCAAATAATTACTAATTCAAACTAAGTAACAGATCAGCAGCTATTATAGTAGAGATGTTTCATAGAATAAAAATAATAATAATAGTAATAATAATAATAATAATAAAACACTTTTTACTTGATATCCTCTTTAAAATAGTGATTTTTTATCCCCAGTCATGCTGCTGTAGTGAAAGATTAATTTGGCCCAAGACAAATGCCTTTGTCTTTTACTGCATTAAATTCTATTTTTCATCTATGTGAGTCAAATCTCTGTTCTTGACAGTTTTGTTCCACCTGCCTTTTTTTATCATGGATTTGGCACACTTCAGTAGAATGAAGCTCAAAAGTAGATCACCCTTAATCTTTTAAAATATGTACTTACTGTCTTTGTAATAGAAGTACAGGATCACCTGCTACTGGTGACTAAAATTCATCATTTTGAAAAGCAACAGGCTTTGCATTTCCCATTCAATAGCCAACATCTTAGGCATCTTGGAAGGAATACAATGATTATATTCATCAGAAATAAAAACAAATTTAGTACTTCCTAAAATTACCAGAGAGTAATAAAAAGGTAGTATATGTTTGAGGAAGTAGAAGCAGTTTCTGGAAGCTTTTCCTCAGGCAAAATTGCCTGCTAAGAAGCTGATGAGCTAAGGGGCTGTGTCTGGGACCACAGAGAAGCAGGGTTTATTCTGAAAGGTGGTCCTTGTGCTTTTATCACATGTATTAGTGGCTTTTCAGAAAGAGTTCCTCATAGTGTTTAAATAACTGAGCAGACTGTCCTCATTAGAAGGGGAAAGGAGCAAGTGTGCAAGGGTGTTGAAGACCAGGGCTAGTGGCTGCATTGTCCCTAGGGAATACTAGGGACAGGCTGAGCAGGGCCCCAGAAGAGAGCAGTGGCAGTGTCCCATTCATTTCCTTTGGTTGTCTCCACTGGATCAATGCCACCATTCCTATAAACCCTATAAGGGGCCTGGCCACAGACTTCATGCGTCTGTAATATCATAAATACTATTTGAAGAGCCAGTGGGAAGAAATACAGCCGATCTCCTCTCTTCCCACTGAAGAAGATATTTGAAAAGCTTAAAACCTTCAAGATCTTCCCTTCACAAATTGTTGCTTCAGAAATAAATATCTGCTTTGAATTACCTAGTCAAGGCTCATCCTTTGAACTTCTTACTCAGATTCAGGTATATAAACTTGCACGGCATGTCCAGATGAACACTTTATGGACCAGATTAAAGTTGTGTGAAAAACACCTCAGCACTGAAACCAAAATATTTGCAGGGAAAAAAATGTTCTTGATTCAAACAAATATATATATATATATATATTTCCCAGAAATATAGGTCAATTAAACATTCATTTGTTTTCTTTTTTGAGGAACATTTTTTTAACCGGAAAGTATATTTTGTATTATCCATTGCTTTTAACAAATGAGAAGAAAGCAAAAAGCTGAAGTTTGTGAACAAAGAAGTGTTTTTTCTTGTTTGTTTGTTTTTTAAATCAGATTTTATATGGAACTGCGTTGAAGGGATCTAGTTCCCTAATCTGAGAAAAGAGATCTGAGCTTGTGTCTTGAAGATTTGAGGAGGATCACCACATGCTAAATCAAAATAGGATTTTGACGTGGTCTTCTTTCACACTCCCCTGCTAGAATGAGAACTCACTGTCTTTCAGTAATTGTTTTTGCATTTTATTTAAAACCTTCACAAGAAAAAAGAACTGTATTTTCATGTTTAAGAAACTCCACTGTAAGAGGCTTGAAGTCGGATCCCCTTCAGGAGATACGAATATGACCCAAGGTCTCCCATATTTCCTTAGGAGTCCTTTTATCTGTTGTTCTCCAATATGTTTTACTGGAGTTATTTTTTTTATTTATTTATTTTTTTTTTCAGAATATATAAATATATATATTTTCCTAGGAAAAATCTGAATTTGCAAATATTTGGAGAACCTAAGCACATTTTTTAATGAATTAACTACTTTTCAAAAATATTTTGTCTGGCTCTATGTAAAAGTAACATAACTTGATCAATTTTGTTTTAATAAAAGCTGTATTTGAACTGGTCATAAGCTACAGGCAGCACTTGACTGTGAACTTTTACTCTATTTTGCTATGTATAAAATGAATGCTGAAATACTAATGACTTCTGGGAAACCTTTGTGCAGCAACTAACAGTGCTACAGAAAGAAAAACCCTGTAACAAATGTTGACCTCAGGACTGTTTCTGAATTTTGTTTTCATTAGCTTTAGAGATACCGGAGGATTCTGGTGCTGCTGAGGGAAAGAACTCCATGTTACAATTGCACCGAGTCATGGTCAAAAATTATACAGAAGCAGATGGTGTTTTCTTTTTCTTGTTCACTTCTGTCTTTGTGCACATTTTCTTTGTACTCCATGTCTTCTCCCTTGAGCTTAAATTCAACTTTTATATTTCTTTGTCGAAATAAGGTTAGGGAGCTGTTGTTTCATCTAAAATATCATTATTTGTGAGGCTTTAGGAACCAGTAGAATGTCTGCAATGATTTTGTGAGTAGAGCATCAAGAATTTCAGCATGATTTTTTTTTTTTTTTTTTCTCAGAATTGTGCCTCAGTCATTTATCATTCAAAATATTGTGCCTAAGTGTAGATGTCCCACACTGAGGATATCATGCTCATGTGCCGTTGTTAGGTGTTCTTGCAATTTCTGGTTCTCATTCAAAGTCCAGAAAAACTAAATGAGGAAACTTTCTGTTTATTTCCAACACATAAACTGTAGATAGATTGCTGAAGCCTTGCTGCAGAGTTGAAATCCTGCCTCTCTTGAAGTCAGTGGCAAAACTCTCTTGAAAATCTTTGGATCCAGGATTCCCTTCAGATCTTCAGTACCTTCTTTGGGATGATTCAGTTTCATCTGTAGATAACCTATGTCCCATGATTGTACCCAGGTTTCATGATGCTCACTTTCCCAACTTCAGGATGCTAGTTTTGTTTGTTTGTTTGTTTGTTTTGTTTTTGGCAAAAAATTATTCTCCATCAAAATCAAAAGGTGTGAGACTGCATTTTTCCCTGCAGATAGTTCTTGTTTGAGAATATCTCAACATCCTCACATGAATTAGCAACAAATAATTTATTTTGACTCAGATTGATCTTTTCAAAAACTTGTTCATGGTCTTAGTTTAAATACTTAATTGCAATTTTTAGTCTTATTTTAAATATTATCTACATGACAATGCTTTGCTGTTTTTAACAATAACAATGACAGACTTGTATGGACAATAGTCTCCAAAGATTTATCACCTGTTATGTGCATTGCCAGCAAAATATGATTTCCAGACATTTCTTAAGGTACTAAATTTCCAGCAATTCTAATCAGAAAAAACTAATTTTAATCTGCTTGGAGAACTCAAATACCCGATCTAATCAGAATGACTATTGCCCATCTTATTTTAATGCCATTCCAAATTCATACATTTGCCCACGGGTTTTAAATTCAGTTTATGGCCCAATTTGTCATCTGAAACATGGAGGGAATTATTGTCTTAAGAGAAAAAAAAAAAAAAAAAAAGCTTTCACTATATTTTAATTAATTTATTTATTTTAATATAATTGGGGGTGGAGGGAGGAACAGTTAAAGTTGCTACATGATAATTAAAACTTTAATGACTAATGTGGAAGAAATTGCATGAATTAAAGACAGACATCACGCACAGAGCTGTGGGAACATACCAATTCAGAATTTATGGAAAATTTTCTAGCCCGTACTTCCTGATAATGACAAAAAATTCTGTTTGATTTAAGATGCTCAGCATCTCTAACACAATTACATAAAGCTCAGAGTTCATTTGTCCACCAAGTCAGAATAAAAGTGTGTCACACCAGAGAACAATGCCTCTAACTGAAGAAGAGATTTTAGTTCACTTTAAGGGCAAACTGTGGTTTCATTGAGTTATTTGCTGCAAAATGACAAAGAACCACCACATGTGAAACACAACATCAAACACCAGAAAGCAAACTTTTCACCTTGCCTAGGCCAGATGCACAGGCAAGAGAATGTGAAACATAAAACACATATGCCTGAATGACAGCAATACTTTGATAACTTGTGTTGTTAAGCAACTTTTTGCAAATGAGGAATGTATTTTAAACAGACAGCTATATTTACAGTTGCCTATATATTCCTGCTTTAAGCTTCCCAAAGCTTTCAGCTCTTGAGGCACATTTCTACTAAAGGATAATAATTTTTTCCTTAAGAAAAAAAAAAAAATCCAGTTTGAGGAAAAAGTTACTATACAAAGATGAGTGTTTCAACATGTCAATTTTAAAGAATGCTACTGGGGGATAATCAATTTAAAAATAAATTAGATTTTTCAAATCTATGTTAAAAAAAAAAAAAAACACAATAATAAGCAAATCTTGACCTATTTTAAGTACATCTTCAGCAGACTGGAGTAAAAAGTTGAAATTTGGCAGGAAAATATAATTTAGGGAATGAGGGATGCTTTAAAGATTCTCAGGGAAAATTAGTTTTAATTTAGCTGAGTGATGAGCACTTTAAAATTATGATTAATTAAAATTTTAAATAACAACACGTTTACAATGATCTGAGGATATAAATAGAGCTTTTTGCATTGCACAAAGAAATTGACCCTATATTTTTGACTCAAGCTGAAAACTAATGACAGTCACTTTTCATATAATGCAGTCTTTCAAGACAGAGGTTTTTTAATTGCATTATTCTTGGCATTTTTATGTATCTGCACATGTAGCCTTAACAATTTTTGGTAACATGCTTATTGTCACAGATTCATGGTGCTGGTGATTTGAAGGGACACTGCAGTACTGCATAACAATCTGGCTTCATTTCTTCTGGCTTTTGATACAGTTCAAATTTATAATAAATAATTACAGTTCAATGAAGAGAACTACTGCATGTGGACCTTAGAGGTTGAGCATGGAAAAGTAGTGTAAACTCATTTGACTGACTTCCCTGGAAAACTGTTCCCTAAGGTACATTTGCAAGTGTTTTCACCAGCCTCTCTTTTGTACAATTAATGAAGCAGTTTTTAAAAAGTGGATTCAGGACTAGGCCCCAAAATATTTGTCTGGAAATCTCTCCAGTTTGATTCACTTTTTTTAAGGTGGTTTGCCTGGTTTTGGGTCCATGAGATAGCAGCCATACTTAAGCCAACATGACAGTTCTTCACATTTAAGAAAAACATTATCCAATCGTTTTCACACCTGGTGCAAAATCTCAGCTTTAATGAAATCAACTAAAAAGCACCCACTGATTAGGAAGCAGTCTAGAACTGACCTCTTTTGTCCAGCTGTCAGCTGAGCTAAAAAAATGTTCTCTCTTTGTTACAGCAGAGCTTCTTGAACCAATGTATATCTGCCTTGATTTCATCCAGAAAAAAGTCACTGATCATAGTAATTTTGCTATTACAATACTTAATGCATTCCATTAGCTCTTCCACTGCTTACAAGACAACAATTACTTCACATTATTAATTTTTAGAAATATATATATATATATATACAATAAGTGGAATCTCTCTTAGATATGTGAAGTATTTTCTTCATTTTTGTCGTATCATTTGGCTACTCTGGTTCCCTGACACAATCTGTTTTCAGTGTCTATGTATTTTCTGATCACAGGCTTGCCTAGGCCCCAGTTATGTAAATCCTAATGCAGGAAATTGGTTCTGGTTATTTTTGTGGAACATAAATCATAGAATATCTGAGTTGGAAGGGACCCACAAGGATCATCAAGTCCAACTCCTGGGTCCCCAAGGTTCCCAGAGCTTTCTTACACTGTGCAAACACACAGATGTATATATATTCAGAGAACTGAGGTGCCCATCTCTGAAGTTTTAAGGACACACTTAGATCATTAAATTTACTCACTTCTTGGCCCTCAAAAACTAATACTCAAATCTTACTGCAATAATCTTTACCAACCTTTCTAATTTTTCAGGAATCTTTTGTAGCCTGGAAATGATTTCCTTTGGGCTGTTTAGGTTTACTGTTTTATTTTTAACTTACCAAAATATGGTGAAGGTCATGAGGTAAGTCATTGGTATGTTTGTGACCGTACTATATGTCACATGGAAAAAAAAAAAAAAAAAAAAAAAAAAAAAACATGAGAAAGGCAAAGTAATATTGAATTCAAGAAAGCCCATAAGGAGAAGCAGAAAGAAAGTGATTGATACAAGCTGTTGCTTCTTGAATTCTGAATTGGTCCATCTGTGTAGCCCGAAGCACTGGAATGAGGTAAAGGAATATTTGGAAAGTTCACATAACTTATTTAAAGCTAAAAATAACTAGTAATGTTAGGAATTAACTGTTTCTTTGCACAGACACATCATGCAAGTGACTTCTGTGTGAAAATAAATGTGAGGCTTTGAGGGGAAAATAAGAAATTGATGTAAATCTCTGATTTAGTAGAGTCAAAGTTCAAATATGCATAGAGTTAGTAAATGACTGATTTTCTGAAATGCTGCAGTGGATGAATTTCAGAGATATTTATTTTCAAATTGAGTTGTCAGTGCACTGCCAATTCATAAAACCAACCCTGCAGTAATATCAGCTCATCATAAAATAAACTGACAGACTACCATATTTTTATAGTGAATCATTTAAACCATGAATCATTCATAGCTTCACACAGGTGCTGAAAATAGTGAAAAACCTGCTGTCATGCTAGACAAGCCTGGCACATGCTTGCCACAAATGATGGGTTCTTCTTCACAGATCAGCTTTTAATCCTATTAGGAAGGGAGAAAGATCAAGGAAGAAAAACAGAAGAAAGGCCCTGTTTTCCTTCCCTTCCTTTCCCCTCTTTCTTCCCCTCCATTTCTAATGATGTTATCTTGCCCATTCAAAATGGAAAGTGGAGGAATTTTTTTTTTTTTTTATTGAATTTGTTCTTTCTTTTGTTCAGTTGACAGGCAGATATAATCCATGCTGTTCCAAAAGGAGTAAGACTTGATATAGTGAACATATCATAGTCCTCATTCTTAATCACCTCCAGCATGTCATTCTGTTGGTGTGTGAATTTGTAGATAATTAGCTGCATGAACCAAAACAATCCAAGGAACCAAGGCATTTGTACAGAAGCAGCAGAAAATGATAAGCTAGCATTACAGCTTCTGCAAAATGTGCAGAATGCCTGTCATGGGGCATCCTGCAGAATGTCTTATTCCCTACCTTAAACGAGTGTAGAGAAACAGATTTCAAGTCAAAATTAAAATACCCACATGAACTGATGTGCAAAAAGCTGAAGAATGGGCCTTACTAGCGTACACTGCATTAGGTGTTTGGCGATGTTCTGAGAATCACTGGATCTATGTCAGCACATTGTAAAACAAGTTAATGAGCAGGGTGACAGGATGTAGCTATTTCTCACATGATTAGGCAGGCTGTCATTTTAGAGGAGAGTTTGCCTTATCCCTGGGGACCTGTTCTGCCTGCCAGTTTGCCTGCCAATCTGTGTTTGGCTCAGACAAACATACAGGTCAAAAGAGGAAATGCTTTAGGCTGGCCTTAACCATCAAGGAGTGAGAATTTGTGATAAGCGTTGCAGGACTTACCTCTTATGCACTTAGTTCTCAAGTACTTCTGTAACTGGCAAAATCCTCCTACAGTACCTATACATTGCAGAAGAGTCTTTTGCCTAAAGCAGTCCCCTGCATGAAGGCATGAGTAGAATGGGTACAATATCAAATTCAGAGGAGCAGAGTATTCTCTTATGCTGTATTCCTCTTTAGGATTCACCCAGTTTGGGATTCACAGCCCTAAACCTCTGTTGTAGCCAGGTCCCCATGGCAAAACACTGAAGCAAGGTGTGGGATTCCTCCCTCTCTTTCCATCCAGCTTGTCAGCGGTCCAATCACACACTGAGCTCTGATGGGACATGTGGGTTCATTTCCAGCACTATCATCAAGAGGTATAAGGATTCTTAAGCCTCAAGGTGCAGGGAATAACTGGGGCTACTGTCAGCCCCTCATGTTAAAGATGCTCCACTCAGTATAGTTAATTATTTGTTCAGCCAGGAGAAAAGAAGTGGAAATAAATGAAATGAAATGACAACATGGATCATCTTAGCCTGGAAGCTGAGTAATATTGACCAATGCTAGCAGTATTGACCTGACTGAAGGGAAACCTGGGTCCTAGTCACTCTTAATTGCTATTAATAGGTTTCATCATAAATTCGGATGAGCAGGGGTGGAACTGAACCTCTAACATTTGAAAGAATGGTCTTCTGTGAATGCTGATGAAAAAGAATCACCCACATCCCACCACTAAGCTTTTTGTGCGGAGTCTCCCAATAAGGCATCTGGGAATGTGCCTTGCCTTGGGCCATAAAAGACAAGACAGATCAACCTCCTCCCTCCCCCAAAAAACTGTCATTTCTGAGTAGATATATGAAGCAGCTATGGAGAGCCACCCAATACTAGCAACAATAGGGAGCTTCCAAGGATTCCCAGAACTAACTGAGCTTTGTTAGGGAAAAAAAAAAAAAAAAAAAAAAAAAAGAGCACTCCTGCAGACTTTTGGAGTCCCTAGAGTTAGACAACAGCTGAGTTTCTGAGATTTGAATGATGATGGACTTTAAAGTTTGAAGGCTTTAATGATGTAAAATGCTATTTAATGTATCCGTATATTTGAATGGAAATGGCCTCTTAATTCCCTAGGTATTTCCAGATCTGATTCAGAATAATCATAGACTTTGAAAAGGACCTTTTCTTCCTGTTGTGGCCACTCAGCTCAAAAACAGATTCTTCCAAGAGAAATTTTGTATGGAAGGCTCTCCTCTGATAGAGAGTTTGCTTTAAGTTGCCAAAATACTGTACTGGTTGTTCATATATTGGAGACTCTTGGTCTTTGGCTCTTCTGTTTCTGCATTCCAACTGCTCATGTTGGAAGTGACCTTTTGGGTCTTGGCACAGCAGGCTTTTTTACACCTATATTATCTTCATATCTTTAGTTAATTTGGATTAATCTTGCAATTTACAGCCAATAAGTTAAAACACTTAAAAGCTCACTGCAGACATATTCTAATTCCAAATGTTACTTAAATCAGATAAACTTTTCTTAGTGTTCCTGTGTATTTAATAAACCTTAAGAAAATTTTATTATTGGAACATAACTGGTTTCATCCTTCTTTATACTGGCCAGAGAAGAAAAATGTCAGAAAAGGGCCATCATTTAAAAAATTGAATGTTTTCTTTTTTGGTAGGTATTTTTCCTCCTTTTTATTCAGAATCATGTACTTCCCCTAGGTCACCCAATGAAAAGTAATTATAGTCTAGTTCTAACAGATTGGTGCATAAGTTACGGAGTATGATTTTTGTAGGAACCTAGGGTTTATCCTCCTATATCAGGTAATTGATAAACATGTTGTTATTCAGCTGCCACTTCTTGACTCCGAGGGGGATGAACAAATCCTGCTACAGCCTTGTAGTACCAAATGATTTAAATAATAACAGAACAAGACAAATATAAAGACTTGTTAGCATGTTGCATAAGATATTTTTTGAGAAATAATTATTTTTCTGAATCACTATTTTATCTCAAGTTTTGATATTAGTCACCTTGAAAAAAAAAAATAATGATTCAGTGTGCCCATAGGGATTCACTATTTTGATGGATAAGTGAAATTTTAGATGCATTATTGAAAACTGAGAGCCCTCTGATCTGATCATGACCCCACTGATCTACACAGAGTATAGTCACTGAATAAGAGATTGTCCCTAGTGCAAATAACCTGCAACCAAAATAGGAGAAAGAACAAGGTCTCTTCATTACAATGAAAGAGACTGCGAGGTGACTTACTCAATATCATAACAAAATCTAATGGCAAAAAAAGAACTAAATTGAAATCTAAATTTCTTAAACCATGGCAGGAATCCTGGCTAAAATTCTGATTTTGAAAATGGTTTGTATTTGAAAATGGTTTATATTCTAGTCATGATCATCATAAAGAACAGTTAAATAGGTTTCTGTGTATAATTATTAATGCATTTGCCAAGAACATCTTCTGTTATTACTGATAACATTTTGAAGCTCCTTGTTTAAATTCCAGCCATATGTCTTAACTTGGTAATGAATTCCACAATGAAGAAATATTGATTTGGGATTGCTTTAGCTTACATTGCTGCCTTCTTTTACTTGGGTAATATGAGCTGTCTCATTCATATATGTTTAGTTGTTTATTTGGGTTTTCAATGCATTCTTATTCTACATAACCTGAATCCTGATATAGTACTCATTCTTGAACTTCTCTGGAATTGCTCCCCAGTAGCAATTACTGGATTTCTCCAACAGTAAAATCACACATGAGAGAGAGAGAAAGGGAGAGAGAGAGAGAACATTTTTCCCCAGAATAGGCACATCAGTGTTCAGATCATGTCACAGTATATTATACCTGGCCATTTTCCTAGTACAGTAAGCAGTTCAAGGGATCTCCTTACCTACCGGTTTTGGGATTTTGGCTGATGTCTGTGTGAATTGATCAAAGAGGAGAATTAGGAAGGATAGCATGGGAAGGTAAGGAGAGAGAGTTGCCCTTTGTGTGAGAAAGCAGCAGGATTGCCTGTAGCTCTGCCTAATGATGGACAGTGAGCCATCCATATTGTGGATTTCTCCTGCAGACCCCTAATCAGGAAGAACTGAATGAAATCTTTGTTAGACAACTGTAAGAAACTTAATTTTCACAGGCTTTGACCCTCATGGAGTACTTTAAATGTCTCCCTGGAGGGACAACACAGCAGGCACAGGAAATCCAGGAGATTTCTGGAGTGCATTGATAACATCCTAACACAAATGATCAAGAAACCAGAGAGGAGAGGTGCTCTGCTGGACTTGATACTTACAAACAAGGAAGAATCACTTGGGAATGCAGACAAATTGGCTGTAGTGATCATGCAATGGTGTAGAACAGTATCTTGAGAGAAGAAAACACAGCAAATAGGCGAACAATAGCAGAACGAAGAGACTTTACCTGATCAGGGAGCTGCTTGGAAGAATGCCATGGGAGATGGTCTGGTGGGAGGAAGAGTCCAGGTGAGCTGATTGCTTTTCAAGAATCACCTTCTTCAAGCTCAGGAATGCTCCATCCTGATGAGCAAATCAAGCAAAGATATCAGGAGAACTGAACGTGGTAACAAGGAACTCCTGACTAAATTAAGATACAAAAAAAAGAAGCATGCAAGAGATGGAAGACGAAACAGGTCTAGAGAAAGCTAGAGAAGTTTAGGCAAGCCAGAACAACAAGCAGACATTTTTCTCCTTTATCTACTTGAGGATTAAATACGACACCAGTCAGTAAAGTGGCAATCTACTTAGAGAGAAAGTAAAGTGTGCTTCGTTGAAAAACCCATCTGGGAAAATTCTTGACTTCTTGGAAGAGTCTGACATAATTTTAAATGAAACTGAGGATATTGAAGAGAGGAAATGTGTGCTGTTTATTATCTTCAATAGTACCTATCCTGGCTCCAGTAGTCTGCAGGTCTTTTTAAAATTCGCATAAAAGCTGTCTATCTGTTGGCTTCAAGTATCAATAGTCTCTGAGCAGTGAATTAGAAACCCAGATAGCATGGAAAGCTGTAGAGAACATTTAAATTAACAAGAAATTTGTAGATGTGGAAGGAAATGTGTATATGCTCCCTATACCAGCAGAAATCTAAGTTAGAAGAAGCCCACTGAATCTGTGCCCTTGGCATTTTTAAAAACTACAGAAAGTGCCAGTAGTTCTGTGTGAACAGACCATGCAAACTGCAGCATTTGTACCTTGTCAGTCTATGTGATGCATTCTTCCTTTTGTATTGAAAATAAAAAAATAATAATATTAAATATATATATATATGGTTGATTTGTTCATGGAAGTACATTATGCCTGAGCTCATACACCAGGGATTAGTGTTCTGGGAAATAAAGAATTGTATAATAATCTAGTTATCCTTTACTTTCACACTGTCAAGATACCTCGTGGAAGTCAATCAAAAATTATTTCTTGGCTGTGGTTTAAGTCTATCATTAGATCTCCATCTCTTCTCTGAGAAGAAAGCATCTTTTAAAAAGATCCTTGATAAAGACCACATTCTTCACTTACTTCTTATGTTTTGATGTCAATGCCTTTCTTCTTTCTGTTGCATTTATACTACCATATTTTTACACTAGGTTTCTGGTTTTTACTTTTTATTTTATCTTTTTCTTTCCCTTGCCTTTCAGGGATGGATGCTTGTTTCTTCAGTACTTTTAGCAGAGTTAATAGATCATAGTAGTATGTCTATGTTCTGAACAGCTGTGTAAGCACAGTTGTACAAGGAAATTTGGTGTTTAAAATGTGGTCATGCAAATTATCCATCCAGGTATGCACCAAGAATGACAACACTGGATCTGATCAGTTGTTTGACTGGTTGTCTGCTGTCTTGTTAACATTAAGTAAAATATGAAAAAGGGCAAGAGAAGCAGTACAAGATAAACTTCCCTCTGGAAATTGTCTCCCCATAGCCCCCTTTTGCTGTAATGGTCAAACTGGAAGTTTATGAAAGCTAGTTATCTTGCTGCCAATATATTAAAACAAACAAACAAACAACAGCAAAACACTAAAGAACAAAAATATAATGTCAATGTTTGAGAAATCAGTATACTAGATGTACATCTGTGCCTTCAACTTGTAAATAGATGCATTTTACACCCTCAGAACTCTGCTGGAGACAGAAGTTCCTGTTCTTTTCATGTGAAAATTTTAGACTTTTTTTCTGAACAGAGGAGAGAATTAGAATTTTTGTTTCTAGTTATTCAAAAGGGACTGCTGTAAGGTTGAACTCTTTCAGTGTCCAACTTTTTGTGCTATGCTATACAACAATATAAAATAAGTGTTTCCATCTAAAGATATGATTCAAAGGTTAATTTGATATTTATTTTTTTTTTCTCATGAAGACAGTGTAGTAAGATGTCTGCCATATTTTTTAAATT
This sequence comes from Stictonetta naevosa, assembly GCA_011074415.1. Taxonomy (NCBI): domain Eukaryota; kingdom Metazoa; phylum Chordata; class Aves; order Anseriformes; family Anatidae; genus Stictonetta; species Stictonetta naevosa. Next base: position 22,901,271 of record CM021699.1, read on the forward strand.
ATTTTCCTGAAGCAATTTAAGTTGTCATTGTTTCACAAACATTTTAAATTTGGCAGAGCTGAATAAGTCAATGCAATATGGGTCTGCAGTCACTTTTTTTTTCTGATCAGCTTTGATTTTTATTTTTTTAAATATCATTATTAAGTGGCTTTGAAAAACTGCAAAAAGTTCAAACTGTGGCACCAGTTTGTACATTTAGTATGTCACATCTATTTTATCCTTTCCTTGGAAAACCCATTCTCAGCTCAGTTTCATTAGTTAATTGAGATAGGATGGGATGAATTTTGCACACTAAACTTTTAAATTATTTTAGTCAGTTCCCCAATGTGCATGTGCTTCATTGTCTGTAGCTGCTAACTATTCTGTGAATTATGATACTTACAGCAGCTCTCTCACACTGCATAGTCAAAAATGTCCCTAGTAGCTGAGGTTGCTGCTCTTTAGGAACTGCTGTTGGGATGCTCTACATCCAGGAATGCATGTGGCTCTGGTGGCAATGGGATGACTCTGCTGTAGGACAGGTTTTTCTCCAGCATGTCCTGTGGGAGGGGGCTGCAGGATCCCATATGGTGAATCTACCCTTGTAGAGTACTTATACCTGCTCCACAGCATTGTCTGTGTGATTATAGAGCACCTTGGTGTATTAAAGGTTCAGTAACAGTAATAGTAGTTTATGATGAAGGTTTTTTCCTCCTCTTTCTTGAAGTCTTTGAAAAATCAAAAAATTCATCAGTGCAAAAATGCCTTTGTACACCTGAAGGCAGCTTCCGCCCTGACAACTAAGTGTGACTCAGTCTTTGTGAGCTTCTTACCAAAGAATGTGTTTAGAAATTTTTTGAAGGGAAAAATCCAGAAATATGACTTAGAATGTAGTAGATGTGCCCTGTTCTTCCACCAGAGGAAAGAGAATGGCAGACGACTGTGGGCCATCAGGTGCCTCAACCTTGTGGTCCCTTGCAGAACCACAGGACAAAGTCTCACAGCCATGTCCCGTAGCTGCTCATCATTAAGGTCAGAGGAGTTAATCTTTCTATCCTCACACAAGGCTGCTGCAGCAAATTTTGTTTACTACTACACAGAACTGGTGAGAATTTAGCCTGTGTCAATTAGTCCATTTGAAATGGAACCTGCAGTACTTTGTTGTGACTTTGCTGAAATGATCCTTCTCAGTAAGTGCTGCTGAGCTGAGCTGAGCCCTCTTAGTCCTGGAAAACCTTATTCTTCTTGGACTTTTAAAAATATGTTTAAGAATCATCTAGGAATGATTTATAGCACTGACTAGACAAAGTACATTTCAATACTAATGCATAAATCTTCTAACAAACAAGCTATCTACGGAGTTATAGGCAGAAAAGGGTGTCTTCTTTTTCTAAAATGAAAATATGATTGGAACAGTGCCTATACTTTAAACTTGCTCACACTGAGCTCATATGAAAAAAAATTATAATTTTTATTATCTTTGACTTTGAAAATTCCTCATATGTGCTTTAAAAAGACTAACAACAAAACTTGCTTACAGAATTCTGGGAATGAACTTGTTATCTGGCTTAGGGCAGTGGTGAAGAGTCATTTTATTGTAATAACATGAAACAAAGCTTATTATGGTAAAGAAAATAGTATTATTCTTGCAGCCACTGACTGACTCTGTTTTACTGTTTATTGCTGCAGTTTCTCTCTGTTTCTTACTTTCTCTGCCTGCTTTATTTCTTGCTGCCATTAAAATAGAAATGCATATCCTCAGTGGCTGCTGGTACTTTTAAATATTTCCTTAATTTATTGAATATGAATCTAAAAATATTTAAAGAAATATATTCAAATATCCCACTCTTAAAATGACACATAACTTTTGCTGATGTGTTCCTAAACTCAGAATACTTAAATATATCTTTCTGTACTAATTTTCAACAACTTGATTCTGACCGAGACATATGATAATATACATGTGAATACTGAGCACTGACCATTTACATGCCCTAAACTATGGCTTTCAATCCACTCAGATATGTAAATCCAAATATTTTCCATGCATCTGAAATTGTTTTCTGTCATAACTTCAGTTCAAATTTCTACTTGTTTATCCAGTTTATGATTTTATGGAGCAGTTATGCTGCCAAATACAATAATAATAATAATTTTAAAAAATGGTTTATTGGTTCATCCTAAGTAACCTTTGTGGGGAAGTAGTCATATAGCTAATTCTAATGATTAAATGTTTGGTAATGAACTTGCCTATGAATATGAATTATAATCCTACATTTTAGCACCACCTGAAATAGTCACAGTACTCAAGAAACAAATGCACAGAAATAATCCTTTGTCAACATAATTAATTTTTCAGCCTCCAACAAAAGATGTACAACACTTACTCATTAACTGACTAAATGGGAGAAACATGTTTATGTGACCATCATTATGCCCTGGGCTGATGGGATTCCAGCTTCAGATGTCTAATCTCAACCTGAAACATTCAGTGCAAAGAAGTTCAGAAGGGTACAAAACATATTTACATAAATACAAGCAACAGGGCCTGATTCTCTTTTACTTCTAGATTTTTTAGTATAAAGCAAAACTATAAATATAAAGGTGTAAATAGGAAGTACAAATCACTTGAAAAGAGATAGTATCATATTTTAAACACAGATTAAGATAATTTATGCTATTAAATACGTTAGTGATGTCTCAGTATATGTAGCTAAGAGATCCAGAGAATTTACTGCTTTCCTAAGTCACTTACATTTCTAGATCTGGTGTCTTTTTTTTTTTTTTTTTTTTTTTTTTTTGTCCTCTTTTCTTTTCTTGGTGCTGTAATAACAGGAAAACTCTCTGAGAATGCTGATTTAGGACCTAGTTCAAAAGAATTGGGGAGCTTAGTTTTCAGCTCTTGGAGGACATATTATTTCAGCTTTTATGTCTTACTGACTACCTTTCTTTTTCCTAAACCTGTTTCTTCTCCATATTAAATATTTTCATTTCTTTTTTCTTTATTCCCTAATAAATCTCTTCAATGATATGTACAACACAGTCCCATATATATATGTACATTTAAATATAAATATATAACAATAATTTAAACAGATTATGACAATGCAGTAATGGAAATTTAAACATCTTGTTTATACAAATATAAAGTTGGATATATATTTATATATATTATATTTATATATATTTATTTAAGGATTGCTATAAATCTGAAAAGTATGCATTGTTAAGATACATAACATATATGAAGTCAGTATGCGTAAGATCTTTATACATATATCTTTACTATTGGATTTGTCTTTAGGAGCTTGACTCTTACCCAGAATCTACTAGATCTTATTGCTGATTATTTAATTCAGAGAATGTTTATGTGCATTTTGTAAATACTCCTCTGAAAGCACCTCTGGACTCTTTCCTGCTTCCTTTGAGCTGTACCCTGCAACCTTCCACCGTGGTGGAAAGTACCTGCACTACATCAGGTTCAATCTCGGACAACATTGGTATTCAAAAACACTTAACAAATGCAGTCTTAAAACTCTGTATTAACTAAGGCCAAGGTTTTACTTATCTGACCATATTTTTAGAAATTTAGATATTTTTACAAATTTTTAGAAATTTTTAGAAAATGGAGGCAGCAGCAGCATCTCCATTTTTTTTATTTCAGCTGCATGTTTCCTTCTACATTTCCCCTCCTACATGTTAATGTAGACAACCAGAGCAGAAATGAGCCCAGTTCTGCCCTTGTGTTGATAATCTGGTAAATGTTTTAGTGTACCTGCTTTTCTTAGCATTAGTGATGATGAAGTCACCATGATATAGTGTCTTTACTCAATTGTTTTTTCTAAACACCTGCAAGAACCCAGTTGTAGAAAAATATTCCTTTATCCCACAATATCTTATCTTGCAGGTAGTGGCCTCTGCAGAAATGTGTCCATTTAGACAATTTTCCTCTTTGAATATTTCCCTTTTGCTGTGACTATAGAGTGATGAGGCTTTTCCAACTCACCTCTGTATTTCTCACCTCTGAAAGACAGATGAAATACAATTGGACTGGTCCCTTGTCCTTCTAGTGTTTGCACCCTACCATTAAGAAACCAGCATGTCATGCAGAAGATATGTATTCATTCCAAGATACTGTTGTAATGCATGTATTTTTCCAGTTATTCTTCATGTTAAATATTCAGGCACCCCCAATAGATATACATTCAATGTTGTAACCCTGAGCTTTACCTGTTATTATTTTGCCTATGTCTCTTTTTTTTGCAGAGCTAATATTACTGTTCTGGATAACACCTTGGCTTGAGCACCTGTGTCCAACTTAAAATTAAAAAGTGTTCCATTTGTTTTCAGGCTGACAGTTCATTCATCTTCTGCTGCTACTTTGGCCATTACTACAATGAAGAACAGCTCTGAACTAATGGCTCTGTAGTCATCCTCTTTGTCCTTGCTATCTATTCATATTCTGCTGGTACCTGCAACCTCCAGCAACATGATAAAATTCATTGTACTTATATCTTCTTCCAAAAACTTGCAATTACAGTAGTGTGTTGTTTGCTACAGTACTAGCAGGCAGGTTCATGTGCTGCTTTTTGAGAATGCCAGCTTCCTGTTACTGGTCTCTTCATTCACAGTATTTTAAATTATGTACAGTCTCCTCAAGAGCATCATCTGCCTTCCATTAACTTAATAGCAGTCTAGATAGTGGTTTGCCTTTTCTTCAGTACCTTCAAGTGGTTTTGTGAGAAACGACCATTTCTGAGTTCCAGAAAACCCTTGTTTTGTTTTGACCAAAGTCATAGCTATGATCTGATCTTTTTTAAAAAATAATAATAATAATAATAATAAATATTTATGTGGGGATTCAGCCCCCTATACTGTAAGACTGACTTTCCACCTCCAACTCATCAGAGCCTCTTCAGTTTTTCATTTTCTTTGGCCCATGCTGAAAATCTGTCATTCTTGTTTCAGGTAGTCATGAAGTTCATTAGAGCTCAGTAGTACAATTGGCTTGTTTTACTGCCTTAAGTTACTTAAAACATTGTTTGTGATAACTATAGAAACTTTTTTTTTTTACTTCTTTTTGACTGACACATTGCTTACAGATAAAGATGTGCTGCAGATCACCTCTGGTAGCTCTACAGACCACTTCCTTCTCCACATACTTTCTTAATTTGTTTTATTCCCAGTGTCACATATGGGTCAATAATCACTCCTAGACAATAAATCCCACAACAGGCTGCTCTATTCAATATCTTAACTTCTAAAAATTTAGTCCTATGAACAATTTCTGGTTTCAGATTCATGTACACAATCTTTATCGTAACACTCAGCCAACAGATGTATTACAGTCTGTGGTAGCCATAGAGAGGATAATCTTAGTCAGCCTTGAACACAAAGTGGTCCTTCCTGATCTGCATCTCCTCATTTCTTAATGTGAAGAGGAAGAAAGGAGACCATCACATTCATTTTGAAATGAATTAACTTAAGTTTGATGTTTAAAACTGAAATTAAACAGCAAAAATATGAAATTCAAAGGGGAAGAGATAAGGAAAGAAAAAAAAAAAAAAAAAAAAAAGTGCCTGAAATTATTAGGAAAAGTGTGGAAAATAAAACAGAAATCATGAATATTCCACTGCATGACACTGTCATGAACTTTTATCTTGATTACAGAGTGCAGTAAACAAGACAATAGAACTACAAAGGTAAAGATTATGAGCTTGATGATGAGTATGGAGCAGTTTCTCTCACTTGGGAAAGAAATGATTGATAATCATATCAACAGCAATTTCTGTGTGGTAACAGAATATGAAAGAAAACAGGAGAAATTTAGAATTTCTCCCAGCACTAAGGCCACATAACTTTTTTTAGCCAGAGGATATAAAAACAACAAAAGAAAACACATCTTACATGCAAGATAAAATTTCAAGGAAACTCTGGATATTTTAACAGTTGTAAGTTGAATGCTTGCAGACCAATGCAGCATCACTGTTGATGGTTAGAGGTATGGCGTACCACCCTAAATGAGAAAACTGTGCTACCCTGCCCCAAGAAATTATTCACTGAACCTCTGCAATCGAATATGTATACAATTTTATCAATCTGAGTGATGTACAGAGACAACAAAAGTGAAAACAAAAAAATACTTTATATGGCATATCCAGTTCTCCCACAGAATAATATTCATTGTCTAGCAAAATTGCAGCTACAAAATATGAGAGGTTTTAATTTGGAAACTTATTTACAACACCTTATATTTGAAGGAAGGATTCTAATGTTATGTTTTGATATAAATATTATTTCAGATTCCAAAATTAATGCATATGGAATGTAACATAATCAACATTTAATTGTCATAATTATTATGATAGTTGTGTTTTAATACATACTTTTTGTAAGATATAAAGGAAATGGTTATCTAATTTTCACATTATTATATTTTGTTTTTCCAAGTAAAGGGCTCACCGTAGCATAAACAGACATTTTCTCTTTTCAGATTTTGAAATCAGAAGTGGGAGTTTCTCTTCCCTACTCAGGTTATGTATTGGAGAAATGTCAGAGAAGGTGCTGCTGTGTTAAAGGAATGAAATAAACTTAGTTTTGTAATTCTCTAGCCAATACTCATTACTGTTCTTGTTTATTTTGATTATCATATGGCACACTGAAATATGGTCTTCTGAGTAAGCTCTCATGTATTATAAGTTGCTAGATAATCGTATAAATATAGCATATGAATACAAGACAATTTTGAGCTCTTATACATATGGTAAGAGTGTCTTTGTGTAAGCTCCAAGCCTTGGCTGACCACATAACCTATATGTATACCTTGACCTTCAGTGGTGAATCAAAAGAATTGGGGTTTTCATGCAAACAAATAAACTCCTTTTGTCAATTCTGTTTCTTTTTAAGGTACCTCCATAAGGTACGTACCTTTTGGAGGAAATATGAACAGGACATTGACTTTTCTCAGGTCTACTGTATCGAGTAATTGCAGACTAAAGCAGACTGTGTTCCAACATTTACCTTAGCGAATACAGCTTTCAAAACACCTCTGAACAAGGGATAGGGACACAAATCTTATTAAAAGAGCATTAAGCAACGGATTTTCAATGTAATCTCCTAGAAAGGATGTATTTTTACTTTAGGCCAATATGCAGATTTATAGGATTGCCTTGAAAATATTCCTGATAACACTGAGATGCATTAATTCAACTTCACCTTGCTGTTAAACTGAAACAAAAAACAACCAACCAACCAAGCAAGCAAACAAACAAAGCAATCATTTCTATGTATTCTGTTCTTCAAGCAAAATTTCTCATTGAACAGTAGGCCTCAAAGAAATTTCCAGCTTGTTTTAATATTTTTATTACATCAACATCCCTTTTGGAACTTTTGGAACTGAGTGATACTGAAAATCTGTAGACCTTTAATTTCAAAATAGACTTTACCACAGAGACAGCTGGATTTAGTTTAACACCAGCTCTTAAATGTTTCAGTTGCACTTCTGAGTTCTCTTTCTCAAGTATATGGTGATGTCCAGCAGCACCTTATTTCCAAAGCCCCAAATTCAGCAAACAGAGCTACTACTGGTCTCCTTTTCATGTTTCCCTTTCTCAACAGCAAGCGCTCCTTGCATTCTTGCATTTTTGTACTCAGACAGCTGTCAGAAACAACACCCTACCAGAAAGTTCTTTATAGCTAAAGAGATGGTTGTTCTGACTCATGTGACTTAATTTTTTAACATGAGTAGGACATGGGCATAAATTGGCAACAATATAGATTTTCAAAAGTGACTTTGGAAGTTAGATACTGCTTCTCAACTATTTGATTATTTTGTGATCAGAAAATGCATTACTCTGTGCAAAGCAGTGAGTGTGGATATTTACAAATAGTATACTAACCTAAAGTTAGTAGTGTTCCCTAAAGGATATCGGAAAACATAATGTTTGTTCTCTAAACATATTGGATTCATTAAAGCTGCTTCTATTTTTAAGTCCTAAAATATGAAAACATCTACCATTGAATAGCTTCAGTGCTGAGCATTCTGAAAAGCAGAGAAAGCACTGGACTTGTGGAAAGAATGAAAGAAATGCTGGGAGTGGGTAAAAAGCATGCTAACATGTTCCAGTTCCAGCCCCCATGGAAAGCAAAGCTCTCTCTAACCTATTTTTATTTTTTGCTCCGAGGTAGAGGAAAGAAAAATTGGAAAACAGCTTAAAAAAGACTTAAAAGTCAGGATACTCCAGACTCTTGAGATACTCAGGAAACACATCCAGTTAACCTAGGATAACTAATGCATACTAAGAAAAGGCAGTGACATATTACTGTGCTGGATGGTCAATCCTCTCCCTATCACTTCTGTTGAATTATATTTATTATAATCACATTCCCTTTTTTTGTTCAAATTTCTTGGAGAGCAAGGACATTTCTCTGTATAAAGAGAAAGAAGTGGTAGAGAAGTGGTAGAGACACGAGCAGAAACCTGGAAGGGAGGAACAAGGTGAAGGCACTGCTGTTCTTGAATTCTGCTACTTATTATAATCTCATTGCTACCCTGTGCTACTACTTTCAGATTATATTGAACAACTCTTAGGAAAGGGGGTGCAGAAACAAGCTATCACCTTGTCAAAGCAAAGATGGTCTGCTCCCCTGAAAGAGCCCTGGCATTCCAGAAATTCCCACCCCAGCCTATGTCATGGTCATGCTCGTGAAACCCCTTTGTGTCAAGGATCCCATACCAGGCTGAACGCTTGGCAAAATAGTAACTAAATTTTACGTGGCATATTTTTACTTAATTCAATGAGTTAGGTAACTGTATATAAGGTCCTATAGATTCTCCTTTAATTCAGTTGTAACATTCTGTTTTTTAACCCAACAACAACTATCACAAATGTGTTTTGTATAGTATATCTTCTGATTTACCTACTTTGGCTGTCTGCATAAAGAATATTCTGAGAACTCAGTAACCTGCAGCACAACATGGCATGTAAGTCAGCTATCAGAGACACTTACCCTTGACTTAATTAGCAAACTGGCATGGCTGCTTCTCTTCTATCTTTGCAGAGATAAAAAGGCTCAGTTCATGAAGAGGATGATTGGATAAGCCATAGGCAAAATGTCATCTGCAAAACCAGTGCTGAGAAGATGTGGTCCTTGCCAATACAGAAACAGCAAAAAATATTTAACTCTTCCCCACCAAAATAGAAATAGAGTAGAATAGAAAAGGGAAAAACACACATAAATAAGTCCAGCTCAATGATCAGTCACCATTCTAGCAACAGTAAACTAGATGGACAGAAGAAAGCAATGTGTGAAAAGAAATTCAGAAAGTTTAAGAAATACAAAAAAATGTTTTCCAAAATATTCAGTCAGCAAAAGCAGAAAGTCCAGAAAAATATAGATGATGTGAGGAGAACAGAGTGAAAAGTTATGTAAAATATCTTGGAAATCAGTGAAACCCAATGGTCCTCGGCAATAAAGAGGGCAACAATGAGTGGTTAAGAAAACCAGTGACCAAAACCACTGCAGGATGCCAGACAGGAATCTGAATTTACAGTGCCACCAGGTCAAGATGTCAAGATGCAATTACAGACAGATCATTATATGTAAAGTGCTCTGTGTATCAGCACATTCTTGTGAGATGAAAAGAATTAATGTGCTTTCAAGTAACAAAAAGATGTGGAAACCGTTTTTCTTTAGTCATGGAAAGTCATGCAAGCAGTGGAAATGTGGCAGGGGCCCTCTAGAAAGTATCTCAAAGTGAAATGCCTAAACCACCCCTTGCTTCCCTGACCTGACACTTGAAAATCTTCTGGCTAACTCTCTATCCCTAAGATATGTTTCAGGGTCTGGGCACCTGCTGGGCATCTGTCTCCTGGCATGGAAGCAGAAGCAGCTGCTGCTGCTGTCCTCACAAAACTTTAAAGCGTCAACATCTTTCAGCACAAAACCAAGTGCTCTTGTGTAAATTATGATAGAACAAGTCTCAAAGCCAACTGGAACAAAAACATCCTGATGGCAGTTAGGAAGCCAGGCAAGCTGAGATATGATCAGCCCTTTCTGAAAACTCAATTTGAAAGCAATATTGCTTACAGTATAAAAGAAAAATATTTTCAAACCTAGCTAATGTCTCTTCTATCTGGTGATCACTTATGACAAAATTGGACAAAGACAATGGTTACATGACAGTGTCTGGATTCTCTTTGCAGGAGGGAGTAAGGCTCAGCATGCAGTTCAGTAAAGCAATTTTGTTTGTTTAAGGAGAGAATGAACAGTAACAGCATCATGTATTTGGAGGTCTTTCTAGAACTTAGATTGCTGTTCTCATTTGTTAATTTTAATGGTTTTAACAAGTATTGCTGCTTGGCCAAGAAACTCGGTCCATTTCATTTTATAAGGTGCTATAGAAATACATGAGGCACATATGCACTATAGTCTGTAGGAACATCTGTGATTTTTCTGCCCTCCCTCCTTCATAACACTAGGAACACAACACACAGACTTCTGCATCATATCTATAATCTAAGGAGAGACTATACAGCACAGTATCTGGATAGCACAGATTTTTTAGGCAGATCCTGTTTGGAAGATATCTGATGTCATGGAGAATTGCTTTCCCCTGCTTAAATGTAACATAAGCTACAAGTGAGTCTGAAGGGGAGGGCAAGGGCAAGGGCAAATGAAGAGAGAGGGGAAGAAAATGGGAAGAAGTGATACAACCAACTGTTTGAGAGCAAGAGTTAGGATAGTCTGAGGGGTCATAATCTCAAAATTATTTTCTGTCCTAGTAAATATCAGCTGCAGTTCAAAATTTAGCAAATACATATGCTGAAACATAGAAGTAGCCAGGAAGGCAAGATGATGATGGACACTACAGCAAGAATTAACTAGGCAAACAGGATGAAATTAAACTGATAAATGAAGGAAAACTTCAAAATTGTAGAAGCTGTTTAAATCTGTTTCTTTGAACCCTTAAAATAGGACTGCATGATGTCTAATACTCCCTGCTGGGAGGAATAAGAACATGGACTAGGTGACCTAGTAAATCTTTTCTCTGTCAAGCTCTGCCATAGTTTTTAGGTGATTGTCCTGTCTCAGATAGGCATTATTCATCTAGTATGTAACTTTGGGTGGTTTTGAAATACCATACACTCTCTGCCCAGGGCAGCTGACAGCTATCAAATGAAGACACTATGTGCAAGTAACAACCTAATCAAAACAAAACCAACCTTGTTATACAGCATCCAGAAAATTAGTTACGGGAACCAGCTTGTTTGAGTAACATGCTGAGAAGGCAGGGTAAGGTACCATTCTCCTTATGGGAAAGACATCTTTCACAAGTCTGTGCCCATGAAGAGTAAAAATGCATGTAGACTGCAAAGAAGGGGTTTTCTGTTATATTTCAGTGGGAGATATTTGACCTGGTATCACTGACAGTTATAATTGAGATTTCCCTAAAGAAAATTTTCCATAATCTTCCCTGTCCATTCAAAATGTCTTCAGCATACACAGTAGAAATAACCCTTATAAGGACTCTTAAAATATATATATATGTATATTAACAGAAAAAGTTTTTGATACTGCAGGATGGGTAGCTGGAGGTGTTATGTCTCGTCTATTGCTTGCCATCCATTTCACTCACTCACAAAATTCTCAAGAGATTGTGGTGATACTTGTGTCTATAGAAATGCCACTTGAGTTCTTTCCAGAGACGCACTGTGTAAGTTGTATTCTTCTTAAAAATTTTACTTTCATAACAGGAATTGGGTTTTAGCAAATAACTTGAAAAATATAACGGTGGACCTACTTAGCTATAATATGAACAGTTTGCCCAAAGAAAATAAAGCAATACAGATTCCAAAAGCTTGAGAAACAGACTTCTGTTGACTTCACTGGGCTTTGGATTATCCCCACTGCCATCAAGATGAAAAATTGCAGGCACTTAAAGTAAAGGTTCTGGATGGATTGAAAGACTAGATTTATGATCCCTCTAAGGGCATATCTGGAGGAAATTAATACTCAATATATCTATATACACAAACAACCTTACATTCAAATTCAGGACTTGATATGTTGGTAAAAAGAAAATTTAATAGAAACTTTCATAGTTCTTACTAGCTCTGTTTAGTTCTGAAATTAACTACTTTCTTACATGAATTTGAACTTTATATTTACATGAACAATGGAATGAGCTGTTTTTCACATACAAACTTCCAGATTGACACAGAATAATTAAAATTAAAAAAAAAAAAAAAAGAGAGAGAGAGAGAGAAAAAAAAAGAAAAGCCTGTGATGAAAGAGTGAAAGGAAGAAGTATTAATAGCATGTGGTCAACAACAAGGTATTTTTGGATACTGATTTTCTGTTGGGCATAAATTTTGGTTGATTTGCAAAATGTTGTGAGAAGATAAGTTAGCTACCAGGAAACTCTTCATAGTACTTTGAGCTAGAACAGATTTCATGTTTTTTTTTAAACTATATGCTTGCAGAGAGAGAGGAGTCTGAGCCCAGGACATCCCATGCCATAACTTTCAACACAGAGGGCTGACAGGGAAGGTGAATGTGAAAATGTGAAAAATGTTCTGCTGATCTGCAGAACAAAGAATTGTCCATGCTGCAAAAATGCATCTAGACTGCAAAGAATGGTTATATTTCAGTGGGAGATATTTGACCTGGCATCACTGACAGTTATAATTGCAAAAAAGCTACCTTATGAAAATGAAGGTATATTACAAATGTGACTTTCTTTTCAATATTAAGAGGAAGGCACTGCCCATATAAAGATGGGGAAGTGAGAACTCTTGTGTACCAAATCTGTCCCAGAAGATGTCTGAGTGAACAAATATATTTGCACGCCTCGAGCCACCAAAGGAAGCAGCAGAGAAGATATTTAAAGCAGTTTCAGCAGTCACTGGTGCAAACACATCTCAGACTGCTACAGTATCTATGTGGGAAAGAATACCAATCTTCCAAAACATATATTTGCCAAAATAACCATATTCACTAACCAAGTTTGGACAGTGAGTTGTTTCAGTTGTTTTGTGGGATAGACTGACATCCTTTTTTCCTGTGTAAATAAACATTTTCAGGGTAAGATTATAATGTCCAATCTGTGAATCTCCATGTCCAGGTCTATACAGGTGGTAGTACTGGTTAGATTAATCCTCTGACCCTGAAGGCAGAGATTTTGACAGCTGTTTAGGGAAGAGAGGAGTGGGAGCATGGTACTTTATACAAGAAGTTTGACATTTACCTATACAAAGATGAATCAAAAGTGTAATCATGGCCCTTAGAAAAATTTAGGGAATGAGGCAACTAAGGTAAGTCTAAAAGGGACTGATGTTAAAAGGTGTAACCATAGCCCTATCATTTCTGCCCGGCACAGGAGACTAGCTGGCTGCTCTGGGGAACAGACTACCTGGAGAGCTTATTTATATCCAACTTTTCTGCCTGTCAACTGACCAACAGCAAGCAATTGTGTTAGGTTAAACTGAATTATTTGGTGTTCTTTGGCTCTTCTGTGTTTTGGTTGTTTTTGTTTTTTGTGGTTTGGTTTTTTTTTTACACTTCCTTTCTTCTAACCTTTTTTTTTTTTTTCCTAATATCTTTAAAATTAAAATTTGTGTTTTGTTTTGGAAAGGGACGAGCTAAACCTTTCAGCATTTCCAGTTCCTCTTTCCCCTCTCCCTCCCCATTTATTTATTTATTTATTTATTTATTTTTGGCTGAAAATATGGCTTTATGTGTCACAAGCCATTTCAGTATCCTCCAAATTGCATTTCTGATGAACTAACTATTCAAAAACATTGCTCAATTCTACCCAGTGGGAATAATTCATCCCCAGGCTTCCCAGAAAGGATGCTGCTTCACACACACTGTTTGGAGAAGTCAGAAAAAGACACCATTTTCCCAGTTCTGAGAGGCTGTTGGGTTTTAAAAAACTATAACTAGGAATATATTATACTTCATGGAAATCTATACCAGGAATAATATCTTGAAAAGTTTTTTACACAGTTGTAGATTACATATCTGTGAAAAATAATTAGAGCTCACTGCATATCTTGTTCAATGATGCTTGAAAATAATGATTATTAACAACCAAAGATGTCCTCAGTTCTCAGATTATAAATATATCTATATAAATATCTATCTATATCTATCTATCTATATAAATAGAAAGATATCTATAAATATATATGTATACAAATATATAAATCCAATTCACGGTATATAAATAAACAAAGTAAACACATCCTTTTGCATATTTTGCAAGAAAGAGACAAATACAAATTTTTCTTCTTTGTTCTTTGGTTCCTAATGTTCTGGTCTGAATTTAAGGATATTCATACTTTATGTGATTTATACTTGTTTAATAATATGGAAGATATTTTTCCTCCAAAATATTGAATTGTTCTTATTTCATCACCAAGCAAAGAAATGCAATGGGGTATTTATTCATAGATGACAGAACCGTATTTACTCTGATCTTTTCTGAGACAATAGATTATTTAAACCTTTCTACTTTGTTTCTCCTATGAACGTACCCTTTAACATTCCTTAAAATAAAACTTTTTACCCCAGACATTTTGGTTCTTGCATTGCTTGATATTTTCAAGTCTTTATAACATCTTTTATTAGGAAAAAAAAAAAAAAAAAAAAGAGAGAGAGAGAGAGAAACAGAAGTGGACATTGTAAGCCAAGCCTGTGCACCTCACACCCATGTTTCTTTCCATAAGAGGCACTGCCCTTCATAAGAAGTGATACACTACAATCACTGCTAAGCAAAGAAATTTAGAGTTAGCCAGATGGTTTTCAATTCCTATGTTTGCAAAAACTAATATTTATATAAGACAACATTACAGGGGAGTCTCACTGAGAGAGCAGTAGTAAATTATTCAGGCACTCATCTGGAGGAGACATCTCTGTTCTTAGCACATGTTTATAATTGAAATATTGTCCAGCTTTTCCAAAACACCATCAAGTGACTCACAAGGACAGTTGCATGAGCAGTGCACGCAGAGCTGTCCTGTTGCTAATGTTCTTTAACATTCACATCCACACAGTGCTGGGACATTTTGAAACCAGCACTGCCTTTTCTGGTCAAGCTTTCAAAGCCCCCTTGCTCTGCCACTGTATTATACGTGTATTATATATGCATCTGGCGTTTTGCATATTACATATTCTGGGAGGCCAACCTGAAGACAAAGTAATTTTGAGGGCTGCAGGCCAAACTGTGCATATCTCATGTTTCATCCCATCCCTCTAAAGGCATTTTTGAGGCTGCATGCAAGAAGCCCTAGTGAGAGATCTGTACATTTTGAATACAAACAGGTTTTTGGTGGTGCACTACAGAGCATAGGAAGAAAGGACATGAGATGGAAAATGAAGAGGCTGTTACACATTTTTCCTCAATGTTTTCTTCAAACACCTTGTGAGGTAAAACTATTTTCAGTTCTGCAGACTGAAAGGGGGTTTCCATTTACCTGAGAAAAGTCTGTAGCTATTGTTGCCTAGACCCCTTCCACTTTTCTTTTCTACCCATTAATAGTTAACTGATAGGTATCATTAAGAATAAGTAGATAATATTCAGCCTGTTATTGTGGAGATATGTGCTATTACTTGTTCACAGGAGTATTGAACATTTGGGGTACTGAGTGTAAAGTGTGCCATGTATGAAAATGAACTATTTGCTTCTCATCCTGGGCCTCTATATCTGTTAGCAGAAGGATGTCCTGCTTCAGGCATTGGCTGACCATAATGCCATGTTTGTCAGTACTACACCCAAACAGACTGGAAAGCCCTCTGTTGTAAGAAGAAACTGAAGGCTCACTACCCAAACCTTTATGTACCTTGTAGTATTGCTATGCTTACAGCCACACTGCCCAGTCTGGCTTCCCCTTCACCTTCCTGCCTTACTGCTGCTCTTAGACACTTGCCAGGGAGGAAATCACCTGTTAACCATGCCTTTAAGTAGATGTAAAATGACTGCTGGATGTCCATTTGAAAGACTGATAGATGGATAGAAGGCAACCCAAGCTCTTACAACAGCTCTTTGCTAAGCCTTTTCCAACTTTTGTGAAAATAAGGAAAGGAGTCTGCAGATGGCTGGACTGATGAGCCAGTGAAGAGTTTGTTTTGGGATGCTACACCGAATGGCAGGAATAAAATGAGGAATGTATTCCACACTTTCTCTAAAGTTTAAAGACCACTTGTGAACAACATGTACAACTTTCTCCATAAGATTTAATTTTGATTAACGTGTATAAATAAGTATAGAGGTAGATACAATGTTATAAAAATTTTATCATGTTTCATATAGGAATTTTAGTGTGCTGTGTATAGGCATTTTAACGTTGAGCACATTTGGAGATTAAAATAAATCATATGAAGGTTCAGTGAATGCAGGCATTATAATGAATTGTTTAATGAATTGGTGAAGTCAAGGTGGGCATTTTAATGAATCACTCAAGACTGAAGCCCATGAATGCAAAGACATTTTCAATTAATTTTTATTAAATAACAGTAAGTATGCCAAATTAAATGCTGTGAACAGTAGAAAAGGACTAAACACAAAACTGTGGCCAGTAATAAGTATTAATAAATATACTCAATAGCGTGTCAAGTTAAAACCTTAAACACAAATTAAATAGCTTCATATAGGCTGTTTTATGGTGCCTCATCATGATACCCACCATGTTTTCCAGGGATCCTCTTTACCCTTTCATCATCCTCCCCAGCTGTGCCTGTGATGACTCTACCGTGTCTTTGTCCTTCTTTTTCACTTCTTTCCCTCATTCCCTTCTTACAACATTTCTTACAACTTACTGCTCCCTCAGGGTGCATATAGATTTTCTTTCTAAAGGCAGTGCTGCTGAAATAGACTAATTTCTGCAGAGACATTCCAATAGGCTGTCCCTGATTTGGAGAATGAAACCTTTCAGTGTGTCCTCCAACAATGAAACCACCGTCTATCAAAGAGATACTGGTCCAGCTGAGAAACTATGTACTGATCTCATTTGCCAGAATGGTGTTTTCCAGGCTGGAAACAGGGGGAAAGAGAATCACAGGCACTATGGGAAATGCCAAGTGAACTTCATTGCCATGCAATCTGTGCATCAAATCAAAGCATATTCTTTGACTTGTTTTTCCTAAAAGAAAAAAACTCATTAATCAACATAATGGGTGCTGCAAAATAACTAAAATTATGTAGTAACCAAAATATCTTTCTCTGCTGGAAACATTTGTGTTGTGTGACTTGGCTGTTTTACCATACTGTACTTCATGTTGGTTAAAGGCTCAGAACCTCTTTTTCCCCGTCCTGTAGCTACTGCTAGAGGGAAAAGTATATTTCCTTTAAATATCATACTTAATCCACACAGTGGCACGATTTCAGCTGAGGCTTCTTAGTGGCTTTTTGAAGCAGGAAGGGGAAGGAAATAGAAGAAGAAAATGTCAAAGTATGGGGAGCAGTAGACAGTAGGGAGAAAGCAACATTGATGTGGGATTTTGAACAACTAGCAATAAGAAAGAAAGAACTGGGAAACCTGTACGTCTCTAGTATAGCTCCTGGATACAAGCAAAGTAAAATCAAGGGAATACACAGAGAAAAAGAGTCTTCTTCCTCTCAATTTGGGGTAGTAGAAAGCATATTTGCTTCTATACAATAAGAAATTGAGTTGCCTATTTTCTATCCAGTGCTACCCTGCATGCAACCTCTATTTTGCAAAAAAAAAAAAAAAAAAAATGTTGTGAAGAGAAAGCCCAGAAGATTACAAGAAGCACATCCAGCAATGGCAGAGACCTGAGAGCACAATATCAAGGTATTAATGTCTCCCTGCCTACACTAGCTCCTTCAAGTGACCCTCCTTTTGCCCCTACAGCTCAGGCAATAACTTCTGGCTGTAATCCTGTGAACCTGCAGAGCTCCAGTCAGATCCTGGATTTCAGGGAGAAACTCTGTCTGTCCCACGTCATAGGTATCCGTAGTGTCAACCAAATGCAATGTTTTGGTAATGGGATTTCACAGAAATGTACAGTCCATTTCCATATACTACATATTCATTTAGTGAACTCTACAATAAAACATGTTTCTTTCCTCTACACATCTGTATTCACCTCAAGTATCCTTATTGTGACATGTCCTGGTTTTGTTTAGACAGCTAGCCAGAAAGCTGAGCACTACATGATTGCATGTGAAACCTGAAATTCACAACTTCAGGATTAAGATGAGGCATGAGATCTGATTCAGGTACCTGAACTCATGCAGAAGAGAGTGTGGCTGTAAAGTTGAATTGAATGCCATAGTTTTAGCCAGCCATACCTGGCTGTAACAGAGGGCTACAGTAGAAGCCATTATACATGATCTGCCAACCTTTATGAATATAATTTATGCATGTGGAAAGCGTCTCACTGAAGCTTATGAGCAAGGGTTTATTATTGTACATGAAAACAGTGGATTTGTAACAAATAGATATATATATATTCTGTGAGGATGCTAGATATTTTAACATGGAATAGTACAAGTTAACAAAAAAAAAAAAAAAAAAAAATCAGGAATAGACAAGAATCATAGAATCATAGAGTTTCCCGAGTTGGAAGGGACCCACAAGGATCATCACCTTCAGTTGATTCAAGCTGACAAGTAATCAAAAAAATTATGTGTCATTTTTGTTTCCACGTGAAGTAGAAACATTCCTGTGCTCTCTTTTTAGGAAAATTGTGGCCAGAGATTTTCACTTTATCTTCTTATCATGTATCATGGCTGCAAGGAATCAGCATAAATTAGCACTTGGACACTACATTCATGTCCTCAAACGTGATAACATTGTTTTTCATATCATTTCTCTCAGGTCTCTTATAAGTATTTTGTAATAGTCCATCTAGAATTAACAGTTTTTCAATTTCTCGTTTACTTGTTAAAGCTCTTGTCCTGTTGTAGGAAAAAGATATTATCACCCCCTCCCCCCCCCAAAAAAAAGAATAAATATACTTTTCCTTGTTACTTTTTCAAACCTCAGAGATGAAAGATCAAAAGATCTAGAAACAAACAAGGCTGTATTTTAAAGTGCTTAATTTCCATACTCTCATTCGCCCACTTTCACAGCAACTGAGAGACTAGAAAGGATTTTTTCTTTAAATTCAATGCTAAATGTAATGACTGCCATGTTACAGTGAGGTGACAGGGAACCTCATGTTCTCCCCAGAGTTGGCCTAGGGATATCCTCTTGCACATAGATAAAAAATGAAGAAGAAAAACTAAAATGCAAATAACTATCACCCTGTCCCAAGTATATAGATTTTGTTTGAAGCTGTTGAAATGAAGAATATATTATATGGTTTAAGTCAAAACATAATAAAGTAAGCATAATCTTTCTAGAAAAAGTAAAAGGCACTGGGTCAAACTCTGTTACTTTATCTCTAATGACAGTCCCCTGTTAATGTTACGCTGGTCTGATTTTTTTATTCATGCTGCAAAGTCCCAAAGTTTTAGATATATAATTGAAAACCCTTCCACTATATGAAAGAGCTATTACCATGGTTCACATTTCTGCTTCTGCCTGAACTGCTACTTTGCTGACCTCCATGCCTGTATTTACGCTTTCTTCACATCTTTCCTGTTTAGTTGTAAGGACAACCCCAAGAAAAAGTAAGATATAAGAATATTATACGGATTTTTTTTTTTTATGGGTATCTCTCCTTCAAGTACTAAGCATTGGCTTTGGTAGTCAACAGGAAGAGCTGTTACAGTTTGTATGATTTAGAGACTTAAAGAGGGCAGTTCTCTTCCCCTCTGAGTCTGAGATTGGAAGTATCCCATGTCCCCACAAAAACAAGTCATCTAATTCCCCACTAAATAAATGTTGATTCCTCTCAGTAATGCATTGTATTTTAATGAAATATCTTTTCCTTTGTTCTTCAAAAAGGGTAATTAGTAGGAGAAATTAAATTCTATCTAGAGAGAGAGGAAGAGAGAGGTCTTGAAGCCAAAGGAAAAATGCTGCATACTCCCAGAAAAACACATATTAATAACAACATAGCTAACAATGAGTTCATATCACTAACAGTGCAACAGCACTCATCTCATCTGTAAATACAGGATTTCTTCAGAGACAGTGTGGAAAAGGACACATTTGCTCCATCAGAGTTCCTCCAAATGTCAGCACAGTGTTGAGACCACAGGAGCTGGACAGCTTGTGCATTGGCAGTGCAACGGCTTCTCTCTGGGAGCCGAACTTCACTTTCATGATGTCACAATTGCAGTCATGTAACTTTTAGTGAGGTAACAATTCTAATTGATTTTCTCCCTTTCTAGCTAAGGATGGAGGTACTGCTCGAGGTGCCATCTGATGCCATAGCACCAAGAAGAGTCCACTCTTGGGTACAGCATAGGGCTCCACACTTAGGCTCAGATGACTTAATTGTATTAGACTATCTACAAGAGCTTACAAACTTGAGACATTTCATCTCCCTCTGATTATGTTTCCTCTTAAATACCCTTCCATTGTTTGCCTTATAAATGTCATGGAAGGTCAAACAATGGATTTTTCAATTAAAGTGTTTTTGTTTGGTTGTTTTTTTGTTTCTTTGTTTTTGTGGGACATTTAATTTTGCGGAGAGGACTTTTTAAGAGAGAGAGAGAAAGAGAGAGGGAGAGAGAAGTTGTGCTACTTTTGAAATAACTTCAACAAAAAATTATTTGGATAATGTTTTTTCATCTCCAGGATGATATTTCTGGTCAAAATGGGAGAGGGAGTGAGTCCATAGACATGCCAAAAGGGATGGCACAGACTGTGGGAATGGGAGAACAAGATTCAAGTCTGTACTCTGATTTAGACTAAAGATTTTATCTTGAAAATTCCATGTCATAAAGTAATGAAAAGCTATTATAGAGTAGGGCTAACACTTAGTACTATTCAGACCACTTTTCTGGAGGTTTTGATTTTTTTTTCTCCCCCCTGGTTCTCCACATTTCCTTGTGATGTTCCCTGCTGTAACAATTAATGTAGCAGGCAACAAAACACCGTGACTCATGGGACTTTTTCTTCTCCTGTGGAAAAAGGATTGTCACAAACAGTAGTTTTTTCTTCTCTGCATTTCTCTGGTTACATATGTGAAATCTCTTACATTCTACCTCTCTACATTATTCGTTGCTCATTGATTTGATTTCTCTGCTGCTGTTTTATGAAATAAAGACTTTTTTTCTGAGAGATTCAAAACTTTGCAGTTAAGGCACTGGAATTGTTATGGATTTTGGCATTAGATATCCACAGTCTCTTCCAGTTTCCTAATGTTAAGAATAATCTAAATTTAGCATGGTTTATAGCATTTTTATATAAAATTATAGCAGAAATTCTAAATATTCTTCCCTTCTTCCCTTGCCAGAAATTCAAAGGTTAATCATCAAAAGTTCAATGGATTCCTAATTTTATTTTTATTGTTATTTTTATGAGATGTTTTAGTTCACTATTGCTTTATCTTCTCCTTAAGAAATTTTAAACTCATTTAACACTACTCCTGAGGTAAGGCCAGTCAGATTGGTCTTTCTGTCCATCATAGAATTATCCAGAGATATTAGAAATCACTTATGATGAAATTAACACTGGCTTCTCCCTTATTCACCTGAATTTCTGTGATTGGGATGTTTCCCCCATTTTTTCCCCTTATCTAGTTCTTTGGCCTCATTGGAGATATGCTGATTGTCAAAGATACTTAGCTTTTTTATCAACTCACATTTTATTTTTACCTACTTTTATATTATTATCATTTCCAGACCCCCTCCCTTCAAGTTGATCCTCTCATATTTCCTCAACACTTGTGTTTCAGAGGAAGGCACAAGGAGGACAGGGCAGCTGAAGGCATGATCTCTTTGGACACCGAGGGTGCTCGTTAACACCCCCTGCAAGGGAGTGCCCAGTGGAGCAGGAAGCACAGTCATCGTGCTTCCTCGTGCAGTTATCCTCGGGAAACATACAGTTATACTGGAGGGAATTTGGTTGCTGGTTTTGGAGTTAAAGAGTCAGAGAGCTGAGATGCACACTTCTAGCCAAAGTGACCTGCAGTTCAGGGATTTCAGAGCCAGAGATGGTAGGTTTGTTTTAACAGACCTTAATATTATTTCCATGGGTTTCACTAACCACAAATATACTACTACACAGCATCTGCAATGATCTCCACAAAGGCTTTACATGTACAATTAAGTATTTCCATTAGTATGCTTTAACCATGACAACCGATCTTTTGATTTAATGTCTCACTAGTTTTTATACTGAGACAGCATAAATCTTCCCTCGATCATATTGGCTGTGTTATGTATGAATTATTAGACTTTTAGCACATACACTACTACATGTTATATCTCTTTTCAGGCTGAAAAGCTTTTTCAGTGCTCCTGATGAAATTTCTACATTTCTTTGTCAATATCTTCACCTATATCTTCGTCCCTGTTTCTCTCCTAATTTTATTTATTTTCTTTTTTTTTGATGTGAAAAAAACAGAACTGAACATAATATTCAAGGGGCAAGGGAAACAATAATCTGTAGCCTTCTTGGATGCTGATGACTTGCTGATGTTAAAAAAACTTAAGCTAATGAGTACAGAAAGAAAGTTGAGGCAGAGGACTGACAGTCACAGTGATTTGCACACTGGGCTCTGAGGTTAGCAATGATTTCTCTGACTAGCAGGCTAATCTGTAAAACATGACAACAGGAACACTACCAACCAGTTCATTTTCAACAGGAATTAGCGCTGTCCCAAGGACAATGTCCAGGGAAGGGACGGTCTCAGTAAATGGAGGTTTCAGCATAATTTGGGCACAAGATCCAAAATGGCCTTACACAAAAGAAGGAAATATCCCTTCAAAGGCAATTGTCTCTACATGGAGTAAAGCATCTCTTGTCAGTTGGGAAAATATTTATATGAAACTGTAAGCAGAACTATTATTTCAGAATTCCAACCAGCTAAGGCAGATTTTTCCTGCCTTTTTTTTTTTTTTTTTTTTTTTTTCCCAAAGGCTCCAGAAGAGCTATAAGGGCTCTTATGCTTTGTTGGGTCAGTCCCTGCAAGCTCTGTCAAGGAAAATTCCTCTTTTCACACCTCCATCCTCATCATTGCAGAGCTATAAGAGCACGTCTCATACAGACACATACAGTAGTTGTCCTGAGGAATCCTCAGACAAGAGCCTTCCAAGAGGAGCTGAAGAAGAGCTGGGTCTGATGGGGACTGCAACTTGGCAGAGATGCCAAGCAACACATAAGTGCTGGAGGACTAACAGTAATCCACAGCCTGCTGCAGTCCTATGTTTTCTGGCAAGGCCAAAGACTGACTCTGAGTAGGCAGCACAATTGCTGATGCAGAGTGCTGAGGGTGGCAGGTCATGATATGTCCTTACAGTTCTCTTTCTGTCTTTCTTCCTTCTCCTATTTTAAATACTCAGGAGAAATTACAGCTTTAGAAATTTAAATCTAAATATTGTTAAGGTTGTAAGTTTATATCTTCCAAATTAAAAATTTATTTTTTCATCAGCAACATAATTTTACAAGGCAAAACTACAGGTAAATTGCATTTGCTGTTCCAAATTTTTGGTTCTGTTCTGCTTTGGTAAATACATAAACATTTTTGTTGTTGCATGAATGCTATCCATTGTACAGGGGGTCTATTCTGGTTGAGTTGAAATTATTTTCTGCAGTTTACCCTCTTCCATTTCTATTGCCTGACATTTTAAACTCAAAGGACCCAGCCTGGATTTATCATAGGACTGGCTGACATTTCTGTGTTGAAATGGTATTAGCCATCCTGGAGGTAAATGAGCATCAGGCCTCAAATGTAAGTGTGCCTGTGAGCATGAGAGTGGATTCTCAGGTGGCCTGTAGAAGCAGAACCATTTTCTTCAGTTTGGTTCATGCTTTCAATATTCTGATAGACCATTAACATTCACTGGAAGCCCTAACTAAACCCAAATCAAAAAATCCCAGACTTCTGAGGAGCTTTCCTCCTTCCTTATTGTTTTAATTGTTTGCAAATTTAAAACACTGAAAAAAACAGTAAACCGTGATAATTTAGTAAGATTTAGATGTAAACTACTGGAAAGAAACTGTAGAAGCTAGAGCTAATACATCAAACCTGTCACTGTCAAAGGTATTGAGAAAAGCATAGGAAAATGTCTTGTCCAAAACTGATAGGTATTTATTTTTAAAGACTAAAATATTCCTGGGATTCCAGTGAGAATAAAAAGCATCAAAAATATCTGTTGCAAATCTATATGGTACCAGAAACAAGGCAATCATACACATAAAACCGTGAATTGCAGCAGATGTAATTCTCTGGAAGTGCAGGAATATCAGTTTCAGAGCTCTTTTCCTGCTTGATCTCTTCAATTTGTATAGACACATGGCTCCAAATGATCTGACATCCTAGTCTCCATACCATAAACAGGGATATGCTGCAAAGAAGTCACACGTTTTTTCAGATAGATAGAGATGTATGCCATTATGAAAAGTATCAGGGCCAACTCCAGTGTTGATCCCTTATGAAAACTTTTTTTTTTTTTTTTTTTTTTGTCCTGAAAAATTCCCATCAGCATTGGTCATGAATTCCATAAGGTTTTGTTGTTGTTGTTTTGCCTAGTTTTCTGGGTTTGCCTAATGCATTTACCGATAATCACCAACACAATCACAACAAACTATCCCATCCCACAATGAATAGCTTCTTACTGATATTTCTTCTCCAGTGGAAATCTCTGCTTTCCCCCCCAAATCATTTTTTTTTTTTTCCTGATAGCATCTAGTGCCTTTTTAATAAATGTTGGGTCACAGTTAAATAATTGCTTACCCAATTTGTGACTACGCGAAAGAATGTACTGAAAAGCCTTTACCTTTAAAGAACAAATTCCACAGACAGAGATAGGAATAAAAGATAGGTGGAATATCAACCAAAAAGATGGGCACGCCATGGATCTCAAAGCAGTGAACACAATATGTTCATTTATTACTTTTCTGAGCATAAAATACCTGGTGTGTTCCCACATACACCTTCAAGTATGTGATTCTTGTGTTTTATATACTCTCATATTATTGCCTCAAAAGAAGAATATATAAACAGCAAAATACATGCATTACTTCAGTAACAACTTTGGAGGCCCAGTAATACCAGAACAACAACACAGAGCAGCTGTGAAACCTGTGACCTATTTTAAGCAATTAGTGCAGTTAAGTCAGAGTAGTCAGTCTCTCAATCAGTACCTACTGGCTTCAGGATGGTACAGTAGTTCTGCAAGGTGCAGACCATAATAACCTCCCCTACAAGGCCACGAGGTGAAGGAGACATTAAGCTATCAAGGGACAGTTCCCCAGGTGTACAACTTCCTCTGGTGAAGCCTTACCAGCTCTGAAGTCAACCATAACATATCTCAGAGCCTCAGTCTGAAGAGCTGCTGCTGTGCCTCTCGCAGACTGAGGCTAGTGAGGAAGGTGTGGTTGTCTTCAGTGCCTTTGCCAAGGGGATTTTTTCTGATTGGATTAGAGGCATTTCACCTTCATTATACATCATTGCCAGCCTTCCATCCAGTGTAGAGGAATGGAAGAGGAAATTTGGGTTTCAGCTGTGAGAACATAGGAGTGCCTGTGGGAGAACTTGGGGGCAAGTACACTGAGCATGGAGAGCAGGAGCTGAAGTGGCATTATTTGACTTTCCTATTCAAAGTTTTTATCATTTGACTTTCCTATACAAGGATAGGAGGAACTTAATTTTGTGGGCTTTTTAATACTCTCATTTTAAGCCAAATCCTAATGTCCTCAAAGTGGAGCTGCCTTCTCAGCTGAATCAGATTTATGTTAGCATAAAGCTCTCTTGGTTTCAGGGGAGCTAATCTCAGTTTACTTAAAGTGCTGTAAGTCAAAGGGAATATGGAAAAAGTACAGCTTCAAGTCAGGTTAATGGGAACGTGACCTGAGTGAGGGCCAAGTACAGTGGCCACTAGTGTGCACTGAAAAAAGGACCTTCATCTTCAGAAAGAGTTGCCAAAAGCCTACGCCTTTTTCCTTTGCAGTCTTTGACCTCACCAGAGTGCCTTAATTTATGTTTCTGTCCATTTCCACTCTGCTGCTAATTTTAAGCTGCCTTTCCATGTCTCTCTGTATATGAAATTACTATATGATCTCTCTTCTTTCTTCTCCCCTCCTCCCCACCCCATTTCCTCCCAACCCTTATATCCTAGAGATAGATATCCTGTAGGAGATCCAAGTTACAGTGTTCATCCGTCTGGTCCCATGCTGAAGAGTTGTTTGGAAGGGCTGTTCTGGTTGTTATTCTCCCCTGGAGGATGGTACAAGAGCACTGTCTTGATGTTGGAGAAAGAGTGACATAAACTAGCACACAAGGATGATATTTAATGCAACGTGGAAAGAATTACAGATGGAATATCGTGGCCATAAAGTTTTAAAGATGAAGCTGCAACTGGATAGCCTGACTCAATGAATCACTGAAAAGTTTTCATACCTGTTTAAATGTTGATAAAAAATCATATATAAATAGTTAAAAAATAGTTTCAAAGGGCTTGACAATTATGATTTTAAACTTACACAACAAAAGACCACAAAACCTCTTTCCTTGCAATGAAGTGTGATTTTGCTGAAGTGTCACATTTTCCTGTCACAAAAGAAGGACCATTTTCACAAATCAAAGAATTTTCAAATTATTTTTTCTCAGCTTTAATTGGAGATTAAGCAATAAAATATAGTTTTGGTAATATATATATATATAAGTCTAGTGAACAGCAGTTGGCAGTTGTATCATTAGTATTTTGTAACTGGAGAAGGGAGCTGTGGTTATGGCTCAAAACACCCTGGAAAATTTTCAGTATGAATTATGCCAGAAATATCACATGGAGGAAAATCCTTCATTACCTCTATACCTCCCCCTTCTATTGAGAACTGTAATTACAAGCTTCTTATTGAGTAATATTATAGAGACACCTACTTGCCCTGCTGTACTTAAGGGTTTGTCAATGCTTCCACAATAAACCTCTCCTTTTAGGGGTTCACATGACTATAAAATTTTGCTCTGGAGTGAAACTTGGCATAAGATCATAGTAAAAAAGCATGTTTTCTCATAATTAGATTTTCTTCAAATTTGATCATAGAAAAAAAAAAGGAATAAATATTTCAAAATATATAGCCCATACGTTTTTAAATTTTCATTCACATTACTGTAAAAGAAGGAAAGAGGAAGGAAGGAAAAGAAAGAAAAAGAAAGAAAGAAAGAAAGAAAGAAAGAAAGAAAGAAAGAAAGAAAGAAAGAAAGAAA
>CM021699.1:22928553-22991559 GCA_011074415.1 Stictonetta naevosa
AAAGAAAGAAAGAAAGAAAGAAAGAAAGAAAGAAAGAAAGAAAGAAACCTAACAAATATTTTAACATTCCGAATCCAGTTCAGTACATAAAGAGCAAAGACATTCAACATTAAAGCTGGAGTTGCAATGGTCTCTAAACAGTGGGTGATCTGTCATTCTGTATGGGCTGGCTACAAAGGTGTGAGTTAAGTATGGAGTTACAGTCTTAATTCTGAATTTCCTTACCTTAGTAAGTTTAAGACAGATGCTTAATGCTCTTTGAATGTAGTGGTTTATATACTTTTACTTTGAATGTAGTTTTTGGACATCATACCCAGAACTGTTTTGAAAGTCTTTCCCCAGAGGTAGGAAAATGAAAGTATGCTGTCATTTCCCACTGCTCCCTCAAAGGAGGGGTTTTGTTTGCTGTTCTGGATTACTGTTCTGTTTTTTTCCCCCCTCAATCCAATCCTGTAAACAGCCCCATTAATGTACATATAAACTTTTTTTTTTTTTTTTTATGGTGAAGACATGAAGTGTCAATGCTACTTTCTGTAATCCAATGACATTAAAAATATGATATTTCTTCACAATTTTCTGAGTGTGTGTGCGCGCGCGCTGTATGGACATTTTGAAAATTTGCTTAAAGGTATTCTGGAAGCTGTGGAAAAAAAAAAAAAAAAATCTTTTTTTTTTTTTTTTTTTTCCCCCCTGTTGGCACTCAGAGAGTGATTTTATAAGTGGTTTCAAAATAAACCACATTTTGCTGAATCAATAGCTTTCATGTGTATGGTAAAACCATCATTAAAGGCCATGTTTCAACCCTGAGTTACGTTTAGCTGGTTGGAAAATATTTTTCTAATCTTAATTAACTCTTCCTAATATTGTTGAAAGGCATGTGTGTATGTCAAGAAACATTTACATTATCTACCAAAATAAATAAATAAATAAATGGCTGTAATATTTTCTGTTTCAGTGCTGATTGGTGTCTTAGAGTGCATTGAGAGCTTGCTTAAAATATACATACTAATTAGAAATGTTTATAGTGATAGTTTCTTGAGTAAATAAAAATATCTACCTTCTTTACATAAGAATTATCGTAAGAACAATTAATTGAGTGTCTAATCCAGAATTTGTTAAAGTCTATCAGGGTACTGATCTAAAGTCTACAAGGACAATAACACAGCATCCAGACACTAGCAATAGAAACATATGCTCAAATCTAAGTGTCCAAATAGCAGAAATAATGTCAGCTTCTAGCACCTTTGAAGCTAGCTGTTCTTAACCCTTACCCAACATGCAGATCTTTGCACAATGAAGGTCCGAGTGATTTTTCACTATTTCTCTTTGGGTCATACCGCCAAGGTTGTATTTGTTTCCAGAATCGTTCTGAAAGATCTCGTGACACAGCAACACCTAATTCTCTTGTTAATTCTGTTCAGTAGTGATTGCATTAGCTGCAGATAATTTTCACACTTTTTTTTTTTTTTTAACTGCTCATCTTTTCCTTTTTCTTTCTTTCTCTATTTTTTTTTTTTTATCCTCTTTCTAGGCTGACTTTTTCCAGCTGCTCTCAAGTCCAGTGGGTAAATATTGGAACATTTGAGTCAAATCCGTTTAACCACTTTTACATCATTGACAAAGCCTGCTGAAGCCAATGGAAAGATGCCTGCTGACTACAATATTCTTTGGATCACACACTTGCTGTGGGAAATAGAGGTTCTTTTCCTTTTGCTGTTTAAATTCAGATACTCTTCACCATCATGAGCTATAAATTATCCAGGAGGAATTTTTGTTAGCACAGAATTTATAATCACCACAGGCAGCTATTCTCTTCCCAACAGCGACACTTCTGGACCTACCTCACTTTTTTTCTCTGTAACACCAATGTCATTTATACATCTGTATACATCGTATACATTTAAGAACTACTCCAAGAGTAGTTCTGATGCTTTAAAAATACAAATGTATTTGGAAAACTAGATAGAATCAAAGAAGAGGAGAAGGAAGAGGCAGGCCATTTACTTTCTTATGCACACTTTGCCTTAGCAGAATGATTAAATACCTGTACCACCTGAGGGTAGTTTTTCTTTCTGTAGATTACCCTTCATTGGACAATTCAATAAATTTGGAAAAATATTGAAAAAAAAGCAAATGAGAATGATACTATAGTCTAAGGGTTAACACACCCCAAATACAAAGAGAGCTCTAGCACATAATCCAGAAAAGAATATCAAATAAAACTAAATGGAAGGCTGTCACTAATGAACACCTTCTAGCACCATCAGAGAGAATTTTCCAGGATGTGAAATGTACTGGGTGAAAGATAGAGCCTCTGGCTGTGGGACAGGGGAACCAACCACTCAAGCTACTGAGGACCACGCTTCATCTTGCTTCTGTTTCTTATCTATGCCCAAGAGACAATTGAAACTTCTTTCAGACTGAGATGAAAATCTAAGATAAAAACTTTACTGTTTTACATTGAAAAGGAAAAGGAAAAGGAAAACCTTCCTTTGAATCTTATACAACTTTAAAAATGATTTTTGGTCAGTCAAAATACTCCCAAACAAGAACTCTTTGTTCTTTTTCTAAAGCAGAAGGCTATGGTAGGGGCTTTCCCACAGACATGTAGATGTAACAGGTTAGTTGTTAAAGTGCTAACCAGGTGCTTATTAAAAATATACCACTGCATTTAAAGAAGATGGACACATTGTCTGAAATACAAGGCTGAGACAGTGTCATGTAAAACACGTATCGCCAACCTCCCTGCTCACAGCACGTGGATTTGTTGGGGTCTGTCTCTGACTTCTACATTGCAATTCAGAAATGTCATTAAGCCACACCATGTCCAGAATTGCATGAAATGCACACTAGACTAATTGAAAGGAAAGCTGTTTTAAAAGACAAATTTTATTGAGATCAGGATGAAGAATTACTGAATGAACAAGGTAAATGAAAAACTGCGGATATTCAATCTGTCTTTTGTTGCATTTCTTTTGTTCAAACTATGTTATATAACACGTGACTGTTGTGGAAGAAGGAAAAGGAAGCATTTCCCTTATTGATTAATTCATGCAAAGAGTACTTTGATGCTTTTAGCTATCTGCTAATGTAGTCATAAGAGTGTTCATGGCATACCAACTGGATTTATCTTAGGCATTGTAATAAGACTTCGTACTGAAAAGCTACAAGATTTTTGTGTTTCCTATAAAAGCACATGTGTAATTCATTGGGAATTTTTTTGATTCAGCTGCTGACTAGAACAGAAGAGGAAGAAAAACATTCAAAATTGTGAACAACCCTTTAAACAGGAAGTATTTTTTTTTTCTGCTCATGCTGCTTTTTCAAACCAGAGAGAAAAGACCAGATAACTTCTTTAAAAAACACTTTCTCACAATCAGATTTGTTTTCAAGAGTTAAGACAATAATAGGAAAATATTTGTAACAAAAAGGCAAGATAAAGAAGTGAAATAACCTGAAAGCAAAGAGAAAAAAAAAAAAAAAAAAAAAAAAAAAGTGATAATATATATTCTCTTAAGCAGGTGTTAGTCAGAGATAAGAGGAGAAGACAAGAATAAAACTAAAATAAAAGTGTTCCTGTACCATGCCCTGTGATTGCAAGTGGTCAAGAGATCAGACAACATGTAAATCATTTGCATTCTCTCATATCTGAAATACCACATGTGGACGGAATTGGGGGGGGGGGGGGGGAGGGAGGCGGAGAAAGGGGACAAAAGTTTGTCTTGCAGGATGTAGAGTCCCTGTTTCTTTTCAGGTATGAGTGTTTCTGCCAGATGTTGAGTCTTCCTGAGGTTTCCACAGTACAGAAGAGAGAAGTTCCTTCAGCTGGGTATGCACACTGCAGCCAGGATTACTGCCATGGAGCTATGTTGATCTAGAGCAACAGAGGATCTGACTTCTGTTGCTGTGAATGACTTCCTAATTTACAGATATACAGATAAGACTAAGATTGATAAAGAGTGAGAGGAAAGGAAGAAACCATTCCAATATGTGAGGATGGAAAACCTATGGTACCTAGACTTTATCTTTACCAGGAAAAGGTGTTAGGTGTGTTTTGCACAGCTTGGCAGCTATGGTGTTCATTATCTCTGTTATTTGCCTATAGGGCAATTACAACACCAATGGCTTTCTGTGCTCCTGTCAGCTAGAAAGCATTAGAATAGTTAAAAGATGGAGCAACATCTGAGCTTGCACCTGTGTTTAATTAGCTGGTCTGGAAATAGGAGTGTGAAATCAAGCTGCTCCAGAACATGTAGGGAGAAGTGCTTGAAACCTGGGTAGGTGCCTAATTCTTTCTCTTATTTTTGGAAATTCCTTTTCTATGACTGATTAAAATGAAATAGGTCATTTAGAAAATTCAATCATTGTTGATGTTCTTTACTGTGGAGCATTAAATGCAGCTCCAGACTAGGCATGTCTCATTAGCTTTGTTCCTTAAGATCATCTTAATTGACACTGATGGTGTCAAACAGTCATATTTCACATGCACACAGCATAGATACCTACTAGCAATGAATTTTGGTGATCCTGGATCAGCTTGCGTATCCAGCAACCTTAACCAGAGCCTCCAGAAACTGAATGATGCCTCTTTTGAAGTCTTGCAGTGTTTATCAGCAGAGAGCCTAATTACTGTTGTGATGATTTGTTTATACCTAATGAGTTCCTGAAAGTAGAAACCCACCCATGTAAAGTTCTGCTGTCAGTAAAGCCCATGTTTCCAGGGCAATAGCAAAACGAATATTTTGGGGAAAAAAAGGACTAGCAGCTAAAAAAGCAGCTAAAGGAAGTCTTCCAAAACCAAGAGGAGAGGTTGGCTTGGGCATCAAGCTGGCTGTAGCATAGGATTTACAGCAGAATACTGTTACCAGGGGAGTGGATATTTAGTGCCAGCACATCCAGACTAACCTGGCAATAGCAAGAACGGTAGCTCAGGCAATAGAGAGGACAGCACAGCCCTCAGTGAAAGAGCAACATGTATCTGAATCTTATTAGGAGAATGGCAGATCTGGGATGGGCTCCCTAGCTTAAAGAGCTGTACCAGTGCACTGAATTTTGAATTTTCAGAGGTAACCACTGTAGTGTTGGAACATGTCTGTGCAGTTTCTTTGTCCTGACCTGGAGAAGAGCTGATGGCCATAGCAATCCCACAGCTGGCTTGGCAGGCTGCAGACCCCTCCTGGCACCAGCTGATTTCTGCAAGGTGAAATCACCACACAGGCCACTCGCTGCCAGGAGTTGTGCTACAGCCACCTCCATCCTGGCCTGGGGGCCTAGGCTGAGGCTGCAAGCAGGAGAGCTACCCAGGGAAAATGGGCACTCTCACCTTCAGCATACAGATGCCAAGTATGCTTCAGCCTTTGTACCTGGCTATCATTTATCTTTTGCCTTTACTGCCCTTTGATCTGGTAAATATATAAAATGCTTTTCTGAGGAAAAACATTAGTTTGGTTGTTATATCTTTTATAACACAGTTGTCTCTTATCTGTAGTTTTGAAGAAATTATGCAGGTGGAAGTGGAATGTAGCTAATTAGGTTTGTATAATTTATAGCTATATTTAAAGCTATAAACGCCTAGGTTATTGCTAAAATGAAATGAATTTTAAATACCATGGCTCACCCCAACCCGATACAGGAAAAAAAAAAAAAAAAAAAGACTTCCAATAGGACCCTTTTCATGCCCTTTTCATGGAGTCTGTTGGGAACTGGAGAAGTCCTTCAAATATAAATAATAATCCTTTAATAATACTTTACCATTTAGGAACAATTGCCTTGTAAGAGACTCCTGGGTGACTAAGCTGTTTTCTGCTTTTGGGCGGCAACTGAGATATAGAAATCCTTTCCAGCTTTTCAAGCTCTATGTTAAAAAGCAGGAGGTCATTTTCCTCTCTGTCCTGTTTATTTATACTACTCTGATGGTTCTAAATCTTCTTTTCACTTGCATCCTAGCTTATTCCTTGTGAGGTTACTCATTAGCCCTCAACATTAGTCTATGTTTAAACCATGTCAAAACCAACCAAAAAAAAAATAAGTAAAAAAAATCAGCTTTCCCACTGATTTCACTGGGATGTAGATTAAATACTGGGAACTTAATGAGGGATGAGGATCTGTCCAGCAAAGTCAACTAACCACTTCAGGCTTGTCATTGAAACATAACTTCTTATTTACACTACACAATCATAATGGGCTGTCTCTTCTTCCCCAGTTTAGATGATAGTACTCTTAGATTTAATGAGCTGGGAGCACACTGCTGAAGAGGAAAACCACTCAGCTCTGCAACTGATCCTTCTGTTGCTCACTAAAGAGCCAAGTTTACTGCTTATGGGGCTACAAACCTGTCTTAAATGTTAATGCAGGTAGTGTGATATTCTGAGATTTTTTTCTTTGCTTTGCTCAGCTGAAACTGCGTAGGTTGGGTAACAATTGGTGAAGTAAACTCTGTAGTAAGTAACTTATTTTTACATCTACAGGTAGCCAAATAGAGAATCTTCATTATCCTCTCTCAGAAATTGTTTAAATAGTTTAAAGTCTTTTTCTCAAAGCCCTTACAATGGAACTTTTGTTTGATCACATTCAACCATGCTTCAGCTGTAGCTTTAAGCATTCATGACTCAGAAAAGAGTTTTTAAGTAATTTATGTCTCCTTTCCTACACAGTGTATGTTAATCAGGTTGCCACCTGCTTTTTTTGGTAAATGATTTACAGCCCTAGTGCATAGAATCACCTGCAGAATGTGAGTCACGGATAACATTCTCAAACCCTAAACCTCTGCAGGCATGTAAAGTACTGGGTGCCTCCTGCTTCTGGGGAGGTTTCAGTAGCCTTGTTGTTTTGCAGAGGTTTGTCTCACAGCAGGTCTTTTTGAAATATTTTTTTCTCAGGTGAGGTAAACTATTTCTACAAGAAAATACTAACCAGAAGGCATGCTCAAATTTTCAGGCAACAGGCAGACCTTTCCATATTACTTTGCTAAATCTAGTGAGGGACACATTCATAGACTTTACTAACCTTATTATTTACCAAAAAAAAAAAAAAAAATAGTAAATAATCAATCCCTTTAATGATCTGGAGATTAAGTCCTTTTGGCTTAATTTAAGTGTAAATTGTAGGTCTGGGATTTTATTTTATATTTTAACTTACAAGTGTACTTCACTGTAATAATATAAGAAGTAGAGACTTTTCCCTCCCACATGTGCTTCCCAGCTCCCACTGTTTTTGGCTGTCAGATGTGAAGCTCTTTCCTTTCAGTTTCCTAGTGTTGGGAACATTTCTTCTTTGGGCATGTTAGGAGAACAACAAAAGCAGGGCATTTTCTGAAAAGGACAACCTAGCAGCATCATTGCAAGATCCTACACATTCTCTCTTTTGTACCCAATTTTTCAGAAAAGATTTTTTTTTTCTATTTATTGGAAGAACTGGCTCCACACAGGGAAAAAAAAAAAATGTTAATGTGACCCATGTAACAATTTGGGAGGTTTTGATCACAGAGAGATGTCAGCCTGTTCAGTAGTATGTCAGTTACCATTTTAAAGTTCTTCAAGTATTTTAGTAAATTAAAACCAAAGGGAAAAAAAAAAAAAAAAAAAAAAAAAACACACACACACACAAGAACACTTCAGCATGAGATAGTAAGGGCAACTTAAACTCAAAAATATTCTTTACTCTTTTCTCTTTAGAAGAAATCTTTTATCTTTAGCAAGAGAAAAGTCTGTCTGACATTGTGTTAAATTATATTAAAGTTACTAACAGTAACATTATGAAGAAAAATATGTTAGCTGAGATGCACTAGAGTCTTCTTTTGGCTGCTAAGGTCTGAAGCAGATTCTCTGCAGAGAATGCAAACAAAATACATAAAAGGCAAGAGGAAGATTGAAAAGAAAGCTTCTATCTCAGGTTCAAGGTGTTGCACACCTGCTTAAGAGTGATTATCACAGCAAATGGTATTATAGTTGACTAAAATACAGCAAATGTTTACCATTGTGAGTTTTTATTTATTTATTTATTTATTTATTTATTAACATTACTCTGAGCAGTCAAGTGCCTATGACTGTAGGGTTACAAATGATGCAATCTGGACCAGATAAGCCGAAGTCTGTTAATTTACTTAGTTACCTAAGATAAACAAAACAACAACAATCCCCCCCCCCAAAAAAAATTAAAAATAAAGGAGAGAGATAGGAAAGACAAGGAATGAGGTGCAAAGCAATAATGTAAGTCTCACCTTCCAGTCAGATCAGGGCTTAGCTGAAACCAGCAACAATATCAGGATCATTTTAATACTCTCTGGCTTTCTTGGAGAGGCCCTCAAAGTCAGGTAGCAAAGAGCTCTTAGTTCTTCCTAGTGTTTTCTACAGTCCCACCCTCCTCTCATTTACTCTTTCAAGATTCACCAGTCATGAATACCTCCAGAAGGTATGGAAGTATAAGCTATTTTTCCATTGTCTTGTTGCATCTTTATGGTTTATTTCCACCACCCACTATTTTCATCTACACCAATGGTAGTTATGAGATGTACTCCTAAACAAGCTTTTCCTCTGGTTTTCCATTTTTGGCCATTTCCACTTGTCTAGCTGTAATTTTGAGCAGATGTATAGCTTTTGTATGCTTCCATACAGTTGTAAAGCACTATATATGATGACATTTAGCTCATTTGTTGGCCAACTGAAAAAAACAGGTACTGAACTGGGATGGGACTGACATGACTGATTTTTAACATGACATGATTCCTTCTAGACATATAGGAGACTTCCAAATGGCCTCTTAAACAACTCTGAAATTGCTCTCATGCTTTTGGGCAATGTGGCCCTGGCACTGCCTCCAAAAAGCATGAAGATGGTATTTAGCAAGGGTCATGACAAGTGTTAAGCGTTTCTTTTGCTAAATTAGACTTCCCTGAGCCTCAAAGCTGAGAAGTAAATTCTGAAATCGAATGTGGCAAAAACAATGAGAGAATTTTTCAGCAAGTGAATTACACTTTTAATATGCTGTTCTCTGCCAGTGGCTCCGAGGATGAAATAATTTTCTACCATATAGAACTGCTGCCTAGCGTCACATCCAGAAGCATGGGTAGATATCATTAAAAAAGACGTTGTTAAAGGACTGCTGTTAAGAATGCCAAATCAAGCAGTTAAGAAGTAAGAAATGCCAGCAATAAGACTGGCTTCCCAACAGCATTCCCGAGCATAATGATGTAGCTTTAATTACATGATGATAAAACCTACCCACTCCTCTTTTTTCTTTTTCTTTTTTTTTTTTTCTTTTTTTTTTTCTTTTTTCTTTTTTACTTGATCAATGCCTCATTCAGCTTTGTTCATCTTCATCAAACTCCTGTTGAGGTATTTGAAACTCTTTTACTTTAAATACCTCAGGAGTCCTTAAATGATATATTTGTTTGATTTTTTTTTATTATTTTTTTTCACTATAAAAAGTAAAACAAACAAAAAAGGTGAAAGCCTTTTCCAACAATTCCCCACCATTTATGTGAAGATTGCATTTCATATTGATTTCCTGCTAATGTTTTCAATAGCATTTATCATGATATCTCAATGCTTAGCACATCCTCAGGAACAGAAAAAACAACAAACTAGTTCTTTCAATCATATTAAGGAGAGATCATAATTCATATGCATAAGCAGGAAGAGTTAAGACTTCATACATTTTCATTTCCTAACTTCCAAGTACTTGGCTTGGCAACCTTAAATTATTTTTAACATAATAGAATGCTCTTGACATTAATAATAATAATAAATTCAAGTAATATTATGGGACATTTTCATAGAGTCTCTTCAATTCCTGGAAGATCACCTTGCCAAACTTTAAGTTCTTTCTTCAGCCCCCAGTGTTGCTAGCTTTTGAAGGAGGAAGAAAATAGGTAAGCAATCTACATTTAGGAACAGCTTCCACTTCCCCCTTACAAACTTATTTCTATAGTTCTATTTTACAAGCTTACCTGCTCTGCGACCACCCATTCTTTTCCTGCTAGTGCAACAGTCATTCTATACAAGGAGAATCACTCATGGCAAATCAGATACTTAAATTAGATACTGTAGTCAGATTAAAATCTGACTACAACAGAATAAGGAATTAGAGGAAATAAAGGCTAGTAACCAACAGTCTAGTTACCATTCTATCCCTTCTTATAACTCTTGTCGCATGGCAGTTAAAATATAAATTTTAAACTGCAACCTACAATATATTACCCCTACTGAATACAAAGACAAACTGTTTTATTTTCATGGTTTATGACATTACCACCACAACTTATTTACCATGGCATAAAGTTTGCATGTAACTTCCAAGTACCCTATCTGAATCTGAAAACATATGTTCAACTTAAAACACTTCTTAACTTCAAAAGGAAATTCATTCAGAAATCTCTTAACGATTAGTTTGTGCTTTTTTAAAAAAAAATAAAAATAAAAAAAGCTGCCACATTTTCATAGGTATTATATAAATATGGATGTGTAGAAAATTTATAAGCAGATTCTTATATTCTTCTACATGATATTGTAACTTGAAAATATCATAAGAAATTGCTATAAGTATTAGTAACAGTACTGATGGATACATAATTCAAAGGGAAGCAGTTTTCACTTACTTGCATAGAAAACGTCCTGGTGGGGTCGTCACCCTCTTTCCCACACAGAACAAATAGACATTGTTGTATACGTGAAACATCTAAATGCTAATGCCTCAAGCACAACTAAGGGTTCAGTGAATTGCAAGCTATTTATCACTGCTGAATTCTGTACAAGTGGAATTTATTGCCTCCAGGCCTTCAACTGACCAAACAATGAATAAAATAAGAAAGAAATTCTGCTGAATATGCATCTCTGCGCAAGTTACTTCTCATGTGTTAATTCTGTAAGTAAAGTGTTCTTTTTAAAAACCTTGCAGTGGGTAAATTGTTTGTTGTATCCACTTCCATTTTTCTTAATTTTTACGTGTGTTAGTTGACATTTTTCTCCATTCTTTTAAGAGCTGAGCTAGTTTATATAGGAAACAGTGTCTGCTTATCTTATGTCTTTCTAAATTATTATTTTTTTCATAATTATAATTTCAGAGTTGCACAGCTGAAATCATAGGTATTGTTCTGTTGAATCCCACTGCATGGCATCTATAGTTCCTTTTCACTGCCTCTTTTCTTCTTTTGCTCACCCATACACTTCATTTCTTCTTTTATATGTTTCAAGGGCATCTAGTTTCTTGGGAAAGACCTTAGGAAGTACACTGTAACTAGCTGCACTGCCTACAGGACAGTTGTATTGCCAGGCCCAATCACTGTTAGTGGAAGACAGTTATAATTGTCAGTAACTATCATGTAGTTTCTTCAGAGGTCACCATTATTCATGTGTTGTTTTTCTTGGATCATTTTTGCAGTACTGCACTAGCTTTCACATACTACTATATATTCTTCTTTGAGTGTGTGTTAAGCAAATATTTACTCAGAAGTATCATTTACTTGATTCAGAAAGTGTGCTTTATGAAGGCTCAGAGGGAAGGTTTTCACTGTTTTAGCATATTCCATCTTCTTAAATTCATCAACAATAAAAGAGTAACTCACTGTATTTTGTATGTATATTAAGGCTGAGTGAATCTGATCTGTTCATTATCAAGTCCATGCAAGTGAACATAGATTTAAAGCATTCTTGAGTTTTGCAGCTGAAGAATATATTTGAAAGTTAATTGGTCTCCAGTTACATCCATATTGTCATGGTTGTAGCTCCACACATGACTCCAGGATCCCCAGCCAACCATACATCTTCAGATGACTCATGCTTTGACTAGCTTGGAGTGAGCCAGCTGGTTTTCCAAGGAGGAAAACACAGATGCATAATAAATGGTAGCTTATAGCCCAAGTTGATCCCTACAGGCAATATGGACGCAGCTGGCTCTGGGTAATTTGGACTTCAAACTAAATGAGAATGAAACTACCAAACGCTTTGCAGTTGCACCCTCTGTGACTGTGTTCATCTATGAAATTGATATAACTATTCTTTTTTTATTTTATTTTATTTTTTTTCCCTCACATTTCCCATCTTGCTTTTGAAAGCTGTTTCACATCATTTCTGTAAATTAATCAGGATAATTGGACCCTTATCTCAAGAGCATGGAATTAATTGTATTCACTAGAATCATCTTGCAACGGTGATAAAACATAGTGGGAAAGAAGAAGAAATAAGAAATATATTTGGCTATAGGTGAGCAGTGTACAGAAACTGGTATTACAAATGACAAACATAGCCAAAGTAGTAGCTTAACTTGCAAATACACAGAAGAATGTGTATGATGTATTAAAAATGTTTGTACGATGGCAGGATGAATGCCTGGGTGTTCAACTGGTATGATTTTGCTCTGCAGGAGAGAAAGCAGAGTTTGTATAGAAAAATATAGAGACTCAGTCAATAAGTCTGAATCAAGGAGAGAAGTAGCCAGGACAGCTGTTCTCTGCAGAAAACAAGGTTGCTGAACTCTTCATCTCCATGGCCCTGCAGTAATGTGGGGTGAATGTCCCCGATCTGGGAATAAGAAGCTCTCACTCCAGGAAGGTGCTGATCCCAACAAACTTTCTGCTGGACCCTGAGCTCTAGTTTCTGACTGGTGTGGTATGAGTGGTTCCATCTCACATCCCCATTACAATCACATATTTTTTCAAATTCATTTTCCTAGGAGGTGGGAATGGTTTTCTGCAGCTAGTGGTTGACCACCTTCCACTAACTGCACATGAATTTCTGGCCCTTGGTGTGGTTTAGTGGGGCTTTAGTCTCTGCTGGTTGTTTTAAGCTATGCAGAAGGAGGGTTATCTTTGGGGTCATCAAAATTAATGTGTAAAGGATACCTTGTGGACAGCATCTTCACTTCTTTTATATAAGAATTGTGGGTCATGCTTCTGTTTCTCTGTGTCACTAACATTGAACCTCTATATAAAACATCTCCTCTATGTAAAACATTTTCTATCCTTCTTCCCTTGGTATTTTCTTAATTCCTTTGTATTAATTCCCCATTTATTTACTCCAAACCATCCAACTTCCAGGGGAGATAATGATATAATCAGACACTTCAAACATACCAACTTTCTGACCCACAGAATTATTTACAACACAAAACCACAATACATTTTGATGTTGCAGAGATTCCATGTCTACAGAGTTCTCCTTTGCAAGAGAAGGAGAACTAAGCCAAGGATGGGTATATAAACACATTCTGCCGTTTCTTCAGATGTGAAGTAACTGAACAGGAAGATTTTCCACAGAGGAGCCTACCAGCTGGGGCACGGAGAGGTTGTGGGTAGCAATCTGTGGGGGCACCTGGGTTTCAGCAGGGCTCTGATATTCT
The DNA here is from genome assembly GCA_011074415.1 of Stictonetta naevosa. Lineage (NCBI taxonomy): Eukaryota > Metazoa > Chordata > Aves > Anseriformes > Anatidae > Stictonetta > Stictonetta naevosa. Next base: position 22,941,886 of record CM021699.1, read on the forward strand.
CCCCAAAGGAGACTGGTACATCCCCTGAGGAAGAACACTGTTGTGCAACCCTGCCATGCTCTCATCTTTCCTAATGAAAGATCCATCTAATATGGCATCCTTGCAAAGGCTTCAGTGAATCTGAATTTTTGCAATGAAAAAATGGTTTGTTAGGAAATTCCTATCTACTTCTAATGAGGCTGAATATCAAAAAGTGATTCCAGAGCAATGATTGCATGCTCAGTGGACACAAACACATCTACTGATGTTTTTCAGTGTGGGAAATTGCAAAATTGTAATGCCATTGTCTATCTCACTCTCTCAAATGATTTCCAAAACAGCATAATTTCAGAGTTCCCTGCTATGCATGTATGTACAGTATGGTTGAAAGGGCAAGGCACTGAATGGCACTTTGCTGTTTTGAAATGCACAGTTCAATCTATGGGAAAACAGTATTTCCTTGGTGAATCAAGTGCAGTAAACAGACTGATCATGACAGCTCTATGAATAATAATGGTGATTTTATCGTGATGCTTTTGCTCCTGCTGGATATTATTATGCAAAGCTGTTCCACAGTTACTACTATTCAGTTGTTACTTACAGAAAAGATCAAAGGTTGCAAGTTCAGTACAGAAAATTTGGTCCCTTGCTTTTCTTATTTATTTCTGTATTTACAACAACTCTCAGTTTAACATCTCATACGGATATAATCCCTTACCCTCTTTCTGTGTGAAAGATTAAGGTTCAGGAGGAAGATAAGCAGAGATGTAACAAGGCATTGTAGCGCATGACAACTCCCTCTGAGGGTTTTTCCTTTTCTCTTCCCTCTCTCTTTCTCCAGTCTTCCAGTCACTTGATGTTAACCCAGAGATCTCCCTCCCTAGGCAACTATACGTTTGCCACCATTTAGCATTTTTTCCAAGTAACCTGCCCTCCTTGTCTCCTTGTCCTTGCTAGAAGATGCCAGGAGGCCAGAAAGGCTAATAAAATGCGCAGAAGGAGGACAGAGAGATGAAGAAGCAGCATGCAAAAAGGGAGATTTTAACATCACCACTTCTGAATCTTCTTTTTTGCAGATTCCTTCCCAGGTGCTCTGCCATTTTGCATTACCACTTCTCAGAGTGACGACAAACAAAATAAGAGGAATTCAGTTCATACCCTTCTCCTTTGTTAGTTGATAATTTGCATGGGTATCATGTCCACAGGGTCAAGGTCATGATGGTTCAGAACTAAGCCATCCTTTTTGTGCCTTGGACGTGTCTCTGGACTCCCTACACAGGCTTTCCATGTGGGAGCTTAATGTGTAAGAAGGTATTCAAAGGCAGTCAGTGGAGACAGCTGCTCTACAGAGATGAGGCCCTGCTGTGGAACAGACCGACATTAAAGTCCTTAGCCAAGCAGACCTTTTCAGCGTAGTGATTTTCTGCCTGAATATATTAGTTAAAAGTAATCAGATTCTAAAGTTATAAAGCTGTCATAAACGATCTTTGTTCATATGTAGTGCAAGAGCTGTACTGCTTGTGTAAGCAAAACCTAGAACAGTCCAGGAGAATACATGAGGTATAGATTGGGTTACGCATTCAAAAAGTGTGTCCAATAGACCATACCATAAAGGAGAGTAACTCCAGTATGTATATTTTCTTTCCACCAGTGTTAGTGTCTTACAAAGCACTTGTAACCTACAGATGTTTTATCTGATCTTACCTGGGAAGATGATCTGTTTTTGTCCAGTGTGCAAAAGGCAGCAGATAAGATGCCACTGTTGTTTTCAGCAAATGCCCTTTCTCAGTCTTGCCTATTTTTTCCTCTGTATACGGTTTGTGGCAATTATGCTGGAGGACAGGAAAGTGCCCATCAGAAGTCTTGGCTTGCAGGCTGACAGAAAGGAGGAAAGTGATGTCCCAGTGATCCCAGCAACTTCTGTTTTGTGCTGGAGAATTCCCCAAGCCCTGTGAGCACTCTCACACTGCCCTTGTATCCTGGAATGGTGAGTTCGAGAGCAACAATATCAAGACTGTTCATGATTTCCTAGCAGAGTGTATCCGAATTTCTGTCTGTATCTGCTAGAAAAAATGAAGGCAAGAAGTAAAATTTAGAATAATGACAAATGAAGTTCAAACTTAGTTCTTCCTATAATCATCTAGAAAGCTGCAGATTTGTGTCCTTTTCTTTTTTTTTTAACAGTAGAGTTTTTTTTAAAAAAAAAAAAAAAAAAAGATATTACAGTCAAATAAATATTAATGAGTAAGCCTAACCTTAAATGTATTCAATCCTGCTACTTAGGCATTTTTAAAGGTGTGTTACTCCAATCTATTTTTTTCTTTATGTATATAATTTATATGGGATTGTTATTGTTTTTCCTCTTTATGAATTTAATTCTTTCTCTTCTGCTTGCCAATTGTTGATTTTTGTTAGTGCAAACCCACACACAAAAAATCATTTATAGTTTGAATAAAGCACTGCACAGGATATATTGGGTCTTTCAGTGAATGTCACTGAAGTCTTTAGTATAAATATGTCTCCATCGTTGGAAAATCTATGAAAATGCATCATGGAATCTCTGAGCAATTTTATCCATTGATTTCTTTTTCTTTTGCCTCCTGCATATTCATACATATTTCTGGAATCTGTCACAGTACCAAACTTCAAAGAAAATTTAAAAAGAAAAGAAAAAAAAAGGAAAAGGAAAAGGAAAAAGAAAAGGAAAAAGAAAAAGACTAGCTTGATTCATGCAAAAAAAGGAGTTTCCCTTAAAACAAGACTGTATGGTATCAGTTAACCTAGGTAGTGTATTTCAATACTCAGGTCACTGCTGCCGTTTGTTAATTTATGCTATGGTTGTCACATTTTTCCTGGCAACATCTCCCAGTTGCTGTACTTTGGGGAATTAGGTTGCAGCAATGAAAACACTATGTGTCTGGTGCTGTGGCATGCCAAGGGAAATGAGATCATAGTTCAGCTGATGAATTTGTCCATGGGAATTCAGTGGGCACCTTCTGGAAACAAAAATTGCTAAGGTGTGTATAACCATGGGCAGAAAAGTAGATGTATGTCTACAAGAAGAAAATGGTAGTAAAGCGAATTCTGTTACAGAAAGGTATTAATTATATTGATTGTAAGGGCTGCTATTTTAAATATCCAGTGACTTATTTTGCCCCAGGTTGTTAGAAAGAATACTGTATGTTTTGCCTTCTGGTTGCAAGCCAAAAGTCTCTGAGGAGCATTTGCCTTGGAAGGCTTTTTCAGGTACTTTAAAGTAAAATTAGGGTGAGTCTTTGCTCAAAATTTTGACTGACACACAAACCACAATAGGCATGTTTTTGAAAGATGTACTTTTTAGCTCTGGGATGTGCTAAAATTTTCACATACAGTATTGATTTTAGTCAAAAGTGTTGACTCGTGTATCCAAAGGATAACAGACAATTGTAACACTTTGGGGCAGGAGTCACTATCCTAAATGTGTGACTTCTCACTTCAGGGAGATTCAGACCAAAAAAGCCACGCTCAAATTTAAGGATCATTGAGGTTTGCAATTAGAATAAAACCTGAGCTGCCAAACTCAGAGCCATCCTTATTTTGTGTGACTGTCTGGTATGTATGTAAAGTTGTCTGGCCCAAAAGGCCTACAGTGTAATAGTCAGAGGAAGACTGTTTTGGAGACTTAGTCCTTCTTTGATAATTATTAATCTCATGAAAAAAAAGAAAAAAAAAAAAAGAAAAAAAAAAAAGGTGGGTGTGGGGGTTAGGGAGCTCCACATAAAAGGTAATACAAAAACTGTTATTCTGTGACACCAGGCAAAGTTGTGAAAGGCATTGCCAACCCACCTCAGGAAAGAGCAGGGAAAAATATAATATTGGATTTCAAAGGATGATGAGAATCAGATATTTAGCTTAACTGATGTAAACTGTCAAGTCCATGACACTACAGTGATTGAACAACTGGTCCATCAGCCAGCAAGACATAACCCTTAGCAACCCTGAAGGAGAGGACTGATAAAGCAATATCAGTGAGGTGCTCATGAGGAATGGTAGATACTTGAAGAGCATAGTCCAGAAGAAGAAAAAAAAAAAAAAAAAAAAAGTCACAGAAGTGGCTAAAGCATGAATCTTGGAGAGGAAATGTGGGGTAGGGATTTTAGAAGTCAGGGGAAGGAGAAAGATACCACGTTGAGCTTTGCCTAAACTTTTGTGATCGTACCAGAAATACTTTCCTAATTCCCACAGGCCTTGCAGCAAGCCTGCCATGATTATCTCAGTGCATATGAACTTGCAAGGGAATGTCAAATTGACCCTGAGCTTGAGACCTGAAGGGGAACGGTGAAGCTGTCAGCAGCAATGGGCAGAGGAGGAAGAGTGGCAGGTTCAGATTAAAGAATTACCTGGGATCTTTCTGAGCTTCAGGTGACATGGAATCACCTTGAATATACCAAACTGTCAGTTCAACTCACCAGATGGAATAGAAATGGACAGGACAGGGAGGTGAAAATGTTCAGCCTGGGAATAATAGTAGAAAAGAAGATTAAAAAAACAAAAAAAAAAGAGGAGTCCGTGGTGGCTTTGAGAGTCCTGTGGACAAGGTAGAAGGGGATGTCTAAAAGATGCTGAAGAAGCAATAAACAAGGTAAACAGAGAGCCACAAGGGGGTACTGCCACAAAAGCCAAGCAAGAAGAGAGTGATCAAGGGTATCAGATTAGACAGGAAGGTCAAAGAGGACACAGAGATTCCCGTGTTAGCCAGAAAGAGGTCATTTGAGACCTTGGTGAATTAGTTTGAATGGGGAGGACTGGAGCCAGATTGCAATGAGTCAGAGGAAAGGAAATCAATGCAGTGGTCGTAAACAGGCCTTTCAAGTCACTTAGAAGTGAAAGGGAGAAGGGAGGACTGTGAGAAAAAGAAAAGCTGACCTATTTGCACTGGAAATCCACAAACAATGCACTGCTTATCCCTCTCCTTTCCTCAATGTATGAATTAGCTTATTTATTTATTTTTGTTTTCTGATGAATTCTGTTGTTATATTTATTTTGAAGATCAGAGACTTTTTCAGACTTCCTAATTTTAACAGTCAACCATTAATATATCTCAGGCACCTACCCAAGGAAATGCATATGTATAAGAGCCTGTACAGATTTCTGTCTCATATTTATTACTCAATCTCCATTTAACCATAGAGCTTCATTTGTTTTCTGCATGATCACTGCTTGTGTGATGTTTTGTACTGGATTTCATTGGTGCCAAACTAAAATTAAATTTGGTTGGTTTTAAATCCCTGGAAATCCTACAGACATGAAGTGAGTGATTGTGCTATAGAACACACTGTAGGCAAGCCTGGTTTACCCTGCTGTTTCTCCAAAAACATGTTTATTCCTTTCAAAGTATAGATTTGTCCTCCCCTACAAGGATTTTGCCAACCTGGCAACATCTGAAAAGTGTAAAAAGCATTTTGATAAAAATACAGCTGCTTAGGATTTAAATGTGTAATCCTCACGGGAAAAAAAAAAAAAAAAAAAAAAAAAAAAAAAAAAAAGCTCACAATGGGAAACATTTGAGAATTGCACAGGAATATGGACTAGTAATGCTCCTTTTCAAAGGCATTGCCTTTGGGGTCAGCAAGAACGTGTGCTCAGAATTAAAACAGATTAATAGGGTTAAGGATTCCCAGAACACATTTGAAGTGTTTGATTTTAAGACCATGGTTTTCAATTTCCACCTTTTGTTCATGATGCTTACTTAGACTTAACAGAGTGCACATCCCAAAGAGAAAAGACTCTCTGAATCACAGTTTGCCTTTAAAAGCATGGCTGAAGTAACAGTCATCCTGTACACCAGGCAGCCCTGCAGTCAGGCACTACAGGTCACTGGTGACCCACAGTGTCTTTCTGGGTGGTTTGTGAGAGATTTTAATCACAGGTTTTCCTTACAGAACTTACAGATGGATATGATGAGACAGTATCTGCAGCAATGCTTCTAGCTGTGCCCTGCTGGGTCCCCTTGCATGGATGTTAGCCTGGGATCTGGGAGTCCCAGATCTCCCTGTACCACGGCCAGGCTGCTCCCTGGCCCAAATACATCTATGATCTGCTGCACCATCTATGACCTGGACCCTCACAGACAAAACTTTGAGAGTAACTAGTGTGGGTTATAATGCATTTGTAAAATGAAAATCATTTTCAGAATATTCAGCTGAATATTCAGAGCAATAAAGTTTATTTGGCTTGATTTTTTTTCCCTTGATGTTTAAATCAGTACTTTCATCCATGTTAAATGAATATCATCTACAGCAGATTTAATTTCAAGTTGCAAATAAATAATCTAAGGGATTTAGCCCATTTTTCAAATAGTGAATTACTCTCACTTCAAATTTTGCAAATGTATTTTTGATTTGCAGATGTATGTGGAGCATTCTGCACAAATACATCTCCAGCTAGGCTATGCTCTGAAGCTGTATCCAGAGACTATTAATGTGGTTGGTCACCTACTTTTAATGGAAATGACACCCACAATTTAATGAAGTTTACAATTTAAAAAAGCAAGAAATTATTGCCTTTAACAACTAATGAACAACCTTGGTTGCACATGCATGCACACACCCATTTAAGCTCATCTACATTTGAATACAACGTTTTGGAATGAAGCTATCTGCTACATTTCTTGTAGGGCAAGCCCACTGAAAGACAGCCTCTTAAACCTGTGAACAAAACAGTAATTGTGGGCTACATTCACATATGATTTACACTGCTGTAATGTTACCGTGCTGAAGGTAAATGTGGTACTGTTTCAGCCCAGAAAAGCAGCTCACAGACTCTCTCCAGGTTCTGTAACACTCTCATTTTTTATTTATTATTATTATTATTATTATTTTTAAGTATGCATGCACCATATAGAATGTTCTTCTTTCCTTCTTTGTCTTTAATACTCCCTTGGGAACCAAACTCATTAGTGGTAAGTATACCACAAGTGAACACAGAAGATCTCAAGGATTATTTATGAAGTACCTGACAGTGATATTTATGTTCATTCTCCCTGGTGTATGCTATGTGCAAAATGCATATTTTCTACCTCAGCCAGGTGTTTTAGGTGTTTTTTACTAAATTATGCAGTACACTGTGAAGATTTTGAAAATTCACAAGTACTACAGGTATTTCCAGGATGTCTAACTAATAGCATCTGAACAAAATATTCATAATCTTACCAAGCATTCAAAAACATTCACACTTCTCTAGTCCCTACCTGATAGGCACTACTGTCCAAATATTCCCTGGAGAGTCAGCCCACAAATGTACAAGATTTTCACATCAGTACACACAGAAAAAAGCCACTAGAAATACTGCAGACTCTGGCTGTTCTCATTTTTTCATGTTTATTGGCTTTCTCACATCACCTTCTAATGCAACATCAACTTCTGAATGGCATTAGGCAAAGCAAGGGATCCTAAATTTTCGTTCTTCAATTGAGTACTAAGAACCTACAAAGTCTTAAGTTTTCATTGTGTTATCTCTGTAGCAAAGGGAAGAAATATACAGGAAAGGGACACATTTAAAATGGCACACTAGAAACAGGGGGATCCTTTGTGATTTTAATTATATATATATAATATCTAGTTATATATATATAACTGTAATCATCAAGCTACAAAATTCCTGTCCTGACTTTTCCATTAAAAATAAATGATTTGGGCCAATTTTGCTTGACAATTTGTTGACATACTTTAAAAAGTCTAATGGCATGTGTTCTCTCAGCAATTAGAGTATCCTGTTAATAGTGTTTCAGGATGTTGCAGCTCTGTGACATGACCTCAAACTCTTTGTGTAAACAGAAAGCACCAGCTGGAGTCAATGGTCATTTTGATGAACAATTATTGAAGAACCCTTTGAATCAGAATAAGGGGCAAGGAAAAATGGGGCAATGTGTCTGAGTGGGTGGCTGTTTTGTTATTGTGGTCAGAAGCTGAAGCAGGTTAGATAGAAAGTGTATTTAAATTAATTCTCAATACCATATGTACAATAGAGTTCCAAATGCAGTGCTGTGCTGCAGGGGAATGGAAATCCAGATTAACCTAAATTGGGGATAAAAAGGGGATCTTTATCCAGAAATGAATAATTTTATCACTTATTTTAATATAAAAACATTCAATCGGAGTGTTCATGCAGTCAAAACAATGTTTTTCCTAAAAGAAACAAATGCAAAACAGTTTTTAGGAATGAAAATAAATTGTGAAATTGTATGTAAATAATTTCAGATTGATTCCTGTTTCTTCTTCCATGAAGAATCACACATTGCATTATGCATATTAATACAATGTATTTTCACTAAATACAAAATAATATTGTGACAGAGAAAGGAATAAATTGAGTTGGAGATTTAGACTAAGGAGGGGGACTGAAAAGGTTTGAACAACTTTATTCAGACATTTCCTACCCTGTTGCATTTTAAATTAGTCAAGGCTCTCTGTCTTTTCCTCCCCTTTCTCTATGAAACATGATAGAGAATTATGGCATTTGGGGACAAATGTTGTTGAAAAGGCAGGGTGGCCACTTCTTTGAAGCCATGTCTTCTGACCATTTTGTTTATTTGTTTGTTTGTTGTTTTTTTGAATGGAGAGTTTACTTCTGCTAGGTATCCCAATAGCGTCATTTGTACCCTTTAAGAATGTCTCAGTTAGTCCAATATTAACTAAGATTTAGAGCTCATATGACTTTCATAAGTACCATATCCCTAATTACTCTGACAATTAAAGGAGAGTCCCATGCTTGTCTTAGTTGCACCTCCCTCTGGAATTTCTGCAGACAACAAATTTGAAAAGTATTTTGTTCTGGTAGTATATGGACTGGGTAATATAGTTAGCTTTAACCAACATATTAACATAAGTTTTGTATTGTTTTCCCCAATAGTTACATTTACTCTTAAATAAATTGAAAAGTTTTCTCTGGACACATTATCAGAAAGTGAAAGTAGAGCTACAAAGAACTTCAGTAGCCTGCCTATATAGTTATGAGAAATAGACTAGCTAAACTTGAGATTTTAATGCATACTACTTTGGTATTGCTTTGAAATTCATGGCAATGAGATGAGGGTTGTGGATAGTTTCAAGGATTATATCTAAATGGAGATTTCAGGAATGATCTGAAATCCCATTTCAGCAGCAATATATTCCTCTGCCCTATGTCCTCATCCCTAAGGTAAGAGGGCTGGGGCGGAGGAAGCTGAGGCAGCAGGTAGGATGGAGCTGCCGCCTCCCTGCTCAGAGAAGCTGGGTACAAAGACTGCAGAGCACACCATGTAATGTATCCACCCTCTGCTTATACACAACCAAGGGCTGCATCTTACAAAGAGAATAAACAAACAAACAAACAAATAAATAAATAAAACCATATATATAAAGGCATGAAAAAGATCCTGAAAGAATCTACTGCCAGCAGGGATTTCTGACATAGCCTCCAGCAATGTGACATACCAAACTAGGTCCTCAGATATTTACTATCTGATATGAATAACATCTTGATGATGTATGTAGTCCTCAAAGATTGTTGTCAATGACAGAGGAGTTAATGTGGCTCTGCACCTTATTTAAAACTCTGTAGCTTCTTTCTCTGACAGTGTACCGCTGGGCTCCCGATACTTTTGCTGTTTTATAAGAAAGGAATAATGCTGTTGTAGGACAAAAGAAAACCATATTTAAAAGGTATTTTCCTCACTAAATTCTGAAGCAATCACAGGCAATCTGAATCCAGAGACAGGGCTAAGATATATACCTTGGTCAGCAAGTAGGCTGTGTTTATATCCTAGAATATTCTTCTGTCCATCAAAATAATGACCAAAGAAACAGCATCTGTCATTCCCAAAGGATTCGTGATAATGATGATGGGCTGAAAGCAGCAGGCACTCCTTTTAAATCAAGCACCATCTTCTTGTACTGCCTTACAGCTGAACCTTAGTCCCAGGCACAGCTCAGACTGGGTCTGAGTTTTGAAGGGGGCCTCCTCTCTGGTCATCTGCCATGCTCAGGTCTTCCCATAAAAAGGAATAGGGATTTTAGACTTGAAATGAGCCATACCCTCAATGATCCTAGAGAACACACATGGTACACTCCCATTCCCTATTAAACTCCTGTATTCCACCATTTCTGAGAATTTTCTGCCTCTGCTTTGACAGCACTAAGTAGTCTAGAAATAAAGTGAAGTGGTCATCAATTGAACATAGTTGTCACTGTTGAAAGACTCTCCAATAAAAGTATCTAAAAGACTTCTCATGGGGTGGTGAGCAGCTCTTCAAAGAAAGGATGTATCTGTTTTTCTTCAGAGACTTCATTCAAAAAGCATAGCTAAAGAATAACTACAAAGCTCAGGTGAGGGTAATTTCTGATGTTGATATGCCAGAGCTATAAAAACGAGCAGTTGAGAGGAAAGGTAGAAGGTGAGTTCTTATACATAAAACAATAATTCCTGACCTTTAAAATATATTCTTTATGTAATGTTAAAGAAGAAAAACACATTTTAAGATTTTAGGATATCAGAAAATTGTTGATGGTTAGTGAAGGAGGAAAAAAAGGAATATTAAAGAACTACGGATCACTTTAACCTAGATCAATGCAAATGGGTGCTTCTTCTACTGTCACTTTTAAAGCCAAACTTTCTGCAGTGAAATTCAGCTTGCTGAATTCTTGCTTATTTTGCATTTTTTAACACTATACTCTATACAGTGCCTCTTACTATGAGGAAGTGAAATTTATTACAGTTTGCAGGAGTTTTATGACTTGGAACGGCAAAGTGGTTTAAAAGGAGTGAACATTTTAGTAAAGGTTTTTTGTTTGTTCGTTTGTTTTTTTCCTCAACTATGTTATCCAATTGTAAAATGGAAAAAACCACAGGTAAAAGGATTAGGCAAAACATGAATAACTGCCAATTTCCTTCTCGTTCTAGAGTAACACAATGTATCAAAGGTTTAAACCATTTCAGACAAGTTGTAAACCTCCTAGCAGTGTAGCATAAAAGAAGGCATTATTCAGCGTAAAGTGTTTGCAGATTTGTTACTTTTTAAAAGAACACAATGATGCCTGCAGAAATTATCCATGTCCACAGAGTCACATGAATGTGAAGAATGCGAAAAGAAGTAAGTCAAACTTTGAGGAAGTTTGGATCTGAAGATGGATTGAGCCCAAAATCTAGGCATGAGGGACTCTGCAAGGACCGGACTGTGATTATAAAGCTAAAATAGGGACTCCAGGCTCCTAAAACCATTGTGAATCACTCTAGACTCTGTGGTATCAATTGCTCCCAGATGTGGGTAATGCACTCCGATTTTCGAAGACTTTACCATGGATGCAGAACCCAGGTGCACATGGAGATCAGTGGGATCACTGAAACCAACTTCCCAAGTTCAGACCATAGCATTGATGGGGGCTGTGCTCCAGCTGGCCCACGTGCCGAGGGTGCAGGGCATCACTGCTGAGCTCTGTGGAAAGTTGGGTGATGTGAGGAGCAACAGGGGTGGCCTCTAACCATGCTTTGAGCTGAGAGATGACACAAGGTGCTGAGGGAGACCTGGAGAGTCCCAGTGAGAAGTCGTACATGTTTGCGGCGACCATGACCCAGCGTCTCAATTAGGCCACCGGCTACAACTGCATGCTGCAAGCCAGCTTGGAGAGTGAGCAAAGGTAGCTCACATCCACTCGAAAAATACCACGGAGACATAAGCCTCTGTAAAAAGGGGATGAATAACAACTCTGGCTGGTTGATCAAAAGCAATGGGATGCCTGAAGCTCCCAATCTTTGCAGACAAAGACTTGCAGATTCAGATTTTTCCAACAGCTGTATCCACACAAGCTTGTGCAACTCCACCCTGGGCAGCAGAACACTGCAGGGCAGACATGCAAGCCAGAGCTTGTGCAGACACCTCAGTCACGGGTCTCCCCCTGCACAATGGGCTGGGAGATAAGCTTCCCTGGGGATGTACAAAAGCTCTGAGCTCATTTTTGCCCAGAAACAGTGAGCAAATGGGGAGCAGCTATGGGGTAGTGAGCGCTGGCACAGTCTTCCAACAGGGCAGTGTGTGAGCATGGGCAGAAAACCTGGGATGTCTGAGGAGAAAACACGGTCCTGCTGAAGTGGCCCAGGCTCTACCAGCCTCAGAAATCTGGATCTCCCTCACTGCTGCCTGAGAGACACTCTTCACTGCATGCAATGTAAGAGGGGTTAGATTCACATTTAGCCAAAATGAGTCACAAGCCATCTCACCACAGAAGTACACTCACCACCTTTCAATTGCTATCCTGGTGATCACAGACTTGGACAACTCTGGCAACACATGGTTGCAGTGCCAAAGCCTGGGCAGGTCACACCATTAGTGTCCACAGTGATGGGAACAGGGAGAGACCTCAGTGCCCACATAGCAGCTGGAGCCCTGGAGCCCAAGTACAGGGAAAAAAAAAAAAAAAAAAAAAAAAAAAGAATTACCAGTTACTTGTCATTGGATTTTCATCTTAATGATCCCCTCCTTTCAATGTAACCTGTAATTTATATTTTAATTTATTAATGTGAGGTTCGGTGTTGAAATACTGTTCTCAGGCTCTGAGTTCCAAATTGAGTTCGATAGAGAGACAGTTACGAATAGCTACATAGATCTATATGGTTTCAGCTACTATTTTTCCATTATGGTCCAAGAACCTAGTATCTGATAACTTCTCTGTCATGTCATACCTCATTAGGAACAAAATATGGTAATTACAGCTGAGTGAAATATTGGTTTCCTGCTGGTGAAAAAGAAGAGCAAGAGAGATTTAGAAGCCTTTCTCCATCTAACATTAAGCTAAGTCCAAGTCTCAGAAAATCAGTTAAAGGCAGAAATCATTTTGGTTTGGGTTTTGATTTTCATTTTTCCATTCAAGCTGGAAAACTGGATTTTCATGTAGACAACACTAGCCTTGTCTATTTCTAACATTTTTTTGGCCATTTTAAAAGGCAAAAATAAAGGGAGATGACCCTTTGATATCAACTAGTATGGTACTACTGAATCAATGTTTTCAGACAAAAAGGCATAGCCAGAAATTTCTTACCTCATCTACTATATGCCACAAATCACGCTTTTCTGAGACTAAGCTTTTTTAAAAATTTATTTATTTTATTTTATTTTATTTTTTTCCTGAAGCATACAGGTGCTTTTCTGTGACTTGTATTTATCCCAAGCATGAATTTACACATTTGTAATGCCAAAAAGAGCAAACTTCAGTATGATTAAAAAACCTAGCACAGGCTTTCCTGTAGAAGTTATCTAAATAGCATGACAAATTGCAAGATCCCCTTTTAGCCTGTAGGTAAAAATTGATGTAGAGATCAGCAGATGGACGGATAAGCATAAAGAATACAACTGTACCTGGCAAGTACTATAACCTTCAACAACACTTGGCACATTTATAATAACCTTTGCTGTGAGCTGACGCAGCTTAAAAGGTTAACAAATTTATACATGCCTAGCATTCTTATTGCTAGTGCAGATATTTCCAAATGTGTCACATGTACTCATCCTCACTGAAGATTAACTGCACAACAACTTTGAAGTGTTAAAACAAGCGGTGTTTGAGTTCTGGGAAAGTAAACCCAACCCACAATACTTTCAACAAAGCAAAAAATAGATTACTGCCTCAGAGCTCAAGTAGATAGCCTGGTTTTCAAGAAACTTTCCAAGAAACATTCACATTTGGTCTGTCACCTAGCATTAAAGATGTTACATACAACACCATTTTAATCAAAAATGTATATAGGGTAAAAAACTAAATTCTTGAGAAGGTGTTATATTTTAATTATGGATATTTTATGGATATATTTTATGGATATATGGATATATGGATATATTTTAATTATGGATATTTTATTTTATTTTAATTATGGATATTTTAATATATGGATATTAATATTACTCTAACAGCATAATTGTTAGCCCCATCTGTTGATCCTCTTTATTCCAGCATTTTACTTTGCATTGCATTCATGCTTTTAGTGGACAATGCCTTCTAAAGGCTGTTTATTACTTTTGGTAATTGCAAATTCATTGTTATGAACATACCTTCAAATTCAGATGTTATATCTATAAAGCCATCATATGCTGAGAGTCCAGTTACTTTGTGACTAACTGTCATAAAATTCACTTCCACAGAGGTATATTTTAATAGTAACCTAGCTAGAAATGACTATGAAATATTTGTTTAGGTAACTGAATATTTCTTTTTCTCTGATGGCTGTCCTATTTCCCTCTAATGTATTCCTGCCGTCTGTGTGCTTCTTAACAAGAGATGCTCTATTCCTCAAACAATAAAGGCAAACAAACCTTCAGGTGTTGCTGATTCTGTTACTGCCTTTACACTTGGGTAAGTAGTTGCCAGGGTTCGATTTGTTCCACTAAATTGCCTTTATGTCTCCTAACTGCAGCACACTTAAAGGTGCTCTTGCTTTCCTTCTAATGTTTAGTGGAATCTGTATTTTTTACTAGACTTGGTTGCTAAACCTGTGCTTTGCCTTATTTTGCTCATCTTTCTGTTTAGAACTTGTTTTTATTTACCCTTTCAGTCTCTTAGGAGAGCCAGCTTGTGACTTGGAGAGAAGGTCTGAAACTGAGAGAAGGACTGGGGAGACCTCTGCCAAGCACTGAACATGCCCGTGAGCTGCCAATGTGCCCCTTGCTCTGCAGGGGTCCCTAGGGGTGATGAGCGTTGAGCTAGCAGATGGCAATGGGGAGACCCTGCCTGACATTGGGCACTGGTCAGTTTGGGATTATGAGTGCAATTGGGAGCAGAAAGAACCACAGAGCTATTCTGAGTCCCACTTGTCCTTTGCAGGGTAGATTTAATGCACAGCCTGGATTGGTAGTCTGCAGAGAACTAAGATTTTTTTTTTTTTTAAGTTGTAGGCTTTTTTTCCTAAACAAATCAAATTTTCCTTAAGGAAATGTAAAGTAGATGAAAAGTATTTTCTTTTATAGGAGAGATTTCCAAAGAGGGAAAAACTGTAGTAACTTCCAAAGCTGGCTTTGAAGTCTGATTTTCAGACTTCTGATTGGTCCATTCATAAATCCTTCCACAAGCCAACTAAAAGACTAAAAGTCATATAACTTTGCCTAACTTTTTACTTTTTTTTTTTTTTTTTTTTTCCCTGTCTTCGTTTTCTACCTCATTTCCAAGGAAATGACTAACCTTCCTCCCATCTATCCTTTCAGCCTGAAGGCTGAATGTAATTTGGTTCACTTCAGTACTATACATGTTCTAAAGCACAGGGGAAACATTCAAGACTATGTACAAAGGTCTCACCGGACGACTTGAAAAGACAATGAGACAAGAAAGCCAAATATAGTAAGGGACATCTCAAAAATAAATACATAAATAAATAAATTGAAGTTAGAATATGTAATGCAAATCTATACCAAAACAAAATCATAGGAAATAAAATAACCTTCTACTGCCATAAATCTCTTCAATTTTAAAATATTTTCTCCTCTTCTTTTTCCCTCTTCTTCTGCTTGAGAACACAGTGAAGGACTAGCATCGCTCACCCTGAGCAGCACCTTACTACAGAAACAACCCCCAGAAGGACTTTCTGTTTTTTTCCTGGAGAAGAAAGGAAACCTAGTTCATTGCTATTGAATGTTAATCACTTTTGAAGAAACCTCACCCATTTATTTCCTTACCTCTAGAAATCTGGTTGTTTTTTCCCAAATTATTCTAGCTCTCTTGATAGAGTAATAACAAGATATTATCCTTTTAACCTTACGCATGGCTGCCCTGCACAGAAAGGATCCTGCAATTATAATTAAAATAGATCCATAGGCTGATTCTGCAGCATGCCTATGCACACTGCCATTTGTTAAGGGAGCAATAATGCCCACTAACAAGGTGATAGACCAGTTTCTGCAGGGTATAAAAGCCAGCTGAAGATCAGTTTACAGAGGAATCCTACCAAACACAGCAAGTACAGTATTTTCTGCCAGTAGAACCTTCTGTTTGCAGACAATGCCAGCTCAGAGCCAAATGTTTCATTACACAGAACTGTTTCACCTGTGGTCATTACACAGAGAAATAATGCCTCTTGTTTCCTTGTCAAGATGACTGGGTGGAGTTCTACTTTCATGGGCATTAGTTATCCACATGTTTTGGTTATGTTTGCTGCAGTACCTCCTAAGTGCTAAACCCTCTTTAGTTTCAGACACGACCGTAACTTTTCTAAGGTTCTTCCCCGAAGGATACTTATGCATACACTGTACAAAGTTCAGTTTTGAATCACTGCCATTAAGATATAATGTTTTTTTCCTGTGCATGTTATGTACACGTTCATCTCATGAGGAAGAGAAAATGAGAAAAAGAAAATTTTCATGAGAAAAAGAAAATAAAAAAAAAAAAAAACTTAAACCAAAAATGTAGTTTGTTTTCAGTATAAGTGTATCCACCAGCACATGGTGGCAGTGTGAAGTTAATGCTCCCAACTCTCCTTACTCCGTGTTCTAAAGGCACAGGCTTAGCTTCAGAAGGAGGGTTGGTGCTCTGGACACTGGAGGAAGCACCCTCCTCCGACCTTAAGAAAGAAACATTCAAACTAAAACAGAGCTGAGCTTTAGAGATATGCAGCTTGTTCTCCAGTGTGTTCAGCATTAATTGGTATCCCTTGAGCAAAATCTTTTTCTGAAAAGACTTATCTATACCTCAGTCAGAAAAGGCCAGGTGTGCTGCTCTTTTTTGGGGGGTACCTTAAAATTTTACAACAGAACACCTAAGGATCTTTTTGCTCCAATACTCCCAAATGACACAATTAGTGTTAAGGGCCTTAGAGCAGTAGGTGCTGTGCTCCTACATAAGAAGAGAATGCAAACATGCTATACAATAACTTTCAAAAATGTAATTAATGCTATATATAATAGTACTAGGTTATCCTTTCCAGCCATCTCC
The DNA here is from genome assembly GCA_011074415.1 of Stictonetta naevosa. NCBI lineage: Eukaryota > Metazoa > Chordata > Aves > Anseriformes > Anatidae > Stictonetta > Stictonetta naevosa. The sequence continues at coordinate 22,958,787 of CM021699.1, forward strand.
AGCTACATTTGGCAAGAGGCCTTCTGCCATAAAAACTTGGCTGTATATCTGAAGCAATCTAATAAATAATTAAAGAAAGCACCTATCTTAATGAATTTTCAAAAACTTTAAATTTGACATTTTATCATTGAGAATTTCTTGTTTGGTTTTCCAGACAGACTCTGAGAAAAAGTCTTGTTTTCAGACAATTGATGGCTGGTTTTGACCCAGTTCCTGTCCTCTATAACTTTTATAGTGGTAAAAGCCCTGGAAGAGATGGAGGGATGTAATCAACTCTAATATAAAATGAAGAGAGGAAGAAGAAGAGGTAGAGTTTCAGCATCTGCATGGCTCTTACTTCACCATGTGACCGATGACACTTACTCATGCTACACATGGCAGGGTAATATAAATGCTAAAGTCCTTATTACACTTCACTCTGCCTCTCCCCTGAGGCAAACCTGCTCCTACAAGACATTTCATTGCTCTAATGACCATTTTTAATGTGTATAAAGCATTCTCTATTTATACCACTCTAGTTAGTATTTGTGGTACAAGAAAGCTTAATTGGGACCGCCAATGTAATTTATTCATAGATATAATTCCAGTGAGAAAGGACTACAACATAGGACTGACAGGGAGTCCTGTGCAGCTGTGAATGATGAAAGAATAATGCTACTTGTAATATGCTGTCACAGTACAGAATTAGTCTTTGTGTTCCTCAGTCATAATATGTCTTTTGGGATGAAAGGCAGACATTTTGGGTTAGTTAGTTCCTATTTAATTATGTGACTTCCAATGTAAAAGGGCTTATTGAAAAGATTCAAAATGGTGAAGAATGGAAAGGACTCATGCGTATTTTCAGTTTTCCAGAGTTTTTTCATTATGTGAGTACTCAGGGATCTTACCAGAGTAAAGTCTAAGTAAAAACTGGAAGTCCTTTCATATTTTAAACAGTATTAGACAATGTTAAGGAGCCTGCAACTTCCCTTGGAAATCTCCATTTTTACTTGATTTTTACTTGTGGCAACTGGATGAAATCCAAAGAAACCATTACATGTTATTCAGGATTTTTTCTCCTCATTTTTAAACGCAAAGTTTTCCATGTTGCATTTAATATCATTAATTTTGTTCTGATTCTTATTTCCTATGCGATCCACTTTGCCAGTATCCTTGATGAATCTGGTTAATTGATTTCAGACCATTTCTCCACTGCATGATGATTACATTTTATTTTATTCTCATTCTCCCACGAATTTGCAGTCCCTCCCTGCTTTGTGTCATCTGAAAATATGATTGGCATATTCTATATTTCATCCTTCATTTCATTCATGGAATCATTCAACACAAACAGCACATGGGATGCCCTGAAGTGAAGAGGAATGGACAATAAGATACAGACACTCTGAGACAGAACTTGTCAACAACAACATACAAAATGAGATAGCAATAAATTTGGACTGATTTCTGAAGCATTTTCCTGAACATCTAGGTAAGAGTCTTTCAGGAAAAAACAAACAAACAAAAACAAAAACAACAACAAAACACGAAAACCAAGTTGATTTCTTCATAACTTCACCGTTTGGATTGATATTAACCTATATTACCTTAATTGGGTAATGAAGGATAGGATAATGAAGGATAGAGGAAAATGACATTAACAATACAGTACATAAAATAATGCACAGAGACATTCAACTACCTGGGCATAATTGAAGAATTATCTCAGCCTGTAATATATCAATACAACTACCAGTTTAAAACAAACAAACAAAAATAACATCTGCAGAAGTTGGAATAAATAGATATTTATTTTTTTTTCTCAGATAGTAATGATTTTCAGATAAACCACTGCATACACATAAATATTAATACTTTTTAATGCTGTCACATTGTCCAGTGATTGTTATGGTGACAGAAAATCAATGTAACAAATACTGAACACTTAAAAATAAAAAAGGAAAAGTTGTTATAACATTTGTTCCTTTGTTGTTTTGCTTGGTTTGGTTGCATTTTGTTTTGTTTTGGTTTGGTTTGGTTTTTTTGCAAAGCTCATAACTGATGTGGTGGAATAAAAAATAAGTCCCTTGTGGCACTTTTTTCATTACATTCTTCTCAATTGAGTCACAAACTCTTAGGGATTAGTACTGTGGTATTTGGTAGCTGTTGGCTACAAAACTTACATTTCACTTAACATAGTGCAATCTGGAGCTAGCACAGTCACTACATGTTTGTTAACCACAAGTTCAGATATGTGCTGTTAGATACAAACATGCACGCAGCAAGGGAACAGATTTAATCCAAAGCCAAGGAAACATATATTTACTTACTTTTACTAGATTTATATTCAACAAATTATTAAATTGTATGGATTAGGCTGTAACTATTAGACAAAGAGAAGCAGACAATAAGGTGTTGTTTGTTCCCTAGGATTGTTGAAGAGTAGCTCCTCCTTTAGGAGCATACGCTGTTTTCTCCGTTTTCACTGTTATTCTGCTATTCTTTTTCTAGGTATAAACAGAAGTTTGAAGTTATAGCTAGAAAATACTTTGTGTTTCAATAAATCTCTCCAAAGCCTGCTAATATTGTGATTTACTGTCACTAGTAAAAAGTGAAAATGTCAGCTAGAGGATGTCTGCAAAATCTTTAGAGCACTTTGTTTGTTCCTCTGGACTGAGGTAAAGGCTCAGCCCAAAATTCACCAGACCCAACTGACAGAGTCTTTTCTTAAGAATATATTAGGCTGGTGCAAAGACATGACTGGATAACAGTCTACATTTGCCTTGCTTTGACACATTTGAAATACTCATGCACAATTTCTGAAAGTTTAAAAAGAAAGGCAGCAAAGTTTCAACATATAATTGCTAGATTCATCATTTACAATAAAGATGAATGAAGACCCATTCTGAGAGTGTTAAGGCTCTGGGAAGGAAAGCACTGGAGTCTGTCATGAAATCTATCATGATGGGCACTGTTGCAAGAAGAATTTATCTTACACTGACAATAGCTCTGAATGACAATGAACATAACAAACAAGGCCAATCAGGCAGTGTTGTCAGGCCTGCAGTCCCAGTAGCCCCTCAGATATGGACTAATGATAGTCTGATGTTTATGGCTTATGCTTCAGTGCCATGTATATAACCCAGCTGCTTTTTGCATAAGAGCTCTGTAGCAACAGTTCGAGCCTCCAAGTGGTCCTGCCTGGATTTATTTTAGAAATACTAGAAATGATATTATAAACTGAGCTTGGTCAAACCAAAGATTCCTTCAGCCCACCAGCTCACCTCCAACAGGGATGAGCAGTGGCTTCCTGGGGAAGGGTACAAGAGCAGAGTTAAGCACATAGTGGTACTACTCTATTGTGGACATACAGCTCTTCCTCATATCACTACTACAGGAGAACACTGCAGTTTCTCTATGTTCTGTCTGGGAAAGAAAATTACCTCCATCCTTTTCAGGCCCCATATAAATGACAGTCCTTCATTTCTGGATTAATTCCCTGTGAGCACTTCCCTTGATTCCTTTGGCTTCAAATAGCCTGTGGCAACCAACAGAAGCTTTTGTGGACTGAGATGTCTACATGAGAGCCATCCTTTTCAGTGAAACTTTCCAAATGTAAAGGATGATTTCATTCACATATTATCTAACTTTTTGAGAATGCACACAGAAATCACACTGTATTTTTGAGGCTAGTGTGAACATACTTTTCTGAAGTATCCATGAAATGTTTTGCTAACAAACTGATTATTTCCATATTTTATAATCTGAGACAATTTATTTTACATAGGACAAAATGTTATCTCCTTATGTATTAATAACTGGACAATATCCTTATAAAAACACAAAGTGTGACCCTCAAGTAGTATCAGAAGACTGTTTCCCTTGGTATAATTTGGCTACTGACTCCATAGTAAACACCTAGGTACAGCAAAATGTACATTGTCATAAATAAGCTTTTGTATAACACAGACCAAATCATTCTGAAGTGTTATGAATCATGTTCAGATTGATCTACTTTATAAATCACTCTAAATTTCGGAGCTTATCTATGCATTTAAATGAAGCTGAGTGATTCTGTCATGGCTTCAAATTTAACCTGTTTTCAAAGGAAGGTTTTGGTACCTTTCTTTTTGCCTTTTAGACAATCCCCATTAAGATGCTATGTGATGTAATACCCATTTTTTAAAAGGGGAAAAAGGAAGACTCAGGAAACAACAGGACAGTCAGTCTCACCTCTGTGCCTGGTAAGATCCTCCTGGAAGCTATGCTAAAGCACTTGATAAATAAGGAGGTGTTGGTGACAGCCAACAGAGCTTCACTAAGGGCAGATGGAGCCTAACAAATCTGGTGACCTATGATGGGGCTACAGCATTGGTGGATAGGGGAAGAGGAACTCTCATCATCTACCTGGACTTGTGCAAAGAATTTGATATTTTCCCCCATTATAACTTTGTCTCTAAATTGGAGAGACATAGATTTGACAGATGGACCATTTGGTGGGTAAGGAATTGCCTGGATGGTTGTACTCAAGGAGTTGCAGTCAACAGCTCATTGTCCAGGTGGAGATTGGTAATGAGTTGTGTTCCTCAGGGGTCAGTATTGTGACCGATTCTGTTTAACATCTTTGTCAGTGACATGGACAATGGGATTGAGTGTACCTTCAATAAGTTTGTAGATGCCACCAAGCTGTGTGGTGCAGTCGATATGCTGGAGGGAAGGGATGCCATCCAGAGGGACATGGGCAGGCTTGAGAGATGAGCCTGTGCGAACCTCAGGAAGTTCAACAAGGCCAAGTGCAAGGTCCTGCACCTGGGCTGGAGCAATCCCAAGCAGAAACACAGGCTGGCTGGAGAAGGGATTGAGAGCTAACCCAAGGAGAAAGATTTGAGGGTGTTGGTTGATGAGAACGTCATCAGCTGGCAATGTGCACTTGCAGCCCAGAAAACCAACTATATCCTGGACTGCATGAAAAAAAGCACAGCCAGCAGGTTGAGGGAGGTGACTCTCCCCCTCTGATCTGCTCATGAGACCTGGAGTACTGAGTTCTGCTCTGGGGTCTCCCAGCACAAGAAGGACATGGACCTATTAGAACGAGTCCAGAGGAGGGCCATGAAGATCAACAAAGGGCTGGAGCACACTTCTATGAAGACAAAGAAAAGAGAAGGCTCTGGGTAGACCTGAGTGAAGCTTTCCAATACCTAAAGGGGGGTTACAAGAAAGCAGAAAAGGTGCTCTTTGTCAGGGAGTGTAGTGATAGGACAAGGAGTAATGGTTTTAAACTTTTTTCTTTTTTTTTTTTTTTAAAAAAAAAAAAAGTAGAAATTCGTCACTCAGAGGGTGGTGAGGCACTAGAACAGTTTGCCCAGTGAAGCTGAGGATGCCCCATCCCTGGAAGTGTTCAAAGCCAGGTTGGATGGGATTTTGAGCAACCTAGTCTAGCAGAAGGAACCCCTGGCACCATTCTATGATTCAGTGACTCAATCTCATGTGTTTTTATTCTACCTTTATTGCAAGCCTGGATTATGAATTCAAATGTTTTGCAAAGTGTCTTTTAAAACTCAGCTCTTAGATAAGTAAGAGTCATGACTTTGCTTTTGTTCTGTACAAATGCCCAAAGATCCTACATAGCTTTGTGGAGAAGTCATTAGTTTGTTAAATGTCTTTGCACTTTGGAAATACAGATAATGAATAGTGCAGTATTCAAAATCCAATTGACTTTATGCATCATTTCAAATTTTCTGCTGCAGGTTATCAATTTGATAATGAAAAGGAAAAGAAAATCAGGTCAACGTTGTTTATTAGCAAGTAAGGAAGTAGCAATTGAAGTAGCAAGTAAAGAAGCAAGTAAATGGGTAATAGGTTTATATCCAAACAGTCCCAAACATATTCAAACCATCTTATCCTATGAGGTAGAAGTGATGCAGGATGAATACTATAGGACTGACAAGAAGTTTAGAAGCTGTATCTGAATATCTCATCAGGGAAGAATGACAGAAAGACTCAGACCATGAAAATTTTGAAAACTTGTGTTTGTCTCTGTCTCTATAGACAGTCTGTGTACATATACGTATTATGCATACATGTAAATAAATAAATGTGATAAAACTAAATCAGAGAAAGGATAACCAAGGACAGAACTGTAGTCCATGCAAATTATTGCAGGAAAGAAAATCCCATTTTTGACGCACCTGAAATAATGATAAATGGTTACATACTTGATAGTTATACTTTACATACAAAAGGCTTGCATCTTCTATTAGAAGCTCAGTCAACACATTTTTTCTACTGATACCTAGAGTAAAGAGATAACACACATATATATATTTCCAATAAACTATTGCTGTTATTTGTCAAAGAACTTTGAAATACAAAATTTCACTCACTTTTGCTTAACACAGTCAGCCCAATTTTACAAATGGGGAAACTGAGGTGCTGAACAAGACAGTTTTCCCTGACCTCTCACAGCAATCATAGCACCAGTGTTGCCTCAGGACATTCTGTGCACCCTGCCAACCCTGTCAACCAGTGACAATATATTGCCTTCGTAACTCTAACCATGATATGTATTCCAACAAATTTGTATTTTTGTTGCTTTGTCTTGAAATTCCTATGTTGCAGATGTGGCGAAACAATTTTGTGTGTGCATGTGCATAATAGCTTGCAGACTAAATTTTTTGCAACATAGTAAACATTATTTTTTAAGAAGTAATAGCCGGTATAAGGAACAACATCACAAAAAGGATCATGAATGTTCAAATAAAATGGCAAATTACTGAAGAGCATATAGCAGTATATATAGCAATAGTTGACCCACAGCAAAGACATGAAAAAAGACAGTTTTGTCTTAACATGGATAAGAGCTGTAATAGTTAATTAAAAGATAGTAAAACAAGTAAGTTTAAGCATAGAAGCTAACTTAAAAACGTCATTTTTTGGATAAGTAACTGCGAGAAAATAAAAGGGGGGGAGAAATCCAGAGCACTTCCAACTGGGGTTCAATGTAAATAATCTACTTCATATATTTCAAATCTTCTTCTATATAAATCTACACCTGGCCTATCATCTATAAAACCATGGAGTAACAAGCAGTTTTTGAGCAGAAGAAAACTACAGAAATTAGGAAACACAGCAAAGGCATTTACATTTATAGTAGATTTATATTCTCTTTGTGGTATCATATTCAGACAACACAGATGGCTTCATCCCTTAAATTAGCAGTGCATTCAGCATAGTTTCATATTATTTTTGCCTAGACTTACTATGTTTAAAAAAAAAAAAAAAAAAAAGCAATTATAGTTTTTATAGGGAACACAAATCACCCATGATTTAAACTGACTTCAAATGAGTGGGAAGAAATCTTGACTGGCAGAGCCAGCTCAAAACTTTGGACCACACTATTCTACTTTGATCAGCAAAACTGAATTATTTTACTACTTAATAGACTTTGGCTAAGGATGATACTGTCCTTGGTTAAGTTGTTTTGTCCATACAAAGGACCAGGAGCCAGGTGGTCAATAGACAGCAAAGTGGTGCATGGTAATAGCCACTCTGCTGTTTCTTTCCTCTACTGAACAAAAATTGCTTGAATGTTAACTGCATCACTGCATCATAGGAAAAGGATGGTGTAAGGCAAAGGCATTATTTACAGCAGTGTGATAAAAGTTCATGTTCCTAACATTCATTTTTAATAAAGATTATAAAACTTTTTATATAAGACTACATTCACCTTCAAATGCCTATATTTTCCATCTGAATGTTTCAATTTTCATTTGAGTGGCATGTATTAAAAAACAAAACAACAACAACAAAAAACCTCATAGCGATATAATCTCGTTTCAGAGGAACATGAAGAACCTCATCCAAGACTAATGTGGATTTGAAATGTGAATTTGCATGGAGGTGCTGGAACATCTCATTTCAGTGATTGCAGGACTGTGTGAACTTGCATGTGTCATAGGCAAAATGGTTTTTAATACCACTGCTCTCTTTTCTCCTCTTCTCCTGTTTTTCAGCATCAAAGATTTCAGCATATCCATACATTACTTAACCACAATGAATCCTCCTCACTCAGGGGTTTATTGTATTCTGGGTACTTCACACTCTCAGTCCCTCCAAAAATCAAGATCCTCCCAACACAAATGAAAACCAAGAGAGGTTTAAATTGCACTGAACAGCCCATAAAAGTGCAGAGTCCCAGTGTGAGTGGCTTCCAAAATAATGTTAGGGCTGCTAAAATCTTTCAGGTCTAGCCCCTTTTTATGGGAGCCCTAGGTGGGGTTGTAAAGTTGTAGGGTTGTGAATAAATTCTTTACTATGAGGGTGGTGAGGCACAGGTTGCCCAGAGAAGTTGGTGAAGCCCCATCCCTGGAAGTGTTCAAGGCCAAGCTGGATGGGGTTTTGAGCAACCTGGTCTACTGGAAGTTGTCCCTGTCCATGGTGGGGGTTGGAAACAGGTTTTCTTTAAGGTCACTTCTAACCCAAGCCATTTTGTGATTACATGATTGTAAAGCTTTCATAGTTTCCAAGCCGTTAATTTGGGGTGGACAAATGGGATATTAATATCATACACTTTTTCTTCTTAATTATAAAATCATTATCTGAGTCCCTGTGTTACAAGCTAATAAAAATAAAATGTTTGCCATTTGTGACAGTAAGAGACAATGTCAGTTGCATGGGTCTCCTTTCCTTCCCAGTATTTTCCAGATCATGAGAGCCAATAAACTCACAATACTTCCTAAGTATCCACACAAGCATCTACCAAGGAGCTCAGTCATTCAATGGAAAAGCTGTGTTACATCTGGACTATATAGTTCTTCTGCAACGTTATTGAAACTAGGATTAGAAGAAATTATTTATCTGACTATTGAAAGAATATGTTTTTTTTGTTTGTTTGTTTTTTCTTCTCCAATGGTATAGTTTTTGAATTATTTGTGGACTCATTAAAGACAACTAAGATTGTAAAGAAAACTCAAATAAAAAAGAATATTTTCAGGATATGATATATTAGTGAAAAATAGAAAGAAAAACTTTTCGCTGATATAAGAGTAAGAGGGTGCTTGATAACTTTTAAAAGCAGAGATTTAAAGCACAGTTCAGACTCAGGTAGGAAAAGTACCCATGCCTTGATTCTCAGACCTTTGCAGAACTGGCCCGGATTCTGAGATAGAAGAATATCAACACTTACAAAATTTAAGATAAACAGAATTATAAACTGCCAAACTCACAACAGTAGTCATTATGATTTCTGAGTTACTTTCCTTATAGGTAGGCTGTCTTTTCATCATGGAGACCATGTTAACCTGGGTTGGGACATCTGATACTGGCAACTGTCAGAGACAAGGCAGAACGGCCTGAGTCCTCTGACACAATCCTGTATCCCAGTGCCTATTGTGGCATCCAACCAGAGGTAGTGATGCTGCTTAACAGCTGCTACAAGCCCCGCAATGACTTTGTGCTGACTAGATCCTACACCAGGAATCCTAAAACATACTCCAAACAGTAATTCAGCTACTCAGTACTTCTGCTGTGATGTGAAAAACTTCATAATTAAAAAAAAGAAGTGTGGGGGGGGGAGACACTACACATGGACAAAACAAGATGTCAAACTGCAGAAAGGGAAATTGTTTACAAATAAATAATCTGTGAATTATTATTATTATTTTTTAATTCCTTCCCTCCACATCACCAGACTTCATCACCATAATGACTACTCATTTGTATCTTGTTTTTTTTATTATTGTTTTGATGTGGTGACCCAGTATATTATTGTTTTTTCTAAGCCTTCCAAAGCTTTCATCTGTGTTTAACCTCATGGTGAACAAATAGTTGAAGTTCCTTCAGTGGTAAAAGCCCATGAAAAGTCCATCACATATCAGGGTGAAATACAGTTCACATTTTTCATTACGTAAAAACTAATGACATGAATAAAGCATCTTTTTTTTTGCTTACCAATTTTGCATAATCAGTTTATTTTACACTCATTATTTCTTATTTTTTGACAAATACACTGTGAAGACCAATTTTATGCTGGGATTTGTTCTTAAAGCAGTCACAGTGGCTATTTGCTATTCATAATTAAAGACTGATAATTAGTTACCTAACTGGCATGGCATTATTTCTGCTTCCAGCTTGGAGGACTGATTCATAATAACCAGAGGCAAATCCTCTTTTTGGGTCCAAATATTTTCCACACACGCATTCTTACCAGCACAGGAAATATTTTGTGTTAATAATAAAATGACTGTTTTCTAACTTAACCATAAGAGCAGCTCATGGCGTTAGTCACATCAGTCCTCACTACCTGTTTGTTCACAGTAAGCATTCCTGTGACTATGGGAAAAGAAGCTGTAAACACTGGAGAAACAGCTTTGTGGCTGACTGGCAAAATAGTTGTTCTTGCTGGGGAAACAGTGCTACATCATGTTGCATCAGACACAGCAGAGACGTTGGGAACAAAGAGCAGATTTCATGTCAGGAGAGCAGGCAGAGGCTCCCAGCACGTCATCCCTTGACCCCAAATCAGGGTCAGTGCATGGAATGGCGATGGGGATGGGGTCCAATGCTCTGCTTTTTCTTTGTGACATTGTCCGGGTAATGTCCCCAAACAATGTACACCCCCCTGCCAGACACAGGTTGTCGCTTTACCAGACCAATGTTTACAATTCCTGGCAGTATTTCTAATACCACAGTTGCTCCATTTTGATGGAGCCATAGGACCATAATCATAATTATAAATTAAACAGCAAGCCTTTCATGTATTATTACTGCATTTTGCCAATGGTATCAGGGTACTTACAGCCCTCACTGGCTCTTGCAGTCACCCCAGGGCCCAGGAGCCCACGTTAACCCCCAGAGCCATCAGCCACTGCCCCAGTAAGGCTGCAGCAGGGCCAGTCTCCAGCTCCCAGCCATGGGCCCTGCTGAGCTGGGCCTATGTGCAGGCCCATGTCCTGGCCTGGCCTCAGCCCCTCTCCAGGGAGATGACCAGTGACTTCAGTGGAAAGGGGTCTGTTAGATCCCCTTCACCTCTCACTTTCCTCAAACTGTCAACACCAAAACTGTCCAGTGGGCTGTTCTCAGGCATCCAAATCCAAATGGACAAGTGGTCTGAAGCAATTCAGAAGCATGTAACCAGGGGGCAAGTTTCACTGTGTCAAGATGTTGTTTCCATCAGCTGTCTAAAGAACCGGCATGAATAAAATTACATTTAGCAGCATTTTCCTCTCCTCCAATGTAAAGCTGGGCAAGCTTTCAATGGTGTGGTGGGGGTAGAAGACACCGGAGAAGGGTTCCTATACAGGTGTTCCTCTCTATCTAATTCACTCTTATTTCTGTGGAGAACAATTCAATGGAAAATAACTAAGTGTTCCTTTCATGGTCTCCCTTAAGAACAGAAAATGGAAGTATATTTTGCCTGAGACAGATGTGGAAAGTAAAACTCCTCTATAAATGAGAGATGAAACAAATATTCTGTTATCCACATACATGACAAATGACCACAAAACTCATCTGAGACTCAGCCTGATTTTGAGATAGCTTGTTGGTGACCTGTGGGTGGATGGAGGAGGAACAGTTGCACTATTTCTTTATAATTCATATTGAACCAGCAGAGTACATTCATATTATGCTTTGCTGAACAAAGCCCATCATTAAGGCTATAGCTAAAAAATAGTGTAAGAATAAGCAAGACTTCTCACAGATCAGTCCTAAAAGTAGTTGCTCCCACACTTGAAATGGAAGCTTCTGGCAATGACTAATACACATATATATTCTGAGGACACTTATAAAATATGACAGCTGTCCTGTCCTGACATTTAGAAGCAGATGCTCAAACAACCCACAACAGGGAAACTTCCAGTGCTCTGTGACTCATTAACTTCTTCAGGAAGCCCTACGTGATAAAGACCATTCAGGATCACTTTATTCCTATCCACAGAGACATCTTCAAAAGAGTTATAAGGGACTCAATACTTCTGTTCTTAATACTTTCCCTGCTCCAGACCACTGTCTCTTGTATGAAACAACACACTTGAGTTCTCCCTCTTTATTTTCCTTCTATTATTTGCACTTTTTAACCATGGACTAAACATGTTATATTTAGCCCACTGTGTAATAATGAAAATGATGATTTTTCACTGCAGATACACTGCTGAGGTTTTTCTGAGTCAAAAATAAATAAATAAAAAATAAATAAATAAAAAAAAAAAAAGCCTGGTAGAACCAAAAAAAAAATATGACCCAGGGGTTCACCTGGTGTTGTGCCTCATGGCACTGAAAAAATGCAGATAAAATTTTCTAAGGAAGGTGTAATGGCCTATTCCAAATGCCAGTTTATATTCATCCCAGCAGGTCTACTTCATACTCCCCTTAACAGGAAAATATGGTTTATTTTCAATTTTGCTTACCTTGTTTTAATTGTCTATTTAACAAAGATAATAGGAAAAAATAGACTAATAAAAGAGGAAGGAAGTGAAGAAAAGATACCACAGCAGATAAGGTCATGTCACAGAGAGTGGCCTGATCCTGATTTCATGAGAGGCACTATACTAGAGGAGAGAAAAGTGCTCAAGAGCAAGATAAATTCCTTGAAAACTAGTTCACCTCAACATCTGGACAAAGATTTGTTCCTTAATATACTGGACAGCAGGTGTCCAACACTGAAAACTCTTCTCTGTTAAACACCCCTCCAAGAACTTCCCAAACTACTTGAAGAAATTTTGACATCATTAACAGTTTGCCTAAGACCTATTTAACTTTCAGGGTCAATGTCAAAGACTAAGTTAGATGAACAAGAAACCTTCAAGAACACAGGCTGTAAAGGGAACAAAATTAAAAGCAGAGGGACATGACAATGAAGCAGAAGCCACCAACAATACTGAAACTTGGTACAGACTGAAGTAAATATGTGTAGGTTTTGGATAGCTACGAATAGAAAGGCATCACACGTTGTTTCATGTCATGTATTATAAACACATGCTAAAGCAGAGTGAAAATACTTGCTAAGTATGAATTTATCACTCTTTGACTAGTAATATGTGCAGCTCTTACTAATAGCATGCAATTTTGAACCTCCCCCACCTCCTAAACTTGCCAGTTTGAGACATCTTTTGTGAGATGAACACAATACCTAAGCATACCAAAAGATTAGCTAAAATAATAATAAGTAATCAGAGTAGCGGCAAAAACCCTTTTGGCCTGCCATTTTATCTTATTTTATCATTATTATTATTATTATTATTATTGCTTTACATTGCTGGGCAATGGACAAACACAACAAAACTGGAGAGCAAAATTTCAAAATTTTGTGTGATCACTTAAGGACAATGAAGTTGGTGAAGGGTCTGGAACACAAATCTTATGAGGATTTGCTGAGGAAACTAGGATTCTTTAGTCTGGAGAAGAGGATGCTCAGAGGATACCTTATTGCTCTCTAAAACTACCTGAAAGGTAGTGTGGTGAAGTGGGGATAAGCCTCTTCTCACAGATAACTAGTGATAGGACAAGAGGGAATGGCCTCAAGTTGCTCCAGGGGAGGTTCAGGTTGGTTATTAGGAAAAAATTCTACTCAGAAAGAGTGGTGAAGCATTGGAACAGGTTACCTAGGGAAGTACTGGAGTCACCGACCCTGGAGGTGCTTAACAAAAGGGTAGAAGTAGTACTTTGGGACATGGTTTAGTGGGACATATTGGTGGTATGTGGACAGTTGAACTATATGATCTTAGAGGTATTTTCCAACCTTGATGATTCTATGATTCTAAAACTCTGATCTGAGGAAGAGAGACAGGCTGGAATCACTCTAGGAGCTGAAAATTCCCTGCTGGCTTTCACTTATATACTGTCATGTTTTCAGAGTGTCGATCTACAGAAATAGAGTTAATAACAGAATGTGATCCTTGGAAAGACATATTCTGTTATGAAACTGGTGTGCTTCTTTTCAGAATGATTCTCATAATATTGTTACAATGCCTTAGTTGTTCAGAGTGCAGTGTCTTTCTATATATTTTTTCATTAACATCCCCAGGACTCCTGTGAAATAGTCAGGCAAGGGTTGTAAATACTATTGGCCTCATATTATTGAGGGGACTATATGAAGACTGAAGGGTAAAATAATTTGTTCCTGGCAATACACATACTCAGTCCTAAAGCCAGGATTTAGAACTGTCTTATAAAACCAAGATCCTTTTTTAAGGCCCATTGCTTCCTAGTGCCTCTTCTGAAGATATGAGAAGTGTAGCAACAGAGAGTACCTATGAAATACTTTCTTCCTTCAGATCCTTGCACTCAACTATCTTCTAAAATTTAAAAACTACATACACTTTTTGAAGACAATATACCTGTCAAATATGAAATGAATTTGAGTGGTCTAATCACAAAATTTGAAGTTATTTGATTATTTCTCTGAAACCGATGAAGCATGCTTCGATTATCCATGTTTGAGGACAGATCAAAAATGGCCAAGATATTTTTGACAGAATTATCAAATTCAATTAAGTCATAGACATGGATAAAACTAGACCAATGACAGACCCAAAGAAAATTATTCTGAGTTATACTTGATTGAAAAATGAAGCTTGAAATGAAAATATAAAGATGCTAAGCTATAATAGGGTATTAAATGCTGTTTAACTACTACTACCTTAATGTTACTATACAGCAAATTAGCCTAAGACTCTGTACATATATTGTCATAATAATTTTTTCACTTGCCAGCCATATAGATTAATAAACTTCTCAGTTTATCTGTCTGTCACATCAGAACAAAAAAAAAAAGAAAGTTGTCATGCAGAGAGTGAAACACAATGAGATGGTGGGCAGGGGAGGTAGGAGGGCTGCTGTGTGTTTCTGGTGGGAAAGGTGGAGCATAGGCTGCAGGAGGCCACCCTAGGTTCAGGTCCACTTCACAGTCACCCACAAACACATCATATAACTGAGGTTGCACGAAGGCAAGCACAGGAAATGTTTCAGGTGTTCTTTTCCAGTTCAGATTTCAGTCCCATACTAACTTTTTTTTTTTTTTGTCTTTACAGTGCTACATGCTAGATTTGTAGCATTTAATAGCGCAATGCCACTGATTGCATTGTGCATTGCACATTTGCCTCTGGCCTAAAAGATCACTCCTTCTCCTTTATTTAGTATTCTTTTTCCTTTTTCCGTATAGAAGGAGAAATATGACTGGCTGTGCATCTTAGCATATCTTCTACACTGTTCAGGTGCTAGTACTGCTCTCATCAGCAGAGTACTTGAACTTCTTCCAGAAATGCCCCCTGCCCTTCTTCTTCTGAGTCACTCAATAGTCATTAATGTTTAACAGCTAGAGGATTGGTTGAGAGATAAAAGACAGACAAGCACACGCAGCAGATTTAGGTCTGCAGAGAAACCTGGTGACCCTTACTGGGTCTTTTTTTTTTTTTTTTTCCCAGTATGCAACCAGGAAACCTGTTAAATCCTGCTGAATGCAGGTGACGATCACTTAGGATAAAGCAAAACAAAACTAAAAGATGATACAAAATTTCCTAATGGTATTTGCTCCCAAACGTATCATATTTTAGTCACTAAATTTTTCTCTAAAGAAGATCTTTAAACTTATCATGGGATCCTTTTCAACACAGTGATCCTGTACAAAAGTCCGATTTTTAGGCAAATATATTTTATTAGGTTTCTCCCTGCATGGCCAGAGCAGCATGCCTTCAGGACTTTCATACTGACTTTCAGGTTGCCCTTGCCTGCTAAGGAGTCCTTTAAAATTTAAAGAAAAAAAAAAAAATCATTTGTACATTCTGCAAGCTGAGGAAAGAAATCCTACTTGGTGTGATTTGCTATAATGATAAATTTATCAGAAGCTGTTCATTTTATCTGCTGCAGAACTGCTCTTTGATGGCATTAATCTGCAGTAATGATTACAGGAAAGTAATTCAAAGCTGTTCAAAGGGAAAGGTGACATGATGCTTTCTATCTCTTCTGAATGCATTCTTCAATAAATTGCAGACAGAGAGAGAAAAGATGGGCCATATGCTGTGGAATATTTTGGGTAAGCTGGAAACATGAAGCAATAAGGGCAATACTTCAACTACATTTGCAATAAAATGTGTTGCAGATTCCAGGTAGACCTTTTTCAGTGAAAGAATCCAGAGTCAAAAGTTTTGGTGATGTTTAATATTATATACATGTTTTCCATTAGCTGTCAGTGAAGTTGAATCACAAATTAACAGAAAATTAATGCTTCATGATATTTTAGGTGAGGTAGACTCAAGATACTTTTTTGCAGGGTCTTTTCAAAATAAGAGACCTCTGGAGCTCATCTAGTCCAGATTTCTAGGGTGCCAAGAGACCAGGTCACATAGGCTTTGCCTAGCTGAGAACGAAAATGTCCATGGAAGGAGAGACTGTAACCTCTCTGGTGATTTGGCCCAAAGCTACCTTTCATTTTGGCAAAAAATGTTTTTCCTTCTATCCAGCCTAAGTCTTCTAACCTGCAACCTGTGGTCAATGTCTTTTGTTTTTCTTTCTCCCTGTTCTACCAAATGATTTTTCAAGTTATCAGAAATCAATGCAGTATTTCCCCTGCCTCCTACCTCTACCTTGTTGAGCAGGACTCTTAAACTGTGCTGGATCATGGGATTTACCCACAAAGTTATTAGCCACTCAGTAAACTGCCATTTTACAGTCTACTTCAGATGCAGTATTCTAGAAGGAGACGTGATAACATCACTGAAAATTAGGATTAGAGTTAATGTTAGACCCCTGTGAAGATCCTTTTGCATAGCTTTAGCTGATAGTCAAAAAGCGAGTTGTCATGACTATGTAGGCCTTTGAGAAGTATTGAAGGTCTGCTCTGAGACACTGCAGTGCCCCATCAAAACCCACACCACCAGCCTTTAAAACATGTCTAGGAGGGCCTGCTCATGACTATGTTCTGCCCGTGGCTGAGAGGAATGCTATGATCCCATAGTCAACCCAAGCTGTGAAACAGCAAGGCCATATGGAACTCACAATCCATCATCCCCTATGTCTTAAGTATTATTATCATTTCCCTTATCTTCCTGTGCTGAGCATCCATGGTTATCTCATAGCATTAGCATATGCTGGCCAGCAGCTACAGGTAGCCAGGCAGTGACTGCAAGAAGGAGACTCAGTTGAGATCTACACATATCCTGAAAGCCCCAAGCACAGTATGAAGCCTGACAGTGATACCTACGCTGATACTGGCACCAACTGAGGTTGTGCCTCCTGCTGTCCTACCTCAGATATCACTGTGCCCTGCCGTCTACCCAGTACCATATAAGGGATGGCACACACTCTCGCTGATAACTGCTCCTGGCCCTCAATCTCACACCATTGCTGGTCCTTGACTAACAGCTCATATTTCTTGTTTCCTGCTTGTGCTTGCATAGAAAGCTGAAGGCTAGGAAATGGTTGTATTTTCCTACACCAAGTCCTCAGTCTGCTCTGCTTTCCTCTGGGGCTTGAGAGGATGGGAATGTATAAATGAAGAGTCTAGCCCTGTTTACAAGCCAGGTCATAATGTAAAGGAAATGCAGTGTAAAGGATTCTTTTTTTAATATAGTTCAGACCAAAACTCCTCTGACCTTTTCTCCAAGAAAGGCCACATTAATGGTAGTCCTTTGCCACAGCCACAGGAAGGCCTTGCTCTTTCAGCCTCACAACCACAGTTCTGGAAATATACCAATGCCCTTTGTATTGATGAATTTATTTTTTGGGCCAGTGTAGCATGGTCTGCCATAGTCAGTTAACCCCTGGATGAAAAGCAGATCAGAACTGGCTGCTCACTGCACCAAGAATGCCAAGAAAAGCCATTGCAGCTGTGTTCCTTAAAATGAAATCTCAAACTAGCATTCCTCTGCGGCATCTGTACCTGACCCTGTGAAAGCAGAACCTCACAATGCTCAACAGAATGTGATTCAGGTCAACTAGAAAATCAGAGTTTATCTTTCAGTTACATATTAAATTGTCTCACCCCCTGAAATTCAAGGAAAACCATATTGTACAACTAATGTTTGCATCCACAGAAATGATAGTTTGGAGAAGTTTTCTTAGTGTTTTTCCACCACCTTCCCTCTGAGTCCTGGTCCTGTTCTTGAAGACTAAATGTAGGCTGGGAATCAGCAGCTCCTAGAAAAGGATCTGTAGAGTATATATATATGTATATATATATATAAAATAATGTAGGAATGTCAACTGTCTGCCACATAAGCCTTCCTGGGTATTGTTTGAAATGATTCATCTCCTGTTTTCCTCTCCTGACAAAAGTCAAATTTTAGTCTTCTTCTTAAGGCCAAGGAAAGTGCAGGAAAATAGAATGAAACAGGACTCTCTTTGTAGAGGGATGAAGCAACTATCAGAAAAGTTCAGGCATCCCAGAGCCATGGAGACTGACACAAAGTTTGTAACAGAGCTTATTCTAAACTCTCTAACACACACTGTGGGAAATAGAGGGAGAAAGCAGTTTATGAGACAAGGAGCACAGGGCTAGGAAAATTGCTGTGAAACTAAAGAATCATAGATTCATAGAAACATTAAGGTTGGAAAAGACCTTCGAGATCATCTGGTCCAACCATCACCCCACTACCAATGTCACCCACTAAACCATGTCTCTACGCACCAGGTCCAACATTTCCTTGGCTAATAAACTGGTGAAGGGCCTAGAGGGGAAGACGTATGAGGACCAGCTGAGGTCACTAGGACTGTTAAGCCTGGAAAAGAGGAAGCTGAAGGGAGACCTCACTGCAGTCTACAGCTTCCTCACGAGGGGGAGTGGAGGGGCAGGTGCTGACCTATTCTCTTTAGTGACCAGCAATAGGACCCGAGGGAACAGTGTCAAGCTGCAACAGGAAAGGTTCAGGCTCTGTGTGAAGAATTTCTGCCTCACATCACATCTAATCTAAATCTCCCCTCCATTTGTTCAAAGCCATTACTCCTTGTTCCATCGCTACACTCCCTGGTAGAGTTCCTCTCCAGGTTTCTTTTAGGCTACTTTTATAGTTTAGGTTAGGTTAGTTGGCAAAACTGCAGGACCTTGCAAATTGCAGCCTTATCTACCTTGTTATTGTGTTTCTAGCTTAGAGATGTTTTGGCTGATCAACTTTCTTGGATGCCTTAGTCAAGGCACTGTCCAGCTCACTGCGTATGCAGCTGTGCAGTAATGGATTTGTGGTGAAGCTCCTGCAAGAGTTAAAAAGAAAGATGTGTATTCAGCTTGTGATCATTTCTCATTTGCCTCCATCTGTCTCAGGAGCTCCTACAAAAACACCCACCAGCCCAGTGACATCTCACCAAAAATTCCTATCAAACAATCAAAAGAGAGGTGGGTATGTGAAGATTCATGTTATTTTGCAGCAAGGTGTCACCTTCTGCAAGTGGATTGATCTTATCCATCTGAGTGGTTCTCCACTTGCAATTGTCCCAGTAACTAGGTTCCAGTGACACTCCTAGATAAGAATGCCTTATCCTACTATTTAGTGTAACACAGAATGCCTTATCCTATTATTTAGAGTAGAGGTACCCTTTCGGAGGTACTAGGCTGCTATTGTTTTACATGTAAGCTTAGTGAAAAATGATGTTGGGTATGTTGTTTTGTACACATATAATTTCTGAAAGATGTACTAGTTATTGTAGTAGCTTGTTGGTGCTGGGACACAGCAGGAGGGTGTGTTTTCAAGGATTATCTTGAATGACTCTTTAGAGTAAGTGCAAGTAGACATGTCCACTTCTGGTACATTTAAACACAAAGCACCCTTGGAAGGATGGATGCAAAGTGAACATCATCTCTTCTTGACTATGTGCAAGCAGCCTGGATGGTATAGTAAGGTTGTGATAGACATTTGCCTGAATGACACACAAGCTGAAATAACATTATCCTGCTCCTGAAGGCATTCTTGGATTTCAACATTGCAAGTAGGTAGCATGTCAGACTTAGAGATTGTTCAGATGGGCTTGATTGGTATAGACACAGCAAATGAGAAAACGGAATTTGATTATTTTATTACTGGGTGATCTCTTTTGTTTCAGGTAAAGTAGTCTGAAAAATGAAAATAAATAAATAAATAAATAAATAAATGAAAGGCCTTATTTGCAGTGGTACTGATCAATCACAGTTCTAAATGAGTCCAAGGGGAATAATATTTACCAGTGTTCATCATCTTCTCTCCTATAAACATCAGAGAATGCAGACTTAAGTAAATGTCAAATGTTTTTGAAAATCATATCTCAAAGACTTTCTCCCAGTGAACAAGAAAATATATCCTTCCAATAACTACATCACTGAGTATAGGATTGTAAAGCAGAAAAGAGCTGAAGACTTTTTCTAATTAAAATACAAAAAAAAAAAAAAAAAATCTGTGGTGGGAATTTAGAGTACTTGGAGAACAGTGCATCTGTTTTGCAACACAGCTACCTACAGGCATGCCAGAAAACTGTAGGAAGAAGGAAACAGAGGTGTTTGGAGGATGTGTATGTTGACTGGAGCCAGTGTTTAAAATACAGAACAGTTACACTCATGCCATCACTGTTTGACAACGCGCATTTCCTCACAGAGCTAAACCTAACAATAATGTCTAGCTTTTCTGCAGTATTTCTCATCAGAAGATCCTGAAGTACCTTTGATAGCAGATATTGCAGCTCAGCCACAGGCATTCTTGACAACACATCTCTGACTATCTATGCCATCCTAGCCTGGGAGAAATGCTGAGACATGCAGTGTCATGCAGTTGCTAGTCAGTAACCTGGCAAATCACACTCCAAGACACCCAAAAGAACAAAAACATGCCATGAAGGAAAGAGTGTCAAAATTTCATCAGGCTCATGTCAGTGCAGATTTTATTGCACTGCATGCACACCCAACCCTGGAGAGCTTCCTTACTCAGGGACACAGTGGTAACTTTAGACCATTTCTGTGGACAGAGTATTATCCCATCCTAGTAAGGAGAGGCAGCTGCAGTGTGTTGATAATCAGATAATCAGGTCTGTGTAGCCCAAAATATTTGATATGACTATTGTATACCGCAGGAACAAGTGAGCATCTGAACTTGGAAGAGATTAGTAGAATTTTTGGTATGAGTAAAGCCCATAGGATTAGGGCAGAAAAGAGGAGTACTGATTTCTTTCCCTTACTTTTTGTCTTCTAAACAGCTGGATAGCTAGCTCTAGTGCTTTCCATCTAATGAACATGGGCAATTTTTAACGAACTCAGAGGTGGGCATGGCCCAAACTCCATTCTCAAGAAACTGTGTAGCAGAGATGGAAGGTGCCCTTATATTTGTTTATTGCAGCTTTTCAGACACATGTTTATGCTGAAAGAACATATTTCTTTCCCGCTTTTAAGGCATGGGCTAGATCATAGCAGGTCTTTCTCTTCTTTCTTTGAGTGGCCACAGCCAGGAAAGAGCTTTTAGGCATATCTAACCTCAAAAGATTCCAAAACTGTAACCTCACTGTGGTAACCCTAGGCATGGACTGCAGCACTGAAACATGACTATCCTGACTATCCATATTGCTTAATTGCTCACATGCTTCCTGCAAACTGGCCTTCGTTGGTTCTCCAGACAGCAGCCAGGAAGTGTTCATGTAGTTGCAAGTGGCAGGACTATTCCCAGTGGGCTGTGTGATGAAGTCTTTTTTAATATTTTAGGAGAGGAGATAGTTTAGGCTTTAGATGGGAGTTGTGACCGGCCATTTGCCCTATGAGCCAGAGAACAGGACTGTTTTATTTGCAGCAACAAACATAGCCTGAAATGACCATAATAAACAAGTCATTGCACATGAGTATCAGCAAAATTAGAAAAAGACAGACAAGTAGCCATAGAATCATTGAATAGCTTGGGTTGAAAGGGACCTTTAAAATCACCTTGTTCTGACCCCCATGCCATGGGCAGGTATGCCATCCACTAGATCAGGTTGCCCAGGGTCTCGTGTAACCTGGTCTTGAATACCTCCAGGGATGGGGCATCCACAACTTCTCTGGGCAAATGTAAGTGTTTTCGCTGGTTTTCTATACTCCCAGTGGGAAAGAAAGAAAGTGAGTAATTGTTTGGCAACTTGCAGAGCTACCTCCTTACCATTGGCTAAGCAGCTGAAAACAAAAAGCTGTACTTGTGTTACAGACATAGCAAAATATTACTGTACAGTGATTTGAAACTCAGTGACTGGATACCGTTATGATTCCAAGCTGACTAAGTAACTTGGAGCACAAATGAGTTTTAACAATAAAAGGATCACAAAGCAGGCTCCCAGAATCAGGGACCGTGCAGCAATCTCATTCATGATCAGCACACATTTGGTGCAATTCACATTGTTTGTTTGTGTAATCATAGACATACGTTTGATTTTGTCTGTTCATACAGAAATGGTAGGAAAGCATCAAAGATGGTTCTTTCCATAAAAAAAAAAAAAAAAAAAGAGAGAGAGAGAGAGAGAAGCCAATGCACAATACCAAAGAGACTTCAGAAAGGCATCCAGAAGCTTTTTTTTTTTTTTTTTTTTTTTTTCCCCTCTGCGCTACTATGAATTCATGTTTAGGTGATTGTCCCCTGTAATCACCAAGTTCTTTTCTAAGTTCTTTTCTAAGTCATCATTTCCAAAAACACTGTATCACACTCTGTAAAATATTGACTACAAGCAGTAGAAGACTATGATAATCTCCATGGTTTATCATTACACATGCCCAGATTGCTTTTTAGAACTGATTTTTTATTCACAGTTACTATACTTTCAGGAAGAGTTTTCAGACTCTTCACCCAAGAACAAATAAGGAAAAACTCTTGTGATATCCATAGAGCTGTTTCATGTAGGTCTAGTATAAGCAAATTGGGATTTAGTATCCTAGAGTCAGGCATCTTGGAGAAAGTTGCAATATATCTATTATCAGAATAAATTTTATCTTATTAGTTACCACTCAGATGTTATTATCTATATTTGAATCACACATTTCTTTGGTTTATGCTAGTGCAATAACAGACTTTCTTATCTGTGTTAATGGCTGTTCTGCTGGATGTCTTCACACTACATCAGCTTTTCTTCAATTTACTTTCACACATAAAATCAACACCAAGCCAGACATTCATGTGTTTGCCCAAGCCATCATTAGGTATTCTGAAACCCAGTGGTAAATAAGAAAATAAAATATTTTCTTTGTGCATTTCCATTTTTTCTTGGTTATTTAAGAGTGAGAATGTTTAAAGAACACAGCAAATAAATGACAGAACTAAATAATTAGAAATGCTGATCTTGCCCATATGTTTTCAATTAATAAGTAATACTAATGCTCTGTTAAAAAGGTATTGATTGTGTGGGAAAATATTGGTTCCCTAGAACTTCAGCTTTTCTCAGTTATCAGCCACTTTTATCAGTCTTGAAAATAATTAGAAAATAAAAATAGAGCCCATATTCCCTCAAAGTGTTTGTGGCTTTGGCATTCAGCAAAATGATCATGGCAATAAATATGAATTGGCAAAAATAAGGGATATGAACTGAGAGTAAGAAGAGACAGCATTCCAAAATGCAGTGAGAGATTTAGCAGTCCTACCACATTAACGTCACATTGATATGTTCACTATAAATCCAAACAGCAAATAAATGCTCTTCAAGACCTTCATTCAACTGTTTTTAGTTTATATTTAAATTTTTGAAAGTAGAGAAAATTTCAGACTCCAGATCTGTATGGAATATTAAATAACAAAAAATAAAATTATTTTGGCAAGAAAAATACATTTTTTATTTCAGATAAAATATTTTTGCATTGAAATAAAGGAAGACAAACAGGATGATCTATGAAAGTATATGCAACACTAGTTCAGTAAAAATAATGTATTAGAAAAACTACTGAAATTTTCTAATCTGGTTTGACACCAGTAAAGAGGAAATCCTCTCTATTAAAATCTTTAGAAGTAAAAATTTTATTAAAACTAATGTAGGCTCCTCAACATTTTAAAATTAATTTACTATATTTCATAGTGCTATACTGCATTGCAGTAAAGAATGCTTTTTAAAAAGTAGTAAATTAAAAATGAAAAATTCATATGGTTTTGGTATTTTTTATTTTTTTAAAAAAAAAGATGAAGAAATTATGTTAAACAAATCCAGTTTCACTAAGAATATTGTATACATCAGAAGCTCTCAGATCCTTGGTTTTCATATATTTGAAAGTTTTCTGTTAGAAGCAGTAAGACTACCAACTTTATTTTTCGTTTAGCTAACTTTCAAAATTTATAGACATTTTACAGATTTATACAGAGTCTGGGAAGAGAGGTAGAAACCTGATCATTTCCCTATTGATATTCAGTGACAAAAGAAAAACAAAAATGAAAAAGGGGGGGGGGGGAAGAACAAAATATTATATATATATTTTTTTAATGTTGTATTTTAGTCCAAAAGCAAATACTTCATATCTTCAGCTTTTTCAGTATTTTGAGAAGTTTACAATAATCTATTCATCAGCTGTAGTGATTAGCTTATGTTTTGTTTTTCTGTATATAATTATTAAGGATTAATATACTTTTATTGACTTCTTATACTCTTGCTCTTCTACTTCATAAAAATTTTATGCCAATCCAGGTTTAATAATTAAGCTGTATGGCATAGTTATTGCTGGTTGCATCATAATCTTTCCAATCTGAGGATTAATGATAATTACAAGTATCAAGAATGATTTAAAGAGCAATTACAAGCATAATTACATAATTTGTGTAATTTCCTTGTCTTATATATGGTGATGACAAATAATGGGGTGATACAACCAGGTGAAGAACTCCCTTGGTAGTGACGGCGGGTAAAATGGTAGACTCAAGCGTGTGATGTGGTACAGGTAGTCAAAGGGAGAAAATGGAAAGAATATGAATAACAGATGATGTGAAAGGAAGTATGGAAAAGGAAGGAACAAACAGAAGGGGGAAAGAGCAATAGAAAGCTAAACTGAGGGCTGATGACAGGAGAAGAAATATATAGGGTAGTGAGTTTGCAGGGTGGGAATCAAATAGTCAAGAGAGCTGACAAGAAGGAAGAAGAATAAATAAAATGATCAACTACGTAAGCAGAGTAGCTAACGTCAGTTTAAAAGGGAGGGAATCAGTTAAGTTACCACCTAAGTCAGCTACCTAGAGGAAGAACAAAGCAAGCAGCAATGATTTGATTCAGGAGATAAGGGACAATAGCATATCAGTGAAAGCGTTACCCAAGTTATTTAATATGGCATGTATCAATGGGAAGAGCGATGAGTCAGCAAATGAACAAATAAATAGATCAAGCAGTAAATTAGCATTGAGAAATAGAGTAATTGGTGAGAATTAGCTCTCAGAAGCCCTGTCCATGGACGCAGTTTCCCAAACATGCCAGCTGAGTGCAGTGGGACAGCCAGGATGCCTGCAGGGATGCTGCTCCCCTAGCCGTGTGCCTGGCAAACGCTGCTCAGTGGCTGAGAGCAGAAGCAGGCTGGGACAGTTGCAGAGGGTATTTGCTTGCTTTGACCTCTGTTGAGAGAGGGGATAAGAAAGGGGAAATAACCCTGCTATGGAGTTTTCTTATTGTGCATGTGCCCAGCTTGGTGCCTAAAGCTTGCTTTAAAGATGTGTAGCAATTCAGAGCCCCCACACTGTGGTGAAAGGATGACAAATGGGAAACAGATTATTCTTTCTAGAACAACCTTGTATGCTTACTATACAACAAAAGGGCCACTCATTTGTTAGCCTCATATCCTGTGATGTTTTATCAGACAAAATGGAGAGCTATGATTAAAGCTGCACTTCCTTTTTACCACCCACTCCTTCCTCCCCATAGGCTTAAGAGAGAGGCTGAACTCATTTCTGAGCTATTTGTGGCTTCTGTACAGGTGGATAGATTTACAAATGTTGTGAATCAAAGTGCTTCTTTGGTGCATGGGGCAGCAGAGAGGAGAAACAGGACTGACATTTACCAAGGAAAGATAAAATAGATGAATATTTTAAATAATTTCACATATAGTTAATATATGTCCCCTTTCACAAAGACATATAATTTATTTGAACTTTTAAAAAGCAAAATGGTGGTTATTATTGAGAGGCTTTTTAAGGACAATAGTCTAATTTGATGTATTGGGCTTCATGTTGTGCCCTCACTTCTTGGGTAATAGTTCTGCCTTGGGGAAAGACAGAGGTGTGAAGGATAAGAGAGAGTAAATTTTTATTGACAAATAGATATTGGGTAAGCAGAGAGACCAAATGAAGGGCATCTGGGATGTAAGACTGTTCCAAAGAAAGATAGAGAAACTGGACAAGGTGTCTGAAGAGCATGAAAGAAGTTGGTAAGGCTAGTTTCCAAGAGAGCCTATTTATGTATATGTACGTACTCATACAGCTACTCTCCTCTAACTACATTCCTTTATGACTAAAGGAGTCACAACCCTATTGTAATGAAATACCCAGCAGTCCAGTTTACCTGACAAGAATATGTAGCATTCATTTTAAAGCCCTGAAATTCTTTTCTTCATGTCATGGAAAGGGATAAGGCACCTACAAGCTTTGCATTTTCCTAGAAATTAATGTCACACTTGTTACTTATTTACGATTTGGACAGACTCTATTTTCAAAAGGCCTTCCAGACTGGACTTCTGAGTACTTATTGATATAAATGGCAAAAGACATCTGTCAGTGCTTGTTTTGCATAACTGCGTACCTACTCTTACATGCAAGATCTTCTAGCTTTGTGCACACAG
This sequence comes from Stictonetta naevosa, assembly GCA_011074415.1. Taxonomy (NCBI): domain Eukaryota; kingdom Metazoa; phylum Chordata; class Aves; order Anseriformes; family Anatidae; genus Stictonetta; species Stictonetta naevosa. Next base: position 22,985,461 of record CM021699.1, read on the forward strand.
ATTGGTGCACGCTCAGAATTTGCAAGTTTTAGAAAGAAATATTTTCTACTTCAAATTCAAATAGTCATTGTCATAGCTTCAATATTTGAAAGAAAGTTAACAGAATGAATGGATAAATAAATTAATCACTCGTTGATCCTACCTGTGATTAGGAATTTAGCTTATTTTAAATGTTGTGGGGATTAATACCTTTTTTTTCTTTGAATGTTTTCCTATTCATATTTGCTTGTAACTGTAACATAAAAGTTAATTACTCAAATTTTGTGAGGGTATTTTTATTTTAGAGTGAGGCAGCTGTCTTGGTATGGAAAGCCATTACATATTAGTTCAATATTTTGTAAAAGATAAACATCAAATCAACTTCTTTATAGTTGTTAATGTCACTTTTCACTTTTTTTTTTTTTTTTTTTTTTTTTTCAAACTGCCTCCAGAGCTCAAGATGCTAAGGTGCAAGTTTACTAGGCTTATAAGGATGTTAAATTTTATCATGTTTCCTTTTTTTGTTGTTGTTTGTTTTGTTTTTCAAGTTTTGATTTGATTTTATTATTTTTTTAAGTTCTGATATTTTAGAATTTCTCTATTCCATCTGTAGTGGATAGATACTTTCTCTTCCTTCACAGAAGCAAAAAGGAGTACATGAATTACTGCGGAGGGTAGGGCATTGACATCTCCCCATCGGACTACTAATAACAGTACTTGATCAAATAAGAAAAATAATTGAACAAGATGGTTTTGATGAGTTTTAACAGTATTTGAAAAAATAAATATATTAAGATTTAATATAGAGCAGCAATAAAATAAACAGAACAACAAAAACTGCCATTAAATATAAAAACTTATACCTATAAAATTTGATGTTGGGTACAATCTGCAGAACAGAGCACAGTGAAGAAAGACAGTAAAGAATTTTAGTAGACTTTTGGGAGAGTGGCAATAGAATTTACAAGCATCTCAGGAGCACCACTCACACAATCTACAAGAAATACATTTTCTTCAATTTCCATAAATGACCAGAATTAGTGTTGTTTAAGGATGAAAAATAAAGCTTTCTAAAGTTATGTTGGTAAATACAGATATATGTTGCACATTACCAGTCTAGAAAAGTCTAGAAAGACTAGAAAAAAGAGGATGATGGAAAACCTGCTACTATAATTTATTGCAGAAATAAGCCACAACGGGATCACACTGCATTATTCTTCATCATAACTGCAATCACATGAAAACTTATTCACTTACTAATGCATTCCTCATCTGTAAATCCTTTGTTGTTGCAGCATGGTTACATTTGAGCTTTCTTCTATTTAGCTTCAGCAAACAAAAGAAAACTGGAGTTTTAAATTTATGTGCCCTACTTCTATGAGGAAAAGTTCTTATTAGAACATAGGAATTTATATGTGCTTACCTCTGTAATTCTTGAAAGAGATGTCTATGAACAAACACGCATGTATATTTTAAGTCTCTGAACTTGCAGAATGCTTTCTTTCTCTCACTTGCTGAGTCCCAAACCCTGGTGCTCCTCTTGTTGCAGTAAGGAAGAATGATCCAAGAGTATCTGGGTATTATGGAAGATCTCAGCTCTATTCCTCCTCCAGCTCCACCCATGATTCTTGTCAAGCTCACTGGGCTTTCTGGCTTTATTTCCACTGCCCATCAAGGTGGTCAGAGCCCATTCCCAAGCCCAGCCTTGTCTCCTACCCAAACTGTAGACACAGGCACCTTAACCACACACAACTGTCCCTCACGCGGTTTGGATGGAGAATACCACCTTAAAGTTACCTTTACCAGCAGACCCCGACACTTCTCCCTTCCAAAAAACAGTGTGAACATGTGAAGCATGAAGAAAAGCTAGACTCCCATCTATAAAAAAGTAGGGAAAAGACAGAAAATATAAGCTATCTTATGTACTTATCTGCAGCGTAGCATCCTTTTGCTACCCTGGAGTCAACGGGATTTCTGCACTGGGCAGTAGCCTGCAAGGAATCCTTGCTGCAATATTGTAAGGAGTTCAGGTACTTCAGTCATTATGACTTGGTGTACTTAAGCTGGATAATGGAGTGCTGTTTTCCAACTTTTCAAGCTTGCTTGCATGCAATAAATAAATAAATAAATAAAATACTGCTCCTTTCAGAATTTAGTCACCCAGAAAAGAGCTATTGTGGCACTTAATTCCAACCATATAAAAAAGCCTCTGAAAACACAAGGAAATACCCCACTTTGAACAGGAATTAATGTTGAATGTGTTTCTAACGTGTGAGTTCTCTGTGTATTCTATGGAAAATATGTTTGAGGTTGGCCAAGGACCAGCCATAGATGCTGCTAAAGAAACCACCTCACCTTGTAAAGATATTTGACTTGCAGTTGTTTTGCCCCATACGTCTCTTTAATACCCTTTATTTTCACTCCCCATAATACTATCTAATCTGTCCCTCAAGGTCTTGACTACTCCAGGGGTTGCTTTTTTTTTTTTTTTTCTTTTTTCTTCCCACACCCTGACTCCTCATTGTTATTTTCTCTTTCTGTTTTACATAATTGCTACACAAATTACTGAATTTGCTTTTCAGTTCATATCATATACTTATACAGTTCATTTCATATACTTACATGGGTAAAAAACTGAGTACCATATCACCCTACAATAGAACTAGAAAGCTAAAAGTTGAGTAGTATCCCCCTCTCAGAAAGGGCCCATTAGTGAAATAAAACCCAAAGCCTTGAATGCACTATGAGGCAGTAGAAATTCCTAATGTTGATATGAAAAACAGGAAATGCTGTAAAAGTGAAGTGGTAGGAGGCCTAGGATGCCTAGTGGGAAAAAAGCAAGTGTTATGATTAATACTAAAATAGGTGCTGCAGTAACTGCAAGAACAGCTTAAGGGTCCCAGATCTAAGTGGTAAATTAAAATATACAAATTTCCCTACTTAAGGGAACAAGAATTCCCAATGTTGAATGAAAATAGACCCCTTTGACTCACAGCATTTTGTAAAGATCTTTTTTACATTTTCAGAAATGTGAATGGGGAAATTTAAAGCTGAAACATTGCTCAGCTTAGAGAGAATTGAGTTCTGGATGAATGGATGGATGGATATAGATAGGTCATGTATTATTCAGAATATTATAAACTTGATTTTTAGCTAAGGAGGAAATAAAGACATTTTTTGTTGAGCTGAAATGCTGCTGCATTCACAGAAACTGTTTTTGACTCAGAAATAAATCAAGTGAAACAATTTGGCTATGGTAAATATGCTAATAACTCTCTGTACAAGTTTGATAAAAGTTTTTTTAATATTGTCAACATTTTAATTTATTAACTAATGTGGCTATGATGACTGAAAATGAGTGTGTGAAGTCGTTAAGAAGAGGTATGGAAAGCATGTTCAAGGGATGGCTCTTCAGAGTATTTTCCTGAAGGATGCTTCTGGGTGCGGTGCTACCCTGCTTATGCCAGACTGTTTAAGAGTAAGCATCAGTTTTAACAACAAAAATATTAACAGCTTTTTTTTTTTTTTTCCTAATAAAACTTATACTTTTCTGCAATAGTTTAATGTGATTAAGAGACAATCCTAGCACAAAAAGCTGTCTCAGTCTAGTCTCCAGCTTGTCTGATGCCTTAACACAGGCCTACTTCTAGGACAGTGCAATTCAGGGCATTATTTCCTTGTTGTTTGAGCTTAAAACTAGCCCAGAGTGACTTTATCTGAACAAAAAGGGTATACCTTGTTTATCTGAACCAGCCTTAGGTTGGCTAACCTGACTGCCAAGAGCAATGTAATGAAGCTCAGAAATCCTGCTGAGGCCTCTCTGTAGACATTTAGGCTGTTGGCCTTTGCTGGCATTGGCTCCTTGACAGCCACAGCATCAAAGCAATACCTGAACTAGTTTCAGGTTAAATGGACTGCATTTAACATTTTTCACTACAGAGTAGTCAAGACATAAATATACCCTAGGAAAAGCATACAGGTGTTCAAAAAAAAAAAAAAAAAGACATCCAATACATTTCAATTAAGTTCTGTTTATAGATGCCAGTCTGTACTGTCATTATGTTTTACTGATACATAGGGCAAAAATTATTTGAACTGTTACTTTAATTAAGAATTAAAATTATTAAGAACTGTTTAATTCTGCAAATAATTTAAAATTGTGAATGCTTTTGAGAAAGGTCCGACTGTGTTGCAGATAACAAAGCTTTCTTGCTGGTTTAATTTCCATCTCTTTCCTGTTCCTGTTTGTTGTTGTTGTTGCTTTTATTTTTCCCTCTTTGCACTGAAAAACATTACCTGATATGAATTTCAGTATTAGCCTCACCTTTCAGAGTTGACAGAATATTTAAACAGCTAAAACTATACATGGCATTTTAGCAGGAGATTTTGCTCTGATTGCGCAACAGAATTTCTTAGAGAACTAATGTTGTCTTGTCCCACTCCCCATATTATGCCTTTGATCATGCCTGCTTGCTACTTCTGATGCATTTTCCCTGATCTTTGCCTTCAAAATCTATTTGTTTTTTTTTCCCCAAGACATCATTAAAGTATTTGAATGTGGTAAATTCCCTGCAGTTCCTCTTCATCAGTTTCTACCTTCCCTCTTTTCTGTCCATGTGCCTGCCATTTGCTGAGATTGTGGAATGAGATTTAGTAATTTCTTCATGGTGGAAACATTTTACTTCTTGAATTACTCTTGTTAAACCATGTGTATGTGTGTTTTCATGAATAAATAGAGAAATAAAGGGATGAATAAAAAGATGGACTGGTAAAATCATGTTTATTATTAAAGTGCTCAGATTGCTGGCATAGCCCAATAACAGTAAAATAGCGAATAATAAAATCAGTTTATAGACTGGAAGATCCCCTCTACCCATAGAAATAAAGTGTGTTAATGAAAGGGTGACTTGAATTATTGGTAACAAAGAAAATGACCATGCTAGTACAGGTTATCAGTGTGCTACAGAGTTTGTTGCACTGTCATGTTTTCTTTCTTGTATTCTGAGGGGTATGCCATCATGTGGCAAATTTGCATCAACTGCTGACAGAGAACTTAGAAAACTGAAGTACTTTGCTGATTTGCTTGCTTTTATTATTCTATCAAAGTAGACTGTGATACCGTTTTGCTGGCATGTTTAATTCTTTGCAGGTGTAAGATGTAAAGATGATTGTTCCAAATTCATAGAAGTCTGCTTGCATGACACTAACTGCAATGTTCTGGCAGCTCTCACAGTGTAATTCTGTCTTAAACAAACAAACAAATAAACAAAACAAAACAAAAACAAAACAAACAAACAAACAAACAAAACAGGTAAAAGCTCTACTTGAAAATTTTCTTAAAAAGAAATCATATATCACCCCAAAAATAGCAGCTGTGGGGTAGGCATTTAAGAAATACAATTACATCCAGGAAACCTTACCTAAAACATGATCAAAAACAAATAAAACAGATCTAACTATGGACAGCATATTCAATGCATAATATTAGCTAAATGTGTCATGCTAGAGAGTTTCTGAAATTAAAAGGTTTTTTAATCTAATTTCAATTTGGCTAGGTCCAAGGACCTTCCAAGACCATAAGAGTCCTAGAATGAAAGTAATGGAGCTCTTGTGTAAAATTCAATATTGAAATATAAACTAGAATATGATTTAGACTTATTTTAACTTCTAATTAATGTATTTCTCCATTTATGTTCCTTTTTGATAGCTAAAGCTATTCCCTGACCCCTGTTCCCATAATTTTTGGTCCATTAAATAACTGTCTTTCAGCATTGTTCATTCACTTGGAGCTGGGGAGTTAAAGCTGTACTAACTTTGTGTTAAGAAAATAGAATCACTCTGCAGAAGTTCTGAATCTTGCTTTACAAAGAGCTTATTCCTTAGCCATGGTTAAAACCTTTCATGAGCACTTCAAAGAGCCTTACAGCTATTATTTTTCAAAATGTAAAACAAAAAAGGACACTTTGAATAGCCAAGCTAAAAGCTCTTCTACAGTAATATGAAGACCACATCTTCTCATCTGTGAGGATTTAGCTCAGATTTACTTGGTTGCAGTTCCTAGTGGCTTTTATTATTTATTTTATTTTATTTTATTTTATTTTATTTTATTTTATTTTATTT
>CM021699.1:22991569-23003423 GCA_011074415.1 Stictonetta naevosa
TTTATTTTATTTTATTTTATTTTATTTTATTTTATTTTATTTTATTTATTTTATTTTTTATTTATTTTATATTTAATTTTATATTGTATTTTATTTTTATATGTTTTGTTTTGTTTTATTTTGTTTTGTTTTGTTTTGTTTTGTTTTCCTATTTAACTTTTTAGAACACTTCATTGCTACAAGGTCTAAGCCAACAACGTAGCTGCAGCCATGTAGATTTATTTACATAAAGTTATATACAGCAGTAATATATTGAGTTTGCTTCTCATTTTGGAAAGGAAGTTAACATACCTTGTTCTTTTCTCTGGACCTTCCTAGCATAGCACCATTGTCTGTGGGAGACAGAGGGATTTGGCTAACCTCTTTTCAGTGGTTTGTGGGGACGGGACAAGGGGCAATGGTCAAAAAATGGAGCACAGGAAGTTCCGCGCCAACATGAGAAAGAACTTCTTCACGGTGAGGGTGATGGAGCAATGGAACAGGCTGCCCAGGGAGGTTGTGGAGTCTCCTTCTCTGGAAATATTCAAGGCCTATCTGGACGCCTACCTGGGAACCTACTTTGGCAGGGGAGTTGGACCCAATGATCTCTTGAGGTCCCTTCCAACCCATACAATTCTGTGATTCTGTGATTGATCGCACAAGGCTAGTTTGGCCCTGGCTTGCCCATATGGTCATAGCAAAAGGAGAAGTAATGGGGGGCTTTCCTCTCTGACATACAGATCAGATGGACCCACAGCCTAGGTGCTTGGGGAAATGCAAGCACTGCTCCCTAACTGCTCTGCTGGGAACCCAGAGTGATCTGAGGTGGGAGGATGCAGCCAGAGTTGTGATGCAGCAGCCTTCATAGCACTTTCCATGTGACTGTGCATGTCAAATATGGAAGTATATCCAATTCATGCCAGCAAAACTCTTCCGAATACAAGTCTATGCCTTAAGGGCATGACCTAGCCCTGTATAATTATTTCCTTATATCTATATTATCCTTATACAAGTTTCCTTATCCTGACTAGCCCCTTAAACTCAGCCCTGAATACCGCTTCAGCTCTGAGTTTCCATGCAACCAGGTAGCAGGCAAATGCAAACTGTACTTAGAAAAAGAGCCAAAGGAGATAAAACTAGACCCATGGATGAGCCTCTATCTCATCCATGGAGTGACTGGGATACAGAGAAATTCAGCAGCTTGTGCAAAGAGAGAGGGAGTGTTTGCTTAGCACAGTGCAGCCCCACATGGATTTCCCCAGGCTAGCTCCAGGCAAACAATATAGCTACACAGCACTGTGTAGTAGAGCTTAAATATATTAACTGTGAACCTGAAATCAGCCTTGTCAGAGCTATGCTCAGGCTTATTGACAGGGTAGATCTGCAAGTCTGGTTAGGTAAGGCACTGTGCCATGACTAGACTGCTTCTGGAACCAGGGCTGACCCATTCAGGCTGTATCAGGGTATACATTAGGCTTCATTTCATGTTATAGACTACACCTGTAATTCAAAGCTAGTTTTGATGAGGACTTAGGTTCCCTAAACACTATCCATTTACTCTAAGTACCACCAAGGCCTCTTGATGATGATGATAAGTCAATTAATAATCAGGGTATCTCTACGCTGCAGGCTTCAGCAGAGCAGAGAAATTAGCAAGCAAGCTGTAAACAGTTTAGCTGAAGTATCAGAGAGAGCCTTGTCAAGCACTGCAGATGTCAGCTCAGGCTCAGTCAGGTGCGGTAGTACTCCCTATCATGAAGGCAAACCATGTTCAGGAACACGAGCTATGTGGCCTACCTCTGTGTTTCTGTGCACCCTGTGGTTTAGGTCATGCCCCAAAGATCACGCTCCTAAGATTAGGAAGCCACCCAGCACTTCCTGTCCTCTGAGTAAGCTACACACGCAGCTCACAATGTAACCTAAAAATCTGTAACATTTTCTTCATAGTAAGCATCTTGGAAGGAAACAGAAAAACTTGTGGTAGATTAAGGAGATTTTCAATGCATAGCCATAAACTTACAGCAGCCTGTTTCCTCCCAGACTTAGTGAAGCATTCATTATTTTCCTTGTATTTTTCTTAATGTGTAGAATGTAATCAGTGTTCAGTGCTGGCTTTACAAGACAGCATTATGTTACTGAGTTGTGCTAGGTTAAGAAATGTCTTCGATCTTGGAGAGAACCAGAGTGTAACAGCTTCTTTTTGATCTTACTTTTCCTTTTGATTGACTTGTCTTTTTTTCTCTTATATGAACTTGACCTTGAAAAAGCATTAACTTTTCCACAACACAAACACCTGACATCAGCATTCACTTCTGAAAGTTTATGTCCAGAGGAATTCTAATTTATTTGTAGAATAAATATAGTTTGTCTTTGATTTTTACTTACAGAATATTTATGCATGAATGTAGGTCTAAATCTAAGAAGGTGCCTAAATCCCAGCTGAGTGTCCCTTCTTTTGTGGAGCCTCTGTGACGTCTCTCTTTCTTCTTATGCTTAATAGCTTAATGCTTTGTAAAGGTATTGAGGATCAGTTATTTGTGACCTCTGGGTGCAGTGTTAACCTGCTGGCTATAGCTCTCTCTGAAGCTGAGGTCTGAAACAGCATCTCACAGTACCTCATGCTGAATTATTCCACTCCTCGTGGTATAGTGAAACCAGACTGAGATGCTCTAAGCTGTAATTGCACAGCTGGAAAAGCCACACAGGAAAATCAAGGCCAGCTCCTACCTACTCTGAGGGCCACTGGACCCTCAGTGAATGTTTGCCAGTTTAGGGACCCTAATACTTCTGATGGAGCTGGGCCAGCTCTGATGGGGAAAGAGTACACAGTCAAATGGGGCTGCTCAAAGAAGAAGGGCCTAAAGGAACTTCCCCGCTGGCTCCCTTTTGCACAGCTACTGAGAACTCAGCATCGTGCTCCCATCCTGTACTGTCTCCCAGACTATCACCACAGTGAGGAAAATCCATAGAAGTGTGTGATAGGCTGCCATCACAGCAGTGATGGTCATGGTCAATGGCAGCTAAGCTTAGTCTGACAAACAACTGCAGTTCTTATTACCTTCAGCTGTGTTTCTGCAGAATTATACTGATTTTTCTTAAAGTAATTAAAACAATAATTTTATTATGAAAATACTTTACAAGATAATCTCCTCTTCAATTTCCTTTAATATTTTCTGGGAAATTACCATGGGTAACACAGAAAATAGGTATTTTATTCCTATTACCATTTTGACAGCCTGAACTCTTTCCCAGGGTGACAAATTTAATTTCTTATACATGGCTTATATTGTTTTTAAATGGAATAATAAGTGGCATAATACTGTGTCTTGCTGTGGCATCTAAGCCATTATTTAGCAATATATTCCAAGTATTTCTTCTGAATTGATAGCCATTAAAATGTTTAAAGTGGACCTTCAGCAGGAATAGATTGATACAACATCACATGGAATCAGCTGTGCTTTGCTGACTCACACAAGCTCAGGATTTGGCCTATGCTATTGCTATCACTCTTTAAATTTCAGCATATTTTCCTATCAATGATGTGGACCAAGGCATGGGACAAAGCTGTGAAGTCATCGTAAGCCCAGCTTTGCGACCCAGTGAGCTATGCAAGGGGTGATATGTCATTGTCAATTTGTGTTGAAAACAATGGAAGCAGAAGGAATGGAAACCTCTTTCCAGCGGTGCTCAGAGACTCATATCATTTGGACTGCGGGAGCAACCTTTGTCTGTGTAGCAACCAAGGACATATTTGCAGCTAATTCCAGACACAAATTTGAAAATTAAAAAGCATTACATAATACTGCTGTTTTCAGTTTGAAATCCAGTAGTTTAATTCACCCCTGAAATAACAGACCTATATTAAAATCCTCAAATGTGTACATAAATACTTGCTTTCTACATAATTTAATAGCTTTTCTTCATGCAAGGGTAGAGGAAAGTCTAGGAAGGCAATAATTTCCTTCTTAGCTATATTAAGAGAAAGGTGCTTAGAGGTGCTGAGTATCCCAAAACAAGTTGCAGAAGTTCATAGGAATCCCTGGCACTGCCCTTTGTATTTCCATGATGCTGAATTTTACTTCTATTTTCCAGAAAGGATGTTTCTGGCCTATCATAAAATAGAGGCGAAAATACAGGCTAACGTAGAGCAGAGTGTCTGCAAACTAAGACTGAAAGGAGCAAGCTGCTACAGCAGAAAACAGGCAAGGACTAAGATTATTCTATGGATTTCCTGACTGTGAAGTCAGTCCTCATACTTCCATTGCATCCTTGGGAACCATCTTACCAAAATCTTTGGCCCAATTCCTGAAAGAAATTTGGTGACAACACAATATGGGCTCCAGCTTTTAGATTGTAGGGCAAAGTTTACTTGCATTCTATCCCAACCTTGCTAAGGTGAAATTAAAGAGCTACAATTTTTTACCCTTTCTTGATTGCAGACACAGCAGCTTCAGCAGTGAGAACCATACTCTGTTATCTTGCATCCTTTCCTTTTGCAGCCTTCAACACACATCTCTCAAAGACCCTGTGGTAGTGCTCAATGAAAACAGAAATGAGGGCCCACCTGTATTTTTTTCAGTTGCAGTTGTTTTAATCTTTTCTCACCCTAGGAGAGTGGAATGCAGTAGGTAAAGAAGTGATGGATATAACAGCAGCTGTGTTTCAAGAGATGGAAGGGTGATGTATCAAATGGGAGAATAATACAGTGGGGTTAATGATGGAATTACAGTATTTATCTCCTCAAGACAAAAGTAACAACCAAGGAACGTTACCAGCCCAAGGCAGAAAATCTTAAGAGCACTTCACACTGAAAGTTGGGCACCACAAAATCAAAGTTTTGCTTTAAAGAACCTGAGTATCCTCTGTGGCTGGTAGAATTGAGACAAGGATACTCCTCATTTCTTAGGTAATTAATTCTCATTAGAATTAATTTTGCTTTCTGTCATGCTGCAGGTTTGCACTGGGTCTTCCACCCATTGCCATTTCACATGTAAGGTCCTAAAATATCCAGACAGTAAACGATTGTGGAAATATTTTGTTTCTGGGCATTTACCAAAGAAAAGCATAGAATCTTATTCCACAGGAATATTAGAAGGACTTTTGAGAACATGAAGAACACAGTAGAATCATAGGCCAGGTCATAGGTCAGCAGAGAACGTGTGTCAAGGGCCATAGACACTCATTTCAGTTAGGTGAATTTGCAGCCATTGTTTCATCTGTATCATTGAGTATATGCTTTATGGGAGAAGCTGCCTGCTCCTTCTTCAATAAAAGATAAGGAAATGCTTTCTTACCTCACAGGAATTAGTGCAGCATTTTGGAAAACTTTGTACAGAGAGAGTAGACAAGGTGAGAAATATCTGGGGGTATGCTGGAAGGACTTAAGAAACTGATTACCAAACAATGTAGAAAAAGTGACTGTAGAAATGTTCCAGAACATGTAATGACACTACCAGTGCTCTGGCATTTTAAAGACCCCTAATGGTACCACTTACACAAAATGTGCTGGAAGAGAGTGGAAGTGTGTACATACTCATAGTTAGCTTTATTTTGGTTAGCAAATCATTCTTCAACAGGCTTGGTAGATTAATCAATGAATTTCCACTAAAACTAAAGCAGCCCTTGCCAGCAACAAACCACGTCTACACACACATGTGGTCTACCTTGACTGTGGTAAACAGTACAGGGAACTAATCAGGGTTTAGTGCTCACAGTAGTGTATTTACTTTGGCCTGAGGTGGTGCAGATGTCAAGCAAAACTGCCATTTCCAAGTCAACAGAAGTGCAGCAGTACTTCATGGATATCTCAGCTTGCTTGTCTCAGACAGTAGTTTTGCATAGCTGGCGTCAGTTAACCACTGCTGAGTTCAGGGGGCTTTACAGATGTTTACTTATTTATTTATTTTATTTTTTTTACAGCTGGCAGAGCATTTCACATTATCTCATTTATAATCAACATCTAGTACTGCTATGAAGGATATGGTCCTGAATTGTGAAAGGGCTATTTCAAAAGAGAAAAATAGGGAGGAAATATAAAAATGATGAAATAGAAATGTTCTATCTTTGTGATTTCCTGTTTGTTGGGTTATAAGAATGCATTAAGTCTAAACTCTGATGAAGTTCCTCCCAGATCCATTATTTAAAAGTCCACCATATAAAGAAGTAGGCTATTCATAAGCCAAATTTGTGACAGCAAATGTAAAATAGACAGACAACTGGAAGAGTCTGTAGTCAAAGACCTGAATACTTAACAGAAATTCCTGGCTTCCCTTTTTCAGAGCATTCAAACTCCAAGAATACGTCTACAAAAAGCACAGGGAAAAAACTCAAGTATGCAGTAAATCAATAGAAAGTAAGCTAGAGATGCATGTGAAGCAACTGGGAGATGAGTGACTTAAATTGGCACAAAGCTTGGCAATTTTTTTCTGTTTGAGGTTTACTAACTGAAATTTGAACTGAAAATGAAGTCTCCTGTGAGGTGCTTAACCTCCTGGAATCCCATTTATCTCTGAGTAAAATGTTCAGTTGCTTCTATGGGAAGATCAGTAGTCCAGAAATTTGTATAAGATGTCATGATTCATAGAGGGTCAAGGAAAATGTGTCACTTTCATAGTTAACTAATTTTTAACCATTATTTTTACATAGAGTCAAAATAAATCTCAAAACAAAAAGGTCATTTGAACTAAGTCAAAATCTAGGAAATCTTAAACTGAAACATGGATTTTTTTTCATATTTTTTCATGTTGAATTTAGTGATTTTGTTCCTAAGGGAAGAATTTCATAAAAACAAGACAAAACCACAATGTTTACAATGTCAACGAATCAATGTTTTGAATGTAGACTTCAACTGTGTTAGAAACTGCAACACTTGTAGGAGTTACTAATGCACAGAGTTATCACCACATTTGTGATCAAGCCTGTAAGACCTGTGTAAATGAAGAGGTTCATCACCCTTGGTATTTTAAATATGACACAGAGTAGAAATGGAGTTCTCACTGCTATATGCCTGGTTAACTTGTTGGAGTGTAGATAGAAATCAGACTCTTTTCTTCACCCTTTGCAGAGAGCACGGTGCACTAAGGAGAAATTCATTATATTCTTCTGAGTCCAAGGTCAACAATGGTCTGGTTTGCTGAATAGAGGATTTTTTCTTCCTTCCAAACTCTGAGGACAGCAAAGCTACCAAGTATAATCTGGTCTTCTTCATTTTTTCATGGAATCAATGCAAGATACTGAGGAAAGAATTTACAACACTATTACACTCAGACCTCCTTCCTTTTTTTTTTTTTTTCTTTATTCGGTGAGAAGATCCTAGGAAATTATGTGCTTATGTTAATGTAACATTAAGGTTGATAAATCAAGTTCTCAAATGTCATGAAATGCAGAAGTCAGGCTGAAGGCTCAACCTTTCCTCTGGCTCTTTGCCTCTTTCTTGAAGTATGGCCTGTCTTTATCCTCTTATAAATTATTTGTCAGACTACAGAGGAGTCAGTATAACACAAACTGGAATTCCCTACAAAGCTTCATAAATAGTAAAAGCATGACAGAAAATTCTGTGCAGCTGGGCTATGTAAGGCAAGGAGTAAACTACTCACAAACACTTCCGTATGTTCTTCTTTAGGTTTCAGTTTGGTGTGATCTCTCTGTCTTGATCATCTTTCTGCCATCATTCATGCAGGGAGATTTTGGATCTCACTGGTACTGAGGAGGTGCTATCCTTCCCAGAGATGCCAATATTCATGTGCAAATGAAATTATTCATATGTGAATATGAGTATTCATTATTCTTGCCAAGACTGCTGGCTACTGAAGATAAGTCTTTCTGGCCTACAAAGAGAGTAAAACCTTGGAGGTGACTGTGCCTTCTTCCTCATGGATAGCCTTGACTGAACAGCTGTCTGGGCAGTAGCAGGGCAGAAAGCTGTGCAAGGCTTGCCCTGCATGGATTTATCTAGGATTCCCCTTACAGCCAAAGCACACACCAATTTATCAGTGGAAGTTATTCCCAAGTGTCAGCAAGGAGGACAATAATGATATTGAGGGGAGATTACATGGAGGACACCAGAGGACACCACAGGACAGGTTGACTCCTCCAGGCTTGATTTGTTGACACACAATCTCATTTGGGGAAAGCATGGGCTGCAGTCTCTAATCTCTCTCTTCCTGAATTGAAAATGAGCTCCATGCCACTTTGGCCCAAGGTGAAGCCCTGGAGTCCCACTCGTGTCCTGTTCCCAGGTCAGCACACTCATGCTGGTTCTGTGCCTGAGTGGGAAACTGTACTTAAGTGTGAAACACAGACAGAAAGAAGAAAGAGAAGAAAGTCTTAGATACTTGTAGCAATCAGATCTGCCTTGTTTACCAGTGCCTTTCTCATATCATAGCCCATGAGGCCACCAGGAGATAAATAGTTTTTGAGTAAGCTGTACTTTCATTTCTCTATGTGTGAAGGAATATACTCCAAGTGATATCCTGGACATACCCTATCTAAATGTGAATGCACCATGATAGATAGAAGTTAACTGGTCAAGGTTATTCCCCTGGATAACATCTCAGTCTCCCAATAGCAATTTTCATCACACAAATAAGCACATTATTATTATTATGTCTGTGGCTAAGCATTCTTGAAATTTTGGTAGCTTTCAGTCAGATACTAACCTCTGGACACAAAGAGGTATTTTACAATTGTACCAGTGCACAGTTGTCCCAGTTTTCAATAAATTATTTCAACTTTAGCCAAAGATGTGATGCATATTGCTTTTAGCAAGTACCTGCTGCACATTTTTGAGTGGTCTCAAATTACTCTTCAGGATTTTTTTTTTATTATTATTATTTTTTAATATATTGTCCACAGGACTGTGTACTTGCCCTGGAGATTTATTTATTGAAAGTGAAAACTTTTTTGAAATGACAAGTTTTGCATTTGGCATCTGCATGGGAGATCAGGAGGGAGAAAGACACTTCCGGGTGCCAGAATGGGTAGATTATCCTCCACCACCATCATACACTGGTGAAAGGAATGGAAGCCCATGAGCTGAGGAAGGAAAGGATGCTTCACCACGAAAATGAAGTGTCACAAATTACTTCCTGTTCCTACTGTGTGTAGTGAGGATAAACTCATTTCTGAGACTCAGTGCTCTGGGTACTTCCACCGCTGTCTTCATTTTGGGTATTACCCATGGCATGATTTAGCCCAGTGTGAACAATTTCCTGGCAAGTCAATTTCTTTGACATAAGCCTGTTGGTGTATCATAATGTTATGTTTAAGTTCTCTTCCATTAAATGCAATTCCTTGCATCTTAAATTATTTTAGACAGTTTTCCTTAACATTAAGTAGAATTAACATTTACATTGTGATATATTGCAAATGACAGCATTTGGAGCAACTTTTTCCCTCAAGAACTATATTTCCTACCAGCCAGCAAACCTCAGTATTTTGGGGAATTATTATATAATGTTGTTTCCAATCAAAATAAATGTGTTCAGTTTTCCTATAGGCAGTGGCATTAAATAACAGTTAAACAGCTCAGTCCTGTTCCCACTAAAATTGGTGGCAAAACTCCCACTGACTTCATGGGAGCAAGATTTAGATCATGGTTGATTTACTTTAACATTCATAGAAATTACGGGTTAACCTCTAAAAGTTGGGAAAGTTTGGCCACATAGGCCTCCAAAGGCCTAGATGTTTAAAACATATCTCTTTCTGATACTTTTATGTCTTTCCATATATTTTAAATCTCTCTTTCATACAGTTTCATTAATCTCACAGAAATGTTTGTGAGTATGTTGAAAAGAACTAGAATAAATAATGCATATTTTAGGGGCAATTGCAGTCAGGGAGGAGGAAGTTTACGTACTTCTCCAGACAACAAAAACAATCTTTTCAAGGTTATCTGCCAAAATAAAATCCAGAGAGGGACATGCGTGTTTAACCTTAGACACCTATGCACAAACTCAAAACTCTCTTCTTGTCCCCCTACATCCAGAGGTGTCTAAATTATGCCGCATCTCAAAGAACATCTTATCTTCTTGTGTCAGAAAAAAATAAAATAAAAAAAAAATCCAGATATATGGTGTCTGCTGTGCTTTTTTTTTTTTTTTTTTTTTTCAGTTATTTGTTCTCCTTTTCAGTTGTGCACCGAGGTTTCCCCAGCCAACTCTGCCATTCTCTGCTCCAGAGAACAGCACTGTGAGCTCACTCCACATGGAGGAGCCCAGCACTAATGCAATATGTACCTCTTGACCCACCGCGAGGGGCTGAGAAGTTTCTCCATGCAATTCCTCAAAACCCTTTTTAAGAAAGAGACTTCTTTCAGGAGAGTGCTTCATTCCCAGTCTCCAGAGCAGCTTGCAGAGGACACTTACTCCACATGAGCTAAAAGTTTCTGGAGACTCTAGCCTTTAAGTCTGCTTAAACCACCTCATTTCTGCAGTAATCCTGAGAGACAAAATACCTCCACAGCATGAGTCCCTCCATAACGAAATGGATGGTTATTTGTTGCAGGCCCAAACCAATGGTAAATATCAATATTTCTTGCCTCACTCAGCTGCTCTACTTAGTGTATCGATCTGCCCTTGTCTTCCCATTCCTATTCCTGTGCACTGAGGGAGGACAAATAAGCAAGCTCAAAGCATTTTTTTTATGTCAGCTCACCCCCAACATAGGTCCCAGGAGAACAAGAATTCTTATTTCTTCATTTTCTGGTGTGAAATGCCAGTCACAGTCTAGCCCTCCCCATTCTGCTCAATGCTTATGAATAAAATATCTGAATATAGAAAATTGGAAATGCTATTGGAAAGGACATGGGAGGTGGCAGGGGTGGGGAGTAAGTTGTCTGTGGTCCTGCATATTCTTGCTTCTATCCAGCTGGGGAAGAACACACAACTTATGTCCTTCGTAACAGCTGCATCCTGCCCCAGTTGGTAGCACAGTCACAAAAGAAGTGCACTCCCTTATCCCATCATGCAGCTCACTTACAGGAATACTGTTAGGAAAAGCATATATATGAAAAACAAAACAAAACAAAACAAAACAAACAAACAAACAAACAAACAAAAAACAGATGTGCATAATATTGCTTTCCTGTCTTAGAATCTGAAGTCTTCACTACAACTGAATAGACTACAAAACATTTTTTAAATGTCAGAAATCCCTTCTGTATCCAAACCCATATAAAATATCTAATAATTACCCCATAACAGTAGAAGAAATAACAGAGGCAATAAAAAAAATAGGAAAGGACATTTTCCTCACTAAATTTTATAAAATCTTGAAAGCTCAGTGGAAACAAGCTGTTTTTCAGTATGTAAAGAAGATGATG
The DNA here is from genome assembly GCA_011074415.1 of Stictonetta naevosa. NCBI lineage: Eukaryota > Metazoa > Chordata > Aves > Anseriformes > Anatidae > Stictonetta > Stictonetta naevosa. The sequence continues at coordinate 23,002,869 of CM021699.1, forward strand.
AATAGGGCCAATTTTTAATTTAGTTTGTGCTTTTTTTAGGTGATGTGGAACTAAGGAAAGATATGACCAGGGAATGCTATGGCAAGGAAAGCATTTTTTGTTTGTTTGTTTATTTCAGCACTAAGAATTCTTCACAGTACCATAGACAGATGTCTTGTACTTTAAAAAAAATGTGATGGATCTGTAAATAAATAATGTTACCTCTCTGGTTAAAAGTATTAAAAAAAAAAACAAAAACAAAAAAAAAACACCAAAATCACATTCAGTTATCAAAAACAAAATTAGAGACAAAATTAAAGCCTTTAAAAACATTTTGTACTAGTTTTGTTCCATAGTGTTTAGAAATCAACACCAAGGAGCATAAAACATATATGAAATAAGAACAAAACATAGTGTATTATAATTATATATATTATAACACAATTGAACACTTACACGTTGGACAAAAAGCTTGTACTTGATAGAAAATGTGTATAGGATCAGGATGGGGGGAAGTCATTATTTTATCTGGAAAAATGTCAGTGAATACTCAGTGCTTTCATCCCCTGAAGTATT
>CM021699.1:23003523-23017379 GCA_011074415.1 Stictonetta naevosa
AAAAAAAAAAAAAAAAACTAAATAAACGGATAAATAAAGTAATAAAGTAATATTTTTCATTTTCTTTAATTTTATATTCAGTAAATATCTCCCTTTTATTTACTGACCCATTGTACACTAATACTAGTGAAAAATATTCCTGGACACTTACAACAGTAATTGGTTTTACTGTCATAAGATCATTCAGACTTTGCAAAACATCAGTTTCTCATGATACCAGGATGACTACAACTGCTTTTAAAAATCACTTCAGATTCACCTTTGGGATCTTAATTTTAAATGACAAGGGAAACCTCACAGTTTTTAAAACTGCCAGCTACTGTTACATACTAGCCGTAAAGAACAAATTAGATAACTAACCTGGGGGGCGAGGGGTGGGAGGGTGGGGGAGCAGGGGAGGGAGGGGAATTAAACAGATCATTAACCAGATAATTAACCATAACAGCAGATGCTTCAAAATACATTGTTTTCCTTCTATTTAGAATGCAGAAGTTCATTTACAAAAGAGAGATGAGGAGCCAAGATTTTCCACTTTTCTCAATTATTGAAGAGTCTTGAATATCAGTGGAGCTACTTACATTTATTGCTTTCTTGTACCATGAAAACAACATTTCTAGGTTAACTGGGTGAAAAGCGATGCTTTTCTCTTTCCACATCAGAAGGTAATCTGAAACAGAGCTCCATAATGAACTTTTCACTTAGTCTCAACATGCAGTTCATGCGCAATACAGATTTTAACATCTACTAGATTACAGTTGATATTTCTAAGGATAGTAACCAGTTATTTTGCTTATTTATAAATTTTAGTTATCTTCTACACTGATTATCAAAAACAAATTAGAAATCAATCCTTCTACATTTGCATTGAGATGTCATATTTGGCATCTGACAACTGGGAGACCAGTCTTTATTGGACTGGTCTGAGAACTATTTTATCCTTAAAACAATTATTTCTATAACATATGTGTATTCCACATTCTACTATTAATAAAATAAAATTAAATTAAATTAAATTAAATTAAATTAAATTAAATTAAAATAAAATAAAATAAAAGTAGGAATACAGCATTGATCCTAGCTGTTCTGTTTTCATGAAACTCATCCTTTAAATTTACTCAGAAATTGCAGTAAAATATTTCCCTGAGAAGTTACAGATTATGGGAGCAAAAGCAACCTGTGGGAAGCTGGTCCACATGGGACCTTTCACTGAGCTATTTCACTGTTCCTGCACATGAAATGCTTTCTAGCCCTTCTCTCCGGTAGGTATTAATTCTGATGAAATGACCAGAATAAGGTTTGACCAAACAAGGGCAGTCCCAAAACCCATATCAATAAGCTAAGCTCTATTGAAATCAATGAGCCAGTTTATCCTGGCTGAAAAACTGGCCTGTCAGTATATAAAAGGCTTCATCTGCACATTTGGTACAATATAATTGAACAAAGCAGTGAAATTTCCAATTCCAGGCTGGACAGCTCTGGGGAGAATGGGGGATCATGGATTGGAGCCCCCCAGATCTCAGTGCGAGCAGTGGAAAGGAAGGATGTCCTGTGGTACTGCGGCTGGATACTAACACAGGAAAGACAGCACATGATGTCCTGGGAAGTATTAATCTGGAGGGTGGCATCTCTTCTTTTCCTCTGCTAGACCCAGGCCACTAAGTGTGTAAACGATTATGTAGCCCCATGCCAGGTATCATTTAAGCCATCCACCAAATACAAACATTCAAGCATTTGTGCAGTGACTGCAGTGCATGTAAAGGATTACCTCGACTTGAAGTAAACTGAAAATATCTGTTAACCAAAAGCACTTAACCTGCACATCATTCCTTAAGCTAGTGAGGAACGTTAACTTCCATAGAAGTGCTTCTCAGTTCACTTTCCTGTATCCTCTATTTACAGGCATGTTTTGGGATTTCTTGTATTTCACATTTCTAATATAACTCGAACAAATGTGAAAGAACATCTGATGAAAGTGCTTTTGTTACCCTGACTCTAGAATATAGCATCATATACAGGTCTTCTTGTACCTGTTAATACTGTTTTCTGCTCAGGTTTCATTTAGTTTCACTTTGAAATGTGAATCAAAAGAGATACGGATAACCACCACCTATTGGTGGTCTTGCTTACAAGGGTGATTGAGGAACAACAGTCGTTTGTCAAACAAAGAACAAAAAAGTTTGATTCTCCATTACTCTGTATTCTCATTTAAACCAGACTTAAGTTACAAACAGATGTGTACTCAACATTGTGCCAGTGTAAAGAACTATGCAGATGCAGAGTAATACAAAGTCTACCCTAAAAACAAGTATATTCAGATCATCCATGAATACTGTTACCCAGGAGACCAGTTTGTGCAGTGAGGTTAGAGGAAATGACTATAAGAGAAGTCTCACCTTGAGTTAATGAAGCAACAAACAACAGATTTTAAAAGTGAAAATTACGGAGGAATAGGTGACAATACATGAGTCCAATTGTGCATACAACAGAGCAGACAAAAATGCATATAAATGGGCTCAGTATTTCAAGCCTTAGGATAATATGCCCAGGTTTAACCTCAGATAATCTACCTCCTCCAGGAGAGACTGCTAAAGGTGGTGGGTTTTTTTTGTTTTGTTTTGTTTTGTTTTGTTTTTTGTTGTTGTTGTCTTTGGTTTGTTGTTGTTGTTGTTTAATTTATTTTCCAGTAAAGCCACCCATGTAGAGCATGTCATATCAGCACAATGTCACTGAATTGATTACAGCATGACATACACATCTGGATCACTGGAGATACAAGGACTGAGAGCAGGCTATAAAGAGAAAGGAATGAGTAATTAATGACATAATCCATTAAGTGGTTTAAAATCCAAAGGGAAAAGGCCATGGAACTGAAAGCAGAAGGTGGCTCTGTTTGCTTGAGCCTGAGGGCTGCTGTGGAGGTGGTGAGCTGAGAAAGGAGGTTTCATGGGAGGAGGTAGGAAGTGACAGCTGAGCCAGGCCCCTCTCCATGGGGGTAGGACCAAGTGCAGGGGTGTTTTCTGTGGCACCCCTACCCAGGTCCAGTGTGGGCCAGAGTCAAAAGTATGAGTAGACAGGCAGCAGTCTGGCCACTGGGGGATGCTTGCTCTGGGCAAACTACAACACCTCCAGGACTGCACAGGCAGGGGACATCTTCTTCCTTCACCAGTTTGACCTATTTTACTTTGATATTTTTTTTTACTTTACCCCTCGGCCCAAGTACTGACCCATGAATAGATTCATCTTCTTCATGTTCCAATTGACAGAGTCTGTATTTTCCCTCTATCTTTCTCATCTCTTTTATATTGATGATTTTATCATTTTGGAAATATCTCTGATCTCCAAGACCATCTAAAAATTCTCTAAAGAAAATCTAATTTTCTTTAGTGAATGCTTTCCCTTTCTTTCTCTTTCTCATTCAACTTTTTTTCCTGATCCTCATTTTTACCACCCTAGCCTTCTTTCCATTCACTTAATCTGAATATCGTATAAATGTTTTAGCTCATTTTCTTGTACTTTGATCTCATGTGTTCATTTCCAAAACATATGTAGTTTCCAAGAACTTTTTTTTTTTTAATATATATATATATATATACAAAGTTGCAATACTTTCTCTTTTCAACTCTTTGTTTTTCACTGGATTTAACTGTTCCTCTTATCTTATGCTTTCCTTTCCATAGCATTCTCTGACCATATATTTCCTTAGCTCCACATCACTTTATTTTTGTATCTGTGTTGAAGAATAACAGGGGAAAAACTGAAAGTTGCCCTCCACCTTACTCTTTAAATCTTTCTTGACGTGTGCTACAATTGACCCTTTTTCACCCAAATAATCAGTCTCTTACCGAGAGACTTTTCACAAAACTTACTTTTCACAAACTTTATATTGCCCTCTTTCACCTTCATTCCCTCTGTCCTTTTTTCAGAGGATTTTGCTTTCATGTATAAGTTACCAAATGTGAAAGTTCTAATGGCAGTTTTGAATGTCTTTATATTATCTCTTAAAATATTTTAATCAACTGGTTACAATGTGAATAATCCTTTTCATTGTTATTTGAATATAAATATAATTCAAATAAAATCATCTTATGAATTAGCTTCTATAAGGGGAATTAGACTTATGGAGTTCTATATAATATTAAATGGTATTTTGATATGTATTTTCATTTTATTATGAAAAAGCGTACTTCAGACATTAAGGTTTGCAGGATTATGAAATGACAACTGACACTCAGGAGAAGAAGGGCTTTTGTTCTACTTTGGGTTCTTTTTTTTTTTTTTTTTTTTTTTTTTTTTTTTAAACTAAAGCTCCAGCAATTCCCCTAGAATCATCGGACCTGAATGAAAAGTTAGTATCTCTTACTCATAACAAAGGTCCTGTGAAAGCCAACAACTCTTCACACCCATCCCTATTTCATTTGATTTAAGATGTGTTCTCAGAGGAACTTTCTGGTTCAGTCCTCACAAAAAAGTTGGCCATTCCTGCTGCACAGCTAGCAGAGCCATGACCTGGAATCCTCGGGCTGGGAGCTGCCTCTTCACTATGGTCCACTTGTTGTTGACTTCTCCTGATTCTTCCTGCTCCATCCCAAGAAGTGACTGAACAATTTAATCACAGTGAACTAATTCAAAGGGGCAACCCAACCTTTGACTGTCCCGTAGACTAGCTTTTTGGAAAACCAAGATAAATATATTGGCCCAAATGATATAGTGGTGCTTAAAGGTTGTGCTTAGAAACCTGAGCTGGCTTGTTGGTACAGGCAAGCATACTGGAATGTTAGTTCTCCAAAACAGCCTGTTTTCCATGATATAAAGAATACTTGACAAAATGAAACCTAAGTAACTTCAACTGTGGGATGATATCCACAGCGAGACTCTAAAAGTAAGACATTTCTGGCATGGTCATCAACACTTTTAAATAGGTTTTGAACAATTAGCTTTTTCCAGTGTTCCTGTAAAACAAGCCATTTGATTTCCATTTAATGAGTGCCCACTCTAATCCACTAATGCCATTGACTTTCTTTTCCAAGAAGTTGTGAACACCCACCTTAAAATCTGAGGATATTCCTGGCTTCAGAAAGCAGTGTTTCTGAGGGAAATTAGGTTTATTTTTTTTCCTCTGATCAACCTTGCTGAAAAGAAAATACGTGTTGAAAGTATTTTAGTGCTGTAACTAAAGATCTGGAAAATTAACACTGATACTGAACTTTTCCAGCTGGTGGAAGTCTAGATTTTTTAACTAGGAGGGGTAGAACTTATTTTCCAGATAACAACACAGATCGAAAATTTTTGTTGCTGTAGATTCTCTGAGGTAACTCCCCCTGAGAATAATGCACACATTGTAAAAAAGGACAGACATTATTTTTTTCTGTATTTACCAAGTAATTGAGTGCTTTCAGAGTACTTAGAAAAGTCAAGTAATTATATGGTTGGATTTTGCTATTCATTGAGTTTGGGATTAAGTGTTCTCTCATATACAGCATTTCTCAGATCCTTATGGATTTTATATACTCTGTATTGATTTGCTGTATACTTAATCAAAATTTCTCATGCCACATGCTTTTGCTATCTGATAGTTTCTGAAAGATGTAGACTCATTGCAAACCTACATTTCCTTAGAATACAGCCCTCCCTTCTACTGTCAATAGCAATGTTATAAAATAACGATGATTAGTCTCTGTCACTGTAATGCACTTAACCCATTTTTGCCAATCCAGCCTTGGTTTCCATGGAAATAGAAGACTAACACAGAAGACAATTTATTTATTTATTTTTTTTTTTACTATTTTTTTTTTTTTTTTTTTTTTTTTTTTATATCAGCCACCTTCTAATTTAATTCACAAAGCCCCCTTCCTCCACACTTTCTTCCCTAAACTTACAGATTTTAGGATTCAGAAAATTTCAAAAGTCTGGGATTTAAATCTGTGCTTAGACTGGTTTTAAAGAAAAATTGTGGCCAGCAAAATTTGACAGAATGATAAACTTGGATATTGGAGTCCTGGGTTAATTCACAAAGTGGTTGGAGGTCAGTTTCTCTGAGATAAAAATCAAGCCTTAGTAGAGCTTGCTCTTACTGTAATTTAGAAAGAATAGGACAGACACCAAGCTATTACCTGGATTATTATTTTTATCATATTAAGCAATGAGTGCAGAGTTGATTAGAATCACACAGAACCAAATTAAATTTGTGTTACCATGTCCTAAAAGTGAGGGTTTGGGGCGTTTCTGAGAAAACTGAGACATTTCTTTAAAGCCACAGGAAATAAATGGGCAATAAATGCCACCTGGTGCATTTTTGGCTGTTAAAAGTATATCTGATCAACTAGATCACCTTGACTTTAGGTAAGATCCAGAAAAAATCTATTAAAATTTTAGAAATGAAATTTTGCAAGTCAGACTTGTCCTTCTGTATAGAAAAGTGCTTTTAAAGGTGAACAAAGGTGAAACAGTCACAAAGCATTATTTGGTGCAGATTATGCTAATGAGGAATACTATAATCCAAGAATGAAGGAGATGAGCTGCTTTTCCATGCAAAACTTGTCTATGAATAAAAAAGTGATTTTTTTCTTTCCAACAAATAACATTTGGGGGGATAAATCAGTTACCCAAAGTAACTGATTCAGAGTGTTTTCCATTCAGAATCAATGTGATTGATCATATAAATCACTAACAGAAGAGGCTGTTGTCTGTTACCTAGACAATGAACAAGGTCTTTCTAAAACAGAGGACACTGATTTTTATTTTATTTTATTTTTATTTTCTTCATGGGGTTGAGATTCTTTTTTAGTTTGGCACTACATAAGAGAAATAACAGAATATCAATGTAGCTGGATAGGCAATTTCAGAAAATACATTTTACAATGTTTTTTTTCCTTCTCCCTATTTTAAAAAGCACATTGTGGTTTCCTGAAACCAACAGGACAGGAAAATTGTATCCTTACCTCCATTTTTATCTACATTATGTACTATACGGACTATATGCTACGGCTATATGCACTGTGAATTAGTGTTTCTCTGTGATAGGTACAGCACAAATACAAGGCTGTTTCTGACTTGAGAAGCTGATGACTCTGATTTTAGCAAACTGCCACCTTAGTGCTCAGGTGCTGTGTTTCATCTGTTGCTGTAAATTTGTAAAGTTACTTGTGTTCATTCCTGGCAGGGGGAAATAAAGCAACATGCTCAATGTAGATATGCTTTGATGTGCCTTTTTTTTTTTTTTTTTTTTTTCCATCCCCAGCTACCCACCAATTTCAGCATGGGCTTTGGTGCTTCCCAGGCCCCTTCACCACCAGAGTTTCATCATTATCTGGCTTGGAGTAGCAAGGTCCTTTTAGCACCACCAAAGATGCCCCCAGCCCCTGGAGTGGCCAACAGCTGAGCACCATCTCACAGACATCCCAGGAGATCCTGCAGTCTCCACAGCAGTTACCCTGAGGTTTAAGTAGTTGTTGGCATGTATTTATATCATTAACTGCATCACTTCATTAACATTGCTGTTCTCACTGATAAGGGGATGCTGCTTTTTACACCTTTGTCCCTAACTGCTTTAGCTACCTTGCACCTATACATCAAATATGAAGCAATTAGATTTTCTAATGAACAAAAGAAAATTATTTCCCAAAATTTATGTATGTGGACAACAACTAGCTAACAAGATAATTGATGACAATTCTGATTTTATTTATTTATTTATTTGTTTATTTTACCATGAGATCTGTTGCCAGCTGGAACTTTTTACTGGGACCACCAATTCACAGAGACAAATGAACAACAAAGATACAATTTTTTTGCAGCTTTAACCATGGAACCCATTTCAGCTAACAATGAAGCAGTGAAACCTTCAAGTTATCTTTCCCAATCCTCTCAGCTGTCTAGACCTACAAACTTGATTTTAGACAGAGCAAAGACTTCATTAAATACATTTTCTTCCACAATAGCTAAGCATAACAGTTGGCTTAGCAGAAAAGAGCCTGAAGTTTCACATTGATGCTTTCATAAATGATACTTTCATAACGGGAGTCATCCCCAATCTATTTATTTCCCTTCACATTTCTCATTTTAGGAGAAAGATGTCTTTAAAAAGTAATACTATCTTTAAAATAGGTGTTGTGCAGTGGTATCACAGAGTATAATTTTGGGAAGAGATTTTTAATGTCCTTCCCTAAAGTAACAAAAAAATCAATTCACAGTAATATAAGTCTAAAGATAATCTTGAGAGATTATTTCATATGTTTTTGCACCAAAGCTTTTGTGGGACTGCATGGAGCTACTAAGTGAAAGAGAGTAAATATAGCATAATGACACTCAGAATAAATAAATAAAAATAAATAAATAAATAAAAATAAAAAGATACAGGGAAGAAAATATGATATTGCAATGCATTTTTAAGAATATTGGTAAAAGTTTTTATCTTAAAGTAGTAAAAACTTGATATATGAAAATTTGCACTTTTTGTGGGAAGTTACATTTTTATTTGATTAAATCTTAATGCCAGTGAAAATAAAGCAAGAGAGCATGCTTAGTAGCAGTTAAATATTATGTAAAAAAGTAAATTAAAAGGAAAGCAGCAGTTACTGACTAAAAATGCAACATTTGATACTTTTTTTTTTGTATATTCATTTTATTTGTATATTGTGAGATGCATTCTTTTAATTTCTTTTGTCTGCTGTTATCTAGTTTTGAAATGGAGATAAGCAGAGTAACATAAAATTAAAGTGAATGCTTAAGTTTACATTTTAATGCCACCAGGATTTTGAGATTAAAAAAAAATAATAACAATAATAATATTTAAAAATGCCTTATCTTATTTTCTGTAGATTCTTATGTTTTTAAACCAAGACATTTTAGCTGATGAGAATTCAGCACTCTGATTCCTTTTCTTCAATTTTCTTGTTTAAAGTACTTACAGCAAGAATGGGGATAAATCTCTGATGGCTCAGAACTTATCCTGCAAGGGTTTTAACAGAGGGATTTCAGTGCTGAGTGTTATGAGAACAGACTGCTGAAAGCTCATGCCAAGTTATAAACAATCCTTCCCAGAGGATATCAATTTTCTATCACAATTTCTCTTGTGATTTTGAGAAGTCACTGTGTGCTCTAAATTTTGGTTCTGTGAATGACTTTGTGCCTCTTTTCTGTCTTGTTGGCTTCATTTTTATTACTCCCCTAACCTTCCTGGTAAACTTCATGAAAGATAATTTAGGCTGACAGCTATCTGTTACTCCACCCAATACATTTCTCTAACACCATTCCCTGGTCTTGCTCATTCTCTACCTGAAAATTTTAAGAATTAGGTTTTCCTCCATGACTTGAATGTACAAACGAGTTAATGGACTTCCAGAAGATAAGTCATCTACCTGCACAGAGAAGGATGTGACAACAGTGCTCTCCAAAGTTGCTTAATAGCCACAAGTAGTCCTAATTAGCAAGAGCAACCAGAAATAAAGACATCAGGATGGACATCTGGTGCAGTTTCCCAATCCGTACTTCTTCAAAATGTAACTTGCAGGCAAATACTGTAAATTTAGAGATAATCCTCCTATATCTTAATGGATTTTGCGTTGTGAAGAACACATTTTGATGACTGGCCTACATTTATAAACAAACTTCAACTTTTGTTCCTGTTTATGCTTAAAATGAAAAGGTACTTGGAAGTTCATAAAACAGAAAACCTGTCCATTAATTACCTTACTTCTACAGTAATTCTATCTAATGTACTATGAAATCATTTCTACAGGAGTCAAACTACAGTTATCAAAAAGCTATGTACATATAGTTGCAGTAAGCAATTAGAACAGGAAAAGGTCAGTTGAAGAGTTTTTGCACTGAGTGTGTCATCAGGCATCTTGAAGGAAGCAAGTGCCTGAAGCACTGAAGTATCACGTCACCATTTATTGAATTAGTTCCTACCTGAACTAGGGCAATTTAGGTCTGCATTGTTCTGGCTACCAGTTCTCTCTGCTGAAGGGTGTTGTATCTTTATTTCTTGGACTCTGTATCATGTCACTTAATTTCTGTCTACACATAGTATTTAGACACCTATAACCACATCATCAGCCTAGGCTAAGATAGAAGGGCCTAGGCATAATGAACTCCTTAATATCATGCATCTTCATGGTTCTTCCCAAAGTCTTTACCAGCCTTCCTGGAAGCATAGACACCAGAGCATTGAAGCAGATGCCACTTAACTGCATTAACTACAGCCTAAAATAGTGGTTCCTGTAGTACTGATCCTCCCCCTGCATCTTACATTTAGTTTCTGTCTTTCATGGGAGCAAGTTGTCCACTACATCCAAACAGCCAGCAGATGTCATTCCTACCATCTTATTTCATAGGTTGCTGTCCCAAAAACATAAGTCTTTAGTCACACTCACTTTACTGATAAGCTTTGCTGATCTGTCCTACAATGTGTAGTATCATTCAAAGACAGGTTGAATGGCTTTGAGGCTATCAGCTGATGTCCAACAGTCACCCAAGCAGAAAAATCAGACTAGGTGAAACTAAAGGATTTTGTAAATTCATATTAGTTGGTTGTTTTTTTTTTTGTTTGGTTAGTTTTTTTGTATGTGTTTTTGTTTGTTTGTTTGTTTGTTTTCTTCAGTGCTATAAAACTTTTAAAAAGTCAAAGTAAGACCTAAAGAGTTTTGGGGGAAACAAACATACATTTTTTTCATTCAAAAAAGGTAATTTATTTTTCAGAAAAGTTTCTAAATTGTTTGTAAAGATCATAGAGTTTTTCATAGCCCAAAATATCTAGCTAATCTTTTGAGTCATGCTTCAAAATGTCTTGTTTTTAATTACCTGCAACTTGTCCCTCTTCCTATGCTTCCTATGCTTCTTCCTGTGTGGAGCAGCAGAAGCCCCATAGCATTTGAACTGTCCACCATCTCATGGAAAGTTTGGTGAAGAATATAAAATACCTCATAAATGAGAATTACTGTGTCATGTTCCAAGTTGCTACACTTAGGCTTGTCATTTTTTATGCATCTTAGGGAAAAAAGAAAAAAAAAAAAAGAAAAACAAACAAACAAACAAACAAACAAACAAAATATGGCAAAGTATTCCTCTTGGGAAGAAGCTCATAAACAATTATGATATGAAAAAATACAGAGGAAATTATTTGCAGCTTTTTAGAAGCTGCATTTTTGAATGTTCTAGTAGTACCCTTGATGTTTTCTCAAGGCATTTTGCTTTCCAAACTGGAATTTATTAATGGCCCACAATATAGTCAGCAGAATAAATAATAATCCAGCAGAAAAAAAAAAAAAAAAAAAAAGAGTAAAAGAGTGCAATTAAAACTGAAGTGAATATGCACTTCTTATTCATGCCAAGAGCATCCTCCAATTTCAGGTTAAATTACATGTATACAAATTATTAGTAGTTTCCGTTCAACAACACATCAGCTACCTACACACTGACACATATTTTTCCCTGATTAATTTAATTATCATGCTTTATTAAAACAGAGTAAGTAATTAAAACATATATCAGAGGTGAAATTTTATGCCCTTTGTCCTCTATTTACATTTTTCTAGGAGCAAAGATCATGTCTACATTTTTTCTAATACCCTGCAGGACCTCTCAAGGTCTTGCTCTCATCCTTTATTTCCACAATTTTTCCTCCTCTCTTTTTTTTTTTTTTTTTTTTCCTGGCTTTTTGTTATGTCATTGTTCTATATACAAATGTATCATCCAGAATCCAGAATGGATTTGACCTTATTTTCCATGGATGTTTTTATTTCTGTGAGTGTCATTCAATTTGAATGATTTGACTTAGTTTCTTTCACTAAACGATTTCAGAATTATGACATTTATTCATGAAAGCATTATTGAATACAACAAATAAGCTTATAAGAGAATTCAAATGGTTTTTAACCCCCCTCCAAAAAAAAAAAAAAAAAAAAAAAAGCAGAAAGAAGTAAACAAAATTCTAGAAGAAGAAGGAACTTTTTTTTCCTCATCGAATGATAGATTTTTAAAAACAAATTTCAGTATGCATTTAATATTTCTACTTCTTGCCTAGGGAATGCCCAACATCTGTTCATTGGCTTTCATTCCAGAAAACACCTTTCTTACCACAAGAATGTGTAATACCAAGTGTGCACTTGAAACCCCCTGAACAGGAAACCCATTAATTGAGTTTAAAAATGTATTAATTGGTTCCTGTAACTAGGCCATCCGTCACAAGAAGATGAAAAGCTATGTGAAAAGAGGCTTTCATTTGTGAATTGGGAAATGCTTTTTGGTCTTTTTATTTTTTTAATTCCTTTTTATTTCCAAAGACAATATTTTTTTCTTCCAGGTGTCTGCTACTTCCACTCGGAAGGGGGCTTATACTATGATGGCAAATCATCCTGGATACATGGTACAGTATATACTCATTTCATATTGTTTCAAACCAAAAATGCACATTTGAAAAGGGTCACATGCAGCCAATTCCATTAGAAATCAGTGACATTCAGCTGCATAAATACTAGTTAAAAATACGATCCATGAGTCTATCTACTCAAATACAAAGATGAAAAAATAATATTTATAATAATAATAAAAAAATATTGTTTCTGGATTAAGTTTCAAACACAAAAAAATGGGTCCTGTGGTAACCATGCCTCCTGGTTGTTGGGTTTTAGGTTCTCACTATATTAAATATGTTTTTTGTTGAAAATGCCTCAGGACTTGCTTATTCCAGATCTGGTGATGTCAGTGCAGGATTCACTGCTTGTCTGAAGATGACCTGCACAGGTGGGAAAATGGAGCCTTACTCTGGTATATCCCATATTATTTTAAGAGGTACTGAGGGGCTCAAAAGTACACCTGGTGACTGGGCTACATTGTTATTGGGAATATCAGTGTTGCAATCAACATGTCCTTGTGCTGGAGGAAGTCTTAATGTCCAGAGGTCAATAGGAAAAATAGGAAAAGCCCTACAGAAAAAGGTTCTCCTGTTTTTCTTTTTTTATTTATTTATTTTTTTTTTTGGTTGGTTGGTTGTACTGAAGCTGTCAAGTTTTCTGCCCAGACTGAATTTACATCTTCTTCCTGCAGTTAATACCTTGTAAAAATCACTGAAGATATAACTATAAACATGAGGAAAATAAAACCTGGAGCATGGCGAGTAATCAGACAAGAACCAGAATATTTCAAGTAACAATTGGTGTAAACTTAGACTTGCAAGAGCTGAGTGAAAATCTTACATACTTATGGTTCCCACTTAGCAGAGTTTACCCCTGGTACCATTTGCCAGGGTGCCTCATACCTGGCCAATATCATCGACAATTTTCCCCCTAAAGACAGTATAACAAATCATGCTCAGATCATAAGAAGTATTTGAAACTAAGATTTTAAGTACTATGAGCACTAACCTCTATAGTTTGAGTAAAATAAATTATCTTTTTACCTGGTAGCAGTTCTTCAGAGGTGTCATAAAGAGTGACCAGTTTGTGACTTGTGCATCACACAATAATTTCTACTGGTTCTACAAGTCTCAAGAATTATGTGTCAGATTTCTGAGTATCATGCATTATTGTTTCTTCTGCTTAATGATATTCAGATCATCCACATAGGAGTGGTGGTACTTTCATTATCTGGATTAACCAAAAAAAGACCTATATTTCAGAGTATTAGCATTAACATACATCTTGACAACAAGACTCAAGCAATAGTTTTCATATTTGTCATAGTAAATGCCCCAATCCTGAGCCAATATAAACTTTCTTATAATGGGAGTCTCCAGGAAAGTACTTCTTGGTAGTCATTGACCAGCCAAACACTCTTTAATGAGGCACTACCTAGAGTTATCGGGAAATCCTAAAAAAATAAATAAAATAAAACAAAACAAAACAAAACAAAACAAAACA
>CM021699.1:23017779-23139645 GCA_011074415.1 Stictonetta naevosa
AACAAGGTAAAAATGTGACTTTCTGTTTATAGGCTAAACAAATGTCCGTCTATAAGCACTACTGTGGGAGATCCAAATCTGGATTATGTAGCTTCATTATTCATTATGCATTGTAAAGTATCCCAAGCAGAACAGGGAGCTGACTGGAAGAGAAGATGGGAACTTGGCAAGCACCATGCAGGCAGTCTGGAGCCAGGGATATTTATCATGATCAAGTAATTGAAGGTCTAAAAGGTATCCACATGCAAATGGAAACTTAATAGATAAATCAATCCCTAAAAAAGTAATTTCCAGGAATTTTGAGAATTGCATATTTTTCATTGGCCTGGTGTTTATTATCATTATTTTTAACAAATAAAAACTTCAACCTTCAGAAAAAAAAAAAAAAAAGAGCTTTAACATTTTTTGGTGTTCATCTCAGATACCAATCTTATTTTCAAAAGGGGAGGCAGAAATTTCTGGAGGTAGAGGAAGAAGTCTTGTATTAAGTATCCGAATACCATAACTACTTACATACATAACTACTCATATCTAAAGAATCCAGCTTACTATTGTGGCAGGAACAGTTCTGTGTGTTGGTTTGTGATACATATATTCACTTTCTGTAACTGACAACTTAAGGTCTAAAATGCTCATTCAATTAACAACATGTTCTTGATTAACAGTAAATGGTAGTAACTTAATCTCAGTTATCCCCATCTCTTCTCCACATTATGTAGAGAAAAGATGAGTTGAGCAATGGTCCTTATAATATTATAATCTTTCTAGATTTGATTCAAATTTAAAATGAATAAACTCTGACAAGTTACAAAAGAAACTGGGAAGGTACAGTCCCAGCAGCTTACACTTCTTTACAATAACCTCTCTCTCTCAAACCAACTTGATGATATTTCAAATCTTAGCTTCTGTTTTATTTTGAGCTTTCTAAAAAGCTCAGAGTTTGGAACAAGATTGTTGCTGATGCCCCTACCCCTCCCCCCCTAAAAAGGTTACTTTGAATAAGTCATAAATAAGGGCTGGGAACCCTGTGAGGGTGCATAGGAAAAGTCTTGAACCTTGGAGTAGCAACAAACAGCAAGTACCGCAGTTTGTGGTGAATCATGGAGGTACTTACTGACTCTAAAAGCAGAGAATTTATGGAATTTTGAAATTTATAGATAAATGACAAAAAATAAAACATAGTTCCAAAACATAACTCTGCACATAAAGCCTGAAGGCATTACTTTGTGAATAAACCTGCTGCCGCTCAGTCAGCATTCCCTCATCTTGTTCTCTTATTCTGACACAGCCCCTGTTTGGAGTTTACATCCTTTTTTCCATGTTCTTCTGGAGATAAAAACCTAATGGCATTAACGAGATCATAAGACATTTACTATGCCATAAAACACTGAAACCAGCCTTGAACATTTTGATTTTTTTTTATTATTTGCAGATATTTTATTAGAACATTAACAATGGTCTCAGAATTTTTAATGCTTCAATTATTTGGCACTGTTTCGGTTTGAGGTATTTTTTTGTCCATTTGTTTTTGCCTTGTTGGTGTTTTTGTTGTTGTTGTTGTTGTTAGTTTTTCAGACAACCTAGAAGCCTAAAAAGAAGTTATTGATGCAAGATGATGGATGGTCCTGAAGCTATGACAGAATTAAATTTTGGAAAAAAAAATATTACCCATAACAACAAATTTTACTGTAGCTACCCTAATCACACCCTATGCTTCCTGAATTTGGTACAGGATAAATTACAGAGCTCAGTATGAATTTTCTGACATTTTTCTCCTTTGGATTGTTCCATAAATACTAGTTTCTACAGAAGAAATTGATCTATCTGCTTTTTCAATATCTATTCAACAAATTACTTACGGACATGCTTAAGTATCCTTAAACACATACTTAGCTGTTTTGATGGATTTGTGCATAATATTCCAGTATGTTCTAAAAGTATTCAAGCGTTTAAGTGCTTTGCTGAATGAGGTGATTGAAGCAGGAAACATAGGCCTGAAATGTGTGTATGCTACTTGCATAGCAGAAATGTCATGCGAGAGTTACCTATCCTCCTTATTATCCATATAGCTGTGTTGGGAGTATAAAGCTTGACACTCCGGGATTTACTACAACCAGAAGCCAGTGCTGAATGTTGCAAGAGGACCTGAGATTTCTTTTCTAACAATACACAGATGATCCTGTTTGCCTCTCCAATTGATCAACAACAAACATACTTTAAGCTTGGAAGCTGTCCAGGGTTCTTCTTACATGCCTTGGGTCACAGAATAACTGAAAGCATTTCAATATAATTTTTTTCTTTATTAAAGTTTTCCTTAAGGTTATAATGCATGATACTGTAAAATAATCTCATGATTTTACTGTGCCATTCATGTCATTCAGCTTTTGCTTCCACACTGTAGTGGATCTAAACTATCCTACCTCTCCCCAAAGTATCACGCATTTCCCTTTTAAAGTCAGACAGTGAAATCATTTTATAGGGTAGCATGAAATTTCTTAATTTAGTTTTATTATGTAATATACTTTTAAATCCTGAAAACATAAAGTTCCACATACAATTTTATTTCCTTTATGTCTGTTCATTTTAAGACAAATATCCATCTGGATCTGTTCTATGCATTTTTCTAGAAATTGATAAATTAGTTATGCTTCTCCACAGAATGAACTAGAGGGTTTGCCTTTGCAGGTGCAGTTGTTCAAGAAAAGGAAAACAGATCTGCAAACAGAGGTTTTTGTCTGTTCTTTAAAATTATTTTCATGTTCTTGAAATGACATTGTGTTATTGAGCCTCCTAAGCTCCAGTGCCATACACAAATAATACCCTAGGAATGGATGGGCTGAGACAGCCTGTCAGTCACCCTGCCTCTCACTGCCATAACTTTAATAGATGCCTACAGAAGGGCCCATTTCAAGAGGGAAATCACTGCATCCAGGACAACAGAAGTGCATTTGCAAGTCTGGTTCTAGAAATGTTAGTCATACAGCAGCAACATCTTGAGAGCAATAAATAACATCTCTAAAATCCACCATGATCTAACTATGCTTTCTAGACATTACGACAGGACTATCAAGGAGGTGTTAACATTTCAATACTGTGAGCCCTGAGCCTTGCTGTACTAAAAAAACATAGCAAACAAAAGGATGCTGGTTGTATGCCTAGAATATTCATCTGTTTCCCAAGTTTTATGAAACACTACAGCATACCACAATGTTTTTGCCTTTACATTATATTAGAAAACCATTATGATTTGCCTATAGATATTGCTGCTTAAAAAGAGGGCACCCAGTTGTTATGTCACGTAAAAAACAAAACAAAACAAAACAAAAAACAGGGAGACTTTGAGTCCATAAATGTGCACTTTATGGAATCTAATTTTTTATTACAGACTGGCAGGTCATCTTGAATTAAGAAAAAAGTTTCTAATTAAAAGATTTCATAATCTGGCACAAGAGCTTTTCCCAAAAACCTTATCAATACAGTAATGACAGTGGTACACACTGGCAGGCAGAATTTGATTACTACAACTAGCTATTTTACCCAAAGCCTGCCTCACTGAAACTTTATTTCAAGAACTGAAACATAATTTCCCAAGTAGTATCATTTTATGGTATAATAAACATTCAAATTGTAAATATGAGATTCTGGGAAAACCTTTCTTTAATATTGCTTAAAACGTTTACTTTTTTTCTCACATTTAATGCCTTTTGTCTTGAATCACAGTTAAAGGTCAGGGAATTCATCTCCAGTATGCTTATATCGCTGCACTTCTCCCACAAATTATAACCAGAAGTAAAGACGCATAAAAGAAGAATTGTGAAGTGAGAACATAAAGGCCTACCACTTATTTATTTCCAATGTTGTTCAAGACCTACAAAATGCCCAAGTTTAGAAGAGTTATTCACCATAGTACTTCTACTAGTCCCTATAATCTGGATCCTTGGTCAAACTGTGTTGTAATAGTGCCAATATTCCACTGTCAGTGCCAATTGCCACTCAGTAAGTTATTTCTGCTTAAATGTCCTCTTCTTCCTGGCCACTTAGCCTTTGGATATGCTTAGTTAACTTATTTCTGACCCTGCAGATAAACTGAATGAGGATACATGCTTTTAAACTTCTCAGAATAATGGAACTTTATTTCTAGGTAAGGCCCTGCATGATACTGCAATACAAATGCTAAAAACAGAAATGACTGTAAAACCTGAGTAGTTTTAAAGACCTAGACTTGTCTTGGTGATTGCTTGAATTAAAATATAGTTGGATCCAGATGAAGAGTTGATTTTTACTTCCATGATTCCATTGGCTTTCTTCTACACCTTGTCAACCTCACAACCTCAGCAAGTGGCTCAGCCCCCGTATGACAAGAGCCAAGTGGAGGGCAGTGGTAACATGGAGGAGGTGAGAGGATTTTCACTGACTTTCTCCACTGTGACCCAGACTCAGTGTCTTGACATGTCAACTCTCCCCTCACTCCAGGGACAGAGCAACCGTCTCCTTTGTTCCTCCAGCACCTTATTCCATGGTCATTTTTGGAAGGTGATGGCATCTCTTTTGCCAAACTGATACACTCTCAAAATATAAAAATTGGCAGATCATTTCATAATGTGATAAGGATTGCTGAGACAGCAATTCATATACACATTTTGTGCAGCATTTGAATAGTAAATGCTCAGACAAGGCAGAAAGCACCTGAATTTATGCTGCAACAGTGCCACAAACTCTTTCTATTTCTCAAGCTAAAAAAAAAAAAAAAAAAGTCAGTGGGCTGGTCTCAGCTACACGAAACATGTCTGGTTTAGATTCTGCAAAAATTAATAGAAGCTCCCAATGGCGGACAAATAAGAAGAATGTGAAATAGGAGTGACCAGAAGTCTGACACATTTAGAAATAAAAATATTGTCAAGTATACACAAAGCAAATTATGTGCAGAGTTGTCAAATTCAAATATTATGGACATTCAAAGAAGATATACATGCATTTTATGCTAACCAGCAAGATGAATTACACTGACTGACTCCCCTCGGGTACTTCCATAAGCCCAGTCTGTTGCTTCCTTCTTTTTTTCTGCCACTCTTGAACTGTGATTGAAAATCAAATTTTGTCTTTGCAGTCTCAGAGATATTCAAGGCCACTTTGTGACTTCAAGCTCTTTTAAAATTTACAGCCATCCAGCCTTTAAATTCAAAGATACATGAAAACTGCTGTAACAGACAAGGTATGACTGCCAGCTCTGCAGAAATTGAATGGTCAAATCATAATGATGCACTTCAGATAAAACAAATTCCAGTGCTCTGATGGCTATTCTGTAAAAAGCTCACCAAAAGAGATTGAAAGATTAGAGAGAGAAGGCAAAGGCAAATTTTGAAGTCTTTCAATGGACAGTCTGTATTTCAGTTTCATTTGACAGTATTCAGCTCTGCAGGACTTGGTTGTCTGTGACAAATCACAGTGTATGTGAGGAGTATAGACAGCCTCATATAGCCGATATCAAAGGCTTCATCTTAGTTTCTGCTTTAGGTGTGCTTAGACTCACCCTTGTGCAGGTCAGAACTGTAACTGCAGTTTCAAGCATCTTCTTTCTGCACTGAGCCAAACCAGAAATCTCAGATCCAAGTCTTCTTGGATGACAGACTGAAAATCCAAATCTGAATCCAAATTTAGTCAATTACAGTGGTTTTAATTTGGCTTTTGGATTCAGCCTGTTATGGAAAAAGATTAAAGCTGCACAGTAAATCTCAGAACAAAGTCTGGTGAAAGATTCTTACTCCGTCATAATTTTACAGTCATAAAAGCTGTCTCCTTGCGAAGCCAGCAACAACTCTCACTAAACAGGATGCCATCAGTTTTCGTCTTGCCCAAAGCTCCCTGAAGGGGACAACTGGTGCTGTAAAGTGAACATCCCCTGCCCCGGTGGGACGTGCAGATTTGAGATTTGTACCCAGGCTCCCAGGGAGCTCATGGAAGAGCACTGGTGCCCTGCTCCCACAAGCTAGATGACCAACGCATTTAAATTTGGGCACATGTCTAAGCTTTTTGCTGATTCAGGATCAAGACAAAATAGCTGTAACTGACAATTAAATGTCCAAAAGTGAGTATAAAACCATTATAAACATTGCAAAGGAAACACCTACATAAAGAAAATTAAATAAATAGATAAATAAACAAACCACCTTAGGGCATGTTAAATAAAGTGACTAGACAATAGTTTTGAGCCATAAATATAGGAAGATATAGAAAGTCCACTTCTTTAGTGATTTAGATTGGTGTCCATTTACTGTATTTACTCAAATCTAATTTCTCAACTCAATCACCACAATATCATGTTATTAGAATCCTAGGGAAATGCCATATTCTTCACATTTAGCAACATTTCTGCATCTGCACTTACAAGGAGTTGCAGTTTCTGGTAAATCTATGCTATCTCTATTTCTGTGTTGAAGTAATTACTGGTTATTAGTTGACTAGGTACACAGTACATTCATTTTTATTGTTCCTCTTGCAAATGTTTTTTTGTTTGTTTGTTTTGTTTTCCCAAAACATCTCCATCCAGAAAGAAAAAGAAAAACCCCAAGGCAGTAGCCTGAGCAGTAGGCAGATGCATTTTCAGGATGTTTTGAGTGGGAAAAAGCAGACCTTGTCCACAGCTAACTAATCACTATCCACACACTCTTGCAGCACTTTATCAGTGTTTTAAGCCTGCAAGAGTCAGTGGATGTTTGATAACTGATGATAAAAATTCTTATTTTTCCAGATTAGCAGTAAAACAGCTTTAATGTATCCCCCCTGTTTGCTCATCCAGCCAGTTTTTATTATTGCTGCTGTGGAAGGAAACTTGTTTATCTGTGAGTACAGATGTAGTCATTTGCAGAGATGGCAAACCACAAAATAATTGCTTACCAATGTGCTTTCTTTTGTTTATCCTCTTTCCGAGAATTCCTTCTGGGTTTGTATGTGTGACCATGAGTTAGTTAGGACTACATTACAAAAATCCACTACTGCATCTCCTTCATAATCACACTGATTCCCCACTGATCACTGGGTAGTTTATGGTTGTCTTCTTTTTTTTTTTTTTTTTTCTCTCTTTTTTTTTTTTTTGGAAGAATTAAGCTATTCCAAACCTCCCTCTTTCTGTTACTTGCTCACAAAACCTGACCTTACTACTCTAGTAGACAACCCAGTGGTGCGTGCCAGTGCTGGAAATGTGCAACTTACTTTTTCTTATCTCCTTCACAGCTTTCTTTTCTATTACCTGCCAGAATAGGGACAACTTGCAATACAATTAAGACTCTTTCTAATCAGTTTGTTCATCCGAGCTATCTGCTAACATCACACACAGACAAGATAAACAGGCAATTACCATGGAGAACACTTGCTAGACAAAGCTATAATTAATAATAAATGAAACTGAGTTCCCAACTACTTAAATACAGTAGTTATTAATTATCATGTGGCCCCAAGCTGTTTGTGTAGAGTATATAATTTACAATTCTGCGTGATCTCAGCTATATTCCCTGAAGCCTCCAGAGCTATCTTTTGCATAACTTCAAACTCCTGTATGCTGGTTGTGAAAGTTGCTGCTGGCTTTTGCCCCAGTTCTTCCTATTATAATGCCAAGAAATGCAATTTTTTATTTATGTGGAAGAAATTACAACTTTTAAACACCAACATACAGCAAATGCCAGAATTATAACATACAATTGAATTAAATCTGGCTGGCAGACCTGTTTTTGTCACCTGTCATGTACAATCAGAATCCAGATGTACAATAAGCAATGCAAAGGTAGCCAGCAGTGTCCTACATATTGTTCACTTAAAAAATTATTAACAGGTCTGTTTTCATCACCAGGCAGCTTTACCAGCTGGTTTCCCAAGTACTATGTAATTTTAGCTCTTATTAAGCACAGTATCACTCCTTAAAAATAAAATAATTAAAAAAAAAATAGATATTCTACGTAATGTAAAACCAAATATCTTTCATCCTAGAGGCCATGGTTTCATTGCAGATCCACAGACCATGCAATGCCTTCAATGTTTATGTGCTGCCCATGAGAGGGGGACTATGTAACACTAGGTAACTCTCACATAATCACAGAATCATAGAATCATAGAAGGGCTCAGGTTGGAAGGGACCTTAAAGACCATCTAGTTCCAACCCCCCTGCCATGGGCAGGAATGCCACAGTCAGTAGTCATACTACATTTTGACAACAGTATGTACTGCAGCTCCAAGATTATAATTTGCTATCACACCTTCATTTCTCACTATATTTATTTCAAATGGGTCCAGAAAGCCATCAGCCTTCTACTGGAGTCTTACTTAATGTGGAAGTCAGACTGCTGACAATAGTGTGTGTTTTAAGTGACCAAGATGAGACATTTTCAGAATAGTCCTCTTTGTATTTTCCTGTCACTTATGGATGTAAGGACTCTGGTCTAGAAGTGAAAACCTTAGCATTCATGCACCTCAGCTCTGGTGTCTTCACTCTCCCTTTTCAACCCATATATCCAAAATCTTACTCAGTCTGTCACTACCCTGGTCTACAAAGCTCCTACTGCAGTGCCCTTAACTTTAAAATATCCTTCTTTAAAATATCATTGCTACATTTTTTACAACTTCTGACTGCTTTTTCAGCCAATCCCTGAGAAAAAACATCTAGGGATGATCTTCTAGTCTACCTCCAATCAGCTCTATTTTTCTGTCCTTAGTAATATGCTCATACTAATGAAACTTACCCACCTTCACCACAGCCATATCTCAATTCTCTGTCCTACTGAAGATGTTGAATTTCAGTCTTGGCTTGGCCTAGTTAAGAAAAAAGTCATTGAAAAAGCTGAGATATTGAGAAAATACATAAACAGCTCCACATTCTCTACAGATGCCCGATTAGGTGATTTAAAAAGGCACTGCCTCCATGAAATGCAACACCTGTGTGTTAGCTGGTACTCCATAATGTTCCCTATGTCATTTTCTTTAAATATGATTAATTTCTTATGATTAGTCAAGTTGGTAATATGCATGGTAATTGCCATAAACCATATAATGTTTTCTCTATATGGCATAATACTGCTGTTGACCTTGCCAATTGCACATAAGAATTAAAGGCAATCTTCAGCCCAAAGTATTTACTTTGTAAGTTCAAATATGTAAGTTCAAATTCTAGTCTTTGGAATTGCATATATTTAACTAAAAGTTGTAACAGGATTTTTGGCCTCTGTGGTGTACCACAAATGGCAGGCTTGAAATTAGCTGGGTGTCATGATAGTAGCAGTGGCCAGGTGCTTATTGCCCACATGGTCTGAGCCTGTAACTGGATGCAGATAACTGTTAGGTGGTATATTGTGGATTATTTTGTGGGGTTTTTGTGGGTTTAAGCTGCACATTGCTAGGGACTTCCCACTGTAATTTAAAGTAAAAATAATAATAATCAAACTCCAATATATTTGTGTATCTTTAATAACTTTGACTTTGTTCAAAAATTAAATCTAAATGCCATGCAAAGGAACCAGGTGAAGTAATTCCAAATCCCAAAATTGTTAAAAAACAATTGTTGAATTACTAATATTGATCTCCTCATCAGTGCTGTAAATCTGATGTTGGCAAAGCATTTCTAGTTCTGGAGTCACATCCTCTAAACCGCAGAAGACCGTGGTGGAAAAGACTAAACCTGAGATCTTGGTCTCCACAACTCAGACATCTATCTTTTCCTTTGCCACTACCTTCTGTCATTTGAGGGTTAGAAGCTGCAACAAGGAGGCTGGTTCACCATCCAGTGTTTCTGAGAAGCCACTATTTAACTAGTGAACACTATTAGACATGAGTGTTAAGACCACAGACAGCATCAGTGGGAGCTCTTAAGGAGGTGAGGCACGGTGAGGTGAGGCAGTGGGTGCTTTTGCAAAAGGAGCTGCAACTACAGCAAGGAATAATATTCTGGCAGGTAAGGTACAAAAGACTTGACAATGCCTAGTACAGACCAAAATCAGAGAGGAATGGAGAATTTGGGAAATCCAGAATTGTGCACGCAAAAAAGGATTTTGTTGTGGTCAGTCACTGTCAGCATCTTTCACCTTTGGTCATGGGTGCAATTAATGTAATGCAGCAGATTTGTAACAATTGTGATGGCAATTAACTCTTGAGGGAGGATACTAACAGATTTCTTCATAATGCAGAGAAAAATCACTGAAATTTTGTATTTTAGCATGTGATTATCTGCCTGGAAGTCTCATGTGAAATTCAAGCAGAATTTTTGCCACTAGAGTTAGTCAGCTGAAGAGGGTGTCTGCTGAAGGTCTGCTATTGGTACTCAGGTAAATCAGAGATAGCACACACTAACACACAGAGTTAGAGATTTTTTCTTTGGTAATGGAGGAAAAAGTGACTCAGAAAGTAACTGTGTACAATACAATCAAAACCCACACAGGAGCTGCCACTCCAGATTAGACCCATAGTCCTTCTTGATGAATGTGCAGAACTGGTGGCAAACTACAGCTTTACTATCCTGTGCATAGAGTTAGTGCTTTTGATTTTTTCTTCAGAACACAAGATAACAGTCCTTTCCCACCAAGCTATTTCTTTTTGTTCTTGTGTGAGAATAAGTCTAAAGGCAAAGCCTTTGTACCCAACCTCTCTTTTGTTTCTTTTAAGAAGCCTTTAGGTCAGAAAATTAGATCTTCCATTTGAAAAGGATGTACAACCAACCTTGTCTGTAGCCAAATATATTTATCATCAGCATGTTTTTTTCCATAATGTATGTGTGAACAAGAATATTTAAAAACAAACAAACAAACAAACAAACAAAAAACAGCTTAGAAAATACAGAGCTTTCTGGATATAAGACCTCTAGATATTTACCTCTGGTCTACTCTCAGCTCTAAGCTCTAAACTTAAATACTGCAAATACTAGTTGTAAGAAAGGAATCTCTTGTATGAAAGCCTTGCTGGTCATATGATTGGTTTGCATATTGTCCATGGAGCTGACAATCTTTAAACGGCCCTCACTATAGTGTGCAAGGCACAAGTGTTCAGAAGTTAGTTGTAACAGCTGGATCATATTTATCATCTGCATGTTTCTGAAAATACCTCAATGGTAGAACTGTTTTTTACCAATTTACTTACCAAAATTTTATATTTGTTACTTCTGCTTGTCCTTTTAAGTCCATTTAACTACAAATGCTAACAGTGTGGCAGGAAAAAAAAATATGTGTGTGCAGTCTGAAAACAATTCATATATCTTTGTATATCTAAAATTACACAGTGAAACAAACAAAAAAAATACTATGATGTAATTGTTTTCTCACAGTTTTTAAAGACTTATTTTTTATATATTTTGTTTCTTTAGGAAAAAAAAATATTATTTCTGAAGTTTGTACAAAACTAGCTTTCCATTTTTCTAAAAGAGAGGGATGACTTGATCCCACTAAAGTCAATGGAAGTTTACTATGGTGGTAGCATTTCACTTAGAGATCTTAACTGACCAGTTAAGCTAACAGATAAATGTCTGAAATTCAGATCCTGACACTGATATTAAGTCCAGATATAAAATCTCCTTGATACTACTTCATGAAAATTAGTATTTTTTGTAGCTGTTTACATCTTTTGATATTAAAGTTTTTTTTTTCAGTTTCCCATAAAATTAAATTTAAAAAATCCATGAAAAAAGATACCCATTTTAAAATCACCTATGCTGTTAACTAATTTATTTTTTAATGAAGCAAAAGCAGCAACCATGAAAATGGGAGGCAGTTAAAATATTAGCCTGCAAGGGTCACAAAGCAATGATAAGCATTTCACTATTTTGGAATGGGAATTTTCTTAATTTGAAACTCTTTTGTTAAGTTCTGAGCTTGAACATTATGGTTTCTCTGATCTAAAGGATCTCAACTTCTCTAAAGGTATCTTATGGGGAAGAATGAGCAGTCATGTTTTTATGTCATCTTCTGTCTCATGAACACTAAGCACTTGTGCCGAAATCACTTTTTTTCTATTCCCGGATATGTTGTCACAGCAGGAAGCTAGCTTGGAGATATAATCTCAAAATACCTCAGTTATTCATTTTTTTTAAGTCATTATATCCTGCACTTCAGAAGCACATACAGATATTTCTCTGTCACTGGCAATGGCAGCAGTCCTGGGAGCTCTGAACAGCACAGACTGAGAAAGGGCAAACTGTTCAGGCCTGAACATCTTTTTTTCTTTTTCACTGGTAAATCAAATGTTTGTCCCTATGAATTACAACAAGTCACAAAATTCACTAGACAAAGAGTCAGTCCTCATGTGGGTCTGAAAATCTTCTTCCACATGAAAAATCATAAAACAGGGGAAACTGGAGGAAAAAAAAAAAAAAAATGCCACCAAGAAACAAAACAAAACAAACAAACAAAAAACCACCATAACAACAGCAACAAAAATAGAAGAGTTTTCTAATTGCATGGCAGCTCATTCAGGAAGCAGGATACTTATGTGCATAACTCACTGTGCATGGACTATAATCTTCCTTGGTAACTTGACAATATACTTGGGCCCAACAATACAGTTATGATAGTTTTCAGCCCAGCTCACTGTCTGCTCATCTAGCACATACTTTATCAGCTTCTCTATAAGGAGAAAGTGTAGAAAACCTTCCTGAAGTCAAGGTAGGCAATATTCTCTGTTCATCTACTAAGCTAGTCATTTCATTACAGATGGTTATCACATTGGTCAGGCATGATTTGCGCTTTATGAAGCCATGCTGACTACTCCTGATCACCTTCTTGTCTTTCTTGTGCCTGGAAATATTTCCAGGATTAGCTGCTCCATAAACCTTCCCAAGAACAAAGGTGAGGTTAACCAGCCTGTATTTCACTGGGTTGTCCTTCCAACATTTTTTGAAGATAGGAGTCATATTTGCTTTCCTCCTGTTCTCAGAAACTTCTCACAGTCACCATGAGCATTCAGAGATAACCAAGAGTGACTTTGCAATGACATCAGCAAGCTCCCTCAGCACTTTTGGTTGCTGTATCACCAGGTCCCCTCTTCATGCAGGAGTGAGTCCTCATTTTCCCTTGGCTTCCTTTTATCACCTCTGTATTTATAGAAGCCATTCCTGTTGATATCTTGCTGATATCACCCACCAGATTCAATTCCAGATGGGTTTTGGCTTTCCTAACCCTGCCTCTGAATGCTCAGAGAGTGACTCTATATTCCTCCCAGGTTACATCTACCTCCTTCCATTTTCTGTATACCCTTTAGAAAGGTTCTGTATAACCCTTTAAAAATGGGTAAAGAATTACTCTAGACTCCTGGTCAGTTCTTGTGCTCTCTGAGAGCCAGTGGCATGCCAGGAATGAATATGACTAGATCACAACATGATGTCTTTCAGTCTTCAAGGTGTGCTTACTAACTTTTGAGATTACTCATGATCATACGCATCAGCTGGTTCAGCTGATATAGGGTATAACAGACCTTGTGGAGTATTATTCCAATTAACAGCCAAGGGAACCATATCCCACAGCTGTTCCTCCCCTCCAGAGCCCTGACCTCTGTTCATGAAGGTCGGCACAAAGTGATCGTGGAGTAATAGCCTAAACAACAAAGCCACTTTCTATTAGCTCATTGTATAATAATGCATTGAAATAAATTATTTCAGAGAGTGAATAAGAGCCTGAGTTCCCAAAATGAATCTTGTTCCATTCAGAAATATCTCTCTGTTGAATATAGCATAAACCTCAGGGAATTACATTCTTGATTAAGGCTCTGAATATGGTTGTTAATAAAAGGTAGCATAAATGACCCCTCCTTCTCATAACTAACAAATGGATGTTCTTTGGTGGAAGATCCTGCGTTGTTTTCAGTAAAAAAGGCATCATCTAAAACAAGTTTTAATTTTTATTTATTTATTTATTTATTTGTACAGGGGCATAAAAGAACTGAAGTAGCAATTGCAGCCAAGCAGCATGAGAGCTGTCTGAAAGCAGGTCAATGCTGTGGAGTTACCCCCTGAGCACAACTCATTTAATACAGCTTTGTGCAGAAAAGGCCTAAATGTCACCTTTACTGATCTCACATATTTGGGTGGGATTTATCGGGTGTGTAAGGGGATAATAATATTAGAACTTTGTGTCAACTGATGTATGATGTTCGGGACATCACTCTCTGGCAGGTTTATGTTTTATCTAACAGAGAAAAACTTTTGGTCTGTGGCCTTTTTTGTTCTAAACACTTTATCTTTTGCTTCTGCACCAACTTTTATTAGTCATGTGAGTTTGCAGAGAAGTAGGAGATAGTTCTTTCAAATAACACCTTCCAGTTGCTCAAAACCAGCTGAATTCTCTCCAACACAGGGATGTACAGCAGCCTAGGAAACATGACGCATCTAACATAAATATGAAATGTGCTGTCATATTTTAAGGAGACAGGGTCCAGGATTTAAAAGGAACCACATGGATTTTGGCATCAATAAAGCATTTGCAAAGAACTCTAAAATCAAGGTCAAGGTCTGATAATATCAATTCTATAAAATGGTATTGCCTTGGCAAGATATTTTTTCAGTCTATTTCATATGCCTTCTACCTCACCTGTCTTTCACAGACAATAAATATTTAAACCTAACATTATCACATCAAGACCTAAATGCATAGCACTCATATCATCTTCTCAAAATATATACCAGTCTCTCTCACATGACTGCATTTAAAAACAATTTTTTTTAATATCACACAAGAGTGTCTGGATCAATTCAGAAGGGAGACTGCTCCTTCAGGTGCCTCCATCCCTGCAGCTGCTGTCCAGCTGGGTGGAGGTACCCAGCATTTCTGTTTTGCAATATTGCCTGGGCTCTCAAATGTGAGCATGGATGCCTATCCCTCCCCAGCTATGTGCACATTGGATCCCACTTTGATTCCAGTCGAGAGTCAGGAGTCAGGTGAAATGCAAATAGGAAGATGGGAACTGCTGGACGTCATCTCTGCCTTCCTCAACAGTAGAGTGGTTACTTCTCATTATACAAAACCACATTTGAGCGTAGCTCTGAAAAACAGCATAAGTACAGGCCAAGTTACCATTTGCCATGCCTAGCAGGTGTCTCTGTTTTGCTGTGGGACATAGCATAGGGCAATAATTTATGTTCCCCTTTTGTGCAGGGAATCCCTGCTCAGAGTGCTCAACTCAGTTGCAGGGTGCTTATGTTTGAATTACATATTCAATTGATCATCCTTGAACTCACATCTACCCAAAAGGAGATCATATGCCACTACGTTGGCTTTCTGAATTGATCCTTTTTCCTACTGGACCTGCTCCTCTCTTCAGGGAGAGAATAGCATGGGAGCTGGTGCTGTGCATCCTAGTGGCATGTCTTAATCACTGAGCTGGGTGCCTGCTCAGTATCTTCATAGCATCATGAATCACAACCCCATGCAACTGGGAAGAGCTTCAGGAGCAGGAGTTTAGAAAAACTTGCACTGCAACCATTAGAGGCATCACAACCCCATGCAACTGGGAAGAGCTTCAGGAGCAGGAGTTTAGAAAAACTTGCACTGCAACCATTAGAGGCCTGTTAAGTGGTCAAATTGCTGAGACATGTTCAGTCCTCTCAGGTAGGAGAGGGCCCTAAACTGGCATGTCCTAAGCTGCAGGGACAAGCTCTGACCTTTAATTCACTATAATTAATTAATTAATTAATTTGGGTCAGTCAAAGGCTTGCTAGCCTTTCAGAACAAGGAGGGGGCCTAGGCAAAGCCCTCCCATAAAATACAGGCTTTGTAATAAGAACTAGAAGTTGCACTTAAAACACTCTGTCGGTTTTGAAAGATTAGAATGATACTTTATATTGTGAACATGCATAAAAGTAATCCCTCATAAACTGATAGAAAAAAATATAGTGCAAAGCCAGTGAAAGGAATAAGGCAGATAAATTCTACATTGAATATTATTCCCTGATGTAGACTTTTTAGACATTACTAAACTTACTATTTAGTTAGTCATAGATATCATATCAGGATCAGAATTACTGCATGCCCTTGGAAATGGTTCACAATGTCAAATCCAGCTATAGTGCTTCCACAACATTGCTACAGATAGTCACATATTAACTACTCTATCAAAATCTCCACTGAGGAAGTGGAACAGAAACTTTGAAAAGCTTTTATGTAAGCACATAAAAATTATTAAATAAATAAATAAATAAATAAATAAATAAATAAATAAATTAGTAACTGGAACCTAGTTCCACTGCTCACAAGGCCAATTTTAGGCTTTTCAGACAGGTTTAGTATTAACATCAAGGCCTTCAAACCAAATGCCAAATTAGCAGAAATAGTAGAGTTGCTTACTTTTCTACATTTAACTGTCTATATTAACTATGATAACATGTACATGAAGTGAGAGACAAAAAATATCACAGTAGTAAGACACTCTGACCTTATCTTCTGTTTGAAACACAAGACAGCTGCAGCTGTGAATTCAGGTACTTGAAGTAACGTATAGCTGTGGAGTTGTGGAAGGCTAGGTGGAAAATGAATGTTACCACCAGGTGCTTAGCATTGTAGAAGAAAAGTTAATAATGTCTGTTATTAGTGTGATGCAATAATAATAATAATAATAATAAATAAATCCTACTATTCAGCAATTTTGCATGTTACATATAGAAGCAGATAAAACAAGGTGAAGTTTACCAGAGATTCTGCTCTGCTACAGTGGTCTCTGCCTGTCAACTTCTCTAAACATGCCAAGTTAAGCACTGTGATGTTTCAGTCTTCATCCACTCTGTCCCTGGCAGGCTTTTCAGACAATGGGGTGCTTGCCTGACATGGTACTGGCTCAGGTACCATCTGTCTGCCAGAACCATTTGGTTTTGCTTCATGAGCAAAGTACACTACAGCACAATTTGTCTGCAGTGAATAAAAAAGTAACAAGGTGAAATATAAGGATCTGTAAAATGCGTATCAGCCAAATTATTCCAGCAATTCCTCCTCTTCTTAAATGCTGAGCTTCTGACGGGCACACACTCAGATTTCATACCTACCAGTCTGTGTTGGTGACTAAGGAGCAATTCTTTTCCTGCACTGAGTACTCAGTGCAGAAAGCCTAGTGCTTACATGGGGAGGGTAGCTGAAAAGGCAGCTAAGATTTCTGATTAAAACATGCACGTTGTTATCAAGCATTACTTAATAAACACAACATGCTTTTTCAGTGCAGTGAAAAAGCCTGTATCAAGTTAGGACCTTGACTTCTCTATAGCAGGTAGGAATTAAATTCTGTGCTATTCTTTCTAGATTCCTGAGAATTCTAGCATTCTGCTATGAATTAATTACAGGAACGAGTAGCAGAATGAGTAGCAGAATCAAAGTAGCAGAACAGGGTTTCTTCTCTGAATAGTAAATTTGATAGGATTTTCCTTGTCATTATCTTTTAAAATTTTTAATTCATGTGTGTTTTACAAGGCCAAATAATTCACAGTAGTGTAGCTGTCAGGGGAAGCATGGATGGAGGGATTACTGTTGACACTTTAGTATGTGGAAGGTATGGAAGATAGTTAGGAATCTAAGCTGGCTGGATATTCCTGGTAAAATAATCTCTGGTGATATGATTAACAATGATGGCATTCAAAAGTCCATCTTTATGTCTTAGGCTTAACAGCCCAATGGAATGAATGGGGCTGATCATGACTTTCAGCATTACTGTTTCAGGTTGTCTGTAGACTCATTAAGACAATATTGCATTGAGTGCACTTAGTTCACACTTTGAAGGTTACCTGTTACCATAAGGACTGAAGAGTACATGAAACCTCATTTTACCACAACTCCCTCTTTCAAACTGCCTTAAGTATGCTAACCTGTCACTGCACTTACTGCTCCTTGGTGAATTGCTGTTTTCACAAATGTTTAAACACAATGCACACACTTAAGGTTATTATTCCTTTTATTTTGCCTCATGCTAAAATACATATAGTGAAAAAAGTCAATGCTGCAGTTAAGAATATGGAACTGCACAAACAATCTTTACATTGCTAACACAAACTTTCAGTAATGCAAAAAATTATACAGTACCCATGGGATATGGGTTGGCAATATTCTATGGGGTATACAAGCATACACTTCATAAAGATAGATGGGGGATTGATACTACACAATGCAGTAACACAGAATCATGTAAGACTGTGCAATTACTGCTGTTGCTTTCCAGCACATTGGAGGAGTTAGCACTAATGCTTACTTCTCATCCTTTCAGCCAAAACGTTACTAGCCTCAATTGTTCCTGACTAAATTAATCATATTGTGCCATATGTTTCCTAATTATCCACAGATAACAGTTTGATTGCAGCTATGTTAGACCAAAGGTATGAAAAATAAACAAAGAATATATCACCTTTAAAAAGCTGAAAGGTTCCTGTAATTACAGGTCTCTATCGGAGTACAAAGCCTGGAATAAATTGACAACAAGATCTTTTCAATGTATGGAGAAAAAGAATTTACTGTGGAATTTTAAGCAGGCAAGCACATGTCAATAACTCTTCAATAGCTTGGTAGGTGAGGGAAAATCAAACAGATCCCTCTTTCCTTGTATGCTACAAGAAAATATCCTTACATACCTACAGACAGAAATGCCTGGTAAAAGTGTAATATTCCTCAACATATTTGTGCATTACAAGCTTGATTCTGAACCCCCTGCACTAAGTTTATGCTTTTGTAATAGCTTTGATTTCAGAGGAGTTTCTCATGAATCATGCAAATTAATCACGCCACTCAAGTTATCAATTTGCCATGAAACTCATGAATTTAATTACTCATAATTACATTTTAAAGTGAAAAATTTATCATGAAATATATTTTATCAAACCTCACTTTCAAATGTGATATTCTTAAAGGTTTTTTTCTTAATGAATATCACCTTATGTTTTGAAATTTATTCAAGTTCAAGGCAAATTACAAGGGAAATACCTGGGCCCATTTTAGAACCAGAGGAACAGAAAAATAAAATTTCTTTTTCTGTTAAAAAAGTGAATAAATAAAACTCTATAAGATATGAAAAAGTATTGTAAGAACCATTTGCAGTGATAAATTTCAGTACATCCTCCAGAACATGACATGTAAATTAATAGTACTAGTTCAACGGCGACTGAACTGTTAGTGAAAATTACAGTTTTACAAATTTGGAAGCCAGTTGAAAATATGTAGAGAAAATATCACTATAAAAAGCAATGCAAAGATCCACAAAGATTATAATATCCTGAAAAAGTCAGAATCATTTTTTTTCTTCTACTTACTGCACACCGTCTTTCTTTTCTCTCACACTGGACACAGTTCAGTTCCCCATGGCTCTAAAGAATGGTGTTACAAACCTTGCCAGGACTATTAGGTAGGATGAAGATTTATAAAAAAAAAAAAAAAATCAAAAAATTAAAAGGTGTCATGTGCCTTTACTTATTTTTTTTCATGTTACACTATCATTATGAAGGAAGAATTTATCAGTTTTCATAACAACGAGCATTATTTATTTTCTCTTTAGAGGCACGTAACAGACATGCAGAGCTAAACTTCCAGTGTGGACTCAGTAAAGACTGCATTTTTGTGTCTGCAAGTTTTCAGGTATAGCTGAAGTTACTTAAACATCTAACTATTTGATTTACAGATGCAATCAGGTACCTGCATACACAAGTGATTGTAACTGCAGGTGTTAGATTGGGGATTATCGTTAGAAATTCTGGCTCAAAATATACAAAATAATTATCTCTAAAATTATTTAAGGATTTTTTGTGAGTTCATTACACAAGTAAGCTCTGACATTTTGTGTTTTCCCTGTGTTAGAACCTGTTTAAATGCATAGGAAGCCTTCCTGTGGATATGTACTCTCATTATCTTCCCTGCTCCACACAAAGTATGAACTCAGCATCGCTTGCTCTGTCAAAAGTGCATCCTTTACACTGTGTAGGTTGTGCACGTAGTCTAGCTGCAGACTTCCATGGCTGAAGATTGGGTTGTTTCTTTTGTTTTATATACCGAACCTGGGGACAAACTTACACTCACATAAAATTCATGTGAACCATGCACTCTCCCATCCCTTGTCCAGGTTTCAGTTACATCAATGAAGCAATTTCCACTGACACAGAGGGTTTTGTGTAAGATCTTAACAACTCAGCATGACAGCCACAATCTGGCTCCGTGTGTGATAACCCCATCTGACAAACATGTTTACCAGCTCTCAGAATCAAATATATTGTTTTCCCTTTTTTTCCTTTTATTCGCCCTTTGACTGTTCTTGTAGAAAGATAATCAATGCACATGAAACAAAAAGATAATGGAAGACCTTGCTCTTCAAATTGTTTTGCATGACACAAATTGATATTATCAGGTCACACAGCAATTCTGTACCTACAGGTATATATTGTACGGATTAATGTCACCTCACTCATATGTAAATTCATGTACTAATTTATATATTACTAAGAGACAACAGGCAGATAGTGTATTTTCTGTACTCTTTACTTATAGGAAGGCTAGAAGTCTATACTTGTTTGGCCATTGACCTGCTCTGAATATAGTCCAGAAGAAAGTGAAAAATGCAATCAAGACTTGATAGGAAATAATACATGACACTTGTACCATTTTGAGAACAAAAGGGAAACAGAAGACTTCGTTCTGTTGTGTGACCTGCAGCAATGTAATGCTGACATCCTCAGCTGTACCTTAACCACCTGCACTGGTGCAAAACCGCAGCTAGGAGCCACTTTCCAATACTACCAGAGGCACAGTAAGCACACTTCATGCTGTCCCTGGACTGGGCCCTCTTCTAACATATCTGTGCTGCCCAGATCACAGAAGGGTCATTACAGTGACAGGAACATGGTCCAGGTGAGAACCACGTTGAAGGCCATTGTATTTAAAGTTCCTGCACTACCCTGTTTATAAGTGTGCCTGTGGAAAGTTCTGTGGCCTGTATAGAAAAATAAACATTGAATATTTCCTTTTTTATGTACTCCACCAAAGTTGTACATGTAACAATATAACAGATTCCAAAAACTGAAGTTTAACAAAGAAGATTTTAGTATTTCACTTAATTAACATTGTTAATAACTTTGCTCTTTCCCTTTTACCTGAATTTCATCTTCCTTCATTAAGATAATAGATAATATAACCCTCTTGTAAAAAATATTGTCTAGTTCATTCATTTTAGCCCGGCAGTTTTCCAGATTGTTAAAGATACTTTTTAATCTTAAATATTGGCTATGACACAGTCTTCTTTTTACGGTGTCTAGATGAAAGTTAGGTGTATATGTTGTATGTTTTCCTTTCATTACTCCCCTACAGGATGTATGTTGGTAAAATTCATTAAGAGGGGTTACAAATGCTATTCTTTATTGCCTGGATTCCTCTGAGTGAGAAGAAAAGCATTCCCCAAGCAGTACAGGAAACAAGAGTAGAAAAAAAAAAAAATAGATTTAACCAAGCAAAAATGCAAACTAATTAATCAGGTGAGCTGGAGGAGGGTAACAAGAATTAAAAACAGCTCCTCAAAAAGAGGAAGATCTCTGGATTACATTGATGCCAGAAGAGTTTTAGCAGTGTGTGCAGGTGGGGAGCCAGGCAGTAAAGACTTCTTTTCCTCAGGACTTTAGAGCACCTGCCAATGTCTATTGAAGAAGGACCATGTTATCCTGCAGGGAGAGATGGCTACTCCATGAGGGAAAATGCTCTGGGCGCATAAAGGTGTATGAGGTAATATTTAATAGATATGAGGCTTTAATACACCCTGCCACTAATTCCTGAATTGTACCACAGGTCATCAACAGGATAATGAGAAAGATTTCTACCGCAGGCCTTGGGCCAGGCTCTAAGCAAGAAATAAATATATGACTGGCAATAGTCAAACAAACAAGGACTTTGCATCAATCTGCAGTCATTATCAGGGAGGTAAATGTTCTGCATTTACCGGTCTGTTTATTGTGATTCTACACAGAAATCTGCAAACATATCTGTGCTTCTTAATATCATAAGATAAGGATAATTAAAAAGGAAATTAGAGTAGAATGACAAATGTGGCTAGGGGGCTAGTAGTCAATTAACATAAAGAGATTGACTAGGTTATTGCTATGGGAGAATATGATGCCAAATGAGACATTAAAAGGGTACATATGCCAAAATTGTCTAAGAATAATAATACAAAGAATTAGATGAGAAGAAGAAAAAAATAATAAAATAAAAAAATAAACCTTAAGCTGGAAATGTGATTCTTTGATCGATTGGGAATTCCTTCCTGGAATCCTCCTGTTGTTCTTTTTTGAGACAGCAAAATTAGTTTGAAGAAAATGTGATGTTCTCTATGGCAAAGGAAAAATTTGGACTGCATCAGAAGAAACAGACATGAGCCCACATATGAATCAGCATCTTTCCTCCTGCTCCAGAAAGTTGCATTCTGTGTTGTAAGAAGCAGAGACAGCAATTCCACCAACACTCACTTGTTGACTGGAATGTAATTTTCTGTGGATCCATTCATCTGATTGTCTTTGTTCCTTGTTAATTCCCATTTTGAGTCTCTAAAACTACATATTATTATTTTTTGAATGTGATAAGAAAAAGAGCAGGTCTTTCCTGTGCATCTCATTGTTGGTCATTATGACTTTTGGAAATCTAATCACTCACTAAGATTTAAAGAGAAAGGTAAAAAATCAGATACAGATCAGTACTAAAGAAACTTCCTTCTTTTAAATCACCCTGTAAAGTTTTTTGAATATTCCCAAACACCTTGGATCACCTAGCCTTAACTAACTCAACAAACATATCATCCTTCCCTCTGCAGTGGGGTTCATCGCTCTTTTCCTCAGGAAGTGACAGAACTGCTACCAGAGCTGTAGATGGAGACATCATCATTCTGCCTGTGTCTATTGCAGTGTGATGGAGACAAGAACTTGATTATTTCTGCCTTTTGGAAGAACAGGTACTAAGAGCTGTCATGTTAGAACAGGCTGTGAAACAGCCTTGGCATGTGCTGGGAAGGCAAAAGGGAGCTGCCTGAGAAGAGTGGAATGTTTACCTTGCTGTCCCAGAAACATTTTTCCTGGGCTTGTCATCACCCCTGCTGAACACTTGCCTGAAGGAAACTAAACGGTTTGCAGTGTTTCTGTAGGAACACATCAATGTTCCTGTCAGCGTCAACGGGGCAGGATGGACCTGCTCTCCAGCCCCGTTAAAAAATACTCAATCTGCTCAATAAGCTTTGGAGCAAAACATCAATGGAGTAGTTCTGCATACCTTTTGGGAGGAAGTAGCTAGAATCTGGGAGAGGAAAGAAGCAATAGGATGGGATACCTTCCCAAAAATCCTTCTGGGAAGAAGGTGGCTTCATAAAGAAGTTTAAAAAAGAAGCAGTCCTTTGTGAATGTCAGAAAGGACAGAGAGGGTGCTGCAAATGCCTGAAGAGCAATGCCAAGCACAGAGAGCTACACTGCCCTTCAAACAATCCTAGCCCACAAAGTCAGGCTGTAAGATGCTTGCAAGTCTGCAACTACATCCCACTGTGTTTGACATTACTACTGAAACTTGCACACGTATTTAACAATAGCTATATTATGTTCTTGCCAGGGCCAGCCACATTTTCCGTTCCTGTGAAATAGGTGTTGTGGCTAAGCACTGGGGGTCTTGTAAACTTGATCATCATACCTGTCCTACTGTTAAAATATACCGTTGAAGATATAACTCTCTTCTTTCAAGCTGTCTCTGGGAGACTGTTTATTCTATTGTAGGACAGATATCATTGTGTCTTTCTCCACCAATGTTTCAAATCAGATCTGAAGGAACATTAGAATAAAATAAAGAAAAAGGACCATAAATGTAAACATCCAAATTCTTCATAAGCTGCCATGTAGCTAGATGTTTTTCTCTTGTTCAAAATGGAGGAGAGCCAAAGAAGTATTTTACAAAGCATTCCAGATGAAAAGGTATTATTTTCTTCTGATGGACGAATGTATATGTCTCAGCTGGTGTGGCTGCAGGGAGAATTCCTCTCTGCTATTCACTGAATAACTAATTTGTCTGTGACAGGACAGTTAGACGGAAGAGGCAACTATTTGTGACACAGTGTAAATGCATTGTTTGGATTCCATATCTTTTATAAAATTTTCAACCAGGAATAGACCCTCCCCATTAAGGTGCAAGATGTAAACTGACCAGTGGCACAAAATGTCCAGCCAAAAATGTGAGGTGGCTCACCACGGTGAGTGGAAAGGCATGGTTCTTTTATTTCAAAAATTCTTTTTTTTAGACCAAATATATGCCTCACAAAGAAACCTATGCGTGGGTCTAGAGATTTTTTTCTCTTTTTTTTTTTTTTTTTTTTTTAAACTGGATTTTATACCTGGATCTGAGTTTTTTGATAGAACCTTATAGAAGAAAAAAACTGAAAAAATATATGATGTAGAAAATGGTAGAAGTAGTTATGCATTTGGTAGACATACAAGGAGAGGTAATTGACCATTTGCTACCAAAGAAAAAAGAGGCTTCAGCAAGGCTAAAAGGCAGTGGAAGCAAAGCTGATAGCAATGTAATTACTGAAAATGAAAATGTTTATGATTTTTATTGGTCTGAAGAAGAATTATGTGGAAATATTACAGCAGCTGGCGAATCTCAAAAGGCAGCTGAGTAACAAATGCATGAGACACTGCCAAATGACCTCCCCGGCAGCCATGGTGTGGCTGGTTACAGTGGTGATGCACTTTCCAAGAGACTACCCTACAGGACGCTTACCTGGGCCTTTCAGCCTTACAGGCACTTTTAACAAGGTGAAAGGTAGTAGGCACAAAAATATTCATTTTTTTTTTTTTTAACTCTGGTAAGAAAAAAAAAGGGGGGGGGGGGATGTTTTGTTTTTTATTATTTTTATTTTTTTCCCTCTGTTTTCCCCTTCATTTCCCTTAAATGGCCAGTCTTTGGCTGCGGTGGCATGGTAGCACAGCCAGGTGCAATTTGCCAGGAAAAGCAAGCTGAAGACTGCAGGAGATGGCCAGTCTCTGGGTGGTGGGTAGAACAGTGCTTCATCTCTTACCAGATGTCAGCACTGGTTCCAGCTTTACCACTGGTCTGCGGGGAGCAAACCACATCTTACCTGCCTGTCACCCATGCTGCCATTTGCCTGCTGTTGTAGGAAAAAAACTTGTTGTCTCCCTCTCCATCTGTTTTCCCACTGCAAAACAAAAAGAGAGCCTGATTTCAGTCTAATTTGTCTTTACTGCACTCAATTACACCAGATAACCTACTGTTTTGTTTTTTTTTTTTCCACCAGAACTGGGATGCATCAGTAAAACATGGATTTAAGCAGATTCTAGACCTATTTACACCATTGCTATGTAAGCATGGACACAAAGGAACAGTGAGACAGATAGTTTCATGTTTTAGTTCACTGTTTTACCTTAATTAGAAATTAAAGACTTTCATTTTAAGGCCATTTGCTCATTGTAAAAGTAATGAAAAGGACTGATGGAAACAATTTCCAAATAAATATTTTCTGTTAGGAAAACAGAAGCTTTGCAAATCAATACACCTTCAGGGAAGGATCAATTTTTATGGAGTTTTCCCATCATGATAATCTAAATTAAATATTTCATTTTATGTTGACATTAATTTCTGCATCCATCTAGGCTACCATTGTGCTTGATAGGACTTACAGCCAAAAAATTCTATTCCTTACTGCCCCCAGTGAGCCTTGCTTTTTGTTTAGAGTGCCTCTCGCTGATGCACTGGAGTTTACCATTGATGATGAAATGCTCTGGTGAATCCCTAGAGTTACAGCCGAACTCAGATGAAGGAATAGCAGAAAAAGAAAACAGAACCACACTGCAAAGAGGTATCACAGAGACCCAGGCACACCACTACCAAGGTCATGCTAACTTAAATGTACTGGTATTGCCAGTTCCCTTTGACTTGTAAGTCAATTAATTCTGCAAAAGCTCTTAGTTGTTTTTGCTGTTGTTGTGTTTGGCTGGTTGGTTTCATTTTGTTTGATTGTTTTTGTTTGTTTGTTGTTGTTGTTTTTAATTTCTTGTTCTTGTTTTACATTTAGGCACACTCACACTTTTCTTAAATGTATCTGTCTGCTACAGTAAGAGCAGAATGAACAGAAGACTGAGATGATCTTTACAAGGGATGACATGAAGAGTAGGGAACCCTGCGAGGCAAAGCCCTGAGCAAGCACAGAGAATGAAGAGTGCAGGTGAAAATACTGAAACTTGGCTTGGCTTTAGTGGAAGTTTGATTGTGTGTTTGCCCTTCAAATTGTGCCCAGCATTGGAGGGACTTTTGTCAAATCAGCCTGCCTACACTGTTGTCCTGCCTGATGTTGCAGCCTTGGGAGGGGGCGCTAAATCTTCTCATATTGCTGTTGTGATACTGCCACAGGTAGATTTCCCATCGGGTTGGAGACAGCTGCTGAAATCCTCTTTTACCCGATCCTTGGGGGATCCTCTGTAAGAATGTGTGATGGAGAAGGAGGGAGGCCTTGGGTGAAAGGGCAACATTCCTTTTGGGAGGCACACAGCTGATCCTTCCTGGCAGAAGTTGTGTGGCAGGCCATGTCCAAGAAGGTTCAGTCCTGCTGGCATATCATGACTGGGTATCTCCTTGGGTCTGCACAATCCAGAGGAGACAGTACCTTCTTGGAGGCTGCCAGGGTAAAGCAGAGGCTCTCAGAGATTCTTGAACAAGGAGATTACTAGGAAAATATTTGGTGGGAAGGGTGAGGGGGGCTTTTTTTTCTGTGCCGTAGTATAATTTCTCTGCCATATGTAATCTCTCTGCCATTAATCTCTCTGCCTCTCTGCCATAATTAAGAATAATTCATAATTCATACTATGTTCTGTCATATATTTCTCTAATATACTGCTTATTTAAATAAACTCTAGATTTATTATGTGATTTTCTTCATTTGTAGCTATAAAATGCCATAAAGCCATGTAACAAAGTGGAGAGCCAGGTCTTATCAAATGAAAACTAGCAAAGACTTTTTTTTTGACAGATAGTTTGATAACTGATAAAATAATAATGTAAGTTCTTTCTTTTTTGACAGACCAGATTTAGCAGTACACCCTGGATATGTTGAACCTCTGCAGCCACACAAAACAGCTGTAAACATAGTTTAACCAGACTGTAAAATCAAGTTTACAGCTGCTTTGCATCACCACAATGGCTCAAAGCAGGCAGAACATACCAGCGAACGTGGGCCTAATTGTACACTAATGAACAATGAAGTACTTTAGCATGCAGTATTCACTTTGGCAGAATGAAAAAGAAATCTTCATATAGAGCAGATAAGTCAGAATTTAGCCTGGCTTTGCTCAAGAGGAAAAAAATCATCCTCTTATTCTGAATGGATTATAATTAAGAAAAGCATCAGAGACAATTTTTTTGAGGTTAGAAATTTTAAAGAGCTTTAAGAACACATCTACTCTTTCCAAATATATTAGCACCTGCTCAGGCTAGAGTTAAAAAAAGTGGAAATCTTAGTTTAATTATAAAATAACGGTCCAAAAATCTGCTTATGTAAGCATGTGTTTCCATTAGGGAAGAAAAATCATCACAGAAAACAAGATAAAAAGTTAATGTTGCAAGTCTCATTGTCTCTGTATAACTTCATTAATGGTGGGTAACTACTCTATGCTTAGCAAGGTGTTCTTTGTAGAAATCTGTTAAAACAGTTGAAATCAAATGCAACCTAGATGTGTGCTTAGCTTGTAGTTACCTTAAAGAAGAAATGCTCACAGTACTTTTCAGTGGTTGTAAGGCATTTCTTTTCTTCTGTAAATAACATTCATGGCCTGATGGCAATCCCCCTGCTGGGAATACAGTGGTCTCAGTTTCTGTGATTTTGACAACCACAGAAACAAAAATGCATTTTATATGTCTAATTCTTAAGAAATCAAGTTGTTCAAAATCTATGGTTTTGGCCAAATTAATTTATTGTAACTCAAAAAACAGAATGAAGTAGGTTCCTGTTCATTTTTTCAATGAATCATGCTCAGATTGCAAGGAAAGCTTGGGAGAAGACAGCTCATTATCAAAGAAATAAATTTTCCTCCTCTTCCTACCATGCCTTGTGCCAGTAGAAGTGCAGGATGTGATGGAGGTTTGGGCACTACACAGTGAAGATTCATGTATCACTCATCACTCCATGTGCCTCCTGGAGCCCAGAGAGACCCGGCCTTTCAACTTGACTTGCTTTTGGGGCTCTGCCTTCCAAAATTGATTGCAAAACCCTGTGGTAGATTTCAGTCCTACCAAATTGAGCACCTGGGCTACCCACAGACTGACTCCAGGTACGTTTATGTCACCATTGGCCAGCAGAGGCAAGTGCCTCACCCAACAACCACATAGACCCAACAACCACATAGCCACCAAAGGCCCTGTGAGCTGTGCATGAGTTCTTATCCCTCATCTCAGCAGGCTTGTTATTATCTCAGGCTGAGGGCTGTGCTAAACGCAGATGCACGGCTTCCTCTTCACCACTGAAGAGCATCCAGCTGGCCCACCACCAGGGAGCTGGTGCTTGCCTAGAAAACACAATGCAGAATATCAGCAAAACATTACATTGGTTTTGAAAACCAGTCCCAAGAGGGATAAAAAATGCCAGTTTAAAGATAAAGCCAGGAAAGTCCGGTCTCCAACCCTTAAGATATTTAACCTTTCTTCATTCTTGAGTGTTAAGCATCTCACACACTTTCAGTGATAATAATAACAGCATCAGCAATAATAATAACAGGAAAGCAAAATCTGAAACAAAAGCAGAGAAGAATGCAAAATGCTTAGGAGATGTTAAGTTTCATGCTGAAAATTATGCACC
Source organism: Stictonetta naevosa (assembly GCA_011074415.1). Classification (NCBI taxonomy): domain Eukaryota; kingdom Metazoa; phylum Chordata; class Aves; order Anseriformes; family Anatidae; genus Stictonetta; species Stictonetta naevosa. Next base: position 23,046,571 of record CM021699.1, read on the forward strand.
TAAAAGGTACAATTTAGGAAATCATACTTAACCAGCAGGAATAATAATAAAAAAAAGGATGAACTCTTCATGAAAAAGTAAGGATAGAAAAATTCTGAAAAGTCTTTTGTCACTGAAACTACAAAAGTGAATGATGAATCAGCTTGTGGCATGGCATTAGAATGAAACATATCTTCCCTGTAAAAATAGTTTTTATTCAAGTCAAAAATACAATCATTGTGTTACATTTCATGGGGTTCTCAGTTCTTAGGAATATATATATATATGCATAACCTGCAAATAAAAAAAAAAAAACTTTTAACAGAAGTAACTTCTTCAAATAAGCAAAAGGCTTGTGGACACTTCCATAAAAGATAATGCTCATATAATATATGAATATTAATATTATAGCAATAAAAAAGGTAGTGGTTCAAAAGATGCACATTAGTACTGCCTCCACTTTTCACACAACTCAAGACATGCTTTATTGTATTGAAGCTAGTCAAGTTGCCATAGAAAGATGCCAATAACAAATATAAGAAATTCTCTGACTATAATCCCACATTGGGTAGAGGAAATCATCTTTCATCAATCAGGAAGTTTGCAAAGCTGTATCCCCATTGCTGCGGGAAACTCACAGATGAGATTCTCAGCTGGCATAAAAGTTAGTCACTGCCTCCCTCTCAAAGGAACTACCCCAGTTTACATCCAGAAAGGTTCTGAGCCCTTATTTATTGTGACTATTTGTCTCTTTTAGTACTTCCATTACTGTCTGCATGGAACAGCAGATTAGCCAGGCATCTCTATCTGGGAGGATAAATACACTTGTAGCTGATGTATCTGTGAGGAAGGACAGATGTTTTTCTGGAGACCTGCTCCTAGAGACTGGATTACTTTATGGAGAAGTCTGCTGGTCCTAATTTAGGGGACAGTTAATTTTTGGGTCAGCCTTCAGGTGTTTAGTAGCAGGAGCAGTAAACAGGAAACCAGGTGGGACTCCACAGATGGAAGTGCTTGTCAGCAGCCAAACGGGCTAATTGCAGACAAACTGGACTGCCATCAAGCAACACCTGAAATATGATAGAACCAACATCAAAAGAAAATCCTATCAGATCTCCAGCTAATACCAAGGAGCCAAATAATAATAATAATAATAATAATAACAACAATAAAAAGGAATTAATTCAAAGTCCTGATAGGAAATTTGTGATGAACAGAGACAAATATATTGTCGTGTGACAGCCAAAGGTTAGAAGGGGCAGATACTTCCCCTTCTAAAGTGGGTTAGTTTTTATGTTACTTTAAACACAATGTGCAATTTGTATATGGACTGGAATAAGGTGATTTTACCTAAATATAAGTTTGAAAAATATCTGTTATCTCTGTTACACACAGTTAAATGTAGTTTTTTTTCACACCAATGATACATCTGAATTTCAACTTAATATTATGTCTTGAAATTGCCTGTTACAATATGGGGAAGAAAAAAAAATACAAATATACTATTTTCTTACATAAAAATAAATATTTCTTTCCTTATTTTCTTATAATCACTCATGGTTGAACATCATCTTTTGTTAGACTGTTAGATATTAAGAAGATACATGAAGGTATTGGTTTTTTGTTGCTTTTTGTGTTGTTTTTGTTGTGTGTGGTTTTTTTTTTAATTTGGAATAAAAAAGTTTCAGTTTTCTGTCTAATTATTTGGCTTTTATGGAAAAAATAAATAAATTGTCAGTCTAATCTAGTTTCTGATAAAAGCAAAATAAAAACTGTACTGAAGAGATTTCTCCCTATAAACTAATCCATGTAAGTATTTCAGGTATGACAATCCTCTAACAAACAAAAAAGAAAATGCCTCTTTATCGTTACTTTTTATTCATATGTTCTGAAAGTTGGGTACATTTAGAAAGGAAACACCTGCTAAACTGCCACGCTGAGCACTGTAATGAGATTTAAATTGTTTTTTATTGTAGAAGTAATATTAATATTTTTACTTCACAGACACAAAGAAAGGATCACTTGTGTTTATTTACTGCTATACAAGGCATGATTTCTGATGATACAGAATGATGGACTGTATCACACTATAGATACAATCAGCAAGATTCTGGGATAGTGGGTTTATCATAAACAGCAAGCATTTTAGAGCATTATGGTTATGTTGAAATTAGTTCTAATAAAGCAGTACAAATATGTTTTCTACATATTTTGTTTGTATAAATACGTTCCTGGGATTGCACAGAAGTATGCGTGTATCTGTGTTTACAGACATACATACACTCAAAAAAAAAAAAAAAAAGAGAGAGAGAGAGAAAGAATCACAGCATTAACAGTAAGAGACATTTCTTAAGAGCAAGTGGCCTCTACACGTTTCTCATTTAGACAATTCTAGAGCCTGGGAGGTATGTGGTTTCTTACCAGGCTTCTGCTTTTATTAGTCTCCAGGGGATGGCAACCTGTCTTCACTGGACAGCAGGACAAAGGTGGTAGCCATTATGGTTATAAAGTTTTGGGAGTCAGGATCACAGCGAATCATTGGTCTCTTTGGGATTTTCCCCTTACAGTCATATAAACACCCAGTTTTATTTATGTAGGTCTGAAGATTATTCAACTCTTACCTATAAGCAATATATATATATATATACCAGTATTTCATGACTGCTTCTTCATCTTCTGGGGATAGGCTATACCTTAAGGGAGAAATACAAGTGTTTGCTCAGGAAAGGAAACAGTTGTGTGGCAAGTTAGATTGTAATGAACAGGGAAAAGAGACATCAGTTTAAAACTGCTCAAAAGTTTGGGTGTTGAAAAAACTTTCTGGAGAAAGGAGTAGCAGGCAGATGAACTAGTCAAAAGTGTACGGTACTATATTTATTACGTAGTTAACCATAAGGATATCACCCACTTCAATTCTTAGTGACAGATGAAAATAACATAACACATACCTTATAAATGTCAAAAGTGTCACTCAGAAAAAAAAAAAAAAAAAAGAGAGAGAGAGAAAAAAAAAGGCAATGGAAATTGCCACCTTTTTGTCTTTCTACACTACAGCAAGAGACAACAGAGAAATGAGCCAATCGATCATAGCTTATACAGTCGGACTCCTAGGGCTTGCACGATGCTCTGTAATTTGTGATTTGACCTCTTGGTACCTTCCTCTTGCTGAGGCTCTCACAGAAAAAATGATGTGCCAATGAAGAGTAACACAAGATTCATCTTATTTGACTAGCTAGGTCACAACTGTTTGGGTTAATCTGTAGCAGTATGCAATGCCTTGAAAAAAATATAGCAAAGGTCTGTGGAATTACTTCCTAAAAGTATCACCAGTAAAGCCAGAAAACACACCTAGGTCTATCAGATGGAGTACCGGGTGATCCATAATACAGATACTTGTGTGATCTTCTCTTGGCTGCTGTAGCAGCAAGCACAAAAATAGAAATGTATTTTATTAAAGAAAACAAACACTAATATGAATAGCATCTGGTAGTATCCTGTTCTGTACTGTGTCTACTTTTTTCCTCATGTCATAGGAAGATTGATCCAGTGTAGGCAAAACATTTGGTGCTATAGGCTGAGTGCCATAACTTCCACACTTCTGATGCTTGGATGCCAGCAAATGTAGTCAAATCCGGTAGCCAGGACAGTCTTCCCTTGTGTCTGGCTGATCCTTATGTCCAGTGTGGGCTTGCTTAGCTCCTTGGCTGGTGCTGGCATGGCCTGCAGAGTGCTGCAATGTCCTTCAGGAGCTACACAGCACTCTCACTGATGGCCCAGGAAGAAGTGAGTTGGGAGTGTTAGTGCACTTGCTCACTCAGCACCCCATGCAACTGCATTTGCTAGCTCATTATTACTTCTTAAGACGTAACCGCTATCCCCAGCCAATACAGATCCTGGTCCCTTGGGTCCCACCCTCCCCAGCCTCTTACCAGTGTGCTTGGAGATACTTCAAAGCTATCATCATTCACTAATAACAATAATTTTTGTAGTGGTGTATAAGCCTGAGACCAAGATTGCTGGAGAGGAGAAACCTAATATTTGTTCACATATCAGGAAGGCAGCAGTGGGATTCACAGGGGGTTATCAGCTCTTCCAATCTGGCTGCCTTTGCTCTCCCTATCAGGTCACAAATTGATGTAGTGAATGCAATGGCATATAACCAAGAGTCCTGCGACATCCACCAGAGACTCACTGCCCTCATGCACACACACACTCACCTCACTCACTCCTCTGCTATTTACTTTTGATTTATGGTTCACTGGCAATCCATGGGGTCCTGGATTGGAAATGTTACACAGAGTGAATCAATTATGGTGTACTAGATTGGTAGGCCACCTACTGTATTTAAAAATAATTGAACTTTGAAATGATTAAATAAACTGAGAATTTTTATAAGTTTGAGTGGTAGGTAATTATAAATAGCAACTATGGAAGAACAAAAGTATATTAAGCAGTAGTGACAAGAATAAATGCTAAATTTCTGGCACTTTGGAGGTCTCTTTAATTTCAGTATTTATAAGAGATCATCACATCTAAACATGGTATGAAGTATGTGTGGAAGATAAGTGGTACAAGAGAAGAAGCAAGAGTCAAAATAGTATTAAAAGTATTAGAACAACTATTCTAATTTCTGAGAAAATAATACTGAAAATCAAGCTGAAATATCTGTTACTAAAAATAAAGCTAAATGAAAAATATTGGGTAAATAAGCATAAATGGGAAAGTGAAAGTGCTGAAGAAGAAATATGTTAAATTAAATGTTATTTTAGTAATTTGTGATAAATATGGAGAAACACACAAATGCAGCATTTCTAGAAAGACTTTTTTAATACTAAGGTTAGATCAGGGATGATAACTTATATAATACCCTTCACTTAAATAAGTGATTCTGGTCACACTAAAATGCTATTATGATTTTTCTTCTTAAGCAAAAAAAAGAATATTTAGAAAAGGAAAAGTTCACATTACATTTAATGGGAAAAAAAATATAAAAAGAAATGAAAGAATGAAAGAATGAAAGAATGAAAGAGAGAGAGAGAGAGAGAGAGAAAATGCAGTCAATACTACCACAAACTTAAACATTTTGTTCTCCTTCATATCCCACCATATAAAATGGGTGACATTTCTGACTCTCAGACACATTTACTACTCAGCAAGGTAGTAAAGGAAGAAGTCTCCTAAATGTCACCTCGAGAAAAAAGTATGTAATTTCACTTCCTCAATAAGATAAAAGTTTGGTCTTAAGAGAGAAATGCTCTAGAATCTCAGGGGCATGGAAGAGACAAAATATATATATATAAAAAAAAAAAAAAAAAAAAAAAAACTGATGAAGGCAACCATCAGCCAATGTGCTTGCATTCAGTAATGTCAACAGACAGCCACTCATCAGCATCTGGAGGAAGAGGAAATTTGTAAAATTAACCTTAGACAAGACAGAGAAAATACCTGGTTCCCTCTGCAGTCACTGTGGAGAGACAGACTGCTCCAGCTTTCATGTGTCACCCTGGGCCACCCCAAGACCCTGCTCTGGCTGTGGGAAGAGCTCTGGGACATGGAAAAGGCTACAGCCGTCCTGACCCTACTCTTCCATCCTTTGCCTCCCAAAGGCTGTTCCTCACATGGCCCAACACAGTCTCCATGGTTTCTCTCATCTTATTCCAGTATGAAGTATTTCAATAGCATCTCCAGCCAAAAAGTCACCACCTGATAGTATCACAGAATCTCACTGACTAGCCTTAGAACAGAGGTGGTCAAATCTCAGAGTTTTGGATTTACTGGAAATAGTTGTATTTTGAACTACAACAACAACAAGCAGAAGTAAACTATAGAAGTAGCCTAAATTTACATTTAAAAAGGCCTGACATTTCATTCTGCAATATCAAAAAATTATCCACTTTCTTTTCTTGATGTTTGCATTGATTTTATAGAGTTTTTCAGCATTAATAGTGGGAGCACACCTTAAGTCATGTGACATCTTATTATGTCTATTGTTTATTTAGATGCTTTACTAATTGCAATTTATTATCTTCTACTCAAAGGTGCAAAATACCTTCTGCCCACATTGCACTGACAACTTGCACAGTAATCAAAGCTTTTTCCCAAGAAAAACCTTTGCAAGGACAGTTTCCTAATAGCCTGGAAAAACTTCATTTATCCTGGTAAGTAATTATTCACAGAGATAGTATCATGAAGTCATTGTAATGGCTGGTGTTATCAACGTAAGTGACAATCACAACTGGGCCACATCTACGTAATGATTTCACAGTTGCTGACATTTGGTATGTGGAGCCCCTTCATCTGTGCCAAGTTCAGCAGGAGATGAAGGGCTTCAGCAGCATTAGAGGCACTCAGCATCTCCAAGGATTATCTTTCTCGGCTCCAGAAAGAGTCAGTTATCTCTTGATGCACCTGAGTATCTTTAATGCCTCCTTACAGCAAAGTCCTAAGAGCATAGTAGGTTGTGCCACTGATGATCTACCTGATAATCTGCCATTATCACGTAGGTATGAGGAATAATATAAATAAACTAATCATTAAAAACAAACAAAACTCAATGCCCAGGTAAATGGATGGTTACCCAAATGGCAGAAGCCCACTGTGCAGTCTGTGAATTTCAATACATGATAGAGTATAGGGTTCCTTGGGATGTTGTTATTTCAGAAAACAGGAGTAATTTCCCTGTAGCCCTTCATACAGTTTTTATAGTATCATTACAATATATCTCTGGAGCAGAAAGCTCACTATGAGGGTATATAAAACTATTCTCTGAGAGTTTATTATTATTATTATTACTATTGTCTGCCATGCATTTTTTAAAATATATTACGTATGTTTGCTTTCCCCACTGATGCATAACAATGACAACGGCTGATCTGTCCAGTACAATCAACAGTCCATGATAAATTTAATAGAAGTACTTTTTCGTGTGTGCTGGGAGAAGGATGGAGGAGTCACAGATGTTGGAAAGTGATTCCTTTGTCTTCTTTTTGTCTCTTAACAAGATGCAAATACCCTTTCTGTCTAGCATGATAATTTGTTTAGTGCAATGTGCATTTGGTAATGATAACAAGGGAGAAATGTTTAACCTAACGTACTGCACTTTGCACTCAGAATAAATTGCCTCTTTCAAATGTGCTTGTATAAACCGTGAATTTAAACTCTCAGTCCCTATGAACAGCTCTTCTGATGTTGTATTTATGTTAGAAGAAAATGTCCATTATCTTTCAGGACATCTCTAGGAAGCTAATCTCCAGAGGGGATGAAATTCAGCAGAGACTAACAAGTCTGCACCTATGATCCATTCTGCACACAGCAAGGCTAGACAGCATTATGCCAATGCCAAAAATACTTGGGGAACTTTAAACCCACAAATATCTACAATCTTTACAATACAAGACACTTTTCATTAGGTCTTCTCTTGTAATATTTCTGACTTCTGCCTCCTTCATATGCAAGTCAGTTTGTAGGGATGACAGGAACCAATGTAATTGAAAGTTTGCGTAGCCTCTATACTCTGCCACACAGTTGATAGTGCCTCAGTATGTGGATGTAGGGGTTAATTTAAGCAAAAGCAGTTATTTTCTGCTGCCTTACCTTTATCCCTCTCTCTAAAAATAAATGGATTATTGAAAATATAAAAGGTTATAACAAGTGACATACCTCTATCCTGCTTACAATCGTTTTTCAAGACAAGGGAATTTATTTATCCAGGAATGCCTTGAAATATCAGTCAAAATTCTGTAATTTTCAAAAATTTTGTTCACTCTCTTAGCTATACACTACAGTGCCTAACGTGCTATTTATTGACAGTTATTTCAGTATCTGAACAATAGTATCAAAATCACTCCTACTCGAGAGCAGATTAGTGTGGAAGAACGACTCACCTTTGGCAACATTTCAAAACACACTGCTAATTACCAGAACTATGTTTTGACTAGTAGTGATGCAGGAATCCTTTGTAGAAACTTGACTCCTTAGCGAGACAGACCACTATGTCATTTCATTGCAGCTGAAGAGGTTTTAAATGACAGTTTTGGTTCTGAGAAGATGATGACAATGCTGCAGGATTTCACAGGATGACTGTGATAACTGCAGCAGCAAAAGTAAAGGATGAATAATAGACAATGAACCTCAGCACCTATTATTACTGTTCTTCCAAAACAGATTTCCTTAAATCAATTTTATATGTAAGGGGTTTCAGTCAGTATTCCAATAAATTGCATTTAGAAAGTAACTGATCAAAATCTACAGGCGCTGCCCAGGTAATTCTGGTTAATATAATGGAAATTGGCTGTGAGCGTCTAAAGAAATACTTCTGAAGACCTAACTCTCACTATACAAATGAATAGTCAAGATTACTTAGAAGTTTGGCTTCATGTCAATTATTTTTCCTTGTCCAGATTTTCCTATGAACTGCACTTCCTAGAGGGATCAGAAGAAGATATTTTTAAATATTCATCCCTCAAGACAGATATTTCAGGTATTCAGAAAAGCCCTTAGTAGCTCCTAGCAACCATGTCATTCAGGCAGTTGTAGCCACAGGAGTTGATCTGAGATGTCCATGTCACATTTTTCTAGCAGACGCCTGTTGAAAGATCAGTCTCATTTTGGGCCAGCCATAAGTGATTTTGCTTTCCTGTGCAGGTCAATGGATACCTAAATGTCTGTGAAATAGTATCATGGCTGCAAGGTAATAGTCCTATATTTCCTTTTATGACAGTTTCTTTTTTTCACTGCCACTCTACCCCATTAATTCTGCTTCTGAGAGCTGAAAAATGCAGTTCCATATATCCATATAATGGTCTGCATGTATTTCTGAGATGTCTTCCATATCCAATTTTTCCTAACTCTTAAAGAATCATTATTAAAGTTCCTTAATTATCTCTCATCCTATAGAATCTTAAAAAGCACTTTATACCTCAATGAATTCCTGATGAGGTTCTCTCCCCACCTTTCAAATGCCAGCCCCAAGGCCCCATGCTCCCATGCAACATCTGCTGAGTAACCAGCTACCAAGTCAGCTTGCTCTGCATTTCCAGGCTGCAACAGGGAAACACATGAACGATAGATCTCTGTTTTGCCAGAGTAGCTGTAGAAAGGAAGTAGAAATTATTTTATTGAGATTATAGAGATTGTAGTTACATCCATGGAGATTCTCAGAAGGAAACAACCCTGTTCTCAGCATATAACTCAGAGTCTGTGGCCTGTGTAGCTCAGGCCTTAGTCCAGATTTTGTCCCAGTGGGGGACCAAGTTTGACCACTTGGAGTTGTTTTGTTCTGTTATTTCTAATGACACTGCTGCCTGGCTGCAGCCAGGGTCCTGCTTCAATGTTTTCCTCCTTTCCTGGGATTCTGCTTGATGGAGCTACAGGAGCAAGCTCTCCACTTCCTTTAGCAATGGTCCTTCATTCCATTAATGCAAAGTGATCTTGCAGTATGGTGGAAAAGGTGTTTGAAGCACTCTGGACACAGAAGTGGCATAGAGCTCAATGAGGGATTTGATGGGAATCTTTCTAGTAGATTAAAAACTGGCCTCCTTTCCCTCCACGCTGGCTCCAGTCTTGCTCTTAAAATCTGTTCTCAAGTTATGCAACTTTTTGTGTTTCCCTCCTCCTGTAATCTTATAAGATTGGAGGATTTTTAGTAACACATCCTCAACTCTTGTTTGTAACAGCATGCAGTTTGTGTTTACCTCAGGGAGCAGTGCCTGAGCTCGTTGACAGGAGTAACTAACAAATCAGATAAAGTCTGTGCAACTGTTCAGAAGAAAATAAATCTCCTTAAGAGCATAAATCAGTCTCCTGGAGCTTGTCCTTGTAGAGCTTAAAGACAAAGTGACAATCAAAAATGACAGAGATCAAGGGCTAGAGCAGCTCAATTGTGTTGCAAGGAGTTTATAATATTTTGAAAATTAATCAGCAACAGTGGGGCCTGATCTGCAAACACCTATTAAATCTGCTATTCCTTACACTTTTGCCCAAACTGCAAAAATTTCAGAAGTACCTCAGCTCTGTGAAGAAAGGGCAAGGATAGTGAAATACCACAACACACCAACTGATATGTTGGGGTATGTCAGATGAGAGTTTTGACATAGATTTTTAGCTGTAGTAAGTAGAAGATGGGAAATCTGGAGCTTCTTTAGCTTTTGGGATGTCTTTTTAAAAAATTTTCTTTTGAATGTTCTTTCAAACCGTTTATGTGCCCTTTTGGTCATGGCTGAGGCCCTGGCCCAGAGACCATTACAGGCCAGATGGGCCTGCTCTGCTCAGGGTGTTTCTGAAGCCACCTGCAGTCCTGAGCATCCATGTGTGACAGCCATCCCCACCTATATGCTGAAATACTCAGCCCTTTGTAACAGCTACATCAGCCAGTTTACCAGTCCTCTAATGTATTTAAAATAGTATTCCACAGCAGCAGTAGTTTATTTTTTCAGGATTTCCAGACATGACCATTGCACAAATACAGCAAAGCCACTGCTCCTGAGGGACCAGCAAAGCTGAAAGCTCTCCAGGAAGCTCTGACTGCCTGGGTGGAGGTGGGGAGAAAGAAGAGAAGAGGAGACGTGGAGGCTGGGGCTCCACAGACACAAGACTGAACTCCAGGCTGTCCCTGGCAATGTCCTGAGGGAGTCGAATCTATAGAGCCTTGCCAGTCATGATCAACTTCACCTTTTGCAGTTGGGCACTCAGCTTAGCCAGTCACCCCAGAAAAGGCTTGATCCTCACTCAAACATGCAGAACTACTTTAAGCTCAAATGATTCCAGGTGCTTTCTTTATCTTAGTACCTTTGGCCCTTTGTTAACAGACCCAGAATACTCTTTGATAAATGAAGATCTATGAGACCTGTTTCACTATGTTTTGTTTTCCCTGTGTGTACCCAGTGGTTGCCTTGCCTGCTGGTGCAGTGTGTCATCCATAACATATGCACTCACACTACGTTCTAGAAAACAAGGGACATACCCTGTCAAAGCAGGAAGACCATGCTATTAAAGGAACCTAGCAGGGAGGTTTCACGTCAGTTAAGGACACCCTGTTGCTTAATGGGCAAAATAGGGGCTGTTGGTATTCCACTAAATATAGTTAAAGGGCAAGTTTATGGTAAGCCGATTAATGATGGACGTTAACTCCATCTAATTAATTACCAAGGAGGAGTTACGGCTGGGAAAATCTAGGAGCCTCTGAGTTTCTCTGTTTGCAGCTAAGAACTGATTTTAAAAAGTAATAATCTGAGAATGACCAAGAAACATGCCAGCTAAAATCAAAGTGATGGGTTTAAAACACAGCCAATCAGAAGGAGACAGATGTGACATCACGGAGAAAAATTATCTACTAAGCAAAAATATGTTGAAATATTATAACCAAGAAAGCAAATTGCTTTAAAAATAAAGGAGATTGTTCACAAATTTCAAGTTAAATGAAGGTATTACCTAAAGATGCAGAGGGAAATCTCAAAACATGACTGACGAATCTTGAAAATTTTCTAACTAAGGCGGAAGTTCTGGAATTTCACCTAGAGGTGAACTACAAAAGAAGGAAAACGTAAATCTATGCTGATTTATAGCCAATGAAAGAAAGTGTTTAACCCTTTAACAGAAGTAAAAAAAAAAAAAAAAAAAGGCTTTTTCAATAGTCCTTCTACTTCAAAACTCATTCCCAGTCTATCCTGAAAGTCATAATTTTTACCTGAAAATCAATAGTTATTGTGGTATGACAGCAGAATTGAAGAAGAGAAATTTAATTGAGGTAGGAAATGCAAATTTCAGAATGTTTGGATTTTTTTTTTTTAATATTAGGGAAAATATTAGGTTTTTATATACACTGCTTTTCCAAATACAGTTTAAAAATCCCTCAGTGCTGCACTTGTCACAGCTAAGTTACCCTGAAAAAAAAAAAAAAAAAAAAAAAAAGAAAATCAAGCTTGACATTTCTGGCATTTCTAAATTAAAAAGTAAAACACAAGTATGTTTTAAATATGCGTTTTTTTTTTCCTCCATCCAATACAAATAATAATAATAATAAAAAAAAAGGCAATCACCAGATTTTCTGTAGAACACAATAAAGTCATATCATATTACTCTGTACATACTTTCAGGAATACTAAATCCACAGCTGAAGCCCAAAAGTAAGCCACAGTGGACATCCGGGTGCCAGTCCAAGGTGTCCACCAGTGCTAACACCAAATGCCCAGGGACCCTGCTGATGCTGGTGCTACAATCTCAACAGTCCTGCAATCAGGATATGAAGAGACTTGGCTCTTGCTGGTGCCCTAGGAGAAGCAAGAGAGGGTTTCTAAAACCTCACTGAAATTTCTTCTAGCATACTTGATCATTCTACCTTCCTGCCTGGTATGACACTCACCATCATGACCTCTGCACCCTCAGTCATTTACTTGTCCCCACGCCTCAGAGTAATTTAGCCTCTACATTGAGGCTCTGAGTAATTAAATCACACTTTTCTTTCACTTCTGGTTCCCCCATGTGTATTCAAACTCCAGTACATCTTCCAAAACATATTAAGATCAAAAACTCTGGCTTCACCTCCTCTCTGTCATGTAGAAACAAATGCTCTCTTAGGAGAAAAATATTTTTAGGCATTATACTGCCTACCCTCTGCCCCATGCTGCCTCCTCTTTCTCTTGCAGAAGTGCTTCAGGGGTCCCCAGGGATTCCTTCTCATTATGCCCAACTGCCGTGAGAAATATCTTCACAGTTATGATATTCTGCCTCCTGTGAAAAGACACATTGTTCCTCTGGGTATTCTGAGTATTAACTGGAGCCACACTAACCCTTGCTTTTATGCTGCAGATAAATAGTTTTCGGAGGCCTAGCTACTTAACTCCACATCTAGCAACCAGGTGCTCCTCTTCTGATATATTGTTAAATTTGCTGCTTGCTTCTTTGTCACTTTTGAAACTGGTCTTTTTCTCTAGTATCCTGAATGCCTGCAGTGTTGAAAGTAGCTGAGACCAGACAATGGCCCACCTTGGCTTTTCAAATTTATCTCGCTCCTTTCTCCAGGCTGAAGCATTAAGCTTTAAGCAATGACTGGATTTAAATCCAAATTACTTCCTTTTTTTTTTTTCCCCAGTAGTAATCTATCTGTGAATAGATAATAGAAATTGATTTTTATTTTCCTGAAAAACCTAATGATGGTGTAAACAGCAAGTTAAAGCAAATTAAAAGTAGAGTATACAGTTTTCAATAAAGGGATGTTTCTTTGTAAAACACAGAGAAAAAATAGTAATCTGTAACAGTAATATAAGCAAACAGATTATAAAATATCATTGTATAAACTGCAAACATGAAAACAGACAGTATTTCCGAAGTCAAAGGAGAGCAAAATCACATTAGGAATGACCGAAGGACTCATTAATGTTAACTTTTTATTTTATGAACAATTTGAAATGTGAATGTGATCTGATGGAGATTTTTTCCTGTTTGTCTCTGCACAGCAACGTGAGGTAGCTTTGTAAACTAACCATCACAAGCTATGTTTTCAAAATATCAGAGGACTCAAAGATATCAGAACTTGCTAGGACCCCCGGTGCTTGGGATGAAGCCCTGACACTCTGTCATTTACTGCTGTGGTTGATTACACACTCTTCATATTCCTTTCATAAACCAAGGAGTACACAAGTTTTCTTTGGTGAGCGCCATTTAATGCCTGAGCCATGGTAGGGGCTGCATAACAACAACAACAAAAAAATCACCTGCACCAGTTTGCGCTTTAAAGACCAGTTTGGAAATCTCAGTGCAGAAAAGCTGTCTCTTGATGTCTTCATATCTTCATACCTGATATGGTCAAGTGCATGCTGTGACTTCAGTGCTACTAAACTGCCATATAAATTTGAGAAAATAAAAGGGAGGGGAGTAAGACCTTGTTTGTCCCCAAACAGAACGTGGGGCATGCCGGAAAGCTGCAGAAAGCCCTGCCTCACCCACATGGGTGGACCTTAAGTACCACCCTTCCCTTATTTCAGTGAATCCTTTAAAAGCCTTGAGGAGCAGGAAACCCATGAAGAAAAATACTATGTCATCTCCAGGTTAATGACAGATGCATAACACATACACATGAGGAAGGACAGGGAGCACTTGTGTCACCCAGCCTGGGAGCCTGCTGCCTAACATGCATGTTTTCACAAACCATTTCCCACGAGTAAAGACATGTTGCCTGACAAATTACATTAGCCTTCCCCAGCACAGATATATGCAGAGGCTGTCAAATGTTCTGTATGAAATGAGTGTACTGAATAAGAATTCTCATAGCCCTTCATGGCAAAAAATGAGACTTTTTTGAAATACACTTGGGGGGGGGAGGGGGAACTCCCTTTAAACTTGTTTCTTGTTCCTCTTGAGATATTATAGCTTTTCTTACAGAAAATATGGTGACAGAATATCTTCCCTTTCTTATTCTTGTCTCTTGGTTGATTGTGGGATTTTTGTTTTTCTGTTTGTTTTGTGCTACAACGATGTACCAGAATTAATATAATGACTGAGTTTAACACTTTTCCTAGCAGTAATCTCATACAGTACCAAAATATTTTGTACTCCTTACCATTACACATATATCAGTATTTCCTTCTGTTATACATGCCAAAAATACAACTTTTTGATAACTGTGAATGCAGATACAACTGCAGTAATAGATATATTCAAGTGTTATCTGGCCTTTCTGTAGATGATCATATTATTAGATAATGTTCTGCTATGGATAAGATAATACTGTAGTAATTATTGAACTACAGCTTAGAAAAATAAAAATAGATCACATGGGAATATATTCAGACATTATTCTTTTCTTGTCATTCCTCATAACCAGTGGAAGAAAAATTGATAACTTAATACAGACATGCACTGGCATTCTTAGGAAACTATGTCATGTCAACTGAAATAAGGAAAAAAGAAAAACCTGAGGCTAAACTTCAACATTGAAAACAATCTTGCACTCAGGCATCTAAAATTAGATAAAATTTCATCACTGGTTCATCAGCTCTGTAGTTTCAGCTTTGAGTCCTAAAACCACTCATTGTCTCTGAAAATACTGTCTCAGGCAGTTATTTGGAGAAGCTGGTAATTCACACAACAGGGACTGGTTTCCTTCACTGAGATCAGTTCAACAACAAGTAGTTTAGTGACATCATCTGTAAACACAAAATACACCATAATATGATGCTCACAGGATATTATTTTTAATTTCCATGTGGCCCTTTTAATATCAAGAAGCTTTAAGTAACTCTTAGGAACAGGATGTAGGAACAAACATAGCAAAAAATAAAAATTAATTAAATCCAACAGGGCTTGTATTGTGACCCAGGCCAAAATTGCAAAAGAAAGCTGAGCAGATTTTATAGCCTGCCCCAGCCTTAAATCCAGGGGGCAGGTTATAAACTAGGGTTCCTAGCAAGTTCTGATATCTTTGAGTCCTCTAATATTTTGAAAACATAGCTTGTGATGGTTAATTTACAAAGCTGCCTCATGTTGTTGTGCAGAGACAAACAGGAAAAAATCTCCATCAGATCACATTCACATTTCAAATTGCTCTCAAAATTTCCAGCTTTAAATCCAGTGGGAGTCTTTGCACTGACTTTGATGTGTGTTGCAGGAGTATTTAATTATCTGCTCGAACTCCATTTGAATATATATACACACACCCCGTATATAGACGTATACATATATGAATATATATATATTTGCTGCAGACCTGCCAAGAACTGTAAAGGAATAGAAAGATAGATGTATAAATGCATTTTACAAAATAAAAATGCATTATAATCTAGAGAAAGTTAATAAGCCTACCTTTCTGCTACCTGTATTCTAACAGAAGAGCAATCCATTTGTACTTTTTTTTTTTTTCATATGTTCAATGCTTACAGTATACTGTTCTCATTACAGACTGGCAGTGTGCTGGGAATTAAGCCTATGTTACACACAGACAGATGTTATTTTTATAGAGTGTCATTCAGTGTAATAGTACCAGATTTTGTCACTTAGCCTGCATCCCAATTACCCATTAGCAGTTTGTATAGTTGGGAAGGAGGTAAATATCTACTGTGCAATGTAGCAATTATTTCAGGGTATCTGCTTCCCAAATTTGATGTGATGGGAAGCTTTTCCATAGCTTTTTCCAGGTTTTTGAGCAAGCAAAAAACAAATGGAGAAACAAATGAGTCTTTCCACTGGGCAGAACTCCATTTTTATTCTTTTTTTTTTTTTTTAAGTCCTTAAAACAGAAGTTGTTTCAAGTACAAAAACTCCTTTGCAAACCACCACAGAGGAGACATCAGGGCTAAAGAGTGTGGAATGCATTATTTAATATTTTTCTGCATACTTCCAAACTTCAGAGCCAGTCAAGCTGCAAGGACAGCTTGAGATCCCAACTGCAGCTTCGGAAATGCTGCGCACCACAGAACTTGGTCCCCATTGGGCAACTTGCTTAGGAACTCCTTTAGCAAATGCATCATCTGAAGTGACTTGATTTTAAAGTTTCCCAGAATCACTCCCCGAGTTAGGTATTAAATTGCACTACCTTAATGCAGAAATATTCCTGGGGAGCAGATCTGAGGACCAGATCTAGGGACCAGAAATTTGAACTCACATTAAGGCACCTTTTTCACACAGCCTGTTGTTCAATCTTAACAAACCTTCTTCAATACTTAAAAACCTTCTTCAAAGTCAGGGTTACCTGAGCTTCTGAGGTTGTTGGTTTTTTTAATTTTTTTTAGGGCTGGGAAGGGAGCTTAGAATCCATCTAAGCAATTTCACTAAAAACAGACAAGGTTAAGGAAGTACTCAAACCCCTCAACATTAAACAACCATAGAACCCAGGAACACTTACCTGCCAGCTTCTGAACTTGAGTCGCTTCCAAACTGCTTCACTGTGAAGTGGTACCACCAGGGTTTTACTGTACTGAGAAGGCACCACCGATGTAAGTAGCTCGTAGAGTCTCTAAAACTATTTCACAGAGATGGTGGAAAACATGAAGAAAAAGCAGCCTACTGGGGAACACTGAGTCCCTTTCACCATGAGCAAAAAGCACCTTAGATAACCCAAGCCTCAAACTCCCCTGGGGAGGCAATCCCCCCCCCCAACTCCTCACACTTCCTGTGTAGCAAAGGTCAAATGAACCACACCTAGCAGATTTCACTTAACAAGGGGGGAGCCAAGAGACCTTGTGGAATAGGCTCATTTACCTGGTTTCAATGTTTTAAGGTCAATTGCTCCTTATCACTGATCGAAATAACCTGACAAGGGGCTTAGTGGTTAGAGTTGACCTAATGAATTAACTACAAAAGGTGCACAAGGGTCATATTTCTGTTAGTGAGGAAAATTAGTACAGAGCCTGTTAAAAAAAAAAAAATAATAATAAAAATAAATAAATAAAAGAAAAAAGAAAATGACCTTAAAGGCAAAATTGCCATCATAGATTTTCATCTGTCTAGTCATGACAGATAAAGAATATAGCAATCAGAATTCCTTTTCTTGACATTAATGTTATTTAAATTTGCTTTGCTGAGATCTCTTCTTTATGCTGGACTTTTCACACTCTAGCCCCATGACCTCTGACTACAGTATTTACTTTGGCTGCATATAAACTATCACGTATAAATGCTAGGATCCGGATTCTCACTCACTATTCAGGTCAAGGAGCGGGCTGAAAGTTTTGGCTTTAATTTGTGGTCAAAATCCTCCTGAGTCAGCCTGAGACATATTAACAATTCTAGTGGTAACCTGACACTAGAATACTTTGTATTTTGTACCATGGTAAACATCATAATGATTTTTTGTTGTTGTTGTTGTTTGTTGTTGTTGTTGTTGTAGTTTTCTTTAAATGTACTTTTGTCCACTGTCAGTCTATCACTTTTCATTATAACTTTTGTCAATTTTGTGTCTCAGTCATGTTTGTGGATAAATGTACTGAATAATTTAACTTTGCAAGAACATGCTGCAATTTTGCTTATAGGACTGGACATTTTCAACATGTTATTTTCTAGCCTCCCATTTAGATTCATAAAATATCATCATTTCTCTCAGGTATAAGAATCCTTGTTTTGGAACAGGCATTCTTCTTGTTTACTTCAAGGCATTTTGAAAAACAGCTAAATCATGACTCCAGTCATTTTCCAAATCAAAACAGAATGTCAAATTCCAGTTCCAAGCACACTGGTGTTCATTTGGGTAGTACAGATGGTGGAGATGCCCCTGAGTTGCACCTGTGAAAGTCTCTGTAATACTTCAAAGAGAAAAAAGAAAGGGAAAAAAAAAAAAAAAAAAAAAAATACTGCTGTATTAGAGGGGCAAAACTGTTCTCCTATAAAAGCATGATTGATTTACCCTATTGAAAGTTTTGTGTGTGCAGAACTTACCTAATAAAAAGAACATAAAAAGCATTTTTAAAACTTAATAAAACCAACAAATACGAGTAAGGCAGGTATAACTCTCCCTTTTGTCTTATCCTCAAAGACCTGTGTTATCCCTGCCTCTGATGTTGGTCAGCAGCAAGGAACTCAGAATACAGCATGCACACACTGGCATGCCCCCCTGCCATACCATTTCTGGGCACTGGTGGAAAACATAGCTCCCAAAAGGATACATGAAATGCGCACATCTTTGCATTCATTGTGTCAAGATGACTTTTCCAAAATGCAGCAGAACCATCCAATTTGCTAAAATACTGTGTACTTCTGCCATATCTCATGTCTTGAAGGTAAATGATAATGTTCCCTTGCAAATTTGTTCAACCCATTCTTTGGGACTCCAGCCAAGGCAAAGTAACCAATTTTTCTTTCTGTTCCTCTCTTTTTCAGAGTCTCAAAAAAGTTGATTCACACATTAGGCTCATCCATTTTCTGGGTCATTTTCATTTTTACTAGTCTATTTCCACTTACTTTCCTGGCAATGGGCACTACTTGTTGCCAGTTAAGTTCTGGCTAATTTTATTGATTAAACATCTCAGGTCCTTAAAGGATTTATCAAATTATGCTGTCTAAAACTCCCTTATCCACCTTCTTTTTAGTAGTATATTATGCGTTGATACGCATCAGCAGTCAATGTTTATCAAGTGGAGATACCAGTTAGTGACTGTTTCATAATACTTTTCTACCCTTCTATTTGTACAAAGTACACATCTTTTTGTTCTTCAGTTTATCTATCACAAAAGCTCTTTCTTGGCACTAGAATGCCATCTTTCTTGAGCAGTAGCAGAAGTGGATTAATAAGGAAAGTAATTGTGAAAACATCATTATTATCCACAACCTCAAATTTAAAAGAGCTCAGCCTCACATAAGCAACAGCATACTGTGTTCTCCATTGGTTGACCCCACAGTAACACTGATATTGCACCTTTATATCCAGCTCCAGTTGGTTCGAGGATTCAGTTTCTGTTGATGTTAATATGCCTGTCCATGTGTACTAAAGCAGCTGCAAAGCTCAAGAATGGTGTCCCTCAGCTCCATCACTACATTAAGAACTTCCAGCATTAAATCCAGTACTGGTAACAGCTTAAGTGGCAAAATCCTGTAGGTGGAACTGAAAAAAAATCATATCTGCACCACTTGAGCAAAGAAAGGTATGTAGAATATTCACTCCCCCATTAGCTTTAAGTCACTTTGGGAAAAAAAAAAATAAAAATAAAAATAAAAATAAAAGCTTTGTACAAGCTTTTTTAGACAAGTGAATGTCCCCCTGAAACAAAGAAAATATCTGTCAATGAGGGAGAGGTAAGCATGTAAGCATGTAATCGATAGCAAGTACATGTATTGTGTATCCCATAATGAATAAGGTAGTGCAAAAATGTGGAACAGCATGTTTTCTTGTTTGTTTTCCATGAATACAAAAGTTTCTTGGTTCTTAAATACAGAAAAAAAAAAAATAAAGTAAACAAACAAAAAATAAGAAATCAGATTATCAAACATCTAGGTGATCCTGGTAAACAAAACAAAGACCAGAGTGGTGGGGCAGTTAATATTTACTGTTTGACTTATACCTGACCCAAAATCTAAAATCTGATACACTAGACAATAATTTATGATACTGATTTCTTCAGTGTTTTGAAGAATATGGACAATGTGAAAATTAACCGTACTTTTTAAATTTATAACACATTGTAAGGAAAAAGTAATGTACTACACTTATGCACACACTCCTGTTAGAACACGAGAATTTTCTATAGTTCTGCTGCTGCAGGACTTATGAAAGAATATAGTTTCAAGACATTTTAACACTATCTAAATTTATCTTCAAAAAGAATACAGAAATCTAATAGCTCGACTTTCAAATATTCTGGTAACTAATCCAAACAAAGAGCTTGTGGCAGCACAGATGCTTTTATACAAGGATGCCATCAGTTGGATCCCTTGAATGGATTTTGCTGTCAATCTGAACAAAATTATGGAATAACTACTTTGTAATGAGCTGGCTATTCATCCATTTAGTGAATTGTAATTCTTCCTGTATGAATTGGCAATAGAAAACTGAGCTTGATGTTCACTCTATTGCAATGGGAGAAAATTGGCCATCTCACAACCTGCTTGGCTTTCAAACTAGACTGCCTAAACAGTCCCAGAGCACCTAGGCAGTGCACTTGGATAAAATGAGGCTGTTGCTCAACATACAGTGTTAGGGAAAAAATCAAAACAGAAATGCTTCTTTATGAATTATTTAAAATTTAAAAATGGAAAACAGGCATATGTCCACCACTTTTTAAAGCCAATTTCCAGAAGTTCTATGCCCGCATGACACCAGTGTGGTAATTGAGCTTGATCCTCCACTGCACCTGAGAGAGAAAGGAGGTACTGGGTAATTGTCTTTCGCTTTCTGAATTTTTGAGCCAAATGTACCCCAGCCACAGTTAGAACTACGTCCAAGCAGCTTCACTTTTCCCTGATGATTTTCAGGCTTTAACAGACCTTACACCAATGCAGGACAGTTCAAACTCCTCTTTGCAGAAGGATCATTGGAACCAGTGAATTTGCCCTTGTGCAGAAATGTCTCTCTAAAGGAGATCTCTCCTTTAGTTATGGACTCCCTGTACCTGTGAATGGCTATCTCAGGCTATTCTACTGCATTTGCTGTAATCCTGCATGCTGTGCATTTTTGAGGCTGCACTTGAGCATGGCTGAATAATTTCACTTTTTTCTGCCTCTGTACTCCACCCACCAGGTATCTCCCAGGGAAAGTGCATTTGTAACCGCACACTTTGGTTGGCATTTTGCATTTAATCCACAGACGTATTTAAGGCTCTTCCAAAACCTCCTCCCTTCCTGTGGTTTGCAACAACAGACAGGATGGACTGCAACCTTCAAGGGAGTAGTGCTGCAATTAAGACACTGGGTGACTTGGTGAAAGTGAGTTCTTGCTGAAAGACTGTTCACTGAAGGAAACCAGTCTGTTCCTTGTTCTTGCAGAAACCAAATGTGCTGGCCTGCAAAGCATGCAATAAAGTCTGTCAACTTGCTCAAGGTGTTCCCACAGGATTGCTTGAATGAGATCAGGGACAGAGGGATGAATTTCTAATTCTAGAGCACTAGTACAGTCTGTGTACGGGAATTAGTCTGGTGGAATTTACTTTTTATTTTATTTTACTTTATTTTACTTTATTTATTTCAAACTGTTTGTGCTTGGACAATTTTGATAACTTTTTTTTTTTTTTTTTTACATCTGCTGAGGTGCTATAAAGAGAGAGCCTACTTAGCCTATTTTGCAGGGCCACATTCTGTTTGTACCCCACACAGGAACGAGCAGCTAAAACTGAATATTAACTGTCATAACCTCTGTGGAAACCTCAATGATGTAAAAAGTCAATATGCCTTAGTTCTCACCAGAAAAAAAATTATCATGCAAAGGGAGCACCTAGTGTGTTTGCTTGAATGACACTGAACACATAGCAAATGCTCCCTGGGTGAGAAAGGGTGATCTATCAGAAATCTCTGTACACAGAGGGGAGTGAATTATATCCCGTTTCCTAGTCTTTCTGACCCGTCTTCATTGCTTTATGTACCAAAGAAGAAATTGCTACTCTGATGATTTGTATGTGAATTTGCAGGCTCACGTTGCGCCAGCTGAAGTACTGAAATTGAATCCAGTTTCACAAGGATTCAGACTGCTAATGGCTAAAATTCTGGCAAACATTAAAGCTGCCTTTGGTCTAAGCCTTGTTCTTGCTGAAGATAATGCAGCCAATTCTCACCCTTACTGTCAGGGCCTGCAGGGCGGGTAGCTGGGATACATATCGTGTGGAAGTCTAGCTGGAGCTGGGACACCTGTGGAGACTGCTTGGCTCTGCTCCAGCATATGTAAGGAAAGGCAAGCAGCAGTGGGCTGTGTTGTAGTGATCCTCCCATTCCTTTCTCTCACAGCCATGAGGTGAGCAGTTTTTTAAGGCTTGTATCACTGAAAGTGGAGCTTTTTCAAGGTCCACCTCTCCCAGGAAAAAAAAAAAAAAAAAAGAAAAGAAAAACATCTTCCATAACTCATCAACTCTTAAATAGGGTCTGAGCATATTTTTCCACCCATAATAAAGTATGGGTTTACCTGCACGGGCATTAGAAGAACAATTGAAATTTTACATGAACATTTAAAGAGTTTACATGCACTTCACCTACCCTGTATTTAAACTTTCACTACCTGCTTAAGTTGTTTCACTTTATCCATCCCCTAATGAATGCCAGACTAGCTGAGAGTTGTTTCATTCCTACAAATAATGTCTTCCCTATGCTTTTGCTTTCCCCTTTGAATATCATGCCTTCTTTACCATCCCTAGGCTTTGTTTCTTTTGTGTTCCTACCTAAAGTCCCTGGAGACTGTGAGCCTCCACACGAACGTCACCAAATTGATTTATATTTCTCTCTAGAGGGGAGGTGGAAGCTGTCTTCAGAGTTTCTAGGATTTACCTCTGAGCTAATTTCTGCTCTGGAAAGCAATAATCACAAGCATGCAGAGCTCTCTATATAGTTAGATATGCAGCATTTATGGAAATGTATGTGGATGTAATGGGGCATAGGCAAGTACCCCTAAGACAGAAGGCTGCCAGGAGTAGGAAATGGCTGCTTACATCAGGTGCCTATGGCTTGACAGCAGAAAGCTGGAACTGTAGCTGCTTTCCAGGGAGAAGCTAGGTGCTCAGGACAGCGACCTCTCCTGGAGAGACGGGTCCCCTCCAGAAGTAGCTGTCTTCACAACTCCAGAAATCCACCAGCTCCTTTCCCATCCCACCACAGGAGCAGGCCAGCCAACGGCCAGCCCCCATCTCTTTCCTTGTCATTGTGGTAGAAACATTCACTTCTGTCTCTCTTTGATAACCCACACACAGAGGCCGGCACTGGTAAGGTTTATCAGGAGAAAGTTTATATGTGACTCTCACATGAATGCATTGGTGATTGTCCTCACATCAGTTTTACCTCAAGATGCACCATATTCTTCCAGATAACAACAAGATTTAACATGCAAGCTATTTTTCTCTGAAAACTACTTTGCATCAGAGCATGCACTAATCTCCTAAGAGGAATCCTTGGCAAACAGAGCAACTTCTTTGCTTGTTTGTTTGTTTGTTTTTAAGTAACAAATGCAAAATTCACTTTTGCCAGACCTGTAGATAGATGCCTAAATAGGAGCATGTATTTAAAAAACAAAAACAAACAAACAAAACCCAAAACTTCAGGGAATCATTGCTTATGTTTGCTTGAGTATGCATATCTGAAGAGAATTTATAAACTCACATTACTTAAAAAATTTTGAGAGAAGCCTTGTCAAGGGCATGTGAAATAGAAACACTGGTCTGACAGTGCCCAAGAATGACTGGCATCAGGCCTAACTCATTATTTTATCAAGGATCTGGCAGTCAATCAATATGAAATTATCTGTGCTGTATTGACATAAATCATAATTGGTTTCCCTTGAATGCCATGCCAAATCCTTAGCAGAATGAGTTACTGTATGCCTTACGCCAGTTTTCCTTCTTTATCATCTCAGCTCAAACCCTTCTCTGAATGTAGTCAAACAGTAGCATTCCCAGCAGAGCAATCTCTTGGGAATACAAGAATCTCCATACTTAACCCAGTGTCTTGGGTCTTTAATGTCAGGGACATGAGGACAAAAATGCACCTGTTCAGTCATGCACTGTGATTATAATAAAATGAATTTTAAGAGATTTTTCTTCTCTAAATAGGAAATGTGTCTTTATCACCTTTTCACCTTCTGCATCTTATACATAGTGTTTGCATATGTGTGGCTGTCAATACAGCATCATATTCACGTACTTAAAACTTTGCATGGGAATGGATTTCTTACTGAGTTCAACCTTTTCCTTAGAACCTAAATGAAGAGCACTACAAAGCAGAATTTTTATTTGTCCTGTTTCTCAGATGACATTTTCTTCAACAGGTGCAAGAGCTACTGAAGGTAATGGTATCAGTCTGGCTCTCCAATTGTCGCTACTCACACTCTTCATTTCCCAGCTGATCAAGCATCCGAGACCTAGCACAAAATTAAGCCAGTTTTTCCTTGAAGACCAATCACTTTGCTTGTGGTCAGCTGAGAGATGAAGTTTTTTCCAAAGCCTTGCTAATGCAAGTGATGCTAGCAGACTTTTTAAAAATTCTGCTGCTTCCATGATGATCAGCAATGATGGGGATGCCACTCATTCCACTGAGCTTTGCTTTTTCTCATTAGAAAGACTGAAGAAGCAATGCTGAGGGTTACTCTCCTAAGCCCTGCTGATTCCCTGTACTAGGGCAGGAAGAGGTAGAAATGGAGAGAAAAAGAACGAAAAAGTCACAAGAAAGGAAAACTATGGATATGAGAGGGTTTCATATTCACAACTTCTTCATGTACGGGAACTGTTTTTACCTCCTGCTACTGTCAACAACCCAGACTCAATAATGCATACTGGCTTCTGCCTTTCTGAAGCACATCACAGTACCTTGCCTTGCAGAGCTGTAGCTGAATGGCTAAACTGAGCTGCTGATGCCAGATGAAAAGCAAAGTAGTTCCATTGAGTTCACTGCCATTAAGAGCAAACTCTGACGAATGCAGTTGTAACACTGGAGTAGTAACAATGCAGAAAATCTCTCCTCTTGTTTTCTTTTTTTCCTGGCTTTTTTTTTTTTTTTTTTTTGTAGTTAGTCTATTTTCTCATCATACTTCATGTACAATTCCACTTTGAAATTCTTGGTGGATATGTTAACTCCAAACTAGAAAAACTGAGACTTAGATATTTCTTGTCTTTTTTTTTTTTTCCTGTCTTTTCTCAACAAGCTGTTCTAAGTGGAATAACACATTCCAGGATGTACTTCCATCAGCCAAAATAAGCATACTTTGTATCTGTTCAGGCATGAGGCATACATCTTAGATGCACTTGTATTAATTCACTAACCAACCCAGACCCAAGACTTAAAATGTCCTGCAATTTCTTGGCACTTGAACAGTGTACTTACAGCAGTATCACAGGCTGACAGTTTGTTGATTAAAAACAAGCCAAGTAAAGCACATGCAGATGTCAGTGCTTGATTTAAATGATTATTCACATAGTCTCCTAGGTTAAGTGGGGAAAAAAAAAAAAAAAAAAAAGTTGATTTCTGCGGAATAGAAATTTAAAAGATAGGCTGAAGTAACAACAAGCCTTTTTTCCCCATTTCTAGTAAAACTGCACTTGCTTTAGGCCTGTATAATACACCAACAGCAAACTATTATACACTCCTTCCCAATATTTTATTTATTCCTGAAGCTATCCTCAGCAATAGAAAAAATTGATTTTTCTAAAAGAAAACAAACAAAAAATAATAATAACATTTTTTAGATTGCATTCACAAAACAATATAATACATTCTTTTTACTTTTTAGACTTCACAAAATATTTGGGCCATATAAATGCATATTATTGTAATAAAACACTGTGGTTTCAGAGAAGTTAGTAAGTGTTCTGATCCAACAGCACTTCATACAATACAGCTAGAGATTTGAGAATATATTTGTCATGTCAAAGTATGATAAGAATCACTTATGACAGAATAAGAGAACAGAACCATGAAAGAGAACAACAACAACAACAGGTAAAGAAATACAGGAAAAAAATGATGTCGTACTGCAAAAAGCAGGACGCTCTTCCCCATGACTCTACATGAACCTAAATCCCGAAAGAAAAAAACATTAAACTGTCTTGGGTTGGTATGAAATGATGTCAGCCTAGCAGATATCAAAGCTGTTAAGAAAAAAAAAAAAAAAAAAAAAAAACTCTAAGCACAAGGTGGGAGTTTGAAGTACTGTGAAGAGAATAAAAGGGATAAAGGGAATCAAATCATTATACATTACAGCAAAACAAGCCTACAGAAAACAGCTCAGTGGGCAGGTGAATGAGTGATTTGTTGTGATGATATGTACTCCAAAGAACAGTTATTAGTAGCTCTCCCACTCTCACGGATATGCAATCAGAGCCGGTCTTCATTCCAAGATATTAAAATATTCCCAGGAAATATCTGAAATAATAACAATACAAGAGGAACTATAAGCAGCAGTGGGAAGTGATGCAACAGAAATACATACTTTTGGCATCAATGCCAAAATCTCCATTTTATACAGAAAGGTTAATATAACTTTCTTTCATTTTTAATAGCTACATGGACAGACATATCCTCAGAATAATGTCATGCACAGCTGAATTGTCAAAAAGGTCTCAGTAGAATTTCTGAGAAGAAAAGGGATCTGTCTCACAGAAAGAAAAACAACATCTTGGGACACAAGCTTGATAGCTGGGAACAAATGAAAAAAGTAAGTGTAATCAGTGCTGACTTGGATGAGGGACAAGAGTAACAGTACAGAGGAGAACATCGTAGGAAGAACAAAAAGCAAGAGAACAGACCACATTTCTGTACATCTTAGTTGCTTCTGTACTAATGGAAAAGCATGAGGAGCTATCTGGCAGAGCTGGAAGTCCTTTAACAAGATGAAAATTATGACTCAACTAGAAGAGAGACCTGGTGGGAATATTCACATGGATAGAATATTTAAGAGCTTATTCAGCTGGGGAAAGAGATGGAAGAGGTGTTGCTGAGTGGCAGAATGGAAAAAGATACAGACCTATATAAAAACATCTTGATAATAATGAGGAAAAGGAGCAAAGGTGTTATCCTGGCAAATGTCAGCCATCAAACCAGGAAGATCAAGTGGAAGACGCTTTTGGGAGAAATTAGCAGAAAGCCCCCTAGGTACAGGGCTTCACAGTAGTAGGAAACTTGAATGCATCTCTTGGGAAGGGAATAGAGCAGAGAAGGCTCTCCAGAAACTTCCCAAGAGGAAGTTTGACAATTTTTTGATGCAGAAAATTGTGAAAACAACCAGAAGGGAAGTAGGTATGAATTTGAGTCTAGCCTGTAGGGAAGAGCTATTTGAAAATGTCACTGCAGAAAGTTAAAATAGGATGAGGAAATAGGAGTTTAAGATACTCCAGAAGAGACAGAGGGAAAAAGAAAAGTAAAGACAATGGACTGCAAAAAGGAACACAAAGAACTGGTAAATAGCATCCCATAGGAAACAGGTAAGAGGAGCTCAGAAATGTTCATCTCTAAGGAGATAACAAAAGAAAACTTGTGAAATTTTCCTATCTGTAGGATGGGTAGGAAGTATACCAAGAGACTAAGACCTTCAGAGACACAAAGGAGAAGTATCAAAAGCAGGTCTGACTACTCAGAATGACTAAAATCAGGGAGGTCATGGTATAAAATAGAAGATGACTTCAAATAAATGCGAAGGGGGTAAAAGAACATTCCAAAAGTCCATTAGCAAGGGGAAAAAAAATAAAAATAAAAAAATGAGGAAGCTAAAAGTCTACAGTGTTTTGCAGCTTCCTGTGTTTCAGTCTTCAATGGAATCAAAAGTTATCACACATAGGGAATAAGACTAATGGCTAGTTAAGGGAAAGACAAACTAGGCCTAGTGGAATTCACCACAGACACTTAAATATCATGAATCAGTGACAGAATATTTTGTGATTGCTACGTGAGAACTTTCAAGAAGGATGGGTTTGGAAAACTAGAAAAGGTCAAACATGCAGTGTTTATCAAAAAGGGTAGAAATCAGTTGGGAGTTCAGTTATTATCATTTCCCAGAAGATAACGGGAGACCAGACAATCTATTTGTAAAAATGAAGACTACGAAGAAGCAAGTAAGAGGCTAGGTGGACTTGTCAAGCTCAAATCAAATCAAACCCATCTAATTTTCCTCTTTGACAGAAAACAGGTTTTGTGGATGGAGAAAGACACATCAAATGTTTCATTCTCATAAGGCTCCTGACATTGTTTCACATGCCATGACAAGGGAGCTAGAGAAACTTGTTCAAGTTTCAACTACAAAGACATTGTAAGGAAAAGCAGTCAGAGCAAAGTTCATGGTCAAAGAGGATAGTGCACAACGTAAGCTTTTTACATTTTAGCATGACACCGCAAATTAGATAACAGGGTTAGAATTCAAAAAGACCTTGACAAACTGCAGAAATGTCCTGTAGAAACACTCCAAAAATTTTAAAACTTAGGTAAGAATAATCAGTTGCCCAAATAAATGAAGAACCACTGAATTGGCAACAAATCTTCAGAAAAAGGATCTCTGAGTTTGATAAATGATCAAGATCCGAGCATCATTCACCAATCTCATATTGTGGCAAAAAAAAAAAAAAAAAAAAAAAAAAGAAAAACATTGAACTGATGTGTAAACAGAAATACTGTACATGTGACACATGGAATATTTCTTCCATTCCATTTCCTAAAATTCTTTTTCTTCAGAAGATATTTTGTAAATAATACTAGCTCAGTGTAATAAAAACATATCCAAATCCTCTTTCTAAAGAACAATGATATATTAATTGAATTATTCCTCTATTGAATCCTAGCCTGAATTCACATTGGCAAGAACATAAAGATGCTATCAGTCTTTGTGACATGAATACATATATATATATATATATATTATCTCTTATGCACAGATTTCATATTTGGAAGGATACACAACACTCAGCCATCAATTGATGTCAGAAACCAGGCAGCAAGATTAAAATCAATTAACAGTAAAGAAAATGCAAGTCTTCTCTATGATCTTATTACATCCTATCTTGTAGTTACCACGCACAGTATTGCCTTTTACAGCCAAAAAATTCATTGCAACTTCTATCTGTATTTATAGTTGCATTTTGATCATCATGCACCACCACATTTTATACCATAGCAGAATCACATTTCTTGGCTTCCTTTCTTGAAGATGAAAGCAAGAAATACTTTGTAGAAGGGTAGAAAAAAATCTTTATCACAGTATTATTAACTGGAAGCCACTACTTTTTTTTTTTCTTTTTAGCTTCAGCCAGCCAGAGATGGCCTCCAGGTCACCCAGCTGCCAACCTGTAACAATGATAAATAAATCACCCAGCTACTTAGATATGTTTTTTTCCCAGCAGTGCTAGAATCTGCTCTGTTGGGTTTCAAAAACAGAAATGACTGCAAAGTCTCCCCCACTCCCAAATAGAAACTTTTCTGAAGTTTTCACACTCTCTATTGACATAAAAGACCTTGTTTAAACTTCCAGCTCTCGCAAACACCTTATAGACCAGTGGGTCACAGAAATGATTGTCACATGATTGTAACACCTTCTCTGGTGCTTTCTGGATATTTCTACATCACTTGGGTTCAGCTCCTCAATGTGAAGGTAAAAATAATTAAGACATAATAAAACAAGTACTCCTGAAGCATTTATTATT
Organism: Stictonetta naevosa; assembly: GCA_011074415.1. Lineage (NCBI taxonomy): Eukaryota > Metazoa > Chordata > Aves > Anseriformes > Anatidae > Stictonetta > Stictonetta naevosa. The sequence continues at coordinate 23,076,279 of CM021699.1, forward strand.
TTTAAGGACATCAACATGAAGGAGAAGAGAATGAAAGTTTCTTTGAGATAATGCCTATATATAAATACAACAAATTAAGCGAGATCGTGGGACTAACATGGATAGTTGGCCAACATCACTAATTGTATGCAGTTGGCATGGTAATACTTTCCTATCTTCTTTCCTATAGTTCTGCATACTACATAACATGGCAATTCTGGGTTACTCATGAAAATATTGGAAGTACTAAATAACCTCTAAAAACATTTGCAGATTTAAGTTAAATAAACTTACCTGCAGTTCTGTATAAAATGTAATAAGAAAAATACATTATTTTAAAGGTTACTCACTGCACAATATTATCTACTGTATAGAGTTCCCTGAAGTTTTTAAACATTTAGAGAAAAACAAAATTTGGCAGGGAAAGTGTTGTAAACAATGTGTACCCAGACTCAGTGAATAATTCATAAGAAATATGTCATAAAAAGGTAATTTTCAAAGGTCTTCTTAAGTGCCAAAATATTCTGTTACAAGTAATGCATTATTTGTTTGCAAGACTTTAAATAAACATGTGGATGACTGACGAGTTGAAATCAAATCGTCATAATCAGTTTCCTGCAAATTCATTTTTATGTTGAAATAAAGTATTTTCTGAAACAGATTAATCTAACTTGCAACCTCTATATTTTTATTCACTCAAGCTTTCCTCATTTTAATATTGGTTTTAGGTTAAAGCAAACCTCCTTTTTAATGTCATCGAATCTGAGACAGAGGGAAGCTTTCATTTTCACTCAACACCATGAAGAAGGGAAGGACAGTATAGAAGCTAAGCTTTTTAAATAAATAAATAAATAAATAAATAAATAAATAAAATCCTAGACATCTCAGAAACTAACATGGGATTTTATCCAAACTGTCTGAATTCATCTAGATCCACCAAATAAAATTTGTGAGTTTAGATATCTAAACTGGAATGGCTACATCTACATCTGCATGGCTTGTTCCATATCTTCCAACTTCTCCTTCCATTTCTTCAGCTTGTGTCCATTTCCCTGGCTTTGGCTCTTCAACATTGCTGTGCCATATGCCAGTAGACAAAGGTGCAAGGATGCTGTAGTGTCTTGTATTAAACTGCATTCTATCAGGGAATATGGTCTGTATGTTAGACATATATGGGATTAAGGAGGCACAAATTTTAGTGCCCATTACTGATTTATGTGACTTTGGACAAATCTTTTGACAAAACTGTTTCTTCCTTAGATGAGAGAAATATAAAGGTACCTCCCTAGCAAGAAAATTGGGAAATTTCATTAGTACTATTAAAAAATACCATAAAAGTGATAATGTGCTATTAAAAAGTACATTAAAAGTAGGAGGGCTATGGGAGACAACAGAAGACAAAGTCCCCAAAAGTGTGGAGGAACCATATCCTGAAGTTTGGAAATACGGGATCCTAAGAAAGGAGACAGATGATGGATAGAGTGGTGTGATGTGACCCTGAAGTTCAATAAAATCTTATTTCTGCAGAAAAAATGTGCCAGCAAAGCAACTTGTAACCAGACTGTGTCATTTACATTAGTAACATGCCATGTGTGCTCTCCAAATAGAGCTAACAACATAACAGAAACCTTGGACTTCCAGCTGTATAAAGCCTTCTACTTATGAAAAATTTGATATATGGTATTAGTAACTTCATTATGGGGTATGGGTGCAACAGCCCACACCAGTCACCTGGTAGGCTATATAAGAGCTAGAGAAGTAATGTTATTCCCCAAAAAGTCAACTGGGAAGAACTGTCACTGCATCTTCTAGCTGGGAGGAAACTTCCACTATTAAGCAGCCAATTAATGCCCTATTCCAGAAAGAGCCATCAGTCATCAGGATATATACTTAAACCTTAGCTGGAATTGTCCACAAAAAGGGTGTCATTGCAAAGTCCAGCTGTCTGAGGATGTTATCTGTTACTGAGGGTGCTGCTGAGGACAGTGGAGCCCAGGACCAACATCTGGCAGCTGGAACATGCTTCTACCAAAAAAAACAACACAACCCAAAAAGTTACATGTTGGCTGAGTTTAAATCAAAGTGCAGTTTATTTGGTTCCAGTCTCACTTATCCTTACACGTTTGATCTTAAAATTTACTAAGTAACTGTGATTTAAGTTTGGCTGTCATCCCTAGAAAAGGATGAACCAGAGTGAAACTGTCTCACTACGAGCACTCTGACTGCAGGAGGGCAGCAAAGCAATTAAAGCAGTATGTGCAGGCAGCCCAGGAGACCAGGAGCCCGGGACGTGCCAAGAAAACCAAGGGACTTAGTGAGGAAATGCAGTGTCTGGGGGCAGTTTCATGCCAGGCTGCAAAGTAGCTCTGTACAGGCTGTCAGATGCTTCCCTTTAGCCAAGGCAGGCACCGACCCATGTTCCTCCAGCAAGGAGCAGGCGGCTGAGAGCATTGCTGCTGTGGGGACATACGCACTGGGAAGATACTTGCGAAACACCATGTTTCACACAGGTGGGGAGAATAGGAGCCAACTATTTGAGGGACCTAGAGGTCCCTGCAGCAAGGCAAAAGCAGCAAAAATTTCAGCTGACTCATGGCAGGTGATAAAGGAGAACTTGGCACAGAAACTGAAGCTGGCCTGGTTCTGTCTGGGGAGAAGCAGCAGAGAGGAAGTTGGGGAAAAGGTGGGAGACCACATGTGCAGTTGAGGGAGGAAAAGTGCAAATGTGTTTTGGGTCCAAGACCAGGAGTTCAGTTTCTCCTATAGGCGGTAAAATTGAGTTTGCCAACAGATCATATGTACATGCCAGGAAAGACTCTGCTGGACAGTCTGTAAACACTCACATAGGGTTGCTTGAGATCGTGAATAAGAATAGTAACAGCACAATGTACTATTATGAAACATACTTAAACCTTCTTTTTCTCTGTGCTGTAAAGTATGGGAAGTTTTACATATCATGAAAGACAATAAAAATATAAATTTTTCCTTTGAATCTTTCCTACCTCTGCAAACATTATGAGTTAAAACTGCAAAACTAATGACAGCTTGCATTTTAACAAGATCTAGAAAACCCAGCCCAAGGCAAACTGAATTTTCATTAGCAATCAAATGGCCCACAGAGAGCACCACAAGGCATTTGTGCCAATAATTCTGGTGGCTACATAGGTAGAGACATTAACAGCTTTAGACTTTTACACCTAACACATGCAGACATCCAGTTTCAGTAGTTCAGAGGGACATTCAACTCTCAGTTATGAATAAATGAATTTATGTCAACCAGTATAGACAAGGAATAAAAATTGATAACTATTTACAGTGCGTATTATTCTTCCTATGTCCCAATTTCAGTTGATAAGGAACTGAATATCACTGGTCATGACTGTTTTTCTTTTACTATACCAGAGGTAAAATAATTCAAATATTATCATATTGTCTGTGTTCTGTTTCTTCTGTTGTGCAGTTGGCACTTGGTTCAGGATTTATCACGCAAAAGCCCAAATGTTCTTGCTAGAGGCCACCACTGCTGCTCTGGGATGAGCTTGCAGTGTCAATCAAAGGTTACTTCATACACAGGCAACTCAGCAAGTCCCAGTTTTATCCTTGGAGCAAGCAGGCAATGTCTAAATGAACAGCATCACGGCCTCCAACTACAGCGTGTTTTACTATCTCCCATGCTAAAGACAAGCCCAAATTAGAAAACATACCCAAATAATAGTGCTTATTTTAAAAAGTCATGCCCTCTTACCAGGATGGACTCAATATACAGTCTTGACCCTGTCAAAGCACAATGTACTTTGCCCACAAGCAAATGCAAAAAGTGATGTTTTATGTAAAAGTCAACTCCTGTAATGATACTCTAATAGCCAGTTAATTTTTCTGCATTTTCTGGCATTTTTCTACTGGCAGGGAACTCTACCTTTAGAGTTCCGATAGCTGAATAAAATGTGTCTTAGCTAGACACCTTTAAAAGGTCATTAAGTACCTACACATTTTGCCTGACTTCCCAGGTGGAACAAAGTCATTTTGCAGAGCTGCTGGTCCAGCCACAGGCAAAGGAATATGTCTCACTGCATCTTTCTCACTCCTGCTTCACTACTAGCAAATAAAACCTCTTTAAACATCTTGTGTTTGTTTAAGCACTGTAGCTTTGATAAAATCACTTCTCACTCACGGAAAGAGCCTGCCAGGAAGCCTGGCCCAGCCCATTAGAAGAGGCACTAAGTGACTGCTTGGGGTCCCAGCCTCATTTCTGAGCCTTGTGGCAGACTAGTTTAATTATGAGTATAGGCACAACTGGCACAATCAGCACAAACACAGCTCCTTGGCTTTGTTTTAGGTCTCATACACTTGTATGACTGCTCTCAGGTTTCAGGTCTTCATCAGCATCAGACTTCCCCCATGTCCATCTTCTCCACCTCTAGTCCATCCTTCAGTTCAGACTGGAGTACTAGTACAATCTCCTGCAGTACCCCAGAGTCCCAGCTAGCAGCACAGAGTCCTGGTCTTATTTGTAAATACAGGCCCAAATAACATGGTTAGTTTTATTTTTATCTTTTAGTTTATTTTCTTTCTCTTTTACTGTATCCTCCTTTCCTGGCTGTTATGTCATATTTCCTTCCCTTATCTCACATCTGCTTAGTTTGGATGTAGGCAATATCTTTGAGACAGAACTAAGAAAGAGCTGACTTACTTTCTGAGGTTAAATGAACAGCCAGCAACAGCTGACACTGTGTTCAAAGGCCAGGAGATTCACTTCTGTTTGGTTTCTCAGAGTATTGGTCCCAGCTAAAGCTCTTTTAGAAGGTGTCATGGATGAAAAAGGAAAAAAAAAAAAAACTATTGATTAGCTCATCAACCACTGATACATCAGGGCACTCCTTCTAAGACTTCCGTGACTCTACCCTTTAGTGGTCATTGTAGGCAGGATTTGAAGAAAATGGCTTAAGTCAAGGCAACAGATCAGGTTCTGCAGAAGACATAGAAATCAGAAATCGAGGCTCCAGAAGATTCAGATCTGAGTGTAAATTTCAGCAGTTGCAGTATTTCAGCAGAGCTGCCTTCTGTTTCAAGAAACCCAGCTAAAACTAAAGGCCGTCTCCACACCAAAACCCCTGCCTTCTTTCTATGTGTAGGCAAACAGCAGACTGTGCCTCAGCAAGGTCTCTAATCTGTGCTGGAAAGGAACCAGCAAGACAACTGATGCTGTGTTTCAGCACCACATTTTTCTACCTGTCTGTTTTGAACTCTTTCAGAGTAATGACCAAGATTAATGCTGAGATTACTGGTAATAATCTATAAATATTGGTGAAATGATAACATTTTCCACTTGGTGGCAGATACTGCTTTTAAAAACAAGCACAAAGCTCAAAAGACACATTTAATGCAGTTTTTTACTGAGAAAGAGCTCAGCAGTGCCTGATGGGTGTGACCCCTGTTGGATGAGGAGCTGAGCTGCAGAGCTTCAGGCAAGGCCAAGTCCCAGGAGCAGAAGTCAGCCATGCATAGCCACATTTCCTCAAACCCTTCTGGCCCACCCAGCCCCATGAGTGTCCTCTGGGGGTGACAGGCAGATTGTGTCTTTACCATTCAGATAAAGTGCTACAGGAAACTTCCAGCCCTTGGAGATGACCATAGGATGCAAATCTGCTTTGGGTGCCAAAAAGGGCATTTTTTCCCATTCCCTCATGCAGTGTTGTGCTGTGGCAGAGCATTCAGTGAGGGACATTCAATGCAAGGACACTGTCCCTGGTTTAGAGCACCTGAGAGGCATTCTGGGAAGTGTTACCTTAGCCTTGTTCCCTCCTCTTCCCAAGTCATCCACTGTTGGTTCCTCCTGGAGGCCAGGCACTGGACTTAGATGTTAGCCTCCCTCTACCACAAGCCATTTGTGCTCTTCTTTGCAATGTTTTATAGTATCGAGGTTAGAACGGATCAGCACTTTTGCTTCTACTATCCTACCACGGTCAGAATGCAGAGGACAAATGTTATTCTAATAGCTACTAATGAACATCCCAGATTCACATGAATCCTTCTACCTGGAGATAGGACTACTGCACCTTCAGTCAAGTTGCTGACTAAAAAACAGTTCATTATACCAGCTGGCAGCCAATTAGTTAATTAAGTTCAGAATGTTCAATGCATTTTACTACGAAAACTCTTTCTTAATGAAAATGCTAAAAATTGAGCATTTGAGTCTTTTCCTTAAAATATAGCTTTTTTTTCAGGTGAAAGTAAATGTTTACCTCAAACCATGGCCATTGTCATGCCATTCACACACCTGCAAATATTTCTCGAGTAGTGCATCAACTGGGGGAGAAAAAAAAGCAACTTTGCAGTAATATGTCTCTCTTGAGCAAAGGGGCATTGTGGAAAATAGCTCTGTTGTGTAGTGTCATATACTGCCATGTCCTTTATGTGGCAGGACCCCTCAATTTTTAGGTAGTTCCTTCATTCCTAATATAGCTGCATATCTCAACAAAGAGAAGATATCCTGAGGCCATGACATGTACTTTTATATCTGAAGTTTATTTTGAACTGTACTGAACAAGCACACATAGCAATGCATCCTCTCTCAGCACAAAACTACACTCAAAGTTCCCTTCTCTCACCAATGAATGGGGAGTGGAGAGCTTCTGCCTAATTATTCTGACCTTTCTGCTATCAGGAATTGACTCAGACTATTCAAGGAGCAGAGAAAGAGGCTCTGTTTTTGCTCCAGTAATGTGTTGCTTGGTGGCAGCATAGCCCTCTGACACTGCAGCAGATCTCTCCAGCATTCCCTTCCTCTTGGTCCCCCAGTTTGATGCAAGGAAGAAGAAGAAGAACAAAAACAAACAGCAAAAAAGTAACAGGAGAATATATAAAACATTCCCATCCAGCTATGCATCACTCCTGTCTAAGCGTGGCTCTTTGCCAATGAATTTTAATGCCAATGAATCACATCCCAGAAAGGGTATGGGCTGCTCATTGGAGATGCTAATGAAACCTCCCTCCCACTCTGCTAGGAGCCACCTCTGTTTCAAGAAAGAACTGGTAGTGGAAGGAAGAGGACTTTCTTTCAGCTATAGAGTACTAAGTGACATAAACAAGTAATGGGTCCTATACATGGTCTATTGGTATGGCTAGATGCCAGAAATTTAATTCTTCTGCCTCAAAACAAAAATTGCATTTATTTCCACTTTCCAATTAGTCATCATGGTGCTGTCCTGATGCTAAGTCAACTGCATCATATCCCCATGCAGGCAGTGAGTTTTACTATTTTGGGAGAACTTGCAGTTACAGAGACATTTCCTATCTCATTGCTTTGTCTCTTTCCTACTGTGACCTTCTCACTGGGCTTATTTTCCTCTCTCTGTTCACTTTTCCATGTCCCCCTCTCTGTTACTAATGTCAATGACAAGGTACAAGCATGGCTGTGTGAATTTCCTTTCCTTCTAACTAATTAATTTCTCCTTCCCAAAGGAAAAAATTTGAAGGTAGTTACGATATTAATTGGACATTAAATTTTGCTCAGAATTCCCCCCTTCCCCCCTCCCCATGCTTTCGGTATGTTATATCACCTATGACTAGGCTAGTGGTTATATTACAGAAAAGCAAACTGTTGTAAGTGAAAAATGACCAAGACTAGAAATGTGGAAAATCTCAAGTAAGCAATTAGCACAGTTTAGTCCACTAACAGTTTTTTTTTTGTTGCTGTTGTTTGTTTTGTTTTTAAATTTTATTTATTCGTTGGCATTTTTGCACAGCATTAGAAAATTCCCTCTTCAAGCCAGGTGGACTAGTGAATGCCCTTGCCATCTGCTTAAATATCTAATTTGCAGTATGCCATCTATACGACCTTCAGTTTTCAAATCATCTTATAACACATCAATCTGTGCATCTGGCACAATATCCTCTATGTGTAGTGGATAACTGGTTAGCACATTTTAACCTCTCTCATGGCAAATAACAAACATTTTCTATTCTCATCACAGCTTTTTTCCCCATTCTTTCCCATGTCTTTGATATTACAGGAGGTCAACGCAATGAATTTGTCAGAATCAGACTCATTTTCATTTGACATTTTGCAAGAATCCATTTGCTTTCAGCACTCAGTTTTTTATTATATTCTATCTGCTTTTTACCTGTCATGCAGACTGTGTTAGAAAATACTGATTTTGCATTTTTAAAGGGGAAAACTGTGCAACCCAGCACTGAAACTGGGACTACAAAAAGCATGCAAGACAAAATGCTGAGGGCTCATGTATTACTCATGCAGGTGCTCACCACGTGGTATTCTCCATAAAAATAGTATCTGGTGCTGTCATCACTAGAATTGTCCAGAGGAATGAACAAAGGCAAACAGTTTGCTACGTGCTCCAGATGGGGTTAAGTGACTGTCTGCCCCTTAAAGCATGTTCTGAAAAGTTTACATGTCATGTCCTTGAGCTGCCTGGCTGTCAGTGATTTTTCAAATGTATTCAGCATTTCCTTTCTTGCTCTCATACAGTAAGATGCTGCTGATGCAGCAGTACCAGGAATGTGACTTATGTTAGAAAGGAAAATGTTCACCCAGCACATGGTCAACATGTGTCACAGGGAAAAGATTGGCCCAAGCAGAGAGCAAGATAGAAAAAGATGTTTTGTAGATTTTATTGCTAGTAGAGAGTGAAGGACTGAAACTTTCAGCTGAAGCTTTCAGGGAAACAGGGCTTTTTAGAAAAGGAGATTGTCCCTCATGAAGGTGGGAGAGCCACATTGGAAAGGGTTTGCATTGAGTAGTAGAGTGGAGCACAAACAGAAATAAATGAATTGGGGCCACTAAGGAATTTGTCCATACCTTACTGCCCAACATAGGACACCAAGAAAAGGAGTTTAACCTCACTTTTAGTTAAACACAAAAGCATGGTTCATATGTCCAGTGATCTTCTTGGGTTTGGGCATGCAACAGGACAAGCCAGTCAGTGTGAAGGTGTCTAGTGCTCTAGAAGTGACTGTCAGTATGTCAAATATAGCTGTGCTTCCCTCATTGAAAGAAATGGGGATGCCACTGAATCCTGTTTCCCTGCAAACCATGGCAAGAGCTGGTAACTGGCATCAGAGTTTTTCCCATCACCTCAGTTTCCTGAGTTGAGTCTCACTAAGACTGTTAAGACTAAAATAAACATTTCCTAGTCTCAGTTAAATCTTGGCAAACAGGACTTGGCATCATGAGTGGAACTGACAATGAATCTTCTGGTGAGAGGTTGCTTGGCTAGAAAATATGAACTCAGAAAAACTGACACTTTGGTACAAAGCACATTTCCAGGTTAAAGGAGGGGAAGAGGAGTCACCTCTGTTTGCCCCCACAGTGATAACAGGATAGTCAGCAGCAGATCAAGCCTTGCCCTCCCTTTCATAGACTACAGTCTTCGGTCAGGGTCTGCTTGGTGAATATCTGGTCTTTGCCTACTGATACAAGGGTTAGCTGGCCAACAGCATCTCACATGCTTCTGCTCAATGAATGTACAGCTGTTGATGTAAGGAGTCAGATTTTCTGTAAATTGAGATACACACTCTGAATGCAAGAAAATACCAGAGCAAATGTTGAAATCCACTGAAGTTCCACTCACCTCTATGTAGTGGTCAAAGTGTTTCTTCTCCATCCAGTAGTACTTGGTTTCATCCAGCAGTTAATTAGGAGGGACACTGAAATCTAAGCAAAGTTGGTGTGCAGCCCTCATGGTGCTTGACTTGCCATGCTGTTTGATGCAATCCAGCTAATACCTGCTGGTAGTCACCTCTCTCACCATTTTGGCGCTTCACCAGGTATGACTTTCCACCTGTTATAAAAATTCTCCACCTTCTCTTAAGCCTTGCAGCTTCTAGCAACCTGCTGCCATCTACAAAACCAGGATCAAAGACAACAAAAGAGCCTGTCTAATCTTGAATGTAGTCCTCCTTATACAGGCTTGTGCTCGAGCTGTAGGCATCAGCAATCCTCTGATCCCTGCCTTTGAACTCAGGGCTTAAGGCACCAGGGTCTCTCACACTCTTGCCCCACATTTCTATTTTCTAGCTGTCTGGTTGCTGCTGCTACTCATAGCAGTACATAAAGACATGAGCAGAGTCTAGTTTGCGAATGGTCCCACAGCACACAATAAAGGTATCAGAAACTGCCTGGCATCAGATCTGTCATATCCATTTGCAGAATGACAGTTCTTGCTATTAAACAGCTATTGACCCCTTGGCAGCAGCACAAGACAGGTGAGCAACGACAAACAACCTCACCTATAAATTTCAGCAGACTGTCCTTATCTGACACTGCACAGCCCCAGGTGATAAGATTGGTTTGACAAAAGTGGAAGCTGGGAGATCAGTAGTGCAAGACCTTGAGGAAGCTTTAAGAAACAAATAAATGGATCCCTTTATTTTCCCTGAAATGTGTTTTTCTGGGAAGATCTTTTAGCTCCCCTTCATGCCATGCTTGTTGTGTCTGTATGTGTTTACTAGCAGCCAGGAAGCGCACCCAGCTCAGACCATGGATTGCTCCCCGTGTGCGTTCTCTCGAAGCCTGGCCAGGCTTTTCCTTCTTTGACAGGAGATTTAACTTTTCCTCTTTAATCTTCCTAAGCTTTTCTTGGGTTTGAATATTCCAAATATTATGTAGTTCTAATTATTCCAGTAAGACACTGCAAAATCTCAAGTGCTTTTATTCCCCTAAAAGCTGGCAAGGGATGTGTAAGTTGTCTGTGCTTTTGTTTCACTTACTCCGCACTTTGTTTTGTCTTTCTCTCCCACTTGCCAGCACACAACCCAAATCTGCAAGTTTCCCTCTAACCACCCTGTGCCAAATTTTCCAGGAAGTAATCTGTAGTGCTGTGTCCCTTAAGGAGCTGTTGTTTCCACAGCAAACATCTGCACTGAGAACAACAGCATAAGGAGAGATGATTAAAACCTATGTAGCTCTTATGTTCTTTACATCTGTCTCGCTACAACTTATTTAATAAGCAAATTTCAACATTTCTGCTTTGATTTTTAATTCAATTTGGGCCATCTTTGCTGCATATAGGAATTATTTTCTCTGCAGATTTTAAATAAATGATTTACCATTTTATCTAAGATTACACTGACTTCAATGAGTTGATGCTACCTAACTATAGTGCATTTAGGGTAATTGCTCTAATTTTAATTAGCAATCTTCTGTTAAGTTTGTAAAGACAAACTGTTGATTAACTTAAAACCACGTATCTCCCAGGTAATTAATGTTAGTCGTAGTTCATTGTGAAGAATATAGGAATATAGCCTTATTTACCTTATTTACCTTATTTACCTTATTTACCTTATTTACCTTATTAACCTTAATACTTATTTCTGTTGACTAATTAGGTAAAACAATATAAGTTTTTCTTCCCTGGAGTTGCGGGAAAGACTCCTATTTAAGGGAAGATCTCCTGAGAAAACAAATTTCATTTCAAAGATTATTAGCAAAAAGAAGCCTTTGTTTTACTCTAAATGGAATCATTCTCCCAGGATGACACAAATATCCATAAAACACCATGATTTCATTTGGACTCTAAAAAAACAAAAACAACTTTATTTTCCCTTAACGCAAAACAAGATTGGCTTTTTTTTTTTTTTTTTTTTTTTTGTGCTGTATTGGGTAACACAATAATGGCTAGATTGTTTGTCCCTGGTTTGTCCCTGGCCTTTGCATGAGCACGCAGGGAAGAAGCAGCCTTAAAAGCTTTCCCCTGCCCAGGCACTGCGTGCAGGCAGCACTCAGTGTGTGCGGGCACTGGAGCACATCCTTCTCCTCCCACCTGCTGCTGCCCCAGACCCAGGGCATGTAGGGCTGGCAAGGGGGCTCCCCAGACAGGATGGCCTTAAGCCCCCCGAGCTTCATCCCCTTGCTGCGCAGCCCGTGCAGTCATGGCAAGGAAGGGAGGGAGCAAGAGGAAGCTGGACCTGACTCTCGTGCTCTCCTGACCAGCCGATAAACTTCTTCTGGTGAGCGCAGAAAACAAAGCTGCTGCTTCCTACGTAGCGCAGGGCGCGCATTGTCCTGCAGTCTGCAGCTGTGGGGGAGGCTGCCCTTCCTCCAGCCAAAAACCGCCAAGGGCTTTGTTTACATCTGTGCAGCTGTGAGGTCCCCCAAATGCAGGCCAGCTGTTAAAAGCCACAATGAGCTCCAAAATAGTGTGAACCAAACTGTCCTGCATCTGTCTCTTTGGCCCCATCCAATAAACTGTCCAGTGGTAATAAAAGAGGGTGAGGCTGCAGGAGGGAGCGTACACACTAACATGGCTGCAGCAGTCAGTCAGTGTGTCCTGCAGTGGCTCCATGGAGAAGATGCTCCACCAGCCGCTGGCAAGGTGTGAGAGCAGCCCTTATCCTCACAGAGGGCAAAGTGAATAAATTAAAAAATCTTTGCCTGTGTTTTACCAAGCCCCATACAGCAAAAATCTTTAGTAAGGGTAAGGCCCCTTAGTAAGGGTAAGACAACCAACTGAGTTTACTTAAATTGTTTACAAACCCAGTCTGTCACAAAAGGGAAAGCCATAGTTAGGGATTACTGCAAATAGACACTCTGAGGTCTTCAGACTTGGAAATGTGGTGATTAATCTGTGGCAAGTCCTCAGAAAACAGTGGGAAGAGCCAAATGCTGAACAGATCTCAGCATACTGTCCCACATTAGTAAATGACACAAATAAGCAAGGACTCTAACTAAGACATGTAGGCAAGCTGGAAAGTGTCAAAGTTTGCTCCTACCATTAATCTGAGCATCTGGCTGGACCTAATAAAAATATGCTCCTCAGTTCATATTGCCCCGTAAGAGTCTGTGCCTCCTAAATTCAAGGACATTTTTTTCTTTTTGAAAGCATCTACAGTGAAAAAAAGGACACCATCAAAAATCTATGACAGCACAGAAAAAGAGCTTGCTTTATTTGTAGTAGATATGTGCAGGAAATTCTATTCCAGCCATCAAAACAGGAAAGTGTCTGCAAATTAAACTGCCAAGAAAGTTCAACAAGGAGACTTAGGTTTGTTTTCCTCATGGTTCGTTGTGAGCTTAGATATTTACACTTCCTCAGGCCACAGCTGATATTATGTTTGAGAAATGTGCAATGTTCCAGCTTTATTTGCACATGTAAGAAGGAGATTTTGCAGCACAGTTTGATAAACATTTTTTTTTAATAGTAAGTGTTACTGATAAAAACAAGTGGGGAGTGTGCTGTGTTTTTAGAGACAGAGCCTTTCTTTGGGGAAAACTGAAAGAAAACTGTAGAAAACCTTGTACTTCCTGGAGCTGTCCTGGAAGTGTTATCTCAGAGTATCCATCCAAACAGATACATTTTCAAGAAGTCTCGTGTTTCTCAGTAAATTAGCCCTGATAATTTGTATTAAAACCCAAGCTAGTGTGGGCATCAGATCTATGCTACTCTGTCATGATTTTGGTACTTCTATGTAGACAGGTCACGATCATTTGCTTTGTGTGTTTTGGAAAATGCTGGTCAATACAATAAGTCTATTTTCAGAATATTGGCGGTAGGAAAGTTTTATTTTTAAATCAGGAAACTGTTTTTAGAAAATACAGAGGTTCTGTCAGGATGTAAGAAAATAACTTTGACAACAGATTTGCAAAATACTAGAAAAGAATATAAATAATTTATTTATGTAAAGAATGCATTAATAATTTCATAATAACAATAAACATCTTTGTTTTTATGAGAGAATTCCCCCCCAGATATTATTGTTGTTTTTTTAACCATTATACAGCTGATGATGCCATCAGCAAGAAGAAGAAGAAGAAGAAGAAGAAAAGAAAAAGAAAAGAAAAAGAAGAAAAGAAAAAGAAGAAGAAGAAGAAGAAGAAGAAGAAGAAGAAGAAGAAGAAAAGAAGAGGTTGTAAGCAAAAGTTTTCAAATAGACAACTAGTTAAATATGGAGATAATCTATGTAACTTTCAGTTCCTATTATTTCCTAAGGAAAACAATCAGCCACTGTTCAATCAAATTCTTCAAAAAGTCCTGAAGGGTTGTTGAAAAATGTCCTTCCTATTTCTACATCTGCTTAATTAATGCAAGTGAATGTGTCAAATATCCTTCCTGGTAATGGATTAAGAAATTATCTACAAGCAGCCTTGGAAAGCTGCAGGCAAACTGAATTTTTCTGAATTTCTCAGTATCACTATGCAGAACATCCTGCCCTGCATCAAGACATATCTGTAAAAGCTGAAGTAAAGCGAATGGGTTATAAAAACATGTACAGCTTTAAATTTTCTTGTAGCAGACCAAAGCAGTATTACCATAATAGTTACATCTATCATATCTCCTGTCACATAATTCCCGTCTTTCCTGCTCTAGCTTTGCCAATCTTGAATCCATATTTCTTTCTTTTTTGCATGCCTATATGTAAAGCTTCAGGCAAATTTCACTCACTGATCCCTTTGCACAGGCTCTCTGAATCAAGCCAGAAAGATTTGTCTTATCTCCTTCATATTCCTCCTCATGGCATATGTATTATATGATGCCTACAAGAAGCAAAACCCTTCATAATGGTGGGATGATCTGTGAGCTGAGATCATGAGGTATCACTATGGAAGATGCCCTTTTGAAAAAAATATTGTATATATTTGACCCATACATGTGTGACTGTGCCCCAAACATTTCTCTCATTTTCTTGTTACATCCTGGTCTCTTTTGATGAAGAAAATCAAACTAATTCTTACAACTAAGAAGGGCAAAAGAAACATGGCAGATAAGCTTTGAAAAGAAGACAACATAATTTCATTGAATTAGAACAAGTAAAACATTATGATCCAGGACACTCACTCCTTCACAAAGAGAGGAATTGCATGGGACATTTTTCAGTAAAAGATTTAACCACCACAAACAAAATATCAACATAGCCAAAGCCATTAGAAAATTAAAGTTTGGTTGTACTGGGGAGAAAGTAAAATTAAAAAATGGACCTGATGAAGCAATTCATTTCAGCATTTTCCATACGAGAAATTTCTATGTTGGGTGCTAAGTTCACAAAAGAGATGAGATAATCAGTGCATCTGGTTCTGTAACACTGTCACTTCTTGGGAATGTGACAGTTACCCAGAGTTGAGGCATGTAGGGTACCCAGCCCTGAAGAGATGGATCAGGAGCTGAAGACCCCAGCTCTTTATCTATCACTTTTCTGAGATGCTTCATTTTATCTCAAGAGCACTGGTCTGCAGTGGGGTAATGTGCCTTCCCCTAGCATGCTGTGGGGCCTTGCTGCAGAGAATCAGTTCAGGACATTAAGGCATTTCTAACAAATTTCTAGAGGTGTGAGCCTTCTTCTTGGTTAAAAGAATAGAGGACAGACTGCAAGAACTGGCCCCTGCTCTGACCTGTGGCTAAGGGCCAGTCCAAGACTTTGCCTAAGTCCTTGCCCTCCTGCCCTCCCCTCTCTCTACTCTTTCTGCTTGATCACCTTTCTTTCTCTCTAATCTGAGCAGACTTCAGATTTAAAAGATCAAAATGATGAGCTTTGGCTCATTGGTACATGGAATCACCAGGCTAGGTGCCTGGCAAGTTTTTTCAACTCCAATTCTAATACTTAGGTATCATGTTATCTTTTAATATTTTGGTTTGTACTCCATGATCTTATACATGTATTGTTTCATTTCACACTTTTTCTCTTGCTCTAATATCTTGCTGCAGGAGGGAGGTTTGCAACACCATCACCCAGTCCCCTTCCCTTCAGTCCCCTTGGCAATGTCTCCCCATCATTTGTTAAGAATTTTCACAAGCACAGGTTGACTCTTTGCATCAGGACCATTAATGAAAATACTAAATCCAACCAGTTCTGAAACAGTATAGAGGAAAACCACCTATCCTCCATAGAGCTGTTTCTCTTTCAGCACAACTGGGTTCTTCAGCCAACTTAGTCTATTTGCCCCAGTCCCCATTTTCTCCATTGAGGTAATGGTTTCCCAACTGCAATGTCTGATGCTTTACTGCTAATCAGTGGGATTCAATCCAATTTAGAGTTTTTCACTTTTCTAGAAAATCAGTAGTCTTATCAATATTTAAGTATTTACTATTCTGGTGTGATCTTCTTTTAGAAAAACTTTGTTGAATTCTGTCCTCTGCTCCATGCACCTTCTTTTTCATTATTTCTTTCAAAATTTTCTCCAAGTGCTCCTTAACTTTTGTTTATAGAAGGCCACTTAGTGAGTCATTAGCCTGAAATGATAGCCATTCATTTGTGGTGCAATAATTTTATGTTCAGAAGACATGGCAAGCTGTGCCTTAAATGAACAAAATTAAAATGTGGAAAATTTGGAACTGTTATTTTTTTATTTCTGTTGAGTGAGACTTACAAACTGACTTTTATGGGTGAAGTTAGACGGCAAGTTGAACATGAGCCAGCAGTGTGCCCTGGCAGCCAGGAGGGCCAACCGTGTCCTGGGGTGCATCAAGCACGGCATCGCTAGTAGGTCAAGGGAGGTGATTGTCCCGCTCTACTCTGCGCTGGTGCGGCCTCACCTCGAGTACTGTGTGCAGTTCTGGGCACCACAGTATAAAAAGGACATGAAACTGTTGGAGAGTGTCCAAAGGAGGGCTACGAAGATGGTGAAAGGCCTGGAGGGGAAGACGTACGAAGAACGGCTGAGGTCACTGGGCCTGTTCAGCCTGGAGAAGAGGAGACTGAGAGGAGACCTCATCACAGTCTACAACTTCCTCGTAAGGGGGTGTCGAGAGGCAGGAGACCTTTTCTCCATTAACACCAGTGACAGGACCCGCGGGAACGGGGTTAAGCTGAGGCAGGGGAAATTTAGGCTTGACATCAGGAGGGGGTTCTTCACAGAGAGGGTGGTTGCACACTGGAACAGGCTCCCCAGGGAAGTGGTCACTGCACCGAGCCTGACTGAATTTAAGAGGAGATTGGACTGTGCACTTAGTCACATGGTTTGAACTTTTGGATGGACCTGTGCAGTGTCAAGAGTTGGACTTGATGATCCTTAAGGGTCCCTTCCAACTCAGGATATTCTATGATTCTATGATTCTATGAAGTTCAGTTCTTGTCTTTGTGTTCTGGTGTTGCTCTTCCACAAAGAAACCATAAGGGATGCTTGAGACAGCAGGAGAAACTCCAGTGCTATTATCTTGGTCTGTCCTATACCTAATCCTTTGTTCTTACCTGTGGCATCTGCTCAGTCTCTATATTCCATCCTCTCAGCCTTTTCTCGACCACCGGTCTCTTAGCCCTTGGTCTTCATCTATATGCAGAAACCAGTGCCTTCCAGAGAGATCCGTCAAGCTCCTGTAGGGCTGGAGAGCACATCAACTCTTCCCTCCCTCTCACCCCACTTTAGCCCAGGCCCAGGGTCCCTGCTACTGTTGGAAACAAAAATACAGAGCAGCTTCATTAATGTTTTTTTCTTGATAGTAGGCTCTGGGAAAGGGGCTGAGATGGGAAGAATCTGAGTCTGAGATTCCTACTGCTCCCCCAGAGAATGCCCATGAATGCATTTACCCTGTTCCCTCCATACCTAGAGGGGCACCAACAGTCACCAAGGTCTCAACACTCAGCAATTCATTGAGGATGACCAAATAAAATAATGCTCTTTTGATCTGCATTTCACAGGCTACTCTGTAGAAGCTCAGAATATACCCACATGAGCTGTAGCTGAAGCTACATGTAGCTGAAACACCAGCTTCGTAGCTGAAGGGCTACAAAGCTGGTGCAGGGTCTGGAGAACAAGTCTTACGAGGAGATGCTGAGGGAGCTGGGACTGTTTAGCCTGGAGAAGAGGAGGCTCAGGGGCGACCTTATCGCACTCTACAGGTACCTTAAAGGAGGCTGTAGCGAGGTGGCGGTTGGTCTATTCTCCCACGTGCCTGGTGACAGGATGAGGGGGAATGGGCTAAAATTGCACCGGGGAGGTTTAGGTTGGATGTTAGGAAAAACTTCTTTACTGAAAGGGTTGTTAGTCACTGGAACAGGCTGCCCAGGGAAGTGGTTGAGTCACCATCCCTGGAGGTCTTTAAAAGACGTTTAGATGTAGAGCTTAGGGATATGGTTTAGTGGAGGACTTGTTAGCATTAGGTCAGAGGTTGGACTCAGTGATCTTGGAGGTCTCTTCCAACCTAGACTATTCTGTGATTCTGTGATTCTGTTATTCTGTGTTTGGTGCCTTTTTCTCCTTCCCTTTGCCATATTTGCTATTCTCCCCAAATAACATGCAATGGCTTGCTATTTCAGAGTTTTTATTTCAGGATTCTGGAACAAATCCTCCTCCCAGCTGGTTTTCCACCTCTCTTGTTATGCCTCTGCTGCCACTCTTGATTCCCAGGAGCCATTTTACTTTTTTTTTTTTTTTTCTTAAATAAAAATTGTTCCTTTTGTATCTGAGCTACATTTGGTTATCTTGAACATCTAGCCCATATTCATTATATTCCACCCCTATGTCTTTTCTCAAGCTCTTCACTTAAAGCCTAAATAATTTTACAGAATACATTGTAACATTTAATTTATTCATCTTTACATCTGGTGCTTTTTACTTTGTCCCATGCTTTCTGATCTGTATGAACAAACTTCTTTACTGGTGTGTCCCTGCAATAATTTTTGCATTTGATATGTGCTTACCCCTACCATCATTCAGAGATGGTTGTTGACTAAATAGCTTTGGGAACCATTCCTTACAATTTTCTCCCCTCTGCTTGTTTGGCAAATTCCTGTTAGGTTTTGTAATTTTCATTAAGGGAGACTTCAAGCCTCCTCCACATTCAAACCCCTGAACACTTGAGTCCAGTTGACTTTACTAACCACTTCCTTTAATTTCTCACACTTTGCTCTCCTGAAATGACTCTATTTATTTTAAACTTAATCAACTCATGCTCATACAATGCAAGGTAATTTTCTACAATCAGTCCCTCTAGAAGGTCCTTATGCCTTCACAAAAGTCTGAAGTCTGAAATAGGTAAGTGCAAATTCTCTGCCTTTTTGTGACTGTAAGAGAGAGAACACGAACAGTGCTTAAGGACTCTGAGCTTTTATCATCATAATGAAGCAATAAGATCTGTAAATGCAGTTTTCCTTCACAATAAGCTTTAAATTTTGTACGTTTCATCTGACAAAGTTTTGTTTGCAAGTGTACTGAAATAACACAGCTACTGGTAACCCTGTGAGAGAGTCCTCTGGAGAAGCTGTATAGCAGGTAGCCACACCATGTGAGCCATGTCCTTGCACCGAGCACCAGAAACTTTTTGGATTCCAGGTGATTTTCTTTGCCCACCCACTCTATACTGTGAAGCCAGCTTTTCTTTGCCATATATCCAAAAGTTACAAATGCACACAAGATGGGGAACAAGAGCAGAAGAATTAAATCATTTTGAACAACATATTGTAATAAAGAATGCAGCTATTTGCTTGTTCTCTACTATTTACTAGAATATGGATATCAGGTTTCTGACCAACCCAAACCAACTGCAGCAGGAGTTGTGAACAAATGAAGCTTTAAAGGCAGTTTAAATCCAGGTTTCTCATGATCCCTCCTGGCAAAGAATTAATCAGTTCAACATGTGAGGGGGTGGGTCAGTCATTGTTGAGTCAATGTCTGAATCCCATACAGACAAAACAGTCTGTTTATTTTTCTTTCAAAGAACAAAACTTTGTTGTTTCCTGCAGGACCACAATTCATAATTCTTCCCAAAAGGAAACAAACATATCTATATTTATATTTTTGTTCTACACATGTTTCTTGGGTGGTAAGCTATTACCATAGTACATAATACCTTGTGATCTTTCTATAACCTGCCCTCAGAAATGCAGAAGCTTAAGCCAGCTATCAATGTTGTCAATAATTATGTTTTACAATGTCATGGTTGTCTTGTAAGAATTCCAGATAAGTCAAACAACAAGAATGACTAATTGCTATGGCAAAGTGCTACACACATTATCAAATAATTTGTCATTGTAATGAATTACACCCTTGTGTTACAGCTAATTATTTATGCTTGCTTAACTTTTGGGGGAGTGGGCTGGTAGTTATTTGATTACTGATTATTATTTTCTAATTACTGCTGGCAGTCAAATATTTTTCTTCCATTTCCCAAATAACAGCTATTAGGCTAAAATGTGCCTGGGCAAGTCTCCTGTATGCCTGTGTGATTCTGCAAATGGAGATCAACACAGAGTAAAGCCAGGGCTTGGGCTAGAACACTCTGGTTTCTTTACACGGTGCAAATGTATATTCTTGTGAATGCATTTCTGGGTATCTTTTCTCCTATACAGTCTACAGCATCCACTTGTTCATTATGAGGAGATTTCTTCTGGGAAGGAAACTCAGAAGGAATGTGTGAGTTTCGTTTAGTGAGTGACAGTCAAGAAGCTTCCCAGTGAGACTGCAAATGCCATTTATGGCTATTACCTTTAATACAGACCTCACAGATATTGGGAATTAAGAGCTGCTCTTCAGAAAATTGTGTGAAGCTGGACCAAAACCAGCAGTGTATCCCCCACAGGAGGAGGAAGTGATGTTAGATTAAGGAGGATACGTAGGCCTTTTTCATA
The DNA here is from genome assembly GCA_011074415.1 of Stictonetta naevosa. Taxonomy (NCBI): domain Eukaryota; kingdom Metazoa; phylum Chordata; class Aves; order Anseriformes; family Anatidae; genus Stictonetta; species Stictonetta naevosa. The sequence goes on from CM021699.1 coordinate 23,096,772, forward strand.
TTCTTTCATTTGCATCAAAGGTGATTTCAAGACAGAATGCCAACCTCTTGCACACGTTTAATAGGCTAACTTCCTAACAATCTTCAGGTAAATGCAACACAACACTACTTTTTTCATATTGATTTGTGACAAATACCTTGCCTTAGTATCAAAATCCTCAGCCAACTTTTTAGGCTTAACATACTGTCCAAAGATTTCCAGTTGCATTTTGTTCATATGTGTACACTATGTTGCTTTGCTGCACTGGCTTGCCACCCACACATTTAGTTCTTGCTCTCAGATACCAGCTTCAGTGTTTTTTGATAGACTAGTATTTCACCTGTGACACACAGCCCTTACCATCCCAGGAGGCTCTCAGCACTCCCTCATTGGCAGCATCATTTCCTCAGACTAAGGAAACACAGAGGAGTCTTCCATATGCTGCAGCCATGTGCCACCCATAACACAACTACTGGGGAAAAGACCTGGACAGAAATGTGCAAAAATAAAACTCCTGTCATAAATATAATCGCAAATTTTGAAGTTGTTTTTTTTTTTTTTTCTATCAATGTCTTTAATACAAGTTTATAACCGTAAACTTATAACATTTATAACTGTATTCTTTATTTAATCAAGCAGCCTCTGTCAGAAGACATTTACAGGAAATCACTGTGCCACTTTCCCTAATGCACTGGTGAAGTTCATATAGTCCTTCTACTCTTCAGAGGTACAAGTTCCTGAGTGTTTTTTTGTTTTGTTTTGTTTTGTTTTGTTTTTGTTTGTTTTGTTTTGGTTGGTTGGGTGGGTTTTTGTCTTCTAAGTGTGGGAAAAACTTTTGGTCATTTAATTAGGTAGCTGAATAACATATGAAACATATTGTTGTAATCCTTCATGTGTTTATTCTTTGACACACTGGTCCTTCATTTGGGCAGCCAAATACCCTCAAACTTGACTGTACCACTGAGGAGCCCCCCAAATCAATACTTGCCCAAGTGAATAGAATCAGGACTCTGTTCTAACAACCTGCAATGTTTTTTTTTACTCCTTCACTTCAAAAATAATAATTAAAACTGCTGCCTGTGTACTTTCACATACCTTGTGAAGCTCAGTGTAAACTGAAATGCTGGTTTGACCTGACATGGTGAACTGCAAACTGCCAGAGAGGAGGGCACATCTGTAGGACACACCTGTACCACTGTGGTGGGCCAGTAAACCTGGTGGAGGAGCAAGGCATGTAGCCAAGGGCACTGTCTCTCATCTCCCTTATGGGAAATGGTGGAGCCCATACATCTGAGTGCTTGGTAAGCACTCCCCTGCCCACTTTGCAAATGGCAGCAGCTGATGGAAGCTTGAAGCTGAATTATTTGATGATTTTTTTAATGTAATTCAATTTCAAATAGAACCAAAGCCAGCTATGTAGATTTCTGAGTTATTAAATTCCTCTGGTAGGTGAGCAGGCACCATTGCTTATTTCCTAGATACTCTTTTGCTGGTTTTGATTTTTGCATTAAATTACACCAAGAACCTTTTCTCATCACAGAGATGTTCAGATGTGAGTTTAAGGACAATTTATTGCTTTGGCGAAACAAAGGTTAATTTAATGGTGGTATTATTAATCAAAGGATTAGCTGCCGTCTCTAGGTTAAGCTTGAGTACCAGAGCCCTAGAAAAAAAATGTAATAAAAATATAAAATTAAAAAAAAAAAAAGGTGCTAGAGAAATGTGGCAAACTTTGAATAGACAGAAGGTAGGGAAGATAAAATGTGTGAATTAATCTTAGCCAGAGAGAAACTTAGAAACACTATAAATACAGCCTGCTGTCTCTCCTCATATACCTTCAGTAGTAGCCAGCTACCAGCGAGCCAGTATGTATCTGTGAATATACATAAAGTTAGCTGATATCCCAGGGCATCTGAAATATCTGTCTCCAAACTCAGTAGTCCAGAGGATCCAGGAAGGACCCTGGCAGTAACAGATAGCAGTGACAGGGGAGGAAAAGGGCCATGATTCATCTATATTTTCATATATCCCCTACCATTTTTCCCAAGAAGATGACTGTCATCCAGCAACTACCAGCTATTCAGACTACTCAGACATGCACATTGAAAATTGACTACAGCAGCTGCAATTAACCTTTCTCTTCGGTAAGCTCTTGTAGAATAAAAGACAGCTTTGAACAGGCTGATATTGAAATCTGTGTGGCATCTGAAAGCACATAAGTATTTATGGTTGTATAGGGCTATAATAGTACCGGTTGAGCTTCCTGAGGTGCCTCCTACATAACCATGCTCAAGAACTGACACACAGCTTCTTGCTAAAAGAGGCAGTCACCTTCTGATGAGCAACACATCAGAACGAAAATGAAAATAAAGTATCAGGATACACCATTTTTAGTGCTTGCAGAACCAAGAAAGCATTAGGAAAACATGCAGAAAAAGAATGCCTCACCTAATTTACCTCAGCATTTTTCAAGAACTATCTTACCCCATTACCAGAGCACACACAGCAAAGTCATGGTGAATTTATCTACTTTTGCTGAGAGGAGGTGACAAAAGATTCATAGCAGAAAACTGTCTTTGCAAGGCCTCAGGAAGGGCCTGGGTCTCCACCTGTGGCTGAACAACAGGACCATAAAGCACCTCTCTTCCCATCCTGATCAATCTCACACCCTGACATTCACCCTTGTGAAACTCTGGTTACCTGGCACCTTGGGGAATTACAGTGTTTCATTGTAATATCTGTCCTTTAAGAAGTTCCTGTTGGAAGGAAGGAGGAGAAGACCCATCAGGGACAAGCTATGACCTTTTACAGCACTTTGGGCTAAAGGAGAGCCTGCCTTTTGGGGCTCAGCTCCAGCCTAGCTGGAGGGTGACTGTTTGAGGTAGGTGCACATCATAGGATCAGGGGTTTCTTCCAGTTTCAGGTTCTGAGGTTTGCCCACAGTTTCTGTAATTTGCTGTGGCCTGGGCATCTGTGAAAAGTCAGACCACAGTTGGCCATGGGTCTCCTTGTGAAAGGTGTGAAAGGGGATTTTGCAGGAAACATGCAGTGGAATTTCTGCTATTTATGACTTTTTCCTGTAAAGAGTCATACGGCTTTGTAAGTATTTAGTGAATTGATTTTCTCCCATCCTCTTATCCCTCCACATAGTAATTGTCTCAATGGAAATGGTGAGAGGGGGAGGGGATTGCCAGTGGGGAAAGTGGGTAAATCAGAGACACATTCGACATAAAAGAGTTTGTGAGAAATTTTAACTTTTTTTTTTTTTTTTTTTTTTTCCCTTGGGGGAAATATTTCTTTAAAATCATCCTCCTTCTCTAGTTTCACAGGGAAAGGGAGCTTGGTTATGTCAGATTGGCCCAGAACTTTATTTTCATTTAAACTTACATTGAACTAAGCCGTTTAATGTTGCTCTTTTTCCTCATCTTTTCCCTAAACGGGACCAGCTTTCTACTGCATTTTAACTCTGCCAAGTAGATTTTCATATATTTTTCCCCCAAATCTCTTCCTCATTTTCTAAAGGTTCAGTTGCACCATGATACAGGTTTTTTAGTACATCCTGTCTGCATAAAAAAAAAATAATAATAATAATAAAAATAATTTTTTAAAAAAATCCCACAAGAGACATTTTAGTGCTGGCTTCATTTAAACTGTTTCTTTTAGGACCAAGATCACAGAAGCTGAAGAATATAAATGAATGTATTCAGATTCTGTTAAATAATTACACTAAGAATAACAATGGTACATAACATTTTGAATTATCTTCACAGCATATAAGAATGAAACACAGGTGCCTACTTCAAATTAAATATTAAACAATTAAGGAAGTGCTAGTCTCTGGAAATACTTTCATAAGTCAAAGAAATCATTGTTTCAAAGTGCAACATAACAACCATTGGCTAATATAGAACTAATATTACTAGAAGAAGTGTTTGGCAGAATTTAATAAAGATATTTAATAAAGATATATTCATCACCAATTCTTATTTATTTATTTATTTACTTATTCTTATGAAAGAGAACCATTCAACATTTTAACTCAAACATTGTGTCAACACCTTTTCCATTAAGCTCTTATATAGCCCAGAAAATTACAGTGGCAAACAAAAGACAGAATTTTTCTTTGAATTTTGCAATATTCATGTCCCCTTGAATATTGCCAGATTACAGGTCAAGACTCTTAAAAGGTGATTTCTCCTCAGGTCATACAGATACATTTAGCACAGCAATCTGTAACAAAAGCATATTCAAAAGGTGAGTAGATAAATGGAGGGAAAAGAGAAAGAATCACATTCAGCACCACTAATCCTGTTCCACTTCCTGAGTTCTTACCTGGATTTCACATTGGGGCTTGGTAGCAGTGCTGTAAATCTGCCATCTCATATTTTGATATAAGGGCAACAGCATGGTTAGGATGAAACAATACGCATCTATATAATTTTGTATATAAAAGTGTGATTAAGTGGAATGAGCAGAACTGCACCAACAAATAGTAATGTCCCTGTGCTCTTCAACCCTTCCTTGCCCTGACCTATCTTTGTGTGACTTCACTGCTCTGAGTGAGAGTATCTGGGTGGCTTCACAGCTCTAAAACTCAGCCCAACTTGATAATAAGAGAACACTTTTCATCTGATACAGTCAAATTCTTCATTCCTATATGCTTTCTTCCAGACTGGCTGCAACCTGGAGAAAATGATGCTATTCTGGCAGAGTGAGGGTGGAAGGACATGGCCCTCAAAACTGCAGCAACCCCAAAGGCAGAGAAATATTCATGTCTTCTGAGATTCTCACCTTGGTGTTCTTGACCAGGTTTGTTCTCCTGTCTCTCACTCTTAGCATGACAAGGAAAGGGAAGAGCTATTCATATGCTGGCTTGGAAGAAAGCAGTTCAAAAATTGAAAAGGAAAAGTAAAATATGTGAGAAAATGAAACTATACAGCTGTGCTACTTAAGGTAGTATAAAGGCAGCTGTTAGTATGACTTAAAAACTCCGTGTAGTTGGGTTATCATTGAGGAAATGACAGCTTTTGTCTACAGTCTTTAAAGAGAAGCCTGAGCCTTTGGACTTATCTAAGCACCCTGATTTCAGGTATGTGCAGTTTTCTTCTGTCTTCCTGAGTTCCTCTAAGGAAAAGAGAGTGTCGTAGCCATCGATGCTCAAAGTAAATGACCTTTGGTGAACTTGCTTTGAGAGCACACAAGGTTACTTCTTTGATTTTCATCATTATCATAACATAAAAACAGCAGGAGATCTCATAGAAAGAGGCATTCTTTTCCTGGATGTCTAAAGGCAAATATGTATTTAGGATTTATTTGTTTTACAGTAACATGAAGAGCCTCCAGCTGAGATCAAAATACTGCACTTTTTTCACTTTTTTTTTTTTTTCAGGTGCTCTTTACACACACACACACAAAAATAATAAATAAATAAATAAATAAATAAATAAATAGATAAATAGATAAATAAATAAATAAATCCTTGCCTCTGAGAGTTTACATTCTTTAATGTAAATGTCAGGTCATTAAGGTCCTAAGAAACAACAGAAAGACTCCTGGGTGCATCAGCCAGGAGCACACCGGGGGGCACCTGTAGACATGCCAGGTCATCCCACAACCCTCCCACCCAGCTGTCTCCTCCTCGAGACAGCTGGGGCTAGCACACACTTCAAGAGGCCCCTTGAAATGATCAGCCCCAGAATAACTTCTGCAAAGAGGAAATTTTCTTCCTTGCTCCCAAGTCTTAGACATTTCCTTGTCCTCTGAATCTTGATGTTTTAGGCCTCTTGGGAACCTTTTATTACTACTGTTAGCTTTACTTTAGATGATCTCATCATTCATGTAAAATTCAATTCCTACATGAGGAATATATACTAATGAAGGGTCAAGTAAACTCAAAGGGATTAACCCTCTCTAGTCTCCTTTGGGAAACTGCAAATATATATTTTTTACTCTTTGCCTGTTTTCCAGACCAATAACTTTTTGCATTTATTGAGTCTTCTGAGAATTTTCTTCCAGCTTTATGATAGTTTGCCGAAAGTTCCATTCCCCTATGGATATCCTCTCTTTTGCTTCAGTCACCTGCACATTACATGCACATTACAATAGTTTTGTAAACTCTTATCGATTGCCGCTAAAGCATTCAACATTTTCTAAAGTGCAACTAAAATTTTATCTTCTAGAGTGCTTTTTTGGGGGGAACAGAAGGGACAATTGTGCCACTTAATTTATCTTGATCTCAGGAGACAGCAAAGGTGATTTACCTCTGACTTTACCCAGCAGAGCCAAAAGGCATCAGCAGAAGTAAACATTCCCACAAAAGGTCTTGTCCATACACATAGAAAGAACCAGGTTTGCCAAGACTTTTCTTTCCCACCCACCTTCTTAAACACAGGTAATACCTTTGCTGACATCCAGTTTTATAAGACTATCTCATTTCAATAGTTTTCCTGAAGAACTATATGGTTAGACTAGAAAGTTCATGTGGCAGTTCTGCCAAAAATTCTGGGAAAGTGCCTGCCTCTCATTGACTGCAGGAAATTCTTGCAATTTTACTTCTTCCTCATGTATCCTTGATATCTGTCCAGTCTTTACCTCCATATTCAGCATCATTTCTTCTACTGAAAGGTATCTATAGTATTTATGAGTTTTGAGTAATACCTGGCTATTCTGAATCTATCCACTTCACATTTTCTTTCACTATTTTCTTTATGCAGTTGAAGATCTTGTTACTTTTTTAGTGTACTTTGTGAGTCATGAGCCAGTTTAGCTTAGCAATTCTCACCTCAGCACTATGATTTTTCACTTACAACACATATATCTCTTCACCCATCAAAAATTTTTCTATTTCTTGGGGGCTCTCTGCCTGTCTAGCCTCAATATCATTACAGTAATTATTTATCTATTTACATCTAGTATTTCTTTCTGAAAATCTTCACATCAAATTCTTAATGATACAAACTGCTTTGTGAGTTTCCTCTGCAATCAAACCATATGGTCTTCAGTCCAGTCTCACAAAAATGATCTGCTTTATTTTATTAAAGTTAATATTTTCAATTTAATAGTCTTTTTGTTTGTTTGTTTGTTTGTTTTTGTCCACCCATTTAACTCAGCTCGTGTTCAGTTGGTCCAAGTTTATTTTCTATCATGTCATTTCTTCCATGACATCTCTTGCAGCTTACCTAAACCAAGTCTAATGAAAAATTACCACTCCTTGTTTTAGCAATTATTTAGGGAAAAGCTGTTGGTTTTTACACCTATGAACAGCTGAACCACTGTCAGTATTTTTCCCCCATTCTATTAAATGGCTGTTAAAGTCACTCAGAATGACATTGCGCATGCTCAGATTTGACTCTGGGGTCTATGACTAACTTACAGTACAAATTTATTGCAAACATTCTCAAAATGGATAGCAAACCAGTTTCTTTTTACCTACTCTTATCTTCCTTTTCCAGACAATACACAACACAGTGCTTATGTGATATTAATGACAAGTTTCCTGTTGCAAAGTAAGTGACCAGGGATTTTTTATAAAATGTTATGGTGGTTTACAGATTTTGTTGTTGTTTTTTTTTTTTTTGCTGAGAGGCAGACGATATATTTGATTTTCTCCTTAGCCAGATTAAAATCAGATAAAAAGATTTCTGCTCATGCCCTCAAAAATATACATTTGGGTGGAGGCCAAGAATAGAAAGTATGATCTGCATAGATGAATCAGTCTTAATAATTAATTAGTCTAAGAAAAGATGGCTTATAGATTAAATGTTTTAACATTCAGTGCTAAAGCTCCATGTAAGATATCCATAAACTGCATATAAGGTTACCAAAGTAATTAATAATTGGGGGGAATACATATGTATATATACGTAATTCAATTTATACCAGTGTTAATCCAGTGGAAGTTCACACTTCAGAAAACAAATATTTTCCAAATAGAATTACAACAATTTATTTTTAGATAGTGTTTTACAGTAAATCTTCCTGTATAATGTTTGTGTCCTAGTAGAAATTGTGCTCAAGGAAAAATGATAGAACCTTTATATTTGCATTTATGTTAAGCGTGTGGTCGTCAGTGATCATGGAGGGAATGCATTAATCTTGATTTTAATTACCAAACTAAAACAAAGCAACCTTTATTTCAGTTGTAACTGTGCTACTTTGAAAACTGCAGCTGACTGATATCTTACTACTCTCTTCCATCGGAAGCTGAACATTTCCACAATAACACACAATGGAGCTTACTTTCCTTGAAAGTCATAAGCTATGCAAGTGTATAATCTAGGTCTTAGTATAATCATTGTGCTGTTCATTTTAACCCCCAGAGAGCTCTGTTCAATTCCATCTCTCAGGTGCCTTTCTTTGAGTCCCTGAAAAGAAAAATAAATATGACTTTGTGTGTTGCAAATGCATTTATGTTATATCATGTGTTTATAAAGAGTCACTCTTTTTTTTTTTTCTTTTATATATATATATATATATAGATATAAAGATGCTTTTATTCCAAAGGCCTGTTTTCCCTCACTGTTTAACAGAGTGGCACCCAGCTGGGCAGTTGCAGTGAATGGTCGTAGGGCCTTTCAGCACTCCCATTAAGACCTGCCTTTCTGAGTGTTTTATAATGTGGCCATTTTAATTCACATCAGGCTAAATCTTGGCAAGTGGTTCCCCAGCTTAGGAGTAAATTGTTTGCACAGAGCTGAACTGATATATTTTTTTTGCAGCAAGAATGATGCCAAAAATCACAGCTTTCGAGGTCAATTTCCACCTCACAGGGGAGCTGTCGAGTAAACTGGGCTTTACTTAAATCTTGGTTTGGGGCACCTGTGCCCTGAAATCCCTTTTACTTCCATCCTTCCTCTTTCTGCAGGAGTTTAAGTGAAAGACATTTCCGTTGCTATCACCAGTATGTTTCAAGAATATCCACTTTGTTCTAAATTAATGTATTGCCGTCACATCAGGAACAAGAATGACCTTAAGGATTATCTAGCAGGACCACCCTGATGATGGATTCAAGACTGGGTGCAGCTGAAGATGGGACATCTTGTTGTGGCCCTGGAGGAGACACAAACATCATTTCCCCTCCCCATGAAGGAGCACCTCTGCCACCAGCCCATCGTGTGGACACGAGGCCAAGAGCACCCAATGTTCACCAGAGGTCTCTGGCAACAGGCTGCCTACAGCTGGTTAAAGCAGGCAGTGATCAGACGTGACATAAATTCTGCTGCCTGGCTTTGCCTGCATCACTTCTGCTTGGTGTAATATCAGTTTGCTATGTCCAGACAGCTTAGATTGTATTTTTAAGATGAATGTGTTTTTATTTCAACAGTTCTTTTAAATTATTAGGAATCACGCTGTCAACTCTTCAAAATGTATTGATTGTATTTTAAACATATTGTAGCCTATTATGAAAGAAAGTAGTAGCTTCTAGACTGCAGTGATCATGTACTTCTTTCCACTGTTGTTTTTAGCGACAAATGTGGGGCAGGTGGGGATGTTTTGTTTTTTTTTTTACCTCTTAGATATGAGGCCCACTTCCACTTCTACTGAAACTCTGAAACAGTTTTCTGAATACTAACTAAAACCTAAGTCTTGCTTAATCCTGTTAGTGCAGTCATCCTTTTATTAACTGCGGTTCATCACAGAAATTTCAGGGCCTCTCTGGTGCCCTGTTAGCCACATCCACAACTGGAAGAGGCCCCAGCAGTACACATCCAACACTAAATTGTCTTGAGCAGTTAAGCTGGTATGATGCTCTGTATTTGATTAAGTTGCTCTTTGCTACCTTAATTGTAAGTGACTTTGACAGTTTTATTTTCCCAGTTCAGCAGTGTTAGCAGAAAGATAAAGTTTGTGTATCCCCTACATGTCCTGCTATGTCAAGTTGAATGATTTCCGTGACTTGGTATATAAAATCCCTTTTTTTTTTTTTTTTTTTTTTTTTTTTTTATGCTGTCAACGGCTCCTATTACTTCTTCTACTTTAATGCTTTAACCTTTACCCCTTGGAAACCTTTATATTACATGGCACCATATTCTCAACTAAGTAAAAACAATTGTGTATCTTTTGATGCCACTACTCTCTGTACTAATATTGTCCCTGATACAAAGAAGCAGCATAACAGAAAGTGTAGTATTTTTCGTCCTATTTTCCTATCTGTTGCAAAATTTAATAAATAAATAAATAAATAAAAGAACTTGCGATCAGCAGTGCTGTTCACCAAGAAACTGATTTTTCCATGTTTATTCGGCATAAGAGAATAAAAAATAGAAGTAAGCATGCCAGAATTTACTCTTAAATATTACATTATAGACTATAACTATCTACTATATCCCAAAGACTGCAACAGCCAGTTGCAGCAAATACCAGTTAGGTCATCTTGTTCATAGCTGTGACAGTTTAAAATTAATCCCAACACTGCAAAATTTTTTTTGTTAAATTTAGTTTTAACTGACTGAAGCATTTAGGCTTTTAGAGTTTGCCAAGAAAAGTGTTCTGAAGAAGAGTAGACCTCAATTTTAGAGTATGTCTTCTGTAGGCTTTAATCTTCCTCCACTTTATTCACACTGTCCTAGCCAATAACTATTTCAGGACTACCCTCAGCTGTGGCCCTCCCTTTGCCTGACCTATTTGCATGCCAGACACAAGAAACGATGAAATATGCTGGGATGCAGACACACACCCGGCATTTGCTGCCAAGGCAACAGGAAAAGGATGCATTTTCTAAAGAAGGGGTGACGTTTCAGTCTTGCCAACACCCACCATTTTCCTCAGGAGAGGCCAACATCTAGAATAAACACCATGCACTTGGCTTACCTTGAGTTTGTCTAGCTGAGGTAAGTACAAAGCATGACTTTCAATGCTGCTATTTAGAAAATGGATTCTGAGTGCTTCTGTCCACCCATGTCTGAAAACATGGGGTCATGGGGACAGCCCCTGTGCCTCCATCCTGCACGGTGACCCAAGGATTAGACGTAATCTTATCCTTACAGTACCTGTCTTCTCCATAATTCTGGTACACGTCCTTGGCCACTTGTGATATTATTTGATCTCAACTCTTTTGTCAGATTTGTACATTTATATAGATGTTATGCTGAAAGGCAACAGTCTAAATTTCAGGGGACTGTTCACAACATTTTCACACAGCTATTTACAAATAAGCTCAGAAAAGTAAAAGAGGATCTTTAACAGTGGATAGACACATGGAAAAAAAAATGGAGTAAATGCAATTAAATAACAAGCTTATCTGTGCTCAGAAGTTCCCTAAAAAAGGCGAGCTGAACTGTTCACTCCACAGCAAGCAACTCTGTTTTGTGATGCTGGGCATGGAAAACTCCTGCCTTTACCTTCCTGCAGGACTCCATGTCCCACCAGAGGAATAGCTGGGAATGTTCTCAGGAACACAACAGCACAGGAAAGAATCTGTTAATTGTCTTTTGGAAGCCTTTTTCGTACACAGGAAGGGAGTGCCGTGTCCATTTAAAAAGCAATGTATGTGCTTGGAGCGTAACACTTTCTGTGAGAATTCATAAGGGTCTGACATTGTGGAAAAATTTATGCAGTCAGTTCACAAGGTATCAGATACCAACTTCTGACAGCCTTTCAGATATCCTTGCAGTTCATATGAAAAAAAGTAGGAAAGCCACTCTTCACCTCGCTGAATATGCATGAAGTACATGAGTACTGCTAAGGCATACTCTGTGCAGGAGCTCAAAGCCTCCTGAGCCAAAGCTGCTGCAGCAGGCAAGGAGAGAGAGGCTGCACACTGGCACTCTTACCCAGGATAGGAGACATAAGTGTGACAAGATACTCTGTCTCTCAGTTTTCTGTCATCCTCTGCTTGCCTCAAGCTCCTTAGTGGCCTTGCAATTGGCAATTCTCCTTCAGGTCTGTGGGAAGGAGCAGGGGTTGCTGCTGGAGCATGCAGGGAGCTCAGCAGCCCAGCATGGGCAGTGTGTGGCCAGGTAGGAAGGCCACCCTTATTGACCAATCTTCTCCAGTGTCATGTTTATCACTGTGAGCAAAAGCGATGACAAGAAAAGGTTTCACATTAGTCTTCAGAACCTAACGTCAGCTTCAAAATGACGTTTAAAATGAAAATGGTGGAAAACACTCTAGGTGTACTAGAGGACAGACTATACGTTTTCACTACAGGTGGTCACCTCTCTAACAAGAAACTAGAATTAGATTGCCTTGCCCTCCCTAAACCCAGTGATAGAAATCAGGTACAACATACACCATAAATATTATTTGCACGTTTATAGAGGTTGGAATATATATGTCAGGCTAGAATGTTATTTATACTCTTAGGCAGACTTCTACTTTGATCAACACAATTTTTCCTTTTCCCTAAACCACATTTAGCTGGTTAAGTACCAGTACTTAATGCATTGTGGAAGTAACAAGTTTGATTATCTTTTTCAGTCACCCATGTCATACAGAAAAATGTAGTGGTTTTGGAAAGACTGAGGCAATACGATAGGAAATATTTCTAAAAATAAGGTAAGTTTTAAAAGTTGTTTCCAAAATGTAAGTTATAGTTATGTGTAATATAAAATTTTTAGGTTATAGCCAGCTCTGTCCCTGAAAAGTTTTACTTAGCTTTACTTAATTATTGTAACTGTAAGGTGATTTTTTGAAAAGTTTATTTGTTTAAATGAAATTATAGTTCTAGGCATTTTTAAGAGGCTCTGAAATAGAAATTCTTACCACTCCATGCTTACTCTGTTTCATTTTAAATCTACAGAACTACCCAAACTGTCTGCATAAATATATTAAATTCGGGAAGATAATTGGATTTACTGGAAAAACAATTATGCATCTGCATATTGAGGTATTTTATGTCCTTTGACATTTATTTTCAGCTGCAATGTTTTCATTTTACTTAATTGCTTATGTGGAAGTTTCATTTATGATAACAAATAATAAAGGTAAGCGTTCACATTCTTGGCTTTTGTGCAAAGGAAATCCTTCTGAAATATATCTGAGTACCTTGAATCTCTAGGTCTTCAGAATTTATACGTGTCTTGGTCCAACTTTATATCGTCTAAACAGCAAGTGGCTATCCCACTCCACCCATTCAAAAGCTTTCTCCATTCCAAAAGCTCTCACAAAATGATTTCTTTTCCTCCAATGTCTTTTATTTCTCCTTGCATTCAACAAAAGCATGTTAATATTGCAGCAAACAAAGCTTCTCTTGTGAACATGTCTCACTTCCACAAAACATTAACTACATGATTAACTTTCAATACATTTCTTAAATTTAAGATCAAAATATATCCCCATATGACACATATATCTGATATTTCACATATGTGAAAATAAACACATGCTGAAATGCTTTGCTGAATATGAATGGTTATCTTGTGTGCTGAAAGACAAATATATGCTTAACTATTTGGATATTTTTAACTATTTGGATATTTTTTAATAGCAGAGTTCCTTCTATGTATCTTTTCTATTTTTAACAAATCCCATTAACAAACCATAAATAGTTTTAAAACTCAGAGTTTGGAAAGGTTTCTATTTATGAAGGGTTTCTATTTATTAAATACTTAGGATCATGTTTTTTAAATGAATGTTATTACTTATTTCATATTTTTGTGTTACATAAATGAATTATGAAGCACATTACTTTATAAAGAATTGTCTTCAATTTAACTGGGCTAAATTACGACCTTTCCCTTTCTTGAAGCTTGCCTTTCTTGAAGCTACTACCATTGTGTTTTTAGTGCATATACATGAAATGTACCCTTAAAATAAGGCAAATAATGAAAATTCCCCCAGAACTTCACATTGTGGGTTTTTGTGGTTTTTTGTTTGTTTGTTTGTTTGTTTTTGTTTTTGTTTGCTTGTTTGTTTTGTTTTAATTTTTTATTAGTTCAAGCTAATAGTTCCACAGGGAGTAGATGTTTAAAGTTACACTCTTCTGTACAAGTTCAGATAATAATTTAGTATGCTTTTGATGATGTGCTCAAGCTCTGTAATTACAGTGTATGCTTGCTTTCTCAAAGGAAAGACAATAGTTTCTGATCAGAAGATTGTGTGCCCCAGAAGACTCCAAATGCATGATTACATTAACATGGAGATTTAAGTGCTATGTAAGTAATATGTGAAGTTGTTGGTGGTTAAAATATATAGCTGTAAAAAGTTACATCAAAAAAATAAGGACTCTTTTATGCCATATTCTTCGCAGATAATTGCATTATGTACTGCACTTCTTCATAATAGCTACTCACCTTTTGCTCACTGAGCTGAACATTTTACTATTGGTCTACTGTTTAGTACAACAACAAATAAAATGAGGGCAGGACCTCAGCTGGGGCTTTTGGGTGGCAATGCTGTTACTGTTACTCCTATTACTCTTCGTGTTATCGTCATAATTCTACAATAAATTCTGTCTTCTTAGCCCATCTCAGTGTCCCTTCATAAACCAGTAGAGAGCCAATGGGGCAGTCAGCCAGTTCCTTTTCCTCCCTCCCTAAACCCCTTTAATTTACAAAAATTAAAAAAAAAAAATAGAATTTGAATGACAGCCAAATAAAGAAATAATTGTACCTAGTGTTCACATAAAATTCACAAAGAAATTTCCTGTAACTTTTTTTTTTTTTTGTAAGAGTATTCAAAATATTTAATACAGGCAAAAGGGCAGGTAAAAACATGCAATGATAATTTACATTACACAGTGATGAAAAATCTCCCAAAGAAACCTCCCAAAGCCTTGCTTTTTATTTTGTTCTATTCTATTTTATTTGCTTATGGCAATACATAAAAACAGGACCCCACAGTACTAGCAATGGTACAAGTTTTATACAGGTGTATTTTCAGAAAGTAAGATCTTATCCAACCCAAGTATCAAAATTTACACAAATTCTCTTTTTAGTTAACTGTGTGCTTTGCCTGTTTTAAGAAATGCAGCCAGTCTCACACATAATCAGAATCATTAAGGTTGGAAGAGACCTTCAAGATCATCTGGTCCAACCATCACCCTACTACAAAAGTCACCCACCAAACCATGTCCCTAAGGGCCAGGTCCGTCACCTAAAATATGTGCTCCATTCAAGAATTTCCCACAAGCCAGATTTATTCTCGTCACAGCACACTGAGTCATACAATAGAGATTATCTTGCGTGAAGAATTTGTATCTATTACTACAATAATCAAAATTCTTAATACATTTTCACTACTATCTGAATTCATTCAAGTTAGAGTTTATTTCTGATATTTCTATGCCAATGTAAATAAAAAGACACGACTGAAAGTTTGTGCCAAAGCTATAGTTTTATATTTTCTTCATGAACCACTTCTACATTTACCTATGTATCTGAGGGGGATTTGCCCCCTCATTCTATACATACACTACGTTTTAGAAGCATCTCTTTTTTTTTTTTTTTTGTTTTTTGGTTTGTTTTTTTTGGTTCACCCTTTGTATTCTGCCAGTTATGTTGCTCCCTCCATGCTCTGAAGGCAAACACACAAAAAAATTGCTGGCCTTCTTCTGCACCATGGAATGCTTTCTGTTTGTGACAAAATCATCCTTATCATCATCCTTACACCTTCACTTAAATACCATACTTTCCTTGCTGTTTGTAAAGCAGTCATTCAGTGAAGCAATTTACTGTAGGCTGGATCCAAGTTTCTAAACAGAAGGAACCTTCCGACCTTTTCCAGAAGCTCACAGACACCAGGAGAACCATAAGTCACCCAAATCTGGCAGTAAACCGAACTACATGTTACTCTTTTTGCTCTCTCGCCTGTGCTTTCATATTTCATTGTGTCTCTCGGTGGTCATGGCTGTATATACTTACCTAATAGCATAGTCTCTTGTGTGCTCTTGATAGAGAGCCCAGCATCCCACCCTGAAGATTTCATTGGCACATGTACAGAGATGTTAAATAACCACAGACGAGCTATAGGTAAGGGCTTCTGGAGCTCACAGGGCTGTGTGGTCCCAGATGTGATTACCTTTAACATGGCAGCAAGCCATACAAAACAGATACTGCTGCAGTCTGGCCCACAGCTTCAATAGCCTGGTGGTGATAAAGCAGTCAGGTAATCCTGCCCCGACAGCTTCAGCCCCACCCAAGAATCCCCCCAGGGACCATGCAGTGAATAATGAAGGGGACCAGAAGAAGGTGATGGATCTTTTGCACTATTAAGAGCTGGTTGTGATGTTTTGGTCTCCAGTCATGACTGATGAGGCTAAGGGAAGGGTCAACACAGGGGTCATTGTTTTCCTTCATTCTCTGAAGAGACACAAGATAAATTGCATAGAGGATGCTTGTTTTTTGTTGTTTTTTTTTTTTCTTACCTTACAGCAGTAGCTAATGATCCCAGTAAACAGGAGATTAACTAAACATATTTGGTGCAACAGTTCACGCCTGTGTTATTTTACAGGATTGGCAAAAACGGGACAAAGAGCTGGCTGCTAGAAAAAAAGTGAGTGAGGCACAGCCTCATCTCTCCTGTTGAGCACCACTCTCACCACTCTCAGCTGGCAGCATCAGCACTCTGCAGGCAGCTGAATGTTTCCAAGGTATTTGCAAACATTTTAATTCTTAAAAAAAAAAAAAAAAAAAAAAAAAAATGGAATCAATCTCAGTTTTGTCCATTGATTTGGTCATAAAGAAACCACTTAACATTATTTTAAACTAATTTCCAACATCTCCTCAAGCAAACAGCACTGCCAAAATCCTTGCCTTCTCACCCATGGCCACTTGGTTCTGTGATGATGGAATCAATAGAGGTAACAGTGGTATGTCGACTTCATGAAGTTCATGATAAAGTGAAAGGCTTAGATAAGGACGTGACATAAAATAGTCACCTGGCTTTTTAGATCCATGTGTGTGGCAAATGTGTGTTTTGGTATGGGGAATACACAGCATCTACCTATTTCTTGTAGCCAGACTCCTGGCACATTACATGGAGCAAGTTAAATAAACATCAGAGCAGAAAAAACACTAATATAACCATATTACGGTATCATTATTTATTACAACAATGATAAAAGGAAACAGGTTCTAAACTCAGGCAGTAAGACTGGCAATGAAATTTCTCTCCCCCAAGAAGAATGCAGGCATTTTTCAGTGGAAAGAGTAAAATATTTATCAAATACCTAAACAGCACAGTAGTTTATCAGCCATTTCATACATGCACATTGAAAAATGATTTTCTACACAAATAATTAGAGTTAGTCCTGAGGTCAACAGCAGCCAGCCTGGACCAGGTGCATCATGCTATACACCCTGCATAGGGTCCCGCATACAACTCTGCTCTGAGACATTGGGAACCGCAGGGAGGGGCAGCTCAGGCTCTCTGTGCTGTGTCCATGTCTGGCTTGGGGACGTTTCCCCTCGACACCTGCAGAGAACCACCCTCCAGTCACTCATTTCACCCAGTCATTCCTCCTGCCCAGCGACCACCACTGCTGCAGCATCTCCATGCACCCTGCTGACAGAGGTGGCAAGACACAACCAAATGCAGGAAATTGGCGTCTCCAAGCAGGCAGCAATTGTTTAATGGGATGACCATGAGGGTCAAGCTCGGGCACCTGCAGTTAAATTCTAGAATTAATATGAAAAATATTTCCATTTATAGTGACAAGCAGGAGAGATTTATAAAGGTATGCTATAACTTGTATAACTATGAATTAGATCACAAATCAAGTGGATTAGATCAAAATGCAGGAAAAAAATAAATAAATAAATAAAGAGAGAGAGAGAGAGAATCTTAATTGTTTGGCCAATAAATAATATATTTTTTAAAGTATCTTAGAATCATAGAATGGTTTGGTTTGGAATGGTTCTTAAGATCATTTAGTTCCACCCCCCTGTCATGGGCAGGGACACCTCCCACCAGATCAGGCTGCCCAAAGCCCCATCCAGCCTGGCCTTGAACACCTCCAGGGATGGGGCATCCACAGCCTCTCTGGGAAACCTGTGCCAGTGCTTCACCATCCTCAGAGTAAATGATTTCTTTCTTATAACTAATTTAAATCTGCCCTGTTTTAGTTTAAACCATTCACCCTTGTCCTATCATTATACACCCTGACAAAAAATCACTGCCCAGCTTTCCTGTAGGCCCCTTTGGGTACTGGAAAGCCTATGTAAGGTCTACCCAGAGCCTTCTCTTCTCCAGGCTGAACAACCCCAGTTCTCTCAACCTCTCTTCATATGAGATAATTCTGGGAAAATCATTGGTACTTCATGAGAGTTCATGAGCAGGAGAAGGAACCAATCATTATTTTGTCCAAATACAGAGGTCCTCAGTTCTGTATTTGGGTGATCAACAAAGCTTTGAATGGAGGTATAAATTCAGAAGGGATCAGATCAGAAGGGATCTTCTAAGAGAAGAAGTGCCCCACAGGGCACACACTTCATCTCAAAGCCTGGCAACAGCCCACTGCCTTCCTACATTTTCAAAAGCTTCTTCTTTTTTTTTTTTTTTTTTTTTTTGGCATATGCTGCACTTTTAAAAAGGAACGATGAAACTCCCTCAAATGCATAAATAGAGTCCATGTCCAACTTAGCATGCAATCCTTCAAATAGATCTGACTTTTAAACTCCCACCATAAAGGAAGAAAAGACAGATGGATGCAGTGACTATGTAGGTAAGATTTCAGTTGGATTTGATTAAAGGAAGCTCTAAAGCAATCAAGATCTTTTCCTCTCCATTGCAAACATGAACTATCTCCTCTCATACAATAGTGCTCCCAATGGGAATTTCCTGTGGATGTTTTGTTAGTGTTTTCATGTGTCGGTATGCCTCTCTGTGATAGCACAGGTTGCTACAACACAGTGGGATTTCTACAGTATATGTACTACTGCAGTATTCACTTCTCAGTGCAGCAGAGTACAGAGACTCCAGAGAAAGCTAATTAAATATGCCTTATTGGTCTGTCAGCATTGGTAAGCAGATTCATAGATTTCTAAGACTAGAAGGGAGTGTTATGATCACCCAGTGGTTTCACATTTCTCTGTGTGTAGGTAAAGTAACATTTGAGCAAGACTGGAACAGGACAGCATTAGAGGAAACAGATATCCTCATTCCTCATAAAGACAGTATTGAACAGAAATGTCAGGTTAGGACCTTGTTTTTCTGACACAACAAGAGACAATTATCAGCCATTCTGTCTCAGCTTACAACATCCACTCAACTGTTATCCATTTTTCTATGCTGAGGTAGTAGCTTTTGTGTTTAAAACTGAACTGCTCCTGAATTTCAGCAACAGATTTTGTGTTCCTGAAATCTATGAAGTTCACTAACAAATGTCCTTACTTCTCCATTCCCATCAACTATTTAAAGTACAATTACAGAAAAACAGCCTTCCAATAGTCTGCAGATCATTAACTTACTGAGTTTTTCCAAGGTTCAAGCCATGTCCTAGAAACTAGAGATATGTAATGGCTACTGGATGGTTAATGGACTCCCTAGGAGTCTTGATATTTAGGATTACACTAACTACTTTGTAAGACAGACATCACTTGTCGGCATAAGCACCCATAGTGAACAAGGAGCCTGTGCAAATACAACCACATCACATGGCTGAAGTTGCGCACTGCCAAAGGACTGGTGGGGGGAGCTGCAGCCCTTTTGACTCACCTGTCCTCTTCACTCTGCCCAGAAGTCCTTGTCTCCACACCTGTAACAGATGCTGTGAAACACGTTCTCTCCAGGAAGCAGGGAAATCATGGCAGCAGAACATCTCTCCATCCCTCTTCCTTTGGGACAGAGTGGGATAAAGGGAAAGAGCATGGGAACTGTACCAGTTGGATATACAACTTTCAACAAATACCACTTCTTGGGAGGCTCTGTAACAGATTAGATAGATCCATCTGTCCAACCATCCCAAATAACCTGGTCTTAAGAAAAACATTTACATGTTTTATATGTTTTTATAGGTACCTAAATTCATGTATGTATGCTCACACAGCTGCACTACCAAGATCACATTTAGGGATTTTGTAGAATCCCAAACTGGCAGGACAATTTAGTCCATCAACAACAAACTCTAGTGTTTTATCAACACTATATTTAAAATAAATCATGTCTGAACTTTGGTACATCACTTTACCATGTGTCCCAGACAAGAGAAGAAACCAAGCCTGCCTCACCAGACAAGAGTGAAGGACCATTGTTTGTAGGCAAAAGAGAAGATGGGTTAAAAGTGTTTGGGTGTATTTGAGAAAGGATAAATGCAGGGAAACATCTGAACCAATAGGCAGCAACTTTCAGCCCCCCCCCAAGGAAGGCCAGAAATTACTCCCACTTGTAGGAAAGTAAAGTCTAATGAACACTTGCAATATAATGATAAAACTTCAATTCACTTAAATGAATGTACCTCACTATAAAAAGTAATTTATTACATGCTATAAAATAGAAAACGCAATTACAGAAAAATAATTCAAGAAAAATCTATTATATACAGGATGAAAATTGCTATACTGTAACTAAGATAAACTCTCATTTATGTATTTATCTAAGGAAGTTCAGATCTAGGATTGCTACCTTGAAAAAACATTGTGCTGTGTACAATTTTTGAGTAAGTAAAATGGAATTTACACCCCAGAAAACAGAGGATAGAATGTTATCAGTAGAAATACTTTATTTTTTCCTTGGGAATAATATTATTTTTCCAAATTAAAAACCTGTGTCTGCAAACATTAGCTTTCCTGCCCAAAGTAAATTTACTGATGTTTAAATATTTCTAATTTGTGTTTGGCCTTAAATAGTCCAAGAGCCAAGCAACAGGTTTTTGGTCTGAAGAGCAGACTTAATAAATAATCTGAGGAAAATATTTTTTTGGTATTTGGGTGGTTATCAAAATTTTTTATTTGGACTCTATTTTATTCATTGAAGTTATTGGATATCACAAATGATACTGTAATTTCTCTCTCCTGGAAATCTTTTAACCTTCAGACTGTGAAGCAGAAAACCATGAATTACATTCTGTCCCTCTGACCTTTAGGTTAAGCCAAGTCTGTTCTGCCAATTCATCAATGAAGCAGTTACATGTATATTGTTCTAAGCACTCTCCCTCTCTTCCTAAAAGGCTGCTAAGCAATGAAACTTCATCATGGTATTAAATATATATGTGTGTGTGTGTGTTTCTAAAAGGCAAATCTAAACAAATGATATCAGTTTCAAATGCATATTCTTACTGCACATAGCAGACCTGATCTAATGCCTATCAATGCCAATAGGGATGGTGTTCACCTCTTTTATCTTTAGACATTTAAAATGGAATTATCTACACCTCAGCCAAATCTTTGTCTTTACAGTCAATGGAAATAAACGGGTCCTAAAGGGTTTGTCTTATGTGACCAGTTTCTGAGTTCTACATGAGGATGGAATAAATCACAGTCCTGGAGCTTCTCTTTCTTTCCATTGATTATAAAACGATCACAGCATGACTCACATAACTGCTATATGGATATCTAAAGTAGTTAGAGGAACTGGAGCCTCTTGCTCCCCAAAGGATTTTTTTTCTGTCTTCCTGCAAGGTTGCACCATGGTGTGAGCGTGAATGAGTCCCCAATTTCTCACTGAGAAACGTTGAGTGTCCCAGTGTACATCTCCTGGCTCTTGCAGATCTCTGGAAATGGATAGCAAGGTAGGTATCTAAAGTAACTAAAATGCATTATATGTAAGCTCCAAGGCATAGTACACTAAGTCAGGAAATACCACTGGTTTCATTTTACATAGGGGAAGATAGTCCGATGCAAGTCTTGGGTGTGCCACACACAAGCTCCTCATCCGGGACCTGTTGCAACATTCAGGGAAAACTTGAACAGCTGCAGAGTTGTGACTTAACCCTGTGCCAAGGGGGTGCCCTGCTTTTCCCTACCCCAAGGCCACCAGTGACAGCTCTGAGTTTTCATTGTTTGCTCTAGATGTTCTCAAGGGTTTGTCTGGCATCTGAGGATTAGTGGCAACAGGTAGGATGACTGGCAAACACAGGGCTGAGAAGAGTATACAAGTACCAACTCTCACTCCAGAGCATGATTGTTTCATGGACTTGCTCCGAAGACTACAAGTGTATAAAACTGATTCCAGTGTAAATCTGCAGGGACGTCTCTGTTCTCTATAACTAGTTTTCACCACCCCTGCATTTTCTACTTGCAGCATTGTAGATGCAATTCTAGGTTCTCAGCACTGTAGTTCAGAGACTAGGCATTGCGAGAGATGGGTAAAAATATTCTCTTTTTGTTCCAACTTTGCTCCTCTTGAAGGCCATATGGTGTTGAAACACCATATTAAATTAATAGCGAACAGAGTTAATCCTCTTTGGTTTTATTCTGTGAACTGCTGGGAGACACTAAATATAAATTTAACACTGTAATATGGGGCACCCCTTCTCATACTTCACATTATAAAAGTTAATTTGGTGGTATACCAATGGTGTGATTTCTTATTTTAATTATTGAAAATTAATTATAGTTAAACATGAGAGACAAAGATTCTAAGTCAAAGTCACGAATCATGCTTGAGTAAAAACTCAGAAAAAACAATAAGATTTGGCTGAATGTATACCTTTTATAAATGAAAAGTAGGCTTGTTCTATTACAGAAGTCTGTAACATTCTGTAAGTAGCAAAAGTTAACAAAAATGATTTTTAAAAAATGAAATAAAGAAAGAACTTGTTGTACAGTGGTGTACTTTCAAGTGCTTGCATAAATACTTAATGCTTCCAGCTCTGCACTCTCAAGAATCCATAAACAAGATAACTGGTTTCTTTATGAAAGAAAAATGTGGGTCTAAAAGACTATATAATGAGATGCAGCTTCCTTTGCAAAAATTGCTAAAACCCTAATTGCTCACACAGTATCTGCCCTAAAGGAAGAAACATATTTAAATGCATTAATTATAATGTGTTGACTGTATTATCTAAGAAAATGATTGTTTTTTTCCTTCAGAAGATGCTAATCAGGTGCTATGGCAAATTTGTTTGAGAGAGCAAGTCCCAAGCTTTTACAATTTAATTCAAAACAAATTATGAGGAGAAAATTTCAGTCGCTTATTTTTATATTTTTCTTGTTATTATGTTTCCCCTTGTGCTCCCCAGTCCACTCCAGAGATGAACTTTCCATTTTTTCTAAGTCTTGTTTGGAGATTTTATGCACAAAATCCTACTAAAGTAAACACACCGACAAACTTTGCATTAATTATCTTTGTGATGCTAGGATTCTCAATTAATTACTCAAGTACACTAATGAACATGAACAGGGTTAAATTTTAACAGTGAGAGTATGAATGCATTTCCTTCTTATTCTTGGGAAAATAAACTCTTGACCTTAAGCTTCATATATGTATTTGAAGTGTAAGGTGGGCAGCTCTGAGCTGCAAGGTTTGATTTATGTGAACATAAAGGTTTCATTGCTATAGGTAAACAATAGTTCCAGTAAACTGTATTTTTTCTCTATTTTTCCCTAAAAAAAAAAAAAAAGGAAAGAAAAAAAAAAGGAAAGGAAAAAAAAAAAAAAGGAAAGAAAGAAAAACAGGAATGAGATACACCAGTCCAAACACAGTGACTAAAATAAACTGAGAATATATTCTATCTGCGACTTCTGATCCAGAGCATGGGAGCAGTCCTCCAGTCACATCTGGCATGTGGATCCAGATCAGAAGGAAGTCTGGGTAGCTAGGTCACCAATGCATGACTTCCAGGAATAAGATAGGGATCAAATGAATTCATTCAGCCCATTACATTTTATCAGGACTGTATTCTGCTTTGGCTTCATTTTACATCAATATTCCCCAACTTCTGCCTCGGACCTGCTCTGAATTCTGCACCAACCTACAGCAGCCGAGAGCAAGCAGGAATAATGCAGAAATCTACTGAATAGCAAAGTTAATTTTTATTGATCGTGTTAATTATCTGAAAAGTATGTTTTAAGCTCATTCAATACCTTCCACAAGTTTTCATTCTCCATGAAACTTGGTCTTGAGAAGAAAAATGTAACTTGGGGCCCATGGGGAAGACAGAGGAAGAGTAAGGTAGCTGGAATACCTTACTGGAGGCACTTATCTCACATGGGGACAACAGCACAGACAGGCAGCCTAGGGTTCATAAGTCCATGCTTGAAGGTGGAAGACCCTGCTGACTTGAAGGGACACTGGCAGATTTACCATGCAAGGGGAAGTTTGCCTCCATCTTTTTGCTGTTCCACATTGTTTCATTTCACTCCTTTTTCTACATTCCTGACAGGGAGCAAGTATCTCACTCATATGGCTGAGTTTAAAACATGGGAAACGGAGGAAAGGAGGTTGAAAGTTCTATGCTCAGAACAATGAGCAAGTTTAGCTTAGGAAAAGGATGGAAGATTGCTGATTATTGTCAATTAAATTCAAGGTGCTGAGTACTCAACAAAAAGACCACACAAATCAAACCAGCAACAGCTTGGTATTTTGGGGTGGGTTTTGCTGCTGTTGTTGTTTCTCTAGGTTTGTTTGTGGTTTGTTTGTGTTTGGAATTTTTTTTCAAATCCTAAATTGAGATTCTTCTTCTGGAAATTAAAAACAAATTCCTGAGCTAATGTGATATTGAGTCACCGCAAAACAATACATTCTCTCTACTTCTAGGGCACATTTTGTGTTCAGAAAAAACAGTAACTAAAATAAAAATACTTTTATGCTGTTCAGAAGAGGACTTTGTTAGGCAGCCAAGAATTTTCCCTCATTATTTCAGGCTGTCATTGAGCCTGACTTTCATAATAATAATATTTTTATTATTTTGCATTAATAGGAAACATGAGCCAACACTAGCCAGATATATCTGAGATGAGTGATTGCAGCTCCCAGTATTCCACACACAGTTCACAGAAGCATGGATGCCCTTGTCTTGCTCAGCACAGCGCACATTGGTAATGCCTGAACAGAAAACCCACAACCTGTCCATGGTGAAGGTTTGGCTGGAGAGCCCATCCCAGAAACAAAAGTTGGGGCACTATAAAGGGAGCCCAAAGGGAAAGGGGCAGTGTTAGGAACATGGGGTACCCAGAAGATGTCTCAGCTGCCAATATCCCTTGAGAGCTTTTGGTCATTACTGTAGTGATTTCCTTATTTCTCACTGATGAATGTGTCATGTTTTTGGGATGTGTTTTTATACGTCATGCACATCCAGACCCCCATGTCTTCAGCATGCACTAACCTTATGACTTTCAATCGCTTATCATCTGCTAGGAAGTTCCCACCTGTAGCTGAACGTTTGTTTGCTCTGAAGGTTACTGCCCTTCCACTTTAATTCCACCCTGTTTTTGTTTGGCCATTATTTCAGCACCTGCTTACAGAAATATAATTTATGCCATTGCTTCTTGTAACAAGTTGAGGGACCTGGCAGAAGTTTCCTATTTGGTCTTCCTTTGGTCACTCATTCTATCTGATAAGAAGTTCATGACAACTTCCTGTCTCAGATATCTATTTTCTACATACTTCAGAACAAAGCATTCCTTGAATTATTTCAGTAAGTCTCTGAGAACTGAGAGCAGAGTTCAAATTTTCTGCATTTTATTTTTATTTTACTTAAATGACAGATATATACACTCGGTGACTGTTTCCTTCTTTCAAGAACAAGTGGGGTTTTTTTTTGCCTCTGATCTGGCAACACCATGCTGCATGCATCATGACTGAGTTCATATTCCTTCCACCTACATCACTACATCTATTGCCACCTGCCCCCTGCAGTCAACTTTATTAGATTTTATAGAAAGCATGCCTTTATTTCGCTTGATAAGACAAAGATTTTTATGAATATTTTGTCCAGCTTTTAAACCATTTCTAAAAGCTGTATTAAACACATAGAAAAGAGCAATCACCACTGTATCTGTTAAACAATCATTTTAGTAGGAGAAAATCTAGAGAAATAATGCCTTTACTAGCAAAACAAAATAGCCCACCCATCCACAATCTCTTTTCCAAAGCATCCCTGCATGGAAGAGGCTCACAGTAAATATTAGCAAAAGAAAACGATTGCCTAACCATAACCTCCATGCCCTCTCCAAGACAAAGGTTCAAGCTCTTTGAAAGCAGTTATGATGACAAGTATTCAAGCTCTCACCATTCCTAGATTATGGGGACAGCAATTGGCACTGTTTGTCTCTTTGTAACACTGTCTTGCCCTCTGAAAACAGGCTGAAGTCTGCGTGTCTGGCATCTGGTGATGCTTCCACAAGGCAAGTCACTCTCCCTAAAACTACTTCCTCTCATACCACCTACCAATTCTGTCCATCTCACCCACTGAAATTAATTAAGTCAAATCAATTCTTTTTCTTTAAAAAGGTTATCAAAAATGTCAATTGCCCCACTGAGAGAGGGAAATCCAATCTCAACTACATGAAATAATTATTAACTTTCGGTATGGTTAATATATTGTGGTTGCCTGACTTCTAATCTTTTCTGAAGAGTAAACAGTTCATATAGCAAGAGCCAACAAATTCTTGGGATATTTCTACAGTAAATATGAGATCCTGAGCTGACACAGATGTCCTGCTACCTAGCCAAAACAATGTGGCTACTGCAGTGCTATACCAGTGAAGGAATCTGCCTCTTTATCTATTTCTTTCAGGGTATTTTGAGGCCAAAAATTAGCCCCAGCTGAAAGAACAGGTTGCATTCAAACTAGAAGTGGCAAAAAGCAGTCCCTCCAGTGTAGGTTATCTACAGGAAACAAACATTTTGCCTTCTGACTCTGTCCCCTATCCTCAGTACTGTATTATCACCCAAATGGCATTACCAAAATAGCTCTTCCAGTACCACCTAATTAGTTTTCTAGGATATGTACAAAGGTTTAGATTTATTTTCAATTCAGTTTCAAGGTACAATAACTATTTTTTAAGCTTTTATTAAGCAACATGAAGCAAAAAGAGGGATCTTTGTCACAAGCAACACAACCTGGAATAAACATGGTCCAAACCAGAGGATCTGAAATCTAATACTTTAGTTCTGGTTAACACAACCTGTCTTGAACTTCGTCTGCCCATGATCATTCACACACAAAGCAAAGAACTCAGATTCTTGTAAGAGTCCTTTCCTTGAAACAATTATAGATAAAGGATGCATTATCTTCATTTATTTATTTGGTAACCTGTGGGCATCCTAAGACTATCACCAGTGGTCACTGCTTGTTTCATATGGGTACTTGGGTATGAACTTTAAGACAACTTCAGCATTAACGGTAATCCTACACAGAGATTACAAATTACAATTTCCTTATGTTTTAAAGCCCAGTCTTTTTTAGTTGGTTCAGATACCCTTGCCCATTAACTGCCTGAAAAAACACAATTATTAGGAAGAATGTGCCTTTCTTTATCAGATGTTTCTATAATACTGAGACTATTCTGTAATTCTCACCACAGAGAAAATAAGGCACTTAACTGTGTCAATATAATATGTTTTCCCAAATGAATATACTGACCTAAAACATGTATATGACCTTGATTTTTTTCTGTAGAGGGTTTGATAGTCAAAGACAGGATAAGTCCTAGGGTTTTTTATTTGAAAAATACAGTTTTCAGCATTATATTTATGTTCTCTTCAAAGCTATATTCAGATAATATCTTCTTGCATTTATTTAATAAGAAAATCCTACTCCATCTCCTCCTTATCTTCACATTCTTTGTCAGGCTTTGTGGCTGGAGTACACCTTCTTGCCAGAGACTGATTCACAGTGTGCACAGTGTGCATGTGGTCTGTTTTCTGCTCCCCCCTCATGCATCACTCTGCATGAAGAAAGCAGTGACTGGAGGGACATCCACTTATCAGGCTTTGGCAGGAGCTGACAGTGGCAATGACAGAAAACCTAAAAGCCCAGAAAGCTCCTAAACGCCAAAGTGCAAGAGAAGAAAGGAATCAAAATAAAATAAACTTGCAGGCAGTGGAAGAGCAAAGACTGCTTTTAAAGGTGTAAAAATACTTCAGTTCTACTGGCATTAAAATGTTGCAGGAGTGCTATGTGTTGGTAAATATAACAATGATTAATTGATAAATTGGCTCTATTCAGTGTTTGAAAACAGAATTCCAAAGTTTTGCAAACTCATAAAATCAACTATTACTACGTATTGGAAAATACTGCCTTTATGTATTTCATTGTATCACTGTGTAGCATGACTTTTTTTCAGGTATATGTAGTGACTCACAAATTATTCTAATTCATATTAAAAATGTTATCTTGAAAATTCCACTCTCAGCCATGTTTTAAAAGAATATGCAAATATACCTATCTGCATTATCCTGAATTGTGAGGAGCTGGCCCTCTATTCTGCCACTTGGTTAAAGTAAACTGAACAATGGCTTCTAAAAAGATTTAAATTAAATTTTCTTCTGAAAATGTAGGTGTTTGATATTGGTGGAGCGGCACGTAGAGCTCTTTAGAACAGAGTGAGAATTAAGACTACTCTCATAATGTTTCCCTGCAGGGCCAGACAAGACGCTGCCTAGCTCCAGATTTTTTTCTGCTTGCCTGATGCATCAAGGTGGAAAGCAGCAAACCAGAGCATACCATAGCAATAACACAAGTGGTCATCATACTTATAGTATAAACTTGTGTGCATGGCCACCCAACTCTATTACTTCTTTTGTTTATAATCTGCCCTCCTGTTTATCATTCCCTACTAAACCATCATGAAAGAAAACACCTTGACTACATCTACATTTTTATTTTAAATAAGTCCATGCTCACCTTCAACCCCTAACTCACCCAGCACCCAAATTACAGGGCAGTCCTTGCTTGGGGTTGAGCATTGAGCACCCTGGAGCTCTGCAAGGGAGTAACCCTGAGCACAAGGCACACTGTTGCCTTGAAAGTACTAAGTCCACTTAGAAGTAGTCCCTTCATCATTTCTTCTTGGCTTTTTCAGATCTAAATTGACAGCCAAATCTGTGGTCAGGTATGCACAGCACTTTGCAGAACCATATGGGTAATTTTAGCTAGACATTTCAGCCTGTTCTGCTCAGCCAAGGGGCACCACACAGTGCAGCAAGACAGTCTGCAGTAGACAAAGGCAAGTGAGGTGGAAGCAGCTGAGAGCCTTGCAGAGTGGGCACCAAGAGCACAAAGGGTGGAGCCAGCTCTTCAACTGGCTATGCTCAACCAAAGGGACATCCTGTGGGGTGCAAACCCAGCTGCCTTTGGGAATTCTCCATCCTGAGCTGCTCCTACCTGGGATACTGCGGTCGCTCTTCAAGGGAGTCTACCCCAAGGAGCCAAGGAACTCCAGGGCAAGATTTATCCTGCCATGAACAGGGATAAAGCAGCACATCTTGCAGCCTTTTCATTCATTATTTTGTCTGTTGAGGATTTGTATTAAATACTTATGCAGCATCAGCCATGTAGAACTTAACTGTAGCATCTGCTATAAAATCTTCCTTGATAGTGGGGAGGGACAACTAAACTCCGAATGGATTTTAAAGCATTTTGCTTAGCTGAGAGTGGTTTAGTGTGGTTATAATGTATTAATCTCATATGCTGAGCTGTATGTCTGACTGAAAAACTAAACAGTTACAGAAAAATCATTTTTCAGTAATTCTCACAAGCAAAAAATAAAATAAAATAAAATAAAATAAAATAAAATAAAATAAAATAAAATAAAATAAAATAAAATAAAATTCAGCAGTGGTCCAGCTGTGAAATCTTTTTCACCTAACAAAGCTTAATGCCTCTAAAATATGTAGTGACCATTAATGCAAACTGAAGATAAACAAATATATATATATATAAGTATTTCATTATTTGCACTTGTCCGTGCTTGGTATTAGCATAACATAGAGTGAATGAGAACAGAGAGTCAATTTGTTTTATGCATAAATAGTATTGGAAAATATAGCTGCATTACCAACAATGCTCAGCTTATTATTCTAAATGGATTTTGTAAATTGCTCTCCTTAATATACTACCACAATTTTTATAAATTGGTCTATTAGCACAATTTATGGAAATCGTGTCATGCAGATTGTTAGTAAATTGAGTCTGTTTTTCTTTTATTCCCATTCTTCTCTGCCAGTGCAAAATCCAGCTGAAATGCAAGGGCTGGATTCTTCTCCCAGCTGCACCAATAGTTTCTCGATTAGTCCACTGGGCTCATTTTTAGGAAAGAGGATCTGTATCCTGATTTTCCATGCTGTAAATCCCATGAAATAAGACCTTGAAAATGTTCCTGCAGCTGAGCTGGTATTAGTTTATCCATTACCAACAGGATGCATGCTCAAATATTTCTTCTTTTCTCTTATCATGGTATTAGACTAGCCCCAAATTCTAAGTTTCATTTAAAATAATATGGTTAAATTGTCCATGTAAGTATTGTCATTTGTCCAAGGTTTGAGCAAATTATCAATGTTATGTATGCATACAATGTTATTTATCAAAAGTATGCCCAAGAAATTAGCAAAGCATGTAGAAAAGGCAAAGAAAATTAACAAAAATGTGGAAATTATTCTTACTCCAGGCTGATTTCCAAATTCCCCATCAGACACAGACCTGTTTGAGCTTCCTTTCATTTTACTTTCTCATCTATCATAAACAATATGAGCCACATTTCTGAAGAAATGCCTTCCAGAGGATACAACATAGCTCTGCAAACAACTTAATCCCAAAAATTTGGAAAATGTGAGTCTAGATCTTGAGTGTGTTTGAAGAGCAAAAGGAATCCCACAGGCTCTTCAATAAGTTTTGTGTAAAACGTTTAATATTTCCAGTCTTAGGATGATATCCTGGAATGTCCCAAGAAAATTTCAAATTTCTATAATGTTTGTAGGATCTGAGGAATAAGGATCGTGTATAAATTGAGGGGAAAAGAAAAAAAAAAAAAAAAAAGTGTCCCAGAGGTGGTAGGAGATGATACTGTGTCTCCAGCCTCCCAGGGCTCACAGAGGTAGCCACAGAATTGACAGCAGGGAGAATAAAGAAGATTTTTGCTCTTACCCTACCTTCTGATCCTGTCAGAAAGGTTAATAGAGGTCCTGTAGATGGTGAGTGTAGGGGAGCAGGGGGTTATCTGAGGAGATGGCAGGGAGATGTTGCTGAAAGCCCACTGTCTGACAAGCAGCAGGGCAGAGGGAAGCAAGAACCAGCTAATGGGTGAGAGGCGATACAAGGGAGACAGGCACAAATATAGAAAAAGACATTAGACCCAGTAAGGCATGACAGAAATGCATCTGAGTGCTGATGAAAATGAAGATATGCTGGAGATAGGTTTAAGGAAGAGCAACAATTTTAGGGCAAGACGAGGTAAGGCAGAAAAGTAAGGTATCTCAATGGTGTAATGTAGGCTGTGGTTTTGCCTTCAAGACCACAGAGATTTTGGCAGGTTTCTACTATCCTGAGAGGTTAAATGGCCCGGTACTGAGCCAGAAGGATTTGAGGTGAGAGTATTAGTTGTGCTGCAAACTGGCTGCCATTTCACCAGCCCACGCTGCCTGCATTTTATCCCTCCTTGCTCTCCAGAGATGAGGACAACTTTTAAAAATACATTTGGGTATTGCTTAAAATTGAACTTAAACTCAGCTTTAGTCTTATTTTAATGAATGTAATAAGATGAAGTTGTTTCATCTGATGGAGAACACCAGGAAGACAACTGGGACCCTGACTCAGATGGAGAAATTTCCTCTTGTAATTATAACAGCGATTTCTGGATTCATTTATTTCTCTAATATTAATAAAAGCTTAGCCAAAACAGGAAAATACACTCTGATCAGGATTCATACATTTTTAAATAAAGGAAATAAAATGTATGTAAAGCAAAAAAAAAAAGAAATCAAAGAATTGAAATCCAAGATGGCAGCTTGTTTTATGGTGGTGGGTTTTTTGTTTGTTTTTATTTTTTTCATGTTTTTTTTTTATGTTTCAACATTGTACCACTTAAAGAGTTTTTATATAGGATTCATAACACGATTAAAGGGATTAAAGGATTATAAGAAACTACGTGACCAGGGTCAATCAAGCAACAGATAATTAGCATGTCATGTCATTATATTACAAATGAACTAAAGTCACACAGCAAAATATTTACTATTTTGAATTTATTTTAAGTGTGAGTTGTTTTTCTTCCTCAAACATATGATGATGTAAAAAGGTTGCAAGACAGACTCTTAAGAACCTGGGGTTTGCATCTGTTTTGTGTTTTTTTTTTCATTATTAATGTTTTCTATCTACTTCCTAACCAGCTTTTTGTTCTTGGGGCCAGTTTTACTTCCATTTTGCTGCAACCTCCTAGTTTGTAGCCCTTAACAAGTGCAACAAAAGCTTCATGCTTTCTTCATTCATCTTCCAACTTTAGCCAAAAACATCAGCCATAATACCAGTGGGTCATCAGGTAGCTCTTTCTCTGTTTACTTTTTTCTTCCTAGCTTTCTTTATTACTATTTTAGACAGCTGTATTATTGCAGCCATGATATGAATAGCATCATCATGTCTGTGTAAATGAATGTACAACTGAATACAGGTCTCCACAAACCATACATGTACATTTATTTAAATGTACATTTATTTAAGTGTATATCCACTCACAACATACAAGGATCTAATGATGAGAAAGCAACGAGGTGCTTGAAGAAGTAGGCTAGGGCGCACTTAAAAGATGCATGTGCCCAAACTCAAATCACTGTTATATTTTCAGGGCATGTAACTCACCTGATGACATTTTTCTTGCCCTCCCCACAATAGGTAGAACAGTGATCAAGAAGTATATGACAGTCTTTTAACATGAGCAAATATTGAGGCATAATTAGAAGCCCTGGAGACTTGAAGAAAGGAAGCTTCCATTGTAACACTCAGCTTGCACATGCAAGTATTTTTTTATGTTCTTGTTAAAATAAAAATCAGCATAAACAGAAGGGCTCCTGATCACTGGTACTCCTTCAGTTTCATTGCTATTATGGAAAAACAGTTTAAAATATTTTCTCAGTCCTGAAGGTCTTCAAAAAATGGCACGAACATATTATTTTATAGACATATAGAAATGATAAAAAATCCTACAAAATGCACTTTCCATGCATAATACTGAAATAATAATAATAAAAATATTTATTAAAAAAAAAAAAAGCCTAGTAAGGGAGATAACTTGAAAGATTAACATCATTAATGTGTAAGTGGTAGTTTTCTTGTTGATTTCAAATATGCGTTTGAGGTTCACAACATGTCTATTGCTGAGCAAGACACATATGAGGCATAAGCTGAAGTTTTGTCTGAACTGGTACTTATAAGTTTATTGCATAGCCATACCTGGGAAGAAACAATTCTCTCTTCTTTGGATTGGAACTTTTACCACTGAACTTTACTTATCTGCTGAGCACCCATTAAGAAGGAAAGAAGGAAAGAAAAGGGAAAAATAAAAAATAAAAAAATAAAGAGTAAGTTGTACCTAAGGTGCAGGAGGAAAGAAGAAAATAGAATCATAGAATCATAGAATATCCTGAGTTGGAAGGGACCCTTAAGGATCATCAAGTCCAACTCTTGACACCGCACAGGTCTACCCAAAAGTTCAGACCATGTGACTAAGTGCACAGTCCAATCTCTTCTTAAATTCAGTCAGGCTCGGTGCAGTGACCACTTCCCTGGGGAGCCTGTTCCAGTGTGCAACCACCCTCTCTGTGAAGAACCCCCTCCTGATGTCAAGCCTAAATTTCCCCTGCCTCAGCTTAACCCCGTTC
This sequence comes from Stictonetta naevosa, assembly GCA_011074415.1. Classification (NCBI taxonomy): domain Eukaryota; kingdom Metazoa; phylum Chordata; class Aves; order Anseriformes; family Anatidae; genus Stictonetta; species Stictonetta naevosa. Next base: position 23,130,381 of record CM021699.1, read on the forward strand.
CCGCGGGTCCTGTCACTGGTGTTAATGGAGAAAAGGTCTCCTGCCTCTCGACACCCCCTTACGAGGAAGTTGTAGACTGTGATGAGGTCTCCTCTCAGTCTCCTCTTCTCCAGGCTGAACAGGCCCAGTGACCTCAGCCGTTCTTTGTACGTCTTCCCCTCCAGGCCTTTCACCATCTTTGTAGCCCTCCTCTGGACACTCTCCAACAGTTTCATGTCCTTTTTATACTGTGGTGCCCAGAACTGCACACAGTACTCGAGGTGAGGCCGCACCAGCGCAGAGTAGAGCAGGACAATCACCTCCCTTGACCTACTAGCGATGCCGTGCTTGATGTACCCCAGGACACGGTTGGCCCTCCTGGCTGCCAGGGCACACTGCTGGCTCATATTCAACTTGCTGTCTACCACGACCCCCAGATCCCTCTCTTCTAGGCTGCTCTCCAGCATCTCATCGCCCAGTCTGTACGTGCAGCCAGGGTTTCTCCGTCCCAGGTGCAGGACCCGGCACTTGCTCTTATTGAACTTCATGCAGTTGGTGATCGCCCAGCTCTCCAACCTATCCAGATCCCTCTGCAAGGCCTTTCCACCCTCATTCGAGTCCACAACTCCTCCAAGTTTGGTGTCATCAGCAAACTTGCTCAAAATACCTTCTATTCCTACATCCAGATCGTTTATAAAAATATTGAAAAGTACCGGCCCTAAAATGGAGCCTTGAGGGACCCCACTGGTGACCGCCCGCCAGCCTGACGCAGCCCCATTTACCATAACCCTTTGGGCCCTGCCCGTTAGCCAATTGCTCACCCATCGGATGATGTTTTTATTTAGCTGTATGGTGGACATTTTGTCCAGTAGGATCCTATGGGAAACCGTGTAAAAAGCCATGCTGAAGTCCAAAAAAATCACATCAGCTGGTTTCCCTTGGTCCACCATACGGGTGATCTTATCATTGCATTATGAAAAAAAAAAAAAAAAAAAGTATCTAGGAGAGGTGGACACAGGCAAGTCGAAGACAATGAGACAAGCAGGCACGGCATGGGAGAAACCCTGATGCTTGCTCCCTCGGAAAGGTCACACTTCAGCTGAGACAAATGTCCCTGGGAGCACAGCTTTTCCTATTACTTCTTCACTTACCTGCTTACCTTGGGAGCACACTTGAAATGGGGCTTCATCTGCTCCAGGCTTTTGTTACATCTGAGAGTTTTAAGCTGCTGAAATATGTCTGCCTTTCAGGTGCTTGTTTTGTTCTGGGGAATTTGGAAATGTAATTGGGGCCAGCGCTTACTTTTTTACCCCTTCAGCATGCAGATTATAAAGGAGCTCTGCTTTTTCCTCAATATTAATAACCCAAATAACTATAGGATTTTCAATCAAAAATCCTGGTTTTCTCCCTCTTTTTGCCATTTCTGGGTTCTTTTTTTTTTCCCTTCATTGTTCTGCAGGTCTGTCCCATTGCTCCCAAACAAGCATAGTAATATGACAGGAAATGTTCCTTTTTTAAAAGGGCAGGGATATGAGAAGGTAACAAAAAAATAAAAAATAAAAATAAAAAAATAAAAAAGCTCAGTAAATATTCCAGAACAACAGAAAAAATAATCAAGGGACAGGGTGAGGCAAGTACAATCTTTTTTCCTTCTGGTGTGGTTTATACACGTCCTCTTTTTGCTCATTTCCAGAGTGGTCTTTGTAACCTTGTAACCTTGTAAAGGAGACTCCTTTGCCTCTGTTAGCTTTTTATACTCACCCTTAGTAATTCAACCTAGTTTCCACTTTCTGTACACATCCTTCTTATGCTGGAGTCAGCAAGGAGGTTGTGATTCAGCCAGTGGGTCTCTCTCTACCCTTCCTTGCACAGGGATGGTTTGCAGCTGTGCTGTCTGTGCTGTTCCTGCAAGCAACAGCCAACTCGCCTCAATTCCTTTTCCCCAGATTTGCTTCCTGAGGGACCTCAGCAAGCTAGCCTCCAGCATGGCTGAATCCGACTTTCTGCCTGTCCATGGTCTCTCATTTGCTGCACATTCTCCCTCTTACCACAGGAGCCAGGAACTCTATCCTTCTTTCCCTCCCTGACACTCACAGTCCACTCTATCCTGCTGGAGAGGATTTAAATCAAAAGCACTGTCCCCACTTCTGCTTTCTGTATCTCCTTAAAAAAAAAAAAAAAAAAAAATCATTTTTTATTTAATTAATTAATATTTTAATTTTTTAATTAAATTTCATTTAATTGATCCTACACTGCACAATTCATCCAAAAAGAAAGAAAATGACTCTGCCTCACAGGAAAAGTTACAAAACAAATTGCAAGTTAGATGACTGCAAGACTTTCAACTTTGTGCTTATATATCAGAAGCTTTTGTCAGAACAGAACAAATTAGAAGAAAACAGCAGTAAACCAATATAAAATATTTGCATAATGTACTTGGTACTCTGCAAATCCTAACAAAAGAGGTCCGCCTTAGCCAAGTTAGAGGGCAAAGGAAATTTTCCATGTTTTAATATCAGACATTTCTACTCCCTACTCAGCCTGCCATAACCTGGTCTCTCTACCCCTTCGGTTTTCTTATGTTTTGATGCCCAAAAAAAAGTTTTTTTCAGAGTTCATTATAAGAGGAAATTCTCCTACAAATACTTTTCTGGACATGCAAACACAGAGCAGATTATAATAATAACTTGCATTCCTATTTCCCTTTCTTCAGGGGGTTGACCAGGAAAGAAAGCCAGCCTCCACTGTGGTTCTGCAAACATAGGAAAGCATCCATCACCTCACGAGGACACCCATCTCACTTCAGTATCTAGACTTAGTGATCAGTTATCAAAAAAATGATGGTTCTTCACATAAATGTATGCTGGGACAGGGGAATAACAGCATTTTGGAGAAGTTTCACTTATTAACATTTACTTAAGGCTTCCAGATTTTGCAATAGCTACATGGAGCTATACTACATTGCTGAGGTCCCCTAAATGGTGAATGAGTAAAATGGCATCTAGTTTGCAAGAAGATGGGGAATGGGAAGACAATGGGAAACGTGGAAATAGTTTTGTCACCATGTGAACTCCACCTTCCTCTTAAATGATGAAGGACCATCAAAGCATCTGTTCTCAAAAGTCTTCTGAAGCCCCTCTTTTGATTTCACAGGACTTCTTCAGCTAGTTTAGAAGACACCACACATTTTCCTGTCATCTGTTATTTTCAGTTTGTCACTCAGGCTGCAGAACCCTAAAAAAAAAAGAGAAAGAAATTACCTGTAACAAGTGGTTTTCTCCATGAAAAGCAGGCAAAACTATTATTGCGCTGGAGAGCACTTCAAACTCCTTTTCAAACACACAAGTAGAAGTCCATTTTGTCTAATTTCTAAAGAATTGTTCCTCATCTATGAATTATTATGGTTTTATATGTTTTCTATGTATGTACAGTGGCTCAAACCAAAAGTGAAGCTGCCATGATCAAGCACAACCTGAGAATCAGGACTCCTGACTGTCCAGCAGATTTTCTGTATGCAATAACTCTATATCTCCAGCTATAAATTATACATAATAGTGACAATCTGTGTTGATTGCAAAGCCCAGAAGTGTCCAGAACATGGATCAAATGGTCCCTGTGAGTGTAGCCAAGAATAGGGTCATCAATCCAGCCTACAAGACACACACCTGAGGTACAAATGAAACTGACAAAACAGAAGCCTCGGTAGTCATAAAGAGATAAAAGCATTTCCTTCTTTTTGTAGAGACTTTTCAAATATGCAGCTGTAAAGTGTTTGATAAGAAAAATCCTTCCTTGATTTACATCTCCTGAAATAGATTTAATTAGTTGTGGAGTATCACAAAATGCCTAGGAAGTAGCCACTTGCCGATCTATTCATCTGGGAGCAATTTGAGGAGCAGTTGTTCAGCCCTGCAGACATGCAAGATGAAAGAATAGACAGATCATTAGCCAACAATGAAATTAAAAATAAGAACACCGTGAGTGGAAAAAGTATTTGTCACCTCCATTAAATTTTATCTAATTTACTGTCAAGTGTGGCTGGACAGGGGGACAAGAACTGGTGTCCCAATACTTCCACGGCAAGCTGCTGCATGAAAGACAGACCTGTGCACTGAAGGTTAGGTGGGGCTTTGGAGTATCAAATCCCTTGCCTCCAGAATCACAAGACATTCACAGGGAGCTGGAGAAATAAAGCTAGCATTGATGAATAATTCAGAACCAGGCCATGAATTTGGAGTCTGTATTCAGACCTGAAATGGATAGTTATTTTGCCAACAAAAGAGGTGTGGGATTTCTAAATAAATCCATATTTTTCAAAATGTGTATGAAGCAGCCAACAACAGTCTTTTTAATTTACACAGGCCAAATTCTTGCAGGGCAGGTGCTTGTTTCTGTGTGGTGGCTTAGTGAGTGGACATAAAAGCACCATCTGATCCTTGGCAAAGTATTTCTGAACCTCGTTGCAGCTCCAGGTGGTGCCTGCCCAGCCCTGACTTCTCTTAAGGAAATAAGGCATGCAAACAGAAAATAAAACCAGTACCATCCATTACATCAGACCAAAGCCTGAATACCAACTTCAAAGCCTCATTTTAAAAGAGGTTGACTTCTAACCTTGTGATCAGACCCTTAATATCAGCTATGTTTTGTACATTTTGTCTGGATGAGAACAGCTGGATGACAGAGCATGACTCAAATAACATCAGTAATGATGGACTTAAACTATATATATAATGTATATGAACTATTCTGTTAATCCTTTGTACAAGTATTGTAAAATAAATCACTTCACTACATTTTAATGTTAGAAATCTGAAGGTGTACAGCTACCTTATATGGAAAGATCATCAAAACACTTCACTAATTTGTCAATAAAGTACACCACTAATTTTCTACCTTATTCTCTTAGTAGATCATCATCCTCTAAGAATCCTCTGTCAAGTGAGAGTCTCCAAACCAGGAGGATAAAGTTTATTTTGAATAGCCATGTCTGTGATTGAAGATATATATTTCTTATTTCCATTTTTCAGCCTTTCTCTGAAGAACAGATTGTATTTAATGTCCACCATATGGCTAATAGCCCACCAGAATAAAAACAACTTGGGATAATTCCATAGGTATTCAAAAGGAGGCAAAATCCATTAATTTTCTTTCAGTTTTTCAAAACGTGCCTAGAAACTGTTAAAGGGATTTTTTTTTTAATTCTAATTTTCTTTCTTTCCCCAAACACCATAAGAATAGATTTTCTTGATATATTTTACTATTTCTGATTCTTTACCTGATCAGAAATTCAAAATTCAAAGGGTAAGCAAACATGAAAGGTTAGCCAAACATATTTGCACCTCAAAAATGTTACATTTGTGGGTTTGGATAAATCTAAATGTCATTTCATACAAACAGATTTTCCCACAGCTCTCCTTAGTTCTTAAAGAATATGATAACAAGGATACAGCCAAGAGATAAAACCAGGATTAATGAGACATAAGTAAGGTACTTAATAGTTGAATCTGTGGGATGATACACATAGGAAAATGATGAAACAGTCATGATGCATCATTCGAGATTGAACTTCAAAAAATAAATACATAAATAAATTGTGTATCACAGGAAATATATTTGCATTATAAGAGGAGAGAACTGAATAACCCAGCAGGGCATTTCCGTTTCTAATTATTTGCTATTGTGATTCAGTGACTGGAGCCTGTTTTTTGTGAAAATGTTCCTGTACATTGCACTAAAGAGACTGAAAGTCATCCATTTTGATGTTAATGGAAAGGAGTACAATCTCAGCCCAAGATCTGCCTGCAAGAGATCCTTATAGAAATGCAGCCTCCAATTAAAAGTAGCCTGATGCCTCTATTGACATAAACTGCAGCATGCACATTTGTGGCATCCTAGGCCACCTTAATCAGTTATTTTTAGTTAATTAATTGCTCAGCTGACACATTTTAGTTCTGTTTGCTGATAAACCTAATCTTGTCTTTTCACATCACCTCTCCAGCAGGGTCCTGGACCAGGAATGCAGGGTTAGAAACTGCCACATACTAAAGGATGAATGAAAGAGCTTAAATTATTCTGAATTATCAGCTACAATAGTTTAAAACACTAAAAAACCTCAAATGCTTCTTTTGTAAAATAAGGGCTATTTGTCCCATTTGTCCTAACATTTTCCTTGAAGATTAATTTATTCTTTTAATGCTGTGTTCTTTATTTTTTCTTAAATGATGTTAAAGATTGTATTTTTCCACTGTGTGTCACACTGAGGCCCTAAAAATGGTTTTGAAAATGTTTTTTCTTAAAGGAAAAACATTTTGTCCATAGTGATAACACTGATATGATAGTCCTAGCTGATGGTAGTTAAAAAAACAGGGACTTATCAAAATTCAATTATTTTTCAAAGATTCTGAGAATAAATGAGTCTACATTTTAGACTAGCATTAAAGTTGCTTTAGTATAACATTTTCCATGGTTCCAGTTTAAAAAATCATTGATGAGAAGCACAGTCTTTTTGTGTATTTATTATAAGGTACTACAGAATTCTGAAAGGTGACTTTTCATTACTTTCTGGGCATACAGTTCTTACTCTATGAATAGTTTTTTGGAGTCAGAAAGATTAATTTGCTGAAGGCTAATTATTTATTTATTTTTTACTTTTGACAAAGAAAAGAGCAACTTCAAGCAGCACTTGGAGAACCTACTTTTGCCCTACTCATCTGTCAGGCTAACGACTTCACCATATCTGATAACATGACTCACCAACTGATAGTTGGGCAGTTCATTGCACCTTGTAAATGAAATAAGTATACAGCTTCTAACAAGTCAGTTTCCTTCATCGAAGCCAATACCTTCTGAGCTGAAAGTACAGGAGTATGATCCAAACCACTTGGTTTTGGGACAGAAATGTGAGACAGAATGGGTAGCAGTAAAAGAGAAGAGGTGGAAGAAAGTTTTTTTCTTTCTTTAGGCTCTATTGAGATAGTTAAAATTTTTAGAAGTAGGATCCTTCACATTGTTAAAAGGGTTCAAAACTTGGCTGGCCTTCTTTTACTTTGCTTTGTCAACCAACTGCAACATCAGGAGAAGGGGACAGAGGAGGATGGTAGCATTTGGCATGGACTTACATAAACTGTTCAAGTTCTTGAGGAGGCAGGCCTGAGGTTGTACCTGTACCCAATTTATGTGACTTCATTTAAGACCAGGATATGGTATATGAAGGCAGATAGAAATGGAGATAAGAAAGGTTAAAAAAAATATATAGTGTTATCAGGGCAATACAGTCCCCCAGAGAGGCAGCTCCAGTCCTGAGCCCCATGTGGCTGTGTCACAGGGCATGCAAGTGGCTGTGCTCACCACTGCCTCCTTCCCAGGGGACCCAGGAGGGGCCAGCCCTGCAGCCAGGGCAGCCGTGGGGCAGCAGACAGCCTTGCCCAGCCCCTGGGTGACTAAAATGTGACCTAAAACATCAACTGGATTATTTATCCCTTCCTTCCATAAATTGGTGTAGCCTACACTCTTAAACAGCTGTTGGCTTTGGAGCAGAGCTGGCCATAGATCAGCCCTGGGTAAAATGATGTAGAGCACTTAGTTGTGTCTGGCCCTCCTGAGACAGCTGCTCAAGCCGTAAAGAAACGGGTTTCAGGGAATGTGTCGATGGCCCCATTTTGAGCCATTGCAAGGCATTCTCCAGCATTCTCCAGCACAAGGGACTGTGCAATAGGACCTCTTTTTAACTCACTCCTGGGTGCATGCAGTAATTCCAGGTTGCACTTCAGGATGAGTTGTGAAATTGGTGGAAGTTTGTAATGGTTCTTTTTTAATGAGGTATTCAACTCTTTGGAACCATTCTAGGCAATCCAAAGAGCAACTTAATGATTTTCTTAGTTTTATTCTTTAGGCTTGAAGTCTAATAATGTTACTGTGTTACATGCGTTCTACAAAAAAAATCTCCTTCTATTTACTGTTGTCTGATTACCTCTTGGAAATTATGTACTTTTTCTTCAAACTTGATCTCATTTGGAAACCATGGTTGAGAACAATTTACGAAACACCATTTGAACCAAGAAGCATTTTTAATGAGCATATTTTGCAAAGGGCAGCAGCACTACAAACAACACTAATTAATAGCTTTATTTGATCTGGGGAGGTGGAAGAAGCAAATAGAAGCTCAGACATTGATTTTTCCAATAGGCTGCCTATTGTACAAAGAGCTACCCTATGTGTTCACTACAGTGTTCAGTTCTCATTTCTTACCTTGTGGAGTACATGCAAGTACAATATTTGAGCAGAAATAAGAATGGAAAAATTATGTTTCAGTAAGATAAATAACAATAAGAGAATAAGACAATATACAGTGACTAACATGGTGCTCATTGCTTGATCAGAAGTACCTTTTGGTTTAATACCACTTGGTCTCAATTGGAGAGCATTCATATTTGCATTTTTACCTATCTGTTCAATATCTACAAAGTGATAAAGAGAAATAATTCCAATGACTGTTTTAATAATTATAGAAGAAGAAAAACAGGAAATACTGTTTAATTCCTTATGGCTTTCCCAGCTGTGTTTCTATATTTCCTGGTCAGCACTTGTCACCATGGAAAAGTTATAATTTTAATTTCTCCCTGCCCTTTCAGGACCCTTACCTAGTGACAGTAAGGGTGATGGTAAGATGCCATACAGTACTCATCATTCTGCAGCCAACTGCCCATTTGCTTTGCATTAGCTCTGGGATCTGTAACATCAACTTGGATGCACTAACTCCTGAACAACTCTTCAGGCACAGCCTTCCATATTGCTCTAAATAATATATATTGGAGAGGCAGTAGGACTGGGATAAACCGATGAATATCTATTTTCAGTCCCTGCTTCCAGAACAATGCAGCGTCCTCCATGGGCACCGGGACTGGAAGGGTTCACTCTGGTGAGAGGTAAATCATCTCCCTCTACAATATGAAACAGGCAGGGAGCTAAGAGGGTAGGAAAAAAATGCAGATGAAGAGAAGTTACCACTCTGCTCTGCTCAGCAACAGTGAGGATGCTCCTGGGGTTCCATCCCAGCTCTGGCCTCCAGGCGAAGGGGGACAAGGGAAAGCTGGAGGAGCAGGCCATCTACCTGCTGATATAGAAATACATCAGGGATGTTGCTAATTTTGTGGATCAGTCTGTAAATCACTCTACCTGCAAGAGCCCCAAGGGACTGCTGCTACACTGAGAGGCAAGAGGTATACAGCATATTTTGCTCAATTTCCTAGCTCCCACATCTTCTGCACATAGCACCTAGTAGAACAGT
>CM021699.1:23140045-23184261 GCA_011074415.1 Stictonetta naevosa
GGCAGGCAGTGAGCAGGCAGCACCAGAGGATGTCCTTCATCCTGGTCCTTCAACCTGGTTGCCACCACCTCCTTCCCAGATCCTGGCAGTCAGTTCCAGGGCTCTGCAGCCACCGGGGCTGGCTCAGGGCTTCAGCATCAAGGAAAGCGAGGGAGATGTTTCGGGTGGCAGAGGCAGAGCAGCTTGCAATGAGAAAGAGAGAAGAAAAGCATTTTGTATGCCACAGGACCACAAACTGTTAGGGCAAGGTAGCCTAGCTCCAGGGCTTTTCCACAGGGATGTTTGCTGATCAATGGAGAGGAATGCCTAACTGACCGCTTACCGGCATGCCCTGCTTTGCAAACCAAATTAATAACATCTCTTTGGTATGCGCATTTTAATACCAGTACGTGTTTGGATTTCTTCCAGGTTTGACATTTACTGTGAATTTCCTGGATTTATGTTTCTGGAATTTCCTTTGTAAAGCAATTTGAGATTTACAGATAGACAAATATCCCTCTCGTAGAGCCGGGCAGTGTTATTGTTGTGGTTACAACATGGTGCTCAGTCGCACAATGTCACCTCACACAGCAAGCCAGCTAACCTTTACCACAGCGGACATGAACGCCTGATGGGACTTAGAAAATCTAACAGTTGCTAGCTATGCAGAGGGCCCAAACTCAATGTAGTGTCAGCAAACACATGTACACTGAGGAATCCTCTTCATGTGGCCAAATCCCAAAAGGCAACCCTGGCAGAGCCCCAGAGGGATCTTCTGTCTGATGAGCCCACCAGGCAGGGAGAGACATGCTGGCAGCAGTCGCAAGCCCAGCACGGCACGGACATCCATGACCTTCATCCCTGAGAGTGTACTTCTGAAGCAGAGAGATATAATATATTATCTTCTGTCCCAGTGATTAGTTTTCAAGGACATTAGATGTTTTGCTGTATGTTAACCTGCAGCTGTGATAGCCAGGGATGCTGTGTGTTCCACCACCACCACCACTGCATGGAGGACCTCATCTTCAGGGACTTTGCTTTTCTGTCCCTGCAGCAATTTGGAGTGAAGGAACAGCTTTCCCCCTCCTTCTTGTCCCCTCGATGTTTCAGAATGTATTGAAAGAGCAAAATTGGACATTTGGCCTTCTGCTGGCTCTGCATTATTATAAGCAGGTATTACTGAGGCAGAGGGAGAAACACACTTAGCCAAGGCTGCACAGAAAAGCCGTGTTTCCTTTTAAATATTCATAGCCAATTTAAAAAGGGAAATACTACGATTGCTTCAGGACTGCCTTTGGCTCTGATTAGAAACAGCTGAGCAAAGCCAAATGTTCAGCTGTTTCTGCAAAGAGATTAACACCTGTTGAAGATGGAATAAAAATATGTGACAGAGTTTAATAGTAAATATCAAAAGATCATTATTGTAAAGCTAACAGTAACACCGGTGACAGATCCCATCCCCACCCTGCCATGCTACATCGCTCCTGGGAGGGAAGAAGCACACTAATACAGCCACAGCACACAAGCAACATGTGCACATTTTTTTGTCTCTTTCTTCACCCACAGCTGGGAGACCAGTTCCTTGACTTCTGTTATCTGAAGAAAATGTATCAGGTCAGTACAAAATGGTTTCTACTCGGGCATGCAGTATATACTGGGGGCAGACAGCTGTATTACAGCACTTGTTATAGAGCTTGCTTGCATCCCATTTAGGGTGGGAGGAGTGTGCTTAGTGTGCAGTTCCCTGAACGATGTTTTCTCTGTGCTGCACGGACAGCATGAGCGTGTTGCATGAAGGCAGCTCACAGTGCTGGAAGCCAGCTTCTATCTGCCTTGGGGACCAGGGTGTCTCCTCCGTCCCACAAGGGCAGCTTTGCCTGAGACAGGGAACGGCCTGACACTGCCAGAGCCCCCCACCTCCCCAGAGTGTCCCTGCACATACAGAGCTTTTTAAGCTCTCTCTGCCAAAGGTGGCTTTGCAGCGACTCCCCCTGTGGTCACTGACTGTGTACCCACAGGTGGGGGCTGCCAGGTTTGCCCCACTTCACCCACACGTCCTGGCAGGGAAATGCTCCAGGCAATGCTGAGCAGTCACACTTGCAGCCTTACTCTCTGGGGATCCAGAGCTCCCAGAGAATGCTTGTGTTAACATACAGGCACGCACAGCCCAGCAATGTGCTGCTAACACGCATCGCTGCCAAGACAAGGCGTGTGCCAAAGCTGCCTGCATGCAGTACACGAGGAGAGCTCATTCCAGCCACGTTTCCCACCTCATACTGGCATTTCTCCACCACACGCTAAAGACAACTGCAACCACAAGCCATGTAAGAAATCAGCTGAAGTAAATGCCACCTTCAGGTTTTCCCTTGCTGTGAACTGATGCACTATGCATGTCTTCTCTGCTGCAGAGCTGTCACTCCAGACCACAACCAGGTTAAAAAGCTGCCAAAGTGGTCACCTGAAAAGCACATCACTACCAGGTCCCCAGTTCTTCAACGAGGTAATGAAGTAAAGATTTACACCAGATGAAAATTTTGATGCATGTTTCCTCAAAGTTACTTTATTTTCATTCCACAAGGTATAAATAATATAAAAGCCTGTTTTTTGTTGGCTTATTTTTATTTATTTTCTCTGGTTATTTGTCGTGCTTCCATTTATTTCTCCCTCTGATTTTAATTTCTGCTCTAGGATTCATTTTGATTCCAGCTCCCTCAAATATTATGCACATAAATTAAGTAGCACTATTCAGAAAACAGAGATCTGGGAGTCACCTGCATAACCCAGCAGCCAGGAAAGGATTCAAAATGTATTGAGCACAGAGAATGAGAAAGAAGTATTGACATTTTGATTATATTTCATTCCAATGTTGTAAATGGAAAAAAGTTTTTTTCGTTTTAATTAAAAAAAAAAAAAAAAAAAAAAAAAAAAGATAAAGCAGATGTTGAAAGGGTCCAAAATCATACTTTGAAAAGCATGACAAAATTGGAAGAATATCCATAGGAAGAAAGACTTTAACAATTCAGAGAGGGAAATGAGTAAGAAATGACATGAAATACATACATCAAACAATGGACTTTCAGAGAAAGTAATTCAGTACTTACATTTCTATAATGTAGAAGAAAGAAGACAACTACCACGGTGAAAGTTTGGTTATTAATTTGGATTGTAAAATTTTCACAAAATTATTCAAGGGTTTAAAAGCAAATCAGAACAATAATTCACACATTTTACTTAATGCTTTTTTTTTTTTCCACAAATGATCGGTTTATACTGAAGCATCTTGCTTATATCTCTCAAACATTTAATATTACCATCTTCACTATTAAGTTACTAGTTGGGCTAGTCTGAACAGGGATGTAAATTTGGGGGTTTCTGTAACTGTACAGCTTTTCTCAGGTCCAAATGAGCAGAGATAAAGTTCTGTTTAATCTTAAATATGGTAGATTATTACTTTGAGCCCTTCTCTTTAAAAAAGTGTAACATTTTGCAGGTCAAAGACTGCAAACTAAAAAAAAAAAAGAAAAAAAAGAAAAAAAAAAGTAGAAGAAAAGCGGCTACTGAAAGTAAGACGAGGTTCATAAATCTTTTTTAGTGCTCAAATAGCTAACAAGGAAGGGCATGCAAGGACAGACTTGATGATATAATCATTACCAAAAAAGGATTTTGTGTCACCTACAACAGAAGTGTAGAATTTAAAACATTTGAAATTATTGCCTGAACATGAATTTCCCTGGGCCAAAATACCATATTTCTGGTAATTGCTTCATGTATTATCTGCAATCACAAATTATATCATTCTGCCACTCACATGAAAACTATCCAAAGACTATCCATGCAAGTTCAAGCCTATTTATCCCTGGGCTGTTGCCTCCAGATGAATCTTGTAGCGCAGCACTTTCAACTGTCCCCAGAACCAAATGGGGCCATCTGACTATAGCATATATAGTCAGAAAGGAAGCAGCAGAACCCCCTTTTTTTCTCAGCTTTTAATGATTTGTTTACATCTATCATTTTTTATAGCCAAAAGTGATCATTAAGTTCTCACATTCCCATTCTAATTTTAAGGGTCATCAGATCTCATTGCTCCAAAAGGCAGTATTGGTGTTGTCCACACTGAAACCACAAAAGATATTATATCAGACAGAAATTGCCATCTACCTTGATATAATAGTGTAGTCCCTGACTAAAGAGTCTTCAGAGCATCATTTCTGCACAAACCCTGCACAAAAGTAATCAAAATGAAACTTCTCTTAATTGCCTGAGCTATCTGAGATTCCTCTGTAATTTGAGGAGCTGTAATTAGCTGCCTGTTCTCCAAAGGGACACTCTGGGAGGGAAGGGGAGGAGGGCAGTCCTGCGGAACTGGGAGATCCCCATGGGGTGCATTTTCTTGTGCTTATGGATATAGCCATGTGCTATAGGCTGTATAGGTATGTAGGTATTTTGTCACTACTGTGACAAAAGCCTACAAATACCATACCGAAGGTAGTCACAAAACATCTGTCTCAGCCACTGCCCACGAGGCAGCCATGGCAGCGAGTTCTGCAACTACCTAGGAAGCCTGACATTTAGCAAGGTCTTGGCTGTGAGCTACCACAATATCAGCCATCTGCAGCCAGGTTGGTTATGTCCATGTGAACATCAGGCCTAGTGTTGTAGAGAGAACAGAAGTGGCGATGTGAAGCCAGTTTTTTGTTTGTTTGTTTGTTTCTGATTAAAAAATAAAAATAAAAATGCTGAGCTAGAAATGCTGTGTGTGAACAATATTGATTGTATCTGATCACCTGTGAAAGGGATGAAAATCAAAAATCAGAATCTGTTGAAACCACACATTAAATGGAAGAAGTATGGTTTGATCCCATTTCTTCATAAACTAGTGTTACCTTAATGTCCTCAGATAACTGAAAGATTAAACAAAGGGAAGGTTGCTGTTTCTGCATGATGCAAGGGCACCAAGTTCAAAGCTCACTGCAGCCTTCAACTTCCTTTACACTTTGGACAAGTCATTTCAGGGGAGGTTTCAGAGGACCCCCTGGGACACAACAGATAAAATTTGCACTAAGACTGAAAGCAAATATGGTCCCTGGTACATGCCAGAGTCCTTGTCAGGCCTGGTGCTCCAAAAGGCTCCATAACTTCTTCTCCAAGCCTTCAAAACTAAGGAGCTGCCAACTGCACAGTACATGAGATGTTCTCACTGTTCTCTCTGGTGTTTTTCCAAAAAATAAAAAAATAAAAAAAGCTATATATATATATTTGAAGTTCTTTCTGAACTAAATTATCTCAACTACACAGAGCAGAACAAGTGATGTCCACAAAATTAGGTGACACATTAGGGGAAAAGTCTTTCCAATAATTCTTCGTGTCTCTAAGCATAAGGGCAATAGCAAAGAAAAGAAGAGTCTGGAGTTTCTTCTAAATGGTACTTCAAGTAAACCTCTCCTGCCTGAGTCACCAATTACTTCCGCCATTGCTGCGTTGGTGGGATTAGAGAGCTGCAGCCAGACCATCAGCCATGCACACCCATCCAGCAGGTCACACTGCAGAGGCAGCGGTGCAGTCATGTGGCAACCCAACAGCCCACATCCACACTGGAGATGGGGTTCTGCTTCTCTGACCTTCCTTGCATGGCCAAGGGTGTTCGTTTCAAAGCCAGCAATGGATCTGTGTGCCACAGTATGCTCCAACAAGAACAGGTAAAGTCCAGGATTCGTTGTCATTGCTCTTAGGGAGCCAGGTAAGCACCTTGTCAAATGAAATGGCATAGTCTGAAAAACACCTGATTCCAAGGCTTGGGTTGTGTTTTTTTATTTATTTAGTCTTTCCTTTCCTTTCCTTTCCTTTCTTTCCTTCTCTTCCCTTCCTTTCCCTTCCTTTTCCTTCCCTTCCCTTCATTTTCTTCATTCCTTTCTTTCTTTTTTTTTTTTTTTCCTGTTTATTCAATGCAGAAAACAAACTGACAGGTTTGATAGTTATAGGTAGCATACCTTGGCAAGTGCAGTATCTTCTTCACGATAGTGGCAGCTGAATATAGTAGGCAGTATAGCTAAACAATTCCCAACCTCCTACCCAAAGGTGGGTAATCTCCATCTTCCCTCACTATGTGTGTTACCTCTGTTGCCAAATACCAAACAAATAAAACAGTTAGAAGGAATGCTGTCAAGTCACATCATGACCTGAAAGTTTAGAATTTCTATAAACCAACATGAACAAGACTCTACAGACAATGAAAACCCTTCCTTATACTTTTATATTAAAAACGAGTTAATATGTAAAGGTAGCAACCTCCACATTTCAGTATTGCATAGGTTCACCAGGTGAAATTGAATAGATACCAGGGAGAATACAGAACATTTATTGTTGCTTAAGATGAGGGAATTGGAACAAATAAGAGCTAATACAGAGCAGAAAGGTAAATTGCATTTTAAAAAACACCTCCATGTTTCAACCTGGGGAGCTTGATTTAATGTACTAGGTGTTCTCGGAAGTGAGCATCCAGATTTCATGTGTTTTTTGAGCTTTAATTAAATAATTTGCAAAAGAATACCATATGTGCGCAGTCTTCTCAAGGCACAAGTGTGTAAATTTAGAGACTGCTGAACCCATTCCAGCATGGAAGGAGGCTCAGGGTTTTTCCATTTCTTCCAAATAACTGCCTGAGCAACAACCAGCAAAACTGAGTTGGCATCTAGTAATCTTTGTCACATTTTTCAAGGTTCAAGTGCCCCACCATACAAGCTACTGCATTACTGAGAAATTTTCCCAGAAAGAACACACACCTTTATGAGCACTTCTGTTCTCCCATAGTAATAATAAAAAAAACATTAAAGCATACATAATGCAGCAGTCAGTCCCTACTCTAGCTGTGCAGCAATACAAAGTAAAAGGATCCCAGAAGAACAAAGGGAAGGCGTGAATAAGCACTGCCACAGGCACCTGGTGCAGTGGCACAGCCATCCATACCCCGACTGTCTGACTCACCCAGCTTGTTTTTATATACATAACAGCAAGACAAGCTCAACTGTTACATGCAGCTTTGATAATACATAATTAGTTGGTGCTTTAACAACCTTCGGAAAAAATAGGACAGTAATCTTGGGGGGGGGGGGGGGAAGAATGAAATGCCACAAAAAGGAGCTGAATTAGCCCCTGCAGCCAGTAATTTTTTGAACTCTTTGGGTAGTTTGTCAGACTGTAACAATAGAAGTGATTTCGGAAATAGGAGCCGTTCATAAATTGGCAGCGCCAATGACTGACATCTGTGATCCAAACTAAAGAAACATTCATGAATCCATAGTATATAACTTTCTTAAGGATTTTTTTTTTTTTTAATGAATAACTACCGCAAGCATTGTTTCTACAATCAAAAGAACACGAGTAGCAGCTACAGTTTGGGGCACAGGCATGCAGGAGATGACAAGGCTGAGTTTTAATTTGGGGACAGATTCCAAACTCTTTGATCAAAAAGAAAGGTTGCCTCTAATCATTCCTTGTGCTGAATAGAATAAAAAAGACAGGTCTTGAAAGTCAGGAAAATCAGTCCCAGTCCTCACTGAAGCCAATGGGAATTTTGTCATTAGTTTTAACTGATGTAAATATCTGCTGAATTTTGTTACTAAAATGGCTGAAAATATTTTCTGATGGGAAGAAACCACTGAAGTTAGCCTTTGAATTCATTAGAGTTAGCTATTATGGTGATGCTGCATTTATTAAAATATTAAAATATGCAACATAAATGCATTTATAGGGAAATACTTCAATGGCTTACAAATATGATCACAGTTTTGCATTTTATGATCACTGGGATCATAAACTGGGAGGAGAGCTTATACCCAGTTCTTTTATCATTCTTCTTGTCTGCCTGTCTCTGCCACAGAGGAAATTCAGTCCAAAAATGCTAACCTGAAGTCTCCAATTTAACTTTTTTCTCTGTATTTATGCTTAGGTATGTACCCTTATGGAAAACTATTTTTAAACTAGCATTTTATACACAACTAAAATTTTCTATGCAAAACTTTGTATATGAGAAATAACAATTTTAGCTCTACAAAGCAAGACATCAGCTCTGTAGTTTTCAAGTTTTATTAAAATACAAAACTGTTATTCTGGAGTTGGAAGTAGTCCTAGATTTGCAATAATCTCAGATTTTTGTCCTTTCCCATTCAAAGCAATTCCAGATTGTAGGATTTCATAGTTAGAGATGTTTTTATGTTTAAAATATCCTAACATTCTAGTGCAGTCTAACTTAAATTCAGTTGTAAAATTGTAAAGTTTAAAAGTTTCAATATGCCAATGTTGATAAAATTGACCTTAATTAAAAGATTCTTCAAGGCAGGCTTCTCTCTTACTGATGGCTTTAATCCTGAGATTCCACTTAAAGCATCAAAGCCAGTAAAGAAAACCTCACACTCTTCTAAACCTGAACAAGATTTATCAGAACAAAAATCCTGACCTGGAGGTTATTTTCCTTCTTTTACTCTCATTTATAACATATAATCTCTGCACAATTCTCCAGTTTTCCTCTTAACAGGTGTTCTGCAAAGTTTTGAATAAACATTATATATATGCCCACGGGGGGGAGGAGGGGGGGAAGTTTAGACCTAAACATTAACTTTACTCTTAATAAAATGTTATGCATGCAATGCCTCTCGTATATTGAAGAATTAGGTCTTATGAGATAAATGTGTAGTTATCACCCTGCTACACACACAAGAGCCATGAGTCTGAGGTGTAAAAGCTTGTTCAAAGGGAGGAACAATTCTGTGTGCAAATATGCTATGTAAGAAGGCTGTAAATTGCAGTTGCACATTTTCTTCCACAGGGTGTTGACATAATAGTCTGCCACACCAAACAAAAGAAGAAAGAAATAGAAAAAAAAAAGGAAAAAAAAAAGAAAAAAAAAAAAAAAAAGGAAAAAAAAAAAAAAAAAAAAAAAAAAAAAAAAGAAAAAAAAAAGAGTTTTATATTTTAAAAATTGGCCACGCAAAATGTCAAATTGCTGTATTTCAGGCAAGAATCATATTGCCCTTTAGATTATGAATTGTTCCCTTCAGCATTTTAAGATCTGGCAGTGTTTCTGGCTAGGTGAAAATAAAAGATTAGCAATGAAAACTTTCAAAAAACATACTCAGAAAATATGAGATCAAAATGCACTTTTGAAAAGAAAATAGCTTGTATGTAGACTGCAGATAAAAGATAAGATTTAAAGAAAATTTCACATTGATAAATTTTACTGTATAACATGTATGAAGGTGAAGATTCCTGCTGAGAAGCTGTCCAACTTATAGTTCATTTCCAAAAAGCAAGTACATCTGAAAAGTAGTTGAGGTGATGATACACGTAGTACATTTTTATTTCTTAATTTTGCTGACAGACAGCGTCGACACTGCTTGTTGCCAAGTTGTTCTCTTGCTTATTTTTCCCAAACAGCTACTTAAAAAAAAAATCATTTAAATGTTGAGCGTTCAATAAAATAATGACGATGTCATCTTGGGACCTCTGTCTCACAGAAGATACTGAAGCTTCATCAAAAGGAATCAGGTGTGCTCGCATTATTTTGTACCCATGTGTGTGATGCATTTGAGCCCATTAAAGTATCTATTTCTCTGGCATGCAAAACATGATGCGCTTGTGATTGAAACAGCATTTTTTTTAATGATCTTTGCTGTGTAACAGTGAATTTGAGCCCTCTTGGACCAAATTGCAAGGCCAGCACAGACCCATGGCTCATCCTTCAAGAAAATCACTGCAAGGCTGGCTGGGGGACATCTGAAAATTCAGCTAGGCTTTGACTTCACACCAGCAGCCTATACTGCTGAAAAAGGACTGAATTTTCAGATCCTCTGAAATCTCTGCATAATAGAAATTACAGCATCAGCCAGCAGCATCAGGTTTTCACTAGTCTCTCCTTAAACCAAGAAAGCCCTGATCTCAGACAGCTGTGACCATTTCACTCCTCAGCTGTAATTCTTACATCCTTTCTGTAAGTCCGTAGGAGTGAGAGAGTTCAAGAGATAGTTAAACAACTTAGTCATCTATTTTTTCCTTTGCTATTTTGTTAGGTAGAAGACGCCCAGGTCTTTTTATACTCGTCAGTTTCCTAGTGTTAAAGTGTAGCTTTATACCTCCAGATGTGCACAAATATCTCTAAAAAAAAAAAAAAAAAAAAAAGAGAGAGAGAAGAGCTCGAAATAAAAGTTCCCAAGGCTTAGAAGTTATATATATTATTACTTAAAATTGTGCTCCAATGTATTTTCTGGGGCCTGTGTCTAATCCTGAAAGACCTGGAATTGTCATCTTCAATTTCTGGTAAATAATTGTTGTCAAACTTCTGCTTATCAGGAGTGTCCTCTTCCAAGTCTGTGCTATGTATGATGCCACCTGTGGGGGTGAGGGGAGGAATTAGTCACTGCTTAGGAACAGGATTCAAAGAAGGAAGCTGGATAATTGGCTCTGAAATGGTGCTTCCAGCATTATATAACCCACCTCAGTGCTAAGTTTGTGTTGAGCTTCGAGAAAATGTACTTTCTGAAATTTCTAGCTAAACAGACATGCACTTTCATAGATCATCAGGGTTCATAAACACTGTGGGTTTTCATCAAGTTGGCAATTTTGTTTCATTTTGATCCAGTGCGGCAGTCAATTTGTTGACTTGATTTTGATTTAATGCCTGTAATGCTCCATTTTTACTTTCGTGGAATATTAATGCTAGATTGGCTTTGATTTCATGGTTCTATTTTAGTTTAAGTTTCTTAAAAAACGTATTGAACTGATACTTTTAGTAGGATTTTCAAAAGTGCCTAATCTACATAATATTTTTCAACATGCAGCACAGCTGCAAGTCTCTGAAGAACTGGGTAAGTATCAGCTAGTCAACTCAAAACCCTAACTAGCTGTCAGAGGATTAAGGAGTTTGTTAAATACAGCAGTAAGCACAATAAAAACATCAACCAGTGGTGTAGACTTATGTGTGAAAAAAACATGGCTTTGTTTCCTTTTTACGTATTCTCTAAGACCAGTCAGAACCCCCATCCTTGAATATAGCTGAAGTCATCTAAGGACCCTGATGGACAGATAAAAAGGGGTATTTGCACACACAGATGCATCTATCTGAAGTGGGCAGCTAGTCCCCACATGCCACCTGTACGGTAAGAGGGGACAGAAGCCCATGCTTGGGCTTGCCATCTTCAGAAATTTATTTCATGTGGAAGAGACATGCCCATGAGGTTATATGCCTAATGGTGGGTAGTGCAAACACTCCACAGAGCATGCAGAAATGGAAATGTGATTTCTTTGTTCAGGCAGGGAGGTTCAGGAAAGCAGGAAATACTACACTGACTGTGAGAAAAACATGCAACTGGGTGCTTGCTGCCATTCCTTTGTTTCACAATGAAGGATGCTGAATAGGCCTGCACGTGTACCTCTGTATATTCACTTATAAAATTGTTTAACACAGAGTATACACATTCCTCCCATCATTGTCTGAGTTGGCAACAGGATCCTAATTTCCTAAATCTTTGCCCTGTGCTTGAACTACAAGGCAGTCTCATCTCTGCTTTCTCACTGAATGCTGAAGTAACCCACAGCTAACGTAAGGCTAATTCAAAGCTCAGGCCTTTCACAGCTCTCAGCACCCTAATCCAATCCTGGCTTGACTTGATATTTTAAAAGATAGAAATTGCAAAATGTAAATGTTCATGACCTTAAGGCTGTTTCATATTTTCAGCTCAGTTGCTCTTTTGCTTTCTCCAGGCTCTAAAGTTTCATACTCTATTACCCTGCTGAACAGCTATGCCAGGGCTGCCACAGGCTGCTTTCCTATCAGTTAGTTTTGATCTGGACTTGCCACTTGCCATCCTCAGCTCACACCGCTCAGGCCGCACACCCACTTCTCTAAGCAGCAATTCTTGCACAATTCTTCCCGTACATCAACCAAATATTCTCAGCCTCTGCTGAAGAGTAAATTGATCTGGCCAAGGAAGATAGCTTGTTTTGTTGGACCAAGGCCTGACAGGACTAATTCATGGAGGTTATTGTCAGAAAGAATAGGGAAACATTTTCCCATTTTCTTTAAAAGTTTGATGTGGCACCCCCAGACTGGCAAAGGCCTCAGAGAGTGGCTCAGTGCCCACATCATCGCTGCATGGCCCCAGGCTTTGACTGTGTGCCTGGCCTTCCTCCAGGGCCTATCTTCTCCCCCTGATTGCCTCCAGAAGTCCCTCCCTAGGTGCCTTTTCTCTACACCCTAGGACTGCCTTCCCTCCCTCTCCAAGAGGCCTTGTCCATGCACTTGCCATATGCCTGGCCCCGTTCAGAGTCAGTGCTGCACCTCACATAATTTTATATTTTTCAGCTCCCACAGTCAAATGATTAGGTGAGAATCTTGGCTTACAGTTTTAAGTAAGTTTCCTAGACCTCGTGGTAGCAAAGAGAAACTTATAAACATGACTCAAGTGCACCCTGAAGGCTCAGAAACCTGAAGGCAATAAACCACACCCTCATTTTCTGTATTTTCTTTTTGAAATCTCAGTTTTAAGTTTTTAACCAATCTCAGGCCTTTGTCAGACTTTCCTTGTGATTTGTGAACATCTGGGATTGGCAGTGCTGCAATCTGACCAAGCAGGTTGGAAAACATCAACCTACAGTCTCTTGGCCAGGTCAGATGCTCCCTGGGGTACACTTCCCACCAGCCCCACCAATGCCCTTCCCACCAGCCTCCTGAAATGCCCTTCTCCTGAGACGTGCTGGGGACTGCTGCTCACTCCAGAAGGTCACACAAAGGGCCACCATGTTGACTGAGCTGCTGCTTCTCCATTGCTATCTTTGGAAAAGTTAATGACTGTGTTGGGTTTCTCAGCTATCCCAGTGAGAGTGGTGTTCCTCAGGCAAGCGCATGTGTCTGGAAGTAGGAGGAAGAGATGTGATCAAATCCACGTGTTCTCTGTTCCCCGAGGAGTATGCATTCAGCTCTCACCAGTAAAATCCTTCTCACTTGTTTTTCCCCTCGCAAAAGAATGATTCCAGGCACTCCTTAAGCTTGGTAAACATGGGTAACCTGAGGTTGGATTTTTCCAAGTAACATGTTTTTGTTTCTTTTGTTGTAATTTCCAAATATAGCAGGTCCAGAATAAAGGTTTGTATAACGTTTGCCCATCAAAGATTATTGATTTCCTGCCTAACAAACATGGCATTTCACTCCAGCTGCTTATACTTTTTTTCCTCTGTATCTCATTTTGTTTTCAGATCCCACTGTCATGCTAGGAAGAAGAGCTTGCCTCCATTATTTCCTTTGTAGACTCAGTAAGTGCTTATATTTTAAAGTTAAATTGATTTTTCCTTCTGTTCTGTGAACACTGTCACTTGGACTTCGGACCACACCAGCCCACTCATGACAGCCAAAAAATAATTGCAAAATACAACGTATGTATTTTCTAAGTAGACTGAAGAATGATGAATTCTAATGAAACAAGGCCAACATAATAAAAAGAACTGAAATTCAGTGCTGATGTTAAGAAGAACGTCACTGTTAGACTTAGCCCTGCTGTGATGACAACTGCAGGGGTTATTAAATGTGTCTGCCTTCTTAATAGTTCAATTGATGGTTTCAGTAGTGATGCACAAGTTGCAGCCAGGTGTTAGATAAAAATAACTAAATACAGTACAGTCACAACTGTGCTGATCAATGTGGGTTATGACAAAGAGACTTTTAAAGGAAAAAAGATTTCCCATCCTTGGTCTGCTAAGGGTTAGCTGATTCATGAGCCTTACTTGAAATAGCAAATAACTTTTTTTTTTTTTTTTTTTAACTGTGCACAGTCTTGCTGGTCATGATCTGTGGAACAGTATCAATTAATGTATTATTAATACTCAGTATAAATATACCAGGAAAAACAAAGTCCTGTTATTTCATGGTAGGGGTTAGAGTATAAAATCACTGAAGCCTGTGGCTTTTGTTGTTGTTGGGTAAATAAACAAATTATTGGAAAACCATAGGGGGCTCCAATAACACAAAGCTGCAGTAGACTGTAGCTCCTGGGCTTGAGTTCCAGCTGCTGGGAGACAGTTTGGGGTATCTCATCTTAAATGGCAACAAGCTTCTCAGTGCCCAGGCTGAAAAGCTGCATAGAACAAAATCAGACACAGGCGTGCCTCAGAAAAGCTGCAGGTCTTCCAACTACCAGTCAAATGTCTAAGGTGTACCATACATAAACCACACCAAATAATTAATGGAAACTTTGATTACGCTCCTGACTTTGTGAAGAATACATTAAGCTTGCTGTCACTGAAAGAAAATGATGTGAAAATGAATTTCCCCCTCCTACATATGTACTCTAGCGACCTCCTCCTTAAACATATGACTGCTTGGACATTAAGTGGGGTCATAAGGAAATTACTTTGCTGCTGTGAGTTGACTGCTACCAAGCAGAACTTCAGAAGGATCTACACAAAGATATTAAAAACTGCTGAATGGGGACAGTCACTTGAATCAGAGGTGGGATAGGAAAGAAAGTATACAGAGAAATGAGACTGCTGTCTGCTCCTGTTGCTTCTTGATCTGCAAAGATAGTAGAGCCTTTTCTTAATATATGCTTTTAGGCTAGGATTGAAACACTCAATAAAAATATACCTGGAGCTAACAGACAATTAGCTTTTATTGCTACTGCTTTTTGTCTGTCAGTATTCCTTAGATTAACTGCTTTACTTTTATTTCAGTATTTCAACAAATGGTGCTATTACAAGCCTCTCCTCAGAACCAGTGAAGTGGTTTGTTTTGGTAGCTAAGAGTACATTATACCCCACAGAATATCCTCTAAGTCCTGAAAAGAATAAAAACCTTTGTACTGTGCTAGATATTATATTATGTGGAAACTGAAAATTTTATAAGCAAAATACCTCTTGCAAAGCATGACTTCTGCAATTGGCATTGTCCAGCTTCACCAGGAGTAGGGTTTCCCATACAGTGAGCTTCCCATTAAATGAAGTAAATTCAGAAAATGCTCACTGGGAGCTTTTACAAACTTTACAGTAACAAAAAACAGTGGATGCCATTAGGTTGGTGAACTCACACTCTGAAATGCATGCTAAGATAATCGAGCTCCTATTTTCCTGAGTTTTGCCCTCTTCGCAGAGCACTGTTTTCACCTGAGGAAGAAGCAGTAGGCAATGAAGGCTGCTGTCCCACAGGGACCATGGGGATCTCACTCTCTGGAGACCACTGGTAGTTTTGCCAGGGTCTAAGCATCAGCATATGCTCACATTCTCTGTTTTTAATTTATATCTCTTTTTTTTCCACCCTGAAGAGAAATAGGGTGGTGTTATCTAGCTCTTGCTTAAGCTGTGATAGCTACTTTTGATTTCTGAAAGTGATTGTAAGTTACATTCTTTTTTTATATTCAGACAGCTGCTTTAGAGGAAACCCAGGGAGTGTTCGAGTCTACATGCCGGAGCAGTGACATTGGCCAGATCAAGGCCAAGCCTGTGCCATTTTTTTCCTGGGTACAAGTTCAGAGAATCATTAAGAACTCTGCTATGAGTTGTGCCCATTGCTCCACAGAGCAAGAATTAAAGCAGCAACCTGCCTGGGGATCAGTATTGAGCAGAGATATGATGCAAATCACATCTCACTGGGGAACCAAAATGACTCACCGGCTTTCAGTTCAGCTTCACACCTACAGCCTCTCTGTTATTACGTTAAAACTAAATTGAAGTACTCTACATTATCTGCTTTAAAACTGAGGTAATATTAGTGACAGGTACCAAAGTGCTGTGCTTCTGGAAAACTCACACTTCACAAATATCAAGCTATACAATTATTTATAAACATGCCAATTTTGTAGAACAATAGGAATACATTAAATGCAACTAAAACCTTGCATTAAAGTTCAAAAATAGATAAATAATGAATGGAGATGTCACCCTGTCAGGAAGAATGAGTGACAGACCAAAAAAATTTTCCACACATTTCAATATATTTATCATACTTCTTCAATGAGTATTTCTAACTGTGACATGTTTGTGTAAGACTTTTTTATTATTATTATTTTATTTTAAATAGTTGAGTTTTACTAAATGCTTACTTTCTCAGAAGAATATAAATTCTGGACTGGACCAGTAGTCCACTGGGTAAAATTTATAATAACCACAGCATTAACACAGCTGCAAGATGAACTTGGCCTTCATCTTTAATATTCTTGTGGTTAAAGCATGACTATAAATGAAAACAAGTGAATTCTTGACACCATTGTTGTCAACAAGATATTCTCTTCCACTGACTTCCCCAGCACTAAAATTTCACCCATAATTGAGAGTGAGCAGTTGTTAATTTGTTGAATAGGTTCATTCTAGAGGGTTTTTGTTTGTTTGTTTTTCCCTTAAGATTTCTAACATCATTCTTTTAACTTTGACCTCCTCTTAAAATGGCAGTAACAATTTGTTTTTACTCACTCCTGGGTAGCTAAGGATATTTTTTCAAGTGATTCTTTCAGTGTGCCTAGCTTTGCATTACTCAGCAGTGTTTTTCAGCTTCCACTGTTCATGCTTTAGCATAACACTTTAGCTTGCTTTCTTCCTTCTGAGCTTTTCAGTCATCTCTCACCCAAAGTAACCTGGATCATTTTGTCTACTGCATATTTTTCATCTCAGTGCTCACTTGCTCTTCAAGAGAAATATGCATGCAAACACATGCATGTATTCAGAGAGGGAGCCTGAGGCACTTCAACATTAACCTTTGGCCATACTAAAAATTAACTGTTTATTCCCACTTTTGGGAGGTTTTCTGTCTTTCAGTCAGTAGCAGTACTTTAGGTCTCATTCCACAAATACCTATTCTCCACAGCCATCCCTCTCATGAGGAATGAAGCACTTTTTGAATAGAAAATTCAATGAAAATGTCATCCCATTCTTCATAAGATTTTTATTACCTTGTTCAGGGATTCTTTATAAAGAAGATATGATTTATGTAATGAAACACACTCCAACTTAAAAAAAATCTGAATGTTATTTCAATATCTCCAGGTATCATCACCCTGACCTTGCAAAATCCTTTATTTTTCTTCCTTAAAAAGAAACGGCTTCAGAAAAATATATTCCACAGTCATCCATGGGATGAACATTCAGACAAATCTTTTACCATATTTCAATACTCTTACTCTCTAACATTAAACAGTCCAGCAAAATTACAGGTTTTCATGTGAGTTTTCTGAATTCACTTTATTGAAGATTTAGTTTTGTCTGCCCTTTTGTATCTCTGGTTATCTGTTTTTCATGTTTCTTATATTGTTGAATTCACATATTTTTCTCCTCTTTATTTCTTCAGCTGGGCAGAATTATCATTTTTTGTAGAACTCCTGCTTGCTTAGGAAAAAGCACTAGAGCCTTGCCACTGAATCTGTGGTGTTTTCTCTTACCATCTCGCTTTTTGACCTATCTATCTCTGTTAAGAAATACTTCCAGGTGGCCTTCTGGATTCTAACCATTTTCACATTTTTAAGTGCCTTTATCTGTAGGATTTTTTTGACCAGATTTCTCATTATACATATTATTTCTTTCTGAAGTAGTGTTAGGGTGATAATTAATTTCTATTATCTTATTGCTTTGGAACATTTATCAGGATTTTTCAACAAAACAGTCAAAATTTAGGTTGAAAAATAAGTAATTGGATTTTTCTAAAGCACTGAGTTCTCTGGCACCAAATGGAACTGCTTAGCATTTTTAAATCATGATAGCTGAAGGTAAAATTTTGCATATACATGTTATTTTTAATGTCTTGAACCAAGACATTTCAAAGGAAGAAAGCAAACTTTACATGGCATTCCAAATGTCCAAACCAAGCAAATAATTTCAAGAAACCAGGCCTGCAACAACAGACCTCATCCTATAAAAACTAGGTCTCACTCGTATATGGTTTAGGGCCTACTCACAAACAATGACTTCATGAACAGAAATCTAATGACAGTAACTAATTGCTAAAGATAACAGAGCAATTTAATTCTGTTCTTCCAGAAATAGTATTCATTATTAACAATTTTATAGCACTGCCGTGTATATATTCCACTCTAAGTCCCCATAAATAAGTCAATGACTTCAGTCTTTCTTTCCTATACATATGTACAAATTGACATAATTTCCCGAGAAGCAGTTGCCTTCAGTTAATGAAGTTACCACTCAGTAAAAGAACAATATTTGAACAAAGCTTCTGGTATTCATCAGGTGGGTGTTGCACTCTTCTGAACCACGGGCTCTGAATGAAACCTGGCAGTGAGAAGTTTCAAGGTAAAGACATTCAGTTAAGATTTAAATTGCAGAAATTATCTGTATCCTTGTTTTGTTAAATTGCTTTTCTTCCAGAGTGTCCCATAAAACGCATGGTTGCAAGATGGAGCATCTGCAAAGCAATTGTAAGGAACATCATTTTGTTACACGAAATTGGTTAGTCTCCCTAGCTTTCCACTTTGGCTTTATGTCAGAAACTATGACAAAGAATAATAAATAAATTTAAACAAAAAAAAATCAGGGTCATACTAAAATATCTCTATTTTCTTTCTTGTCAAAATAATCAAAATAAAAGTAGAAGAAAATATTATTTATTATTAAATTAAACAGTTCATTAAGAAGCTTGGAACTCAGTTCTGAGTCACTTTACCCCAATGGTAACTTTTCCACAGATTCCACATGCAAAAGGAATTCTTGACACTTAAACTGACTTCTAATACTTCAGGAAAATCTAGAGCAAGAAAAAGAAAAATATCTTAAGAAGCCATTTCAGTGTTTCCCCTGATGTAATCCAAGTCATTTAGCGAAAATCTCTTCCCCTATTAGGGCCATTTGGTTAATAACCCATTTGGTTAATTAGGGCTCTGACATGATTCAACACAAAGATAAATCTTATGATTCTGTACAAAAGCTGTAGCTTCCCTCTATTATTCCAAATAAATTAAATAGTGGACAAATGTGAGTTTCAGTTATTTCAAAGACTGGGAAAAAAACAATATGTATATGAATTATATGTATATGTATAATTATATATATAATATGTATATGAATTATATGTATAATATGCATATGAATTATAAAAAAAAAATCGACATTAATATGTTAATGTTCATCATCATTATTACCAGTTTCGATGGTCCCTTAGTCCAAGATTCTCTCACCTTCTTGAAATGATTAAATTCTACTTCTAAATATATGGAATACATGGTGAAATGTCATGTTTGAAAATGTTTGAAATATCAAAATCAATACTTTTTTATGTTAGTTCAGATGCCAGAAGGTGCTTCTTAACAAATCCATAAAAATATTTTGGGTAGGTTTTGGTACCAATACGCAGACAGGAGCAAGTTCTCAGTCAGGGTAAATATCATACCTTCATATATTCCTAAATGATTTATTCCCTCTAATGATCTGTTCTTCTAAGTAACATTTCTGTTGCAATTGATGGCTACTGCAGTAGAAGTCCTTAATCACAAAAGTGAGCAAAGTGACAGCTGGAATGAAGTGGATGGACTAA
The DNA here is from genome assembly GCA_011074415.1 of Stictonetta naevosa. Taxonomy (NCBI): domain Eukaryota; kingdom Metazoa; phylum Chordata; class Aves; order Anseriformes; family Anatidae; genus Stictonetta; species Stictonetta naevosa. Next base: position 23,159,532 of record CM021699.1, read on the forward strand.
CTATGAAGATAACAAGGCTAAATGGAAATTCCTACCAGAGAAGCAGTTAAAGATATGTTGTCAATAACTTCCTCAGTCATTAAAAGAACAATGAATTCAGTGCTGGCCAATCTTTTGAGAAGAAATTTAAAGCCCCAGGCTCATCACCAATGGACAGACAGACAGGCATATGTCACTTACTTGCTTGAGTCACTTGAGCATATTTATAGCCCCATCTTCCTATGTGTAAAGTCCTGACTGGATGTGCACCTACCACTCAATTCTGTGTCTACAGTGCTCATAACTGGTAATAGCATCTTTTTTTTTTGAAAAGAAAACCCAGATACAGAGAGGACAATCTCCTAACAGAAAATGTAGCAGATTCCACAGATGGAACATCACATGGGCTTCTTTGCCCTGATGATCCTGATGGACTTAGAGTAGACAAATTTAACATGAAGTAGAGAATCTCAGTTTAATTCCACTAAGAAATTAGGAGACGTTGAGATTAAAAAGAGATGGGAAGATGAGTTTTGTCATCAGAAGCCACCTGTCAGTGACGAGTAGTATAGGGTTTTCTGGGTTTTGTAATTTTAAAAGTAAAATTCACACCAACTGTGCAGTTAAATTATAACAGAAAGGAAGTGAGAAGTGAAAACAAGAAATACAAATCTTTGCCTTGCTGCCTTGCTCCTCTTCAGCCTGTTTGCATCAGTCATGGTCAAATCACTGCCTTTTGGGTTGCACAGTCCCAGGTATACAAGTTGATGGTCGACAATGACACTACTACGAAAAGCAAGCCGCCCTGTCCAAATGTAGTTACATGCTGTACAGCTACCAATGGTTTTACTGAAAATGAGTTCCGTAAATTAAAAGTGTTTGGTTTTATTCTTCAGTTAGCTAATCACAAATATTGCAAGTGTGGGTTGTCCACCAGTTTGCAATTTCTGTAGCCAACTGTTCTACGGCAAATAAACACAAACGTGGATACTCTACAGCAGATGAAAAAGCGGGAGTAGTCATGGCCAGTCCGGGCTCAATGGCACAAGGGGTGGCTACCACAAAAGCCAAAAAACAACACGGATGCGGACATCCAGGCGACATTTCAGGATTATTCCCCTTCTCCCGCGACAAGCCGGCCCCATGCCACCTCCAAGGGGCAGCCATGTTGGGGACCTGCTCCTCGCCGCGGGGTGCGAGCCGCGTCCCGGTGCCGGCGCTAGAGGGCAGCCTTGGACCAGCAGATTGCGGCCTGCCCGGCACGGCACGGCCCGGCACGGTACAGCAAGGCCCGGCCCGGCCCGGCCAGGGGTCAGGCGGAGCTCTCCAGCACGGAGCAGCCCCTGGGCTGATGAAAGCCGTGGGCATTGTGGGCTCGGCCCGTAATGCCGCGGTGCATATGGTGGCGAGCACCTGAGGAGGTGATGGTGTGGCATAGAGAAGGACCATCACCTTTGGCACGAGGCAGCGAGCTCAGGAAGAAATGATGTGGCTCGTCCAGGGGAATGGGCAGTGTGTCACTACTTCTCAGTCAGCTACGCTGGGTTTCTTTCCTTTGGGGGGTAATAAATTCTGTCTTCATTTCCAAAAGCCCACGCTTCAAGAAGCTTAGTTGGTGACTCTCTGTACATCTTGCAGAAAATGCCAGGCCTTTCTGAGTGGACATCTCCTTTGCAACTAGGCAGGGAGAAGCGTCATTTCCAGGGATCTGCTTTTCCTCAGGAGCTAGTAAGGAGGCAGTTTAAGAAGCGTACAGCTAATGAGCTAAACCTTGAGGGAGCAGAAAGGGCTACTTTTCTGGGCTGTCGCTTCCCTGAAGGCAGAGGAAGGACCTCACTGAGGTTCAAAGTGCCTGGAACGTGAGAGGAGCCTGTTCCCAGCAAGCTCCACTGTGCCCTTTTTGTGATGGGAGACTTAAATTGACCTTAAACCATCTCCAGCTGTGCTTTAGGAAGTCTAGCCTTAAATAGTCTTGATGATGTGGATTCTAAAATATTCCCTTCATGACTAATTCATATTTTTCCTTGATATTTAATCTAATTTGCTGCAGGCTAAGCCCTTTAGTTTTTGGCCTGTTGACAAACGAAAATGACTAGTCCCTGTACTCCTCTTCGTTCTCTCTGTGGATCTGCAGATACTTATTATCTCTCTTTGGTCTTTTTTCTTTTTCTTCAATAACTCCTAGAGCATAAACACATCTGTTACTCTTCCCTTCCCAGTTAAGGGAGAAGCAAATTCCAGGTGTTTGGAGATGGCAGAGGCAGACACTAGCAGCAAGTTTTAGGTAAATGCCACACTCCCCATACATTTCTCTAGCCCAAATTCTCATGTGCCTAAATGCCTTTAATTATCACCTATAGAACCTTACTGAAATACTTATCCCAGGGGTGTTTTTTCTTTGCTCTTCTTGGTAATATATGAGGTATCTCCTCCACTGCTCCCTTTGGCTTTACTCTGGCAGCTATAACATGTTTCATTAATATTTTAAGTAATGCATTCTATAAGCCCCATGCCTAATACACCCCTTTCAATAATAGTAAGTTTGAGCCTGATCCTGAACTATAAAATTCCAGAGATCCTTTACAGAGAGCTCAGTGAAACACACAGGGAAATCTGCAGATCAAAAACTAGTATGCCATGTCCACTGAATTTCTGGTACTTTGAAAGCCAAAGGGTCTTTGTTATCCTGGAGCCAGGCTTCTATTCATGCTTTTTATTCAGGAAATACTCTATGGAAATCCAGACTGCAGACAAGCTTATTGGCTTGTGCAGGAGCTGGGACAGCAGTCCAAATTCCAACCTGAGATTTCATAGGCAGGCTTGGGCAGCTATTTTACTTACCCTGCATGTCTCAATTACACCTCTATAAATTAGAGATAGGTTCCTGTCCCACCTAGGAAATGCGTTCATACTAGTGATGCATTTGGATGCTAAGAAATGAAAGCTAGGCCAAACTTTTATGCAATCATACTATGAAACTCCTAAAAGAAACAAAATAAAAGTAAACCAGGTTGTATATTCTTCATGTTTTGTTTACCTGTCTCTAACTCTAGAACTTCCCTGGACTTGTTATTCCCTGCTATTGTGTTCACAACTGAAGCTTCAGTCTGGCAAGATCACTGAAACCTGAGCAAAGATTTCCTCAGGACCTGCCTCCCTGTGGTAGCCAATGTGCATGCCCTCACACCTGCGACAGGGCAGTGGATTCCATGGCAGGGCAATAGCATTGTATTCTGGAGTAAGCAACATATGACCAAGCCAGTAAAATCTTTTAATCTGTTTTGACTACATTTTCAAACAGAAGTCATTTGGGGGCTAAAATGGAGAATGAGAAATTTTATCTCAAAAGGCAGATTTTTGTAAAATAAACATTCCTCTTCCCAGGGGGAGAAGCAGACAGGCATTCCCACCTGCGGCCTGTGTCCTCTAAAACAACAGTCCTTCCCACATATCAAAGTCTTCTAATCTTGGTCACACATGCATTACCTATGAAACAGTGCCCAGTGCAGTGGGTTGGAACACACCTTTTTTAAATTGAAAAACTGGGACTTTAGACACATTATCAGGATATATGTGAAGCTATCAGTAAAGTAAAGCATACAATTGAGATTAATTTTTAAGTCCTTCTTAAATGTGTGAATCCAAGATTCGACAGATAACCACAGAGCATCTGGGCTAGATAAGGCAAATTCAGTAAGTCTGTCCCTTTTTAAAAGTGTTAGATACACTGTTCATGCCCTGAACAGTCTCAGTGAGTATACATAATTCCATGCGAGGAACTCACTATGAATGTGTGTAACAGTGAATTTACAGCCCTGACAGATATCATATCTAGAACTTGCACAGTTTTGCTCATGTACCAAAAAAGGGTATCACAGGTCTAGAAATTCCAGATAAAATGAGCAGCTCCTCTGAATCTTTCCAAGCTTTCTACATGAGAGAAGAAATAATATCCAGGAAAAAAAAAAAAAAAATACAGGTACATTGCCCCTGTTACTAAATATATATATATATTTTTCATTTTCATTTCTTCAGGCCCCTGGACAGCCACCATTGATAGTTACCACACTGAAATGTGGTGGAATTACTTACATATTGGCAAGTGTTTGGGGGATTATTTGTCTGCTCTCAGATTAAACATTAGTGCCAATGGAACAAGATGTAATTAGCATTATTTTAATAATGGCATCATCTCTTGTCTTTTTTTTTTCCAGTCAGGACTTAGAAATTAGAAATGTAATGATGTCATTCTGCATGAGAAGAGTGCTGGACCTGCAGTTTCACAGAACACTGCAAGCATCTTGCTAGTGCAAACAAAAAGAGCAACTCCCCATAAAATTAAGGGAACAAACACTATCCATTCAACAATGCAGAACCCAATGTTGTTCTTTATTATATTACTTAAAAGGAGCAGATTTACTTGGTCATAAATTAATAATTCAGGAGGTGTAAGAAGGCACAGCCAATTAGCTGCAGTAATTTGCATTTTTATGCTCCTTCATTAGTTTTCTAAGGTTCTTCTCTTCTATTATAGCAATGCAAATGCAATTTTCCAAAAGGTGAATAGCCAACCTGTTTTTTGTTTACATGGTAATAAAGCCTCTTCAATTATTGAAAGACCAAACAATTTAAGAATTTTTAAGACAAATCTTTGTTGCTACACTCTCTCTTCTTTATATTGGTTGTCATGAAACATGCTTTTTCAATGTAATTTATTTCAACATGAAAATGGAGAGTTTATCAGGTGGCTGATTTTCTGTGGTTCCTGAAATCATGCCTAACTTTAATCATGTGAGTTATCCCATGAAGGAAGGTATTAAAATTCTTTCTTAACTTAGAAGTTAACAAATAATTCCATGCATGATGGCTTTGTTCACAGTGTGGGATCCCTTTAGCCTTGTGCAGAAATAAAGAGAAGGGTTTAATGTTTGAATTTTACTTTGAGGACAACATTACCAAGGAAGGCAGGGATGCTCCCCCATGTCCCAGTCATCTGCTGGTGACTGTACTTCCAGGAGCCGCCTACTCCAGAGATCTCCGTCTCAGTCACTACTGTCTATGGGCACAGTCTTGCTGAAATGGATGTCTTTAGCTTCGGAGAAATACTCCTAAGGCCAGAGAGGTTAAAGTTAAAAGCATTTACTGCAGGCATGACTACAGCCTTGGTCACCAGAGTGCTGTGGACCAGCTGTACTTGCTTTTCTGTCTTCCCATGCAGGGCACCAGCAAATCCCACTGGCTTCTCTGAGAGTTGCTCCTAACCTGCAGCTGGCCTGACACGTACTTATTTTTCCATTTGTACTCTGGTATTTTCCTTTCTAAATGCTTTCCATGTGAGGCCATTTCATTTTATTTTTATAATTATTTTATTTTTAATACAGCCCCTCATTCCAGATGTAGATAGTACATACACACACTCAAGCATACATATAAGCAAAATAATGCTGAGCCTGCACCTTTATATAAATGTCTCTGAGGCAGAATGCAAACCAAGAGAATGCTACAGACATTTCAGGGGGGCAGTGGGGATTAATAAAATAAATAATAATAATAATTAAAAAATAAATAAAAGGTAGGGAATTAATCAAAGATATGTTTTCTGAGGCAACCTCTAAAGAGACTTGGCTCTCCCAATTGCCAACAATGGTACAGGACAGCTGAAGACATAGGAAAATTGCCCTTCTCTGTTCACCTCTGTGAGAAAAACACAGAATGAATGAGCAACTGTAAGAGCAGTAGGGTGTGTCAGTGTATTTTAAAAATCTTTCTTCTTTTTTATTTTTAATTCTTCATGGAGGCTGCTTGAGGAGGTGGGGCTCTGAATCACTACAAGCCGTAAGGGGAGGTTGGAAGAGGAATGGACAGCTGAATCAGCTATAAGAGCAATGACTCAATGGCAAGCAAAATTATGCCAGCAGGTATAGCAAGGTGAAACAGGTGCCAGCAGGTGCAATGACAAAGAAGAAACAAAATAGCTTGAGTTAATAAGTACCAATAACTGGAGTTGAACAACAACAACAAAAAAAACTTTGAACAAATAAAGGCAACTTCTAGATTTAAGCTCTAGATGTGTATGAAATTACTCTTTTCCCTTCATGAATGAACAGAAATGTGGAGCTCTGTATATGCTTCTTCAGAGACCAAAGTCCAGCTTTGGTAATTTACATGAATTTCTGTTATGTCAATCAGAAAAATCAGTCTTTCATTACATGGTGAAGAATGAGTTTATTTCAGAGCTTACATGTCTGATAATTAGCTTATATATTAAAATTATTTGCAAAGCACATTTTTTAAGAATGACCTTAAGTACTTGTTCCATATCATCTCAGCAGAGTAATATGCCCATTTCACGTTTTTGACTAAAACATGTTCGAAGGGATCTGTTGATCATCTAATGTGTCTCTTTCCATCCCACATCTACAGGAAAAGCCTGTATTAATTTCTGTATCAAGACCAATACCACAACTAGACCAGACTGGAAGCTGATCTTGATTTCAGACTTTCTTCTTCAGAGAAAGTCCACTGCAGTCATGGATAAGTTTTTCCAGTGGTCAGTTCCCTTGGCTGTTCTAAGACTTCAAGCCTAAATTTCTCTAATTCCAGGCAACGGATTTTGCTAATCTTTGTCAAGGAAATTAAAAATGTCTTTATACCATTTTTATGTTGTTTAGTAAGTTAAGATCTTTGAACTTTTATTCATCATTTTCAGTGTATTTTCCAATTCTTTAAACACATCTATTGTCCCCTTCAGAGCTTTTTTTTTTAAAAAAAAGGGGGATGAGAGGTGAGGAGGGTTCAAATTTGATTTTTTTGTTGTTGTTGTCACTTTTGTTTGTTTTCAATGAAAAATAAAACACTTTAGGACAGAGTACTGGTAGCAGTGATGAAACAGCAATGGCAGGCTGGCAACCAGCAGATGAGAAGCCAGACCTTGCCAAGGAGCTACAGCCTCTAGCACCTTCCCTTTCCCCTCACAGCAAATCTGCACCTGCATAATACAAGCTTCCCACTTTAATTCCTATTCTCCTAATTATAGTCCAATGATCTTTTTAGCACTTTGGCTGTGGTGCACAGCAGGAGCTCCATGTGTATCTGATTATCCATCATAAAATCAAATCCTTTTCAGTCCCTATTTCCCAGCATGAAGTCTCTTGTATCCTACAAGCATGTTCCTCAGTGCATGGACGTCCAAGAAAATATCTTGTTCCCTTTTGTCAAGAAATTCAGATTGCTCTGTGTCACTCCCCAGCCTCATTCATCATCTAATTCTCTACCAGTCTTACTGGTATAAGAAAACTTTATTGACAAAATGTTGTTTTCTTGTCTCATTAATAAAGCTGCTAAATAATGTAAGAGGGAAAGCTCACCTGGAACAAACCCTCAACATGATTGTTTCTTATTTACAACTACAAGACCTATTAGTTTTTAATTAATTTCATTACATCAGCAATATTATCTGGTTTCAAAAGAATTTGCAATTTCATCAAAGAATGGTATCAAATTAGTCTGACAAAACTTATTTTTGAGAAGCCTGTGTAGATTTACATTAGTTGTTTTTGATCAATCTTAAACTGATAGGCCCTTAATTTCCTGCATTAGGTTTGCTATCATTTTAAAATATTGGCACTACATTCGATTTTTCCAAGTTCCCTGAAACTTCCCCACTTTCAGTCAATACTAAATGTCCACAGGGGTCTTTTCTAGTTCTTTTAAAACTATCAGATGCAAATTAATTAGACATGCAGATTTAAAAATGTCTAACTTCAATAAACTGCTGTGTAACTGGTTAAAATTAAAAGGTTACATCATCATATCATATGACTATACCATCTGGCTTTCCCCAAATGCAGACACAAAGTGACTGAGATTCAGCTTTCCATGAATCCTTTCCAGTTCCGCTGCCGTCATACAGCTACAGAACAATCTTATTATTGGGATTCCTGGTACAACAGAAGCCCTTTGGCTAACTTTTCATTCTTAAATCTGTTAACCATAGATTTTGTCTGCAACAATTTGCTTCCACTACTTTCTAACACTTCCAAGACAGTTAATATTATGACTTCTCCAGCTTTTTCTCCACTTTTCATTATGATTTATAGATGCTTTTATTTTACTTTAACCCATAGTGCTCTTTCCTTAAGTCGCTGTGACAACATTATTCTGAAAGATGTAATTTGGACATCTAGTAAAATGCTGTTCAACAATGGACAATTATTGTTCTCATTTTTGTTTACATTTTCTCCAGTTGATTGTCTCAAAATTATTTTCAGCTTCTTAAATTGTCCTTTTCAAAACTCTCAAGAATATGTATCATCAGGAGATCTCACAGTAAAAATGTAATCAAGATAAAATCAGTTTCATCTAAGCAGCCAATATCTTTTTAGTTCTGTAATTAACTCTTCTCTTCACAAGGTCCCGTATAGTTTTGGCCCACTAAATACAGTTGCTGTTTACGTAGGCAATGGTTATGCATCATTTTAATAAAGTGATGAGTGCCTAAAATTCAGCAGCTAATGTCACATATCCTTCAGACTGATGTCAAGGCAAAAAATTATTTGTTCTTCCTACATACTGTAGCTCAATGGTTGTACAGCCAGTGGCATTATTCTCTGGTGTGTTGGAACATTTCTAGCAGACCAAACCTAGCAATCTATCTTGTGCTTTATCAGTGTAACTTTGATCCTACAGAATCCTTCTGGTTTTCATCAAAAGCCAGTAATGTGGACTTGGGCAAGGCCATTTTAATACAGTGTCTCTCTTACGGCTGCGTTTTTCATTCAGTCTTTTCAAAAAAGACTGTTGCAGCCAACAATTTTAAAAATATGAGCATGGGAATCCTCCTACTTGTTTTCAGAAGCCCTAGCTTTATGCATATAAATGAGAAATTTCCACTCTGGATGTAGCACATATCGAATGAAATAATACACAAATTAGAATAAATGAAGTTGCAATTAAGCTACATTACCAATCATTTTACATTTAACTGCTACGGTTATATTGGCTGTAGACAAGGTCATATGACAGTCCAGGTAACTTAACTGAAGGCACTGTGAAAAAAAATATATTACATATTTTTCCCCTGAACATGATTTTCTTACAATAATTCTACTGGTTATAATGATTATGAAGTATGACTGAGTCTAGACAAATGTGTTAAGGGCTTCTATTAGTAAATTTCTTGGTACAGCTGTCATTATTTTTTTAGGTTGCTATGGAGACTTACTAGTTTGAGGCATCACTGTTTCGATGATTTTCCATGGCAATGCTGCTTTGGCTCCAGTGCACACCCCAAAACAACCATGAATGTCCTCCAGGATAATTCATCTGTAGTTCAACATACTAAAATATCTACACAGTTGTCTAGAATGTGGTAGTAAGCAATCAGATCTACTAAAAGACTGAGGTGATGACCTACTTGGTAAAGCTACTGTTAGGGACAATTAGTTTAATAATTGGAATTTTAGTAAAATGTAGGTAAAAATACGTAGGTAAGAGAAAGGAAAAAAGGCAGAGTATTTTGTTAAAAGAATTTTTTAATGCCTTCACATAATTAAGATATTAAATCTCAAAACCAGAACATCCCTGGCAAATATCAGACTTCTTGGAAGTTAAAATATTCAGTTCTGTCGGTTTTCTTCTTTTCCTCTTCATGCTCAAACAGAAATAACTATTTTCTTTTTCCCTTTTTGATAATTGTTGCTTTGTAGAATTGTGGAAGGAATACATTTTAAAAATTGCATAGCCCAGTGACAAATGTGTCAAACTGCAAAAATCATAAACCACCATTATATGGTCAAAGCGTATAGCTATAATATGATGAATGAAAATCTCACAGTGCAGCCACATAAAATATTCTGTTCAGAATTGAAAAACACCCTGGGCCTGATATGCCTTTTAGCTGGTGGGCGGAGATATAAACTGGCAGAAGTAACCGATTTTACTCCAATGGAAGCAAAGTGCAGGAACTCACCCCAAGCTGGGAGCAAGATGGTTCCTGCGCCTAAAAAGTCTTGGGGGAAAACTTGAGTGATTTTCACTGATGTTCCTGTTCCTGACTTTTGTTACAGCCTCCATCCCTGTCTCCTCTTTTTACATTGTAGCTTGAGTGACATTTTATTAGAAAAACCAATACCAGAATTTGCAGGATGAACAGCCACCCAGTGCAGGCTTCTAGAGACAAAAAAGAAAAAAAAAAAAAAAAAAAAAGAGAGCAGTTCAAATGAAAACCAACAGGAAACCTAATCAAAGGAATTGTTGTTAATACAGTGCTCAGTGCTTCAGACTGTTCAGGTCAGGGATCCGAAGATCTGATTCATTACATAAAAAGGCCAAATAATAATTACTTGCATTGAAGAAGAGAGGACTTCTTTGTCCAATCATCCCCATGACTTCCACCCTCTTGGTGAGCTGAAGAAGTGCAGATGTCCTCACGCCCTGCTGCAGCACTCCAACGGGGCTCTGAGGGAGCAACAACCACCCCACTCCTCTTATATCCCCAGTGTGGCTAACAACCACGTGCCTGGCTTGCTATCCTGCAGCTCACAGGTAACTCAGGGCTACAGCTGAATATTTGGCATAAGGGTACCTTTTCTTTGCTAGTTTAGTGAACTCTATTGATAAAGGAAAAACAAGCAGTAACAGCAACTAAAAACCACAACTTTCTGTTTTTCTCTTAATAAGTTTACTTCACTGTTATTTGGAGGATACACCAATAAGCATCTGCAGTTTTTCAGATATGCCTTGCCTTTTTTTTTTCATAATGTTGCAAAATGTGAGTTGATTTTGTCTGCATGTGTTTCATTTATATTGCCAATATATTTTCCATTAACTTACTTCTTTGAAAGAACAAGCAGACCCCATGATGCTCATCTGAGAACTTATTTTCTATAAAATTCACTCGCAGTGTGTATAACTTTGAGTTTTCACCTCATCAACTGCCATTTTTGCTGGGAGAAAAAAGAAAAAAAAAAAAAAATCTCTTCAAACAACCTGGACGCTCTGTGTGCAAGAGATACTGGTTTATGGTGAGCTTATGTTGGGTTGCAAGTCTCTGAGAAGTTTTTGAACTAGTGACTAACCAACAGAGTGGCCAAACCATGGTGCTATGGATGGAGATATGTAAGTTAATTAAATTCTGTGACAAGGAAACAGAATAGCACCTGCATTATAAACATGTGGGAATGTCTTATCAGCATGTGACACATGGCTTCATTTTCTTCATAAACAAGTTTACATGGAATATCTTTATTGCAATTCAAGAAGGTAAAGACATGAGATCACAGCTGCTGGTATAAATGAGCACTGTATGACTATACAGACTAGTACACACTATTTTTCCTGATACAGAACATGTTGACAGCATACAGTGGAAGATGTAATGAAATATATCACTGCAGTATGATATCACAGATCTAATCACTTCAGTTTATATATGAAAACCAAAATGAGTGAACTGTGTGAGACCAAGGGTTCATCTAGCTGACTAGTCTAAACCATTCCCTCTGCATTCATAAAATCTCCCTCTAAACCCTTCTTCACCCAATAGAAACTTGTGATAATGTGGGAAAATCCTGCTTACGTAAGTAAAGTTTTACTTTGAATAAAAATTGTCTGTGATATGATAACAGCACAGTTCAAGTCTAAACTATCTATCCATTCAGACAGCATTTAGTGAAGAGTGGGCTTTTTGGTTTTATTTCAAGCTCTGAAAAGAAAAGCATAATCAACATAGTTGCAGTGGGTAATTTGGTAATAACTAAGACTTGAAAAAAATTCTAGCTTTCTGATGAATTTCTTCCTAGCCTAGAATAGTAAAAGCATTGTACTTACAAAAGGACTGCACTTAGAGTTGGGAGAGAGTGTGTTCACGGTATCTATCAAACCTTTCAGAAGGAAAACTCCCAGAAACTGAGACACTAACATTTGTTTCTGTCCAGCAGTAAACACACAGAGACTGATACGTGTCCCAAAATGTGAAAAATAAAAAAAAATATTTTGCAAGGGAATTTGTAATAAGTCGTGTGCCTCTGAATTCCCACCAGCAAGTCTGAGGCAGCTGTGGAAAGGATGCTCATACAGAACTTATCAGAGGCTAAGAACCATTGCAGACTAACTGCACCCAAATGATCAATCCCTATTGTCACAGGCGGACTCTCCTCCCAGAGACTGATACGTGTCCCAAAATGTGATGGGCATAAATTGAAAGAGATTAATCAGAATGAAACAGAAATCTCAATGACACTTCTCTGCAAAGGGAAATGCACCTCTAAGGCTTAATCAATCAGAGCTGAGTGTGATTAAAGCCATGAAGAAATCACTGAAACTCTGGGCTAGCAATGTGTGACGGAAGGTACAGCTGTGCTCGCACATCCTGACTTTTGACTACCTGACTGTGTAATTGTAAGTTTTCAGAGTAAGTTGCAGAAGTACATGTACCAACATGGTGGCTATCAACAAGGAGTAAAATTAGGAGCAATGAAGATGAGCAGCTGCCATGGTTTATTCTAAAGAACTTTATCCACAGAATATGTGGGACGAGGTTTCACTACAGTCACCTCGGGTGACAGTCACCAGAGTGCCAGCCAGACAAAGGTGGACCTCTGATCCCTTTGCCTTCTAGCAGATGACCTGTACAGAGAACAAAAGGCTGCCGCTGACTGACAGCCAAAATGAGACATCAATCACAATAAATTGTGCAGATCCTGAATCCTCCCCTTTATTACAGGAAAAAAAAATGAACAAAATTAACATGAAATTACTAAAACTCCACTGAGATGTACAGAATAGTTTCAACCTCATTAAAACTGTTCAGAAAGCGGGGCTTTTTGCCATGTGACATCTTCATATGAAACGATTTACATTTTCTCCTGTGTCAATCTTTTGTTCCATTTTGGTATTTTTTCATAAGAAAATCTTTACACAAAAATCAGTATAAAAGAAAAAAAAATTCAGAAAACCCAAACAGGTTTCTTTTTTTGAAAATATATATATATTTTTTTAACTAAAGAGAAATAATCCTTTTAAATTGTCGTTAGAAATTTTAAAGCAGATTCCCCTGTATTTCAGAATCCGTACAAAAGCTCTAAAATCCTTCTGCAGCAGTTGCACTTGGTGTAAGTTTATTTTAGGTGTTCTTCACAGCAAAAACAGATGGTGAAATACAGATTTCTTTTAAATAAAAGGTGCTAAAGGTGATGATGCAGGTAGGCATCTAATGAGACTTTCAAAGGCATCGAGCTACAGGATTTCCAATGACAGGAGAAAAATCCTTCTATTCCATCCATATTTCAGGTCCAGGTAACCTTTGACATTGGACCTGAAACAGGCATGCTGCAGTGTTCTGCCTCTTGTGCCCACCCCAGGTGCTTTGCAGCATCTACCTCTGAGGAAAGCCCTGGGGCACAGTCCCCCTCGGGGAGCACTGGGGTGTCCCTTTCAAAGGATGGGAGGTAACACGGGTCCACCCATTCCTCCCTTCAACCCTACAGCCACGCAGCCTCTGAGAAGGGCTCTGCCAAACAATTGTAGCTATGAAGCGATTCTTGTTTGCAGCTCACTGTTTCAGGGTGTTACTTCTTTTCCTCAAGTAGATGATCCTTAGACTATAAAAACCTGCTGTTTCTGCCAGCCAGTGTAAGAAATCCTTTAGTTCAAGTTGCAGGTGTCTGTGCAATAAAACTGAAAGCCTGGATCCAAACACGGCTGATGACTCACTTGGAAAGCTGCTACAGCCACACATAACAGCACTTGTAATAGCGGTCATCTTTTTTTTAAAAAAAAAAAAAATCATTTTACGTGCACAAATGAAAGCCTGTTCTCCTCCATTTAGGTTACTGAGCCCTCTATTCAGTGTTGTGTTTTTCCTAGTAGTGAATTTTATGACTTTAAACTCTGAAGGTAAAGGACTAAGAAGTTATCCTTCAAGTCATCCCCTCACTCTTGCTATGAATACCTATTAAATTAAATGCAAATATAATTCTTACAGTAGGTGTGTATTTGGTCTGTATTATGGTAATTATGCTTGTGTACATCTGCCACCCAGTCAGCTCCCAATATAGCCCCACAGCTTCAATGGCTTTACACAGCTGTAATGAGAAAATAAATCATAGTTCTAATGAGAGTTCAAAACTCCGTAACAGAATTTGCTGGAAGAAATAGGAAAATAATTCAAACTGGAACAACTCTGGAATAAAAGAGAATATTTCAGTATGTATTGAAACATGACCTAAAAATGCCAGTAAAGCACTCTGCTTTTTCTATTATTTGAACTGCAAAAAGTCTCTGAACTCAAGAGTAAAAGTTTTCACTCCTGGTAAAATCGCAGCATGTAGATTTTTCAGTGCAGTATATTTTATGTTACAGAACCTTATTCTTTAAATTGACAATTGTGTTTATAAAACAGTAGAACTGATTCTAGAAATGTTCAAAATCTCAACACTTGTCCTTTAAAGATGAGGTCTCCAGAGAACAAATTAATCAATAGTCAATCTCTCTAACCTAGATCTTATCTTACTGGGTGGGGGTGTGTGTCCTAAAACACAAGATGTGTCAAGCAAGATGTTTGTTAATCAGGTTGTTTCAGAGGGATATAGAGATGATTTTTGTTGTTGTTGTTGTTGTATAAAGTCACAGACAAAAACTGGACACATATATCACAAACTGACATTTATTGTGCATTTATTTCCTATTGGATTTGTTCTGAGATTCTGCATTAATAGTAAATGGGTAAAAATAAGCACATGACAACTGCAGAAGCTCTAGTTTTCCAATTGCTATTGTAAGGACAATTGTCCAACCTATGCAGAGTCACCCTGGGAGTGAGAGCTCTGTTAGCATCTCTGCTCATGACACTCTCCACATGTCATGATGGATGACTGGTTGGGGAATCACACCCTGCTGTTTGTTTTCTCTTGGAGATAGAAGGCGTGTTTGATATTGTTATGTTATCTCTGCAGCGTAGCTGCAAAGCAATTCCAAGCAGCAAGATAAATTAATTTTTTAAAAGATAGCACATTCCTTCACGTGATATGCAGAAGACAAGTCACATTCCAGCTTTGAGTTCTTTAGCTTATCAAAGCTATCTTTTAGTTATGATAAGCAAGACTTTAACTGCAGAATATGACAAATAGGTAGGGGGGACCACAATGCCTTCTTAAGAGTTTATACAATTGCAAGTATTAGCTTCCCAGTATTGGCTTGGGTTGCCATCATTTTGTCATATGTGACATGTGGCACATGGGACAGGTCACTTATGCTTGTGCAAAGCACGTAGGAAATGCTACCATCCAACCCTGAACTCAAGGAAAGAAACAGTTAAAGAAAGTATAGGTGTCTGGTACTGTCCCTACAGGAAACCAAATAATTATATCAAAAATCATCCCAGAATGGCACTGTCCTCCTTCCTACTATAGTCCTGTTGGTTCATCAGTAATTTCAAAGTATCGATGTAACATAAACATAATGATAATATTAATAAAAATGTACAGTATTCTGTACAGAATATCTAATTAATGATATATTTTGTGTTGGTCATTTAAAAATGGTGGCTTACATTGGCACAGGAGAGCAGCAGTTTCAGGTGCACAAACAGCAATACATCTTGCAGGGACTTTATTCCCAGAGGGCTAGCAGCCAATATGCTTTGGACTAGGTCAATATATCCATTCCAATGTATTTCCTTTTTCAGTAAAATTTTGGTTACATTTTGAGGTTATCAAAAAGAAAAGAGGGACTGATTCCAAAGGCTCTCAGAAACCACAAGTTTAAGAGGCATAATCAACATATGCATTGTTTGATATTCATTTAATAAAAACTTTGAATGCATGACAGAAACTTAGACTCCAAAAATCGACCAGAGGTCTTACGAATATCATGCCAAGAATGTGAAATCCATCCCTTGCTTAGGTATAGTTACAGCAAAGGAGTGTTTCAGAGAACAAAAGCCACTACCCAGAAGCCAGCTGTGTACATGTTTATATCTCTAAAACAGCTGCTGCATTTGACCATGCCACCAAGGGAGAAAGAGTGTCCTCCTTTCCCACTGGCCACTATATTAAGTAGCTTGCTGTAATTGCTGCATAGCATTTGGCAGTTGCAGGCATGGTAGCAGTTAGCGTTAATAAAAGTAGAAACTGTTCTCACAGTTGAGTGTCTCACAGTCGCATGTGTGAAACAGATCACATTTAGTGTAGACAAACTGGACATCTACAGTACGGATGATCTGTGATTATGATAAAACAAATATGTTCAGCTAAGTGTGCATCCATGTGACCAAAGTACAGCGTCGGAAGTTCAGTAATTATGTAGACAGAAAATATACAAGTATAATGATTACTAATATCACTGCTTGTTTATTTTGCTTTCTAACAGAGCGTGGTGTTGCAGTAACAAAAATTAATAACTTTGAGGGCCTGTTTTAATTTAAGCATGAATTTCTTACCGCATGAAAAATAGTGTGGCTGTATGCATGTTTAGATATATTTTTCTTCATACCTTCATGTGAAGGGAGGGAATGAGTCAGAGAGCCGGTATATAGCTCTATCTGTACCTGTCTATTCCCAAAATATCACAACAAATATTTAAGGATCTTTTCAAGTGACGGAACTAAAGGTCAGGGTCATAGCAAAGGGCAGTTTGTGGAGGAGGGGATTAACATTTCTCTAAGTGATTTCTTCTTCCATCTATTTTTTGTATCCTCCACAAACAGGCCTCTCTAATTTCAAACACATTTTTTGAATTCTGCAGAGAAGTCAGTTCTAAAAAGGTATCATCCAAAATAAATGTTTTTCTTGGCTCATGCATCAGCTATCCTATTTTCTTTTCTAGTATAGATAGGGGTGGGAGAAGGCATATGTGTGTATATATTGTGTATATACACAAATATCAGTGTAGTCTCTATTTAGCGTTCTCTACTCATACGTTACTTATGCAAAAGTATTGACTGGAAAGCTTTGCTACTAGGATTTTTTTACTCTCTTTTTCATTGAAAAAATAATTGTTTCATAGATTGATTAGATTAGCATTCATCTGTCTTCTCTGGCTAGCAGGCTAATGCCAGAAGAAAGTTCCAGGTGCTCAGCTCCTTTGCAAAACAGACGTTTATTTTATACATACATATAGTGGTCAATTCTTCAGTATTCCCCCCTCAAACATACACACTGAACCCTCCTCTTTTAAGCAGCTGTAAGCTGTGGGCTAGGTCTACATGAATCTCTGAATTCATATAGATTGGATTCACTTTTCATTTATTTCTAGAGATTGCTTTTAGATTAGAAATCTGTGAAGGGCTTTGTGGAAGGGTGACCCTTCCTCCCTCACCCTCTGCCTTGTCACCACCCAGCAATAAACAGCTGTTTCTAAGAACAAACTAAACCCAATATTTCCTAAAGATTGTAGTATAGAATGCTCGTTTCAGTTTTTTCTTCCCATTTGTGTTTTGGCAAGCAGTTTTCCAGGTTTCAGATTAAATTCCTCAGTAAACTGTTTTCTCTCTCTCAAACTGTGTGGCCAAAACTAAAAAACATAACCTGATTCTCAATAGCTTTTCCTTTCAGGTCCTCACCTACCATTTTTCAGAACGAAGATAGACAAGGAAAACAAAGGCACTGATCCGACAGCAAATCACAGACGTCTAATACAGGTATAATTTATTCCCACTCAAGCTGCCGCAGATGGCACCAAATTCTTCTCTCCCTACGTATGATATATAAAGCTCAGTAAAGGCACTTGACCTCTCTAGCCCACAGAAAGAGAGAAAAGAAGATTCCAACTCTGAGTGTCTGAGAGGGAGAAAGAATATAGGCTTCTCATGCTTTTAACCCAGCCAGTTAAACTACAAGAGGAAGAAAGGGGGAACACTACTTAGGGATGAAGATGAAGGAAAAAGAATGTTTTATATACTTGCTGTGGTGTGTATTTTGAGTAACCTGTACAAAGACATACAGGAATTTTACATTCGGTCCCACTGCTTTTGCCTAACAGAAGACTTCTCCTACTCTAGTCTTCTTTGCTTGGGCCTGATTGTAATGCGTGGTGCTTTTTTTTTCAAATTACATTAATAATAAATAACTCTGATTAAATTGGATGGTAAAATAGAAAACTGATGATAGGATGTCAATGAAATGATGAAAGAAGAAAAATGTTTTAGGTTTTTGTGAGAGGCAGAGAGCAAGCAGGCAAGTGTGTATTCATTCATGGAAAAATTATCATCCTTAGTGAATACCTGATTGAGGGGAAACCAACACACCCTGGCCTGAGACCTTGCAGCTTATCTGTGGGGGTGCCAGTATCATTAGCTTGTGTTGCTGTGTTGTTACCAATTCAGGTATGTTCTCATTACTATACATTCACCTGTCTCTAGCTTTCAGTAAGATAACAAAATGGATGAGTCTATGACTCCTATATTTATTTTTCCCCCTAGTAGACCATTCTCACTCCTGCTTCAGATCATCAGATTTTATCGGTCTCACTAGCAGTGGAATGAATTGAAAGTAGCTCCATTAAAACTGGACGAGGCACTAGGGAAGGAACCAGGTGATAAAACAACAGGTCACCAGAGTTCACCTGGCATTTGGATCAGATCAGCCCCCAGTCCTGGGAAGCTGCATGGGGCAGTAGGAAAGTGAAAGTACATGAGGTGAGATGATAGCCATAGTCTGAGGAGGCTGCATGCCGCAGCACTGGCCGCTGTTGCCCCAGTGGCCATCCCAGATGTGGCAACAGCCACAGTGCAGAGGGCAAACACTGCCCCAGTCCTTGCTTGATGCTCCCAGGTGGCTCTATGCATGTTGGCACAATCTCTGTCGGCTGCTCGCCTGTGCGAGGGTCCATGTTTGTGCATAAACAAAGCCTAGGCTTGAGAAAAAGCACAGACTACAGCACAGTAACCTGGGAATTTGCTCCTGAATTCAAGAAAAAAAAAAAAAAAAAAAAAAAAAGTAAGAGTTCTGGACTTTCTCTCATCAATAGCAAATATGTATGAGAGTTTTTGGAGAGGGCTAGGAGTGTAACTATAATGAGATAGAAGTCAGTTCTGGAAATGAGTTTCTGTGCTCTTTGGCTGGTTTTCAAAGGATCTGATCATTTTAATAGTGTAGGTATTAAACTGTTCTGTTAATGATGTGTTAAGGCAGTCATGGATTTACCAGAGGTTCTATGGAGATCAAGGCTACATGTTCCCCACTGGACACATGAAGTCTTGGACAGACATCATTTAGTTATGCTTTAAATCTAGGAAAACATAATTGCTTTCTAGAGCTGCGTGAACTATTAATCAATTGTCCTTTTCTTATACATGATATTTTTTTTCAACAGAAAGATGGATGACTATAGGAATATTTCCGTGCAAATTTTATCATCTTTTCAACTTCAGGTTTTTCATCTTTGGCTGCCTTGGTGCACTAGCCTATATTGATTCCGGTTATACAATTCTCTATGGCCAAGAGATAGAGCCAGAGACACTTTGACTCACTTTTTCGGAAGGATTAGCCTTTGTGGATGTGGTTTTAGCCAACTGGAAAAATAAAGCTTAAAGCCTACTTGTCGGTTGCAAACTTTGCTTTTCCACAGAAAGATGGGATGGGTTTGAGCTTTTGAGTCTGCAACACTGGCAATAATTTATTGAAGGCAAGAGACCTGTATTGCTCCTCAAATGCTTTAGGAAAACAACAATAAACAACAACAAACAACAACAATAAACAACAGTAAGTGATCTGGTTTCGGTGACATGACAGATAACAGGCTATCAATGATCCTCTACAGATATTAGAGAATTACATGGATACACAGATTCAAACATGGAAAAGCATGATGGATTTATCCTTATGGGACAAGTTCTCAGTAACTGTGAGTATGGCTGGTTGAACTGTACTCTCAAACACGAAATCTGCCTATGCTAGTTCTTAGGTTAGCAGGATTTTAATTTACCTTGCAACATTAAGAGACAGATTCTCAACAATGGCAAATCTGCTCTCCTTGTGTAAAAACAGGCCACCAGCATACATGGGGAGGCAGAGTTTCTCATGTGCATGGTTTCAAACTGGCATTTTGGAGGGCTGTATCCTAGTCCCAGATGTATTCCTGCTTTGCTGTGTAACCATGGAGAAGGCATTTCCTTGTCTTTTACCACAGCTGCCCCCTCAGAAAAAAATGTGGATAATAATGTCAGCCTGCTTTGGGAAGAACTTTGAAATCTATGGGTGGTGAGCATTGTGTAGGAACAGGGTATTACTGGTAATTTATTTATTTATTATTCAGTTGTGTGGATACTGGTCCACTCTATGTACTGCTGCACCACAGCAGTGATAATAATAAACATTACACTCTTGGCAGCTAAAGTACTTCTCTTGCGTTCAGTGCCCAACCTCTCATTCCAAGTCCCCCATCTCCTGCAGCTGACAGGTGGATAACCCATTGCAGATTCCTGCTGTAATTCCAGAGCTGAAACCTGACTGTATAAGTCCTGCCCATCAAAATCCCCCACCTCCTCTGGCCTGGGTGCCTCCTTTCCCCTTCCTGACATTCATTACATGACATGAGCATGTTAGAAGATGCACTCCCCTGCAGTGTCACCTGGTAAAGGGAGTGCCAAACCCCAAGGTACCACCTGCACCCTTCCAGCTGAGGTAAGGACATCTTCCTCCTGCTTCCTCACATTCTCCATTGAAGGTTAACACGGCTTGGAAAAAAATACAGTAGCAAAGCATCAATGCATTCTCATCTCTGGAAGCATGACATTCAATAAGGCTGTGCATGACTTCAAGCCACTGACAGCAAATTGAGTAACTGTTGGTTTGCACAGATATCCAAGAAAGCAGTCACTGTATCAAACATGGCTCTCCATCCCATAAGACAAGATTTTCAAAGGAGCACTCTCCAGTCATATACAATTCACCACCATCACTGAATTAAAAAGGATGGTTTGTGCATCTGGCTAGAATTCTGTGTGTGATTCAGGTGGGGGAAGAGGAGTGCAGCAATCCCAAAGAAGACTACCTCATTAACTTTTGAGAAACCTTGAAATTTTAGGATGAAGCCAATCTGTTTTAGTAGGGGAAAAAAAATACTAAATTATTCACAGGATAAAGCCCTGAAATTCCCATGTAAAACAATACTTGAAGGGCTCAAAACCTGTGTAAGAGTTGGTGGCAGTTTCATTAGGCTTTTTCCCAAAGTTTGGTCTCCCTTTTCAACTACTAGCATTCATATGATACAGTTCACTCACTACCAATGGGAGATTATAATTAAAGTTCTCATCTAAAAATTAAATCTTCCATCACGTCATTATAAATTCCTGAGCCTCCTCCTTTCCCTTTTCTTGTAACCTTTTTTTTTTCCTCTACATCACCACTGCCTTCAGAACTTCCAGTTTACCAACCTAGTATTTACATTTTTTTGATCCATAATACATCATCACAACAGAGCTATTCTTGGTGGTAGGTCTGTGCTGCCCTCCTCCCTATTTATTTTTTTTTCATCAAAACAATTCTTTACCATAGCAACTTTTCTTGGCCACTGACCCATTACAATAACTTGTGAGCAGCAAACACTTGACAACTTGATCAGACCACACTGTCCCTGTGCCAAATTGAAAGGCAACTCCTCCCTGGAACAATAAATGCAGTTCCGAAGTTACAGGATGAAGCTGTTGCAGGTCTCTCAGAAAGCTTGTATTCTTTAGAAAGTTATTGAACGCTAAGAAGCCAGCTGTGCCAAAACTTTCGGTACTTCAGAAGTAACTCGAGGGAGCAACTCCTCCCAAAGCCTTTTAATTTATGATAGGAAGGGAAGAGCTATAAAACTAACAAACTTTTTATAATACTGGTAAAGGGAAAAAAAGTATTCAACTCAAATAAGTATCAGACACAGAACAAAAGGTGCCAAAAGTCATGCTAAAACAAATTCTTCTAACAATACTTAAGTCACTGCCAGTTTGACGTTCAATTTTTGAGAATATGTGAAACTATGAGCCAATCTTTTTTAATTAGGTTTGTTATTTTACCTATCTAATCATAACTTTCTATTACGTTATTTTAAAGTATCAGAATCCTATGTTTTCCTTCAGAAATTTCCTCCACAATTTAAAGCTCTATGTCCTCTGAAGAACATAGAGTGAAGTCTAGTGAAGGAAATAAATACTTCAATGTTAACTCACGTTTTCATAAAGATAAACTTCCTCAAAGTTAAACCACACCAAAAGGGCTTTGCTTGTTACTGAATGACTTGAAAACAGTTGAAAAACTATTTATCAATTATATTTATCCTGTCACACTAAGAAATTGCACTGAAAGTCCCAATGAGTCATTTAATACTTCCAAATCAGCATATACAAAATAAATTTCAAAGTTTTATAATGGAAAATTAATATTTTCTAATTTATTTTGGTTATGTAGGCCTTCATTATTTTCTCATCACAAATCATCAATTTAAAGAGGAAGGTTTCCTCTGTGGTTGGTACAGTCGGGTGAAGCTACTAAATATCCAAGAATGTAATATTTTAGTGTAGCCAACAATCCCCAGAGGTTATTAAAAGTGAGAGATTTTGAAGCAGGAGTAACTACAATATAAGTATGATAAACAATAAAACCATGTAAATATTAAAGTATCCCATAAATGATGTGGCCATAAAGTTCTTTTATTGGTATATTCCCAATGATGCTATTAATCGCTTAATTTTCTTGAAAATCACCATGTTATTGTAATTCTTTCAGGGTTCAGTTCCTAGCTCTCTTGCCAGAGATTTGTACTCAGAGATGTGAAAGGACACAATAGTGGCATATAGAGGGTTTCAGAGGTCATGTTCCTTGGAGAATCCTAACTGTTACCGCTTATGTCCACACCTGGGATATTTGCCCTCCCCAAAACCATGTGAAGCAATGGGATATTCATATCTACTTCTGAATTTCTAAATGAGCCTTTCTATCTCTGCTCTTTCCTATCATTTACCAGCCATCTTTCAGGAGTCCCTTTCCAATGCTTTCAAAGACAGCTCCCTAATACTGGCTATCCACCTGGTCCAGGCAAATTTCTGGTTTCATCTTTACTCCCTTTGCTGAGATCCCCACCAAGAAGTGCGAGAAAGTGTTTCTGTGGGGCTTGTCCTAAATTATCCAGGTCCCACCCGTCTACTTAATTTTCCCAGCAGGGAGCATTACCATGAACATGACCTTTTCTGGTTAGATTTTTTCTTCTGTGTAGGCTGTGAATCCACCTCTGCTGCTCCATTTGCATTACTACATCCTCTCCTACTGATGAAACGGAAGAGATTTCTCCTCCCTCCTCCTACCACACGGGAAAAACTGCTCAGTGCACGTAGTTTAACCAAACTGGAATCAGAGTATTTTATTGATTCATTAATGGAATAATTAACTGGCAATTAGTGAATTATATATTCAGGATCAGGATCAGTAGTAAAAGAGTTAAAGCAATACTATATAGTTACAAAATGCTAATAAAGTCCTGCAAGCTTCTAAACACCCTTCTTTGACTAATGCCAAGATGTCCCGTTCCCCGCTACATGCATTTCGTTACACGCACCCCTCTCCTGGGAGCCCCAGTTCCTCTCCTTGCAGGCCCTCCAGAGGAGATGTAGGTGTTCTCACTTTCATGCCTAGTCATGCTGCTGCCTACAACCCAGTATGGCACGCACCAGTGGGAAAGCACCCAGGAGGGCAGAGGCATCCCTGAGCGTGAGTGCCTACTTGTTGCACCCTGTGCCATCAGCCCCCAGCTGGATGGAGTCTGCCCACAGCCTGGATGGGGAGGCTGTGCTGCCTGGCCTGGATGGAGATCACGGTGTCAACAGGATGAATCTCACCCCATCAAATCAGGTAGCATCGGCCACTGTTTCCACTCAAAGGTCTCTCCCCTCATTACAGATTTTCATACTTTTGTTATAATGTCTTTTCAGGCTGACTTGTTTGTTTGTAATTCCCCGATTTCTGTTTAATCCAGATAATGATCACCTTCCTCTTTAATGTGACCAGGTTGGGGCAAATACCCTACAAGTTTTGTATATTCCATATGCAGACACACTGTTTATTCTCACTACCATATCTTACAGGTGTTTTTATTCAGGCCATTTTCCAAAGGTGGGCCATATGAGCACCTCCACACCTTCCAAACTAATTTATATTATTATTGTTGTTGTTGTTTTTTCTTTCTACACCAAAACCTTCACACACCCATGTATCTTATTTTGACTATTCTTTTACTGAATATTTTTAATGCCTAAATTATTACACTAGATTCGTGCTTAGGCTATCAGGCAACAGATGCCTCCTTTGCAGCCTACTGAAGTTAGCTTGTCTGTTTTTTCCTCAATTTACAGGCTTCTATTTTCTACCCTTCTCTCTGTAAATGTGAGAGCTGCAGGTACAATGGCAACAGCCAATTTGGATTGCTGCAAAAAGAGAAAGAGGCTTCAATCTATAACCCCACAACTCTATGTAAAGATCCAAATCCATCAAATCAGAAACTTGCTGAAAGAATTCAGTGCTTGTCAACATTTCTGTGAACTGTTCCAAAATATGAATGTTAGCTGATTCATTTCAAACTGTTTTAGACAGTCCAAGGTTGTTTGGAGCTGTTTTTCTCAGAAAGGCAATGGAATATTTCGGAAAGAATATTGCCAGAAGACTGATATATTTTTCACAGGCCAAGAAATTTAATAATAATAGTAATTAGTAGTAGTAATTAGTAAGAGTAAGAGTAAGAGTAAGAGTAAGAGTAAGAGTAAGAGTAAGAGTAAGAGTAA
>CM021699.1:23184271-23254165 GCA_011074415.1 Stictonetta naevosa
AGTAAGAGTAAGAGTAAGAGTAAGAGTAAGAGTAAGAGTAAGAGTAATAAAAAACAACCTCCAGTAATCCAGAGAGAGCTTGCTTTGGTTTTGGACAATCTTATTTTGTTTGCACTTCCTATCCTTTTCTTAGTTTGTCTTTATTACTTGTTTCAGACACCTAGTGATACAAAGCTGTTTGGACCTCAAGTCATGGAACTGGTTGCATTTTATCAATGTCCTTCAGTCAATCCAGAATTTCATCTCTCTTAGCTGTATACTTGTGCTTTGCCAAAAAAAATAAAAAATAAATAAAATAAAATAAAACAAACAAACATAAAAGCATCTATGTTTTACTTTTTCTTGTCTGACATTTTTGTCTAGGAAAAAAAAAAAAAAATCATTTTACATCCTAATCAAGCCAGAAGTTTATGAACAAATAAGATATGCCTACTTTAACAATGGAACATGCTCTGGACTAGATGATCTTGGAGGTCTCTTCCAACCTAGATGACTCTGTGATTCTAGATCACTCTGTGATTCTATTCATAGGTAAATACAATTACCAGGAGATTATTCGTGAGTCTGTAATAAAAGACCTAAAGTTAGTTTCACCCAGAAAGCTATAGCTATAATTAGCTATATAATTTTCATAGGGACTACTTTGCAGCACCTCCTGTCTTAAATATTTGCACATTTCTGTGTCTTGCTGATTCTGCATTTGCTATTGAGGTGATCTACAATGAGGGTAACACACATTAGGAGAGCAAGACTTCATAGACTTTCATTGTAATGAGTCTTGTTGCACACACAGAAGGCCCTTGCACTGTCAACTTCTAGCTGATGAAAAGGGATATGCTCAGAAATCTCAACTTTCTGAGGATCAGCTTTGTTTAGTTGAATATGATCACTAGAGGTCAAGGGAAGGGTGAAAGAATAACACGGTGCAAAGATGATCCCAATGCACGAACCCAAAATTGAAGAGAAGTCCTTGCTTCAGAGTTCTAGTCTTTCTTTCCTTGCAGTTCAGTTCCTGAGCCCCTTCTTCTTTCTCCTCAGTTTTGGCCCATATGAGAGACATGCAAACTTTGCATTTCTCAGCAGCAGATCCTGGTTGAGTCTACTGAGTTTTAACAGTGTCCACCACCACCTCACACATTTTCATAGGAAACCCACTCTTTTTCTGTGGTTACACTCCCTGTTGTCCTGCTGGACCATGGCAACTACACTTAGACTCAGAAAAGCTGCTAAGATAAACAGATAGATGTGGTATCTGATCTAGTACCTGATCTCCTAATCTCTTTGAATGAGAAGATTTTATTCACCATCTATTCTGCGAGGTGTTCTCTGTTTCAACTGGTACAAATATTCAGAAGGCAAAAATGCTGGCAGTGATCTTTCAAATTCCACTCACAAAACAAACTCTATTCATTTGATAGATTGAAATGAGATGCTTTACACAGTAAATATTATTATAAGTGTGTTTGTGGGCTCTGTTTATGGTCTTCTTATTTCAGTGCAAAGAAAAACAACTGAGAACAATAATTGAACAGAGAGCTGCAAAGCACCACAGATTAATATAAAATGGTAAGAACTAAACAATTCAGCTTCTGTAATAGTAAATGCATCTCTTTATCCTATTAAAATTCTTTGAAATAATTAATACAATGGTAGATAAAAGTAAACTGACGGATACAATTTGTTCCTTACAAAGAATTTTTAAAACCAAATCTCCTAGAAGAGGCGCTTAAGAATATTTTGAAGACATAGATGCCTGAGGGTGCATCCACATCAGAGTTTTAATTCAAATCACCCCCACTTTGTCCGCTTTGGGTTGTGTTGTGGAGCCACTTCAAAATGCATTAACAGATTTCCTTCCAGACAGAACTAAACCAGAAGGTGCAGGCCTGTCGCACTTCAATTGCTTCTGGGTATTTAACTTCCAGAGTGTATCAGAAGAGATTTGAGTACAAAAGCCCACAAATGCGTAAAAACTGTTGCCTTGCACAGACCTAGTCTGGGCCCACATTTACCAGGTGAACGTTTCTATACAAATTCAGCTATAATAATGTCCCTTCAGGGCAGTAAAAATTAACCTCATGTGACTAATCAGCCTTTTGGGTGGTAAAATGAAATCCCACGAAGGAACTCAACGTACAGGGAGAAGAAAAAATGTTTAGGGAGGTTGTTGCAAGAAAGCTGGTCGTCAGAGAAGACTAAGTCAACTCAGCACACCAGCCAAGTGAAAGGCTTAACACCAGTTAATGGGCAGTGGGGCAGGATGGAGGGGCTGGGCAGATCCGGAGAGGTCCTGGTAGATGAGGGTCAAGACAAGATGGACCAGTGGAGCTTTCTTCAGGTATCTGTGAAAAAGGGATTAGTACTGCTTTCATTTGGCAAACTCTCACCCCATTCCTTGGCAGCAGAGCAGAGGAGGAGGAGGCAGGAATTTGCTGTTTATGCAGCATGCACTCCTCTTACAAACAACCCTTGTGCCCTTTGGCATAGGCAACGCTGCTGGCTCTGCTACTGCTGGCTACCGCCTACTCTGCCTCTGCAGCAAGTTGGCCCTGTCCATCTCAAGTGATAGCACCCAAAGAACGAGGGGCTTCACTGGTGCGCGAGCTCACAGGCTGCCTCGCCAGCTTCACTGACTGAGACAGGCTCCAATGGTTCCTGCTACAATTCCCCTGTGCCTGCAGTCTGTATTTCTCGCAGTTTGACCAGGCTAATTTCACGTACCACAACTGACAACTGACCTGAGAAAGTTTCTGCAGTCATCTCATTCATAGCAGCCAGTCTACATGTTAAAAGCTGAGGAAAATGGGTATTAAGTCACCAAAGTCACTGAGGTGCCCCTGAGGCCAGGCTCTTCATGTCCTTGTATTGAGACCCTTCATATGTTGTTCAATCATTATCCCTGTATTTCTTTGGCATTTAAATCTTTATTTTGAAGTATGTTTCTCTTCAGCCATTCTCAGCAAAACAACACATTCTAAGACTGCAGTCTTCTCTTAAATATTTCCCAGATAATTTGCTGCTCTATGCATGACCCCTACCCAGCAATACATCCTGGCCAGCAAGCTAAAAATGGAATTCCAGGTACTGTTTGCATTGGCGCTTTTCCGCAGCTCTCTCCTTCCTCTCTGATACAGCTTCTCTGTGTGTAGCATCAAGTTACAATGTCCTTTTTCTGCTGCCATATTGTATTGCAGTCATATGAATTTGCCATCTACATTTAAGCCTTTTTCAATATCCCCTCAGAGGCTAGTATTAATAATAAGCATCATCATTTTCAATATTAATTCCCCATGACAGGCTTCATCAACAGACTACATGTATAATGGTTCTTTGGATCCCAGCCTCATGACTCTGTGCTTATTCATAGAAAATATTTTACATAATCTCACTGCTTAGAGAGAGAAGCAACAGTTGAAACAGTTCTATAAATAAATAAATAAATAAATTTTAAAATAAGTGAATTAACTTGTTTTGATGTGAACAGACAAGAAGCCGGCCTGAATAGCCCACATCAGCATTTTTTTATTATTTTTCGGTTATTTCCTCCACTTTGGTGTTCTCTAGCATCAATTACTTTTTGTTTACTGATCACCTGGAAAAACAGGGCTTAATTTCAGCAGTAGTGACTTCAGCATGGTTGCTTCAGTGCAAACCCAAGGCAGAACTTGCACCCAGTCTGCTATGTTAGGTCATCACATACTCCTTCTCTCAGCTTCTCTCTGTTTTTATTGTCTCGTCTTGCTGCCTTTTTACTGAAGAAGCATAGCCAATTGCAAGATACCATGCCTGTATCTGAAAAAGTAAAGCTGGCTGCTCTCCAAGATTTCTCATTTTAACTTACCTGGAACATCGCTGTAAACAGGAACTACATATATGTGTTAGCGGGGATCCCAATAATTTCACTCACCACAGGAATCTTTGGATGCACACATGAATAGTATAAGCATCGAAAAGAAAAAGAAAAAAAAGAAAAAAAAAAAGTTATTCTGAATGAGATGCCTAGTGTTTACAAAAGCAGTGTTTGACACTTCAGCTAAAATGATCCTTTACAGGAAATAAAATCTGGAGCTCTGAAGATATTAAATATGTATACCAATCAATCTTAATAAATAAATAAATAAATCACGGTTATCACTACAACAAAATACCACGGGAGAGTGGAATTTGTTTTCATTCTCCAGCACGTTAAATCATAACTAGGCATGTATGATTTAATATAGCATGGTGATTTCCTGATTTCGTTTTAATTGCGAGTATACATAGGCTGCATTTTCAGCATGAGTTATTTTTATTTCAGATGAAAGAAAGAAAATGGGAACAATGGGGAAGTCTTCATGAGAAAATACTGTTCTGTTATGTATCATATTGACTTTGTGTTGCAAAATGGCAACTGCCTTTGGGAGAGCCAGTTTCAAAAAATGTCAAGATGCTCAGAAAATGAAAGTAACTGCCTAGGGTCCCAGATCAGAAAAGGATTTGAACATGGGTCTAAGTTTAATGGGACTAAAATACACACTTTGTTTAAGCACATATTTTAAAGTCTTTCTAAATCGGGAGTTATTTTTATACATGTATACATTTATAAATATCCATATACATATTTAACCACTGTTCATTGTAATAGATACGCAAAAAAAGAAAACCACATATGCCTAATGTGGTTCCCCCTGAATATTTACAAATCAGTTTTGAAGGTTTTTGTATTTGCCCTATGGCTGAAGGTAGCTTGTTAGGAGGGGATTTGGCATTTGCTCATTCTCAGCTCTTCATCTGTATTAAAAGATTCACATTCTACTGTAACATTTTCATTTACACCCCCTTCAGGCCAATAAAAAGCATAATCATTTTCCTTCCCAGTAACTGCAAAGCCATCAGCTTTAATTTCAGCACACTTTTCTCTTCCTGAACCTTTCTGTCTGGTAACAGCTGGTCAATATATTTCTTCATTACAACCCTTCTTTTGAAAGCAGCAATGCCATGCTCCCAGCAGTATACCTTCTTGACAACGCCTTTGTCCTAACTGTTTCATCCCTTGTAATTTCATGCATATTCTACTGATGGATGCAAAATGTCTGGGAGGCGTTTATTATAGATTCTATTTCCTCTACAGTGCCCATCCAGTTCCTGTGCAAAATAAATCACATCTATAATAAATCATAATGCCCAGAAATACTTCACTTAAACTTACCAGGCTGGTGGACTCAGATACAGAGTTTGTATTTACAAATAAAGTTCTATTTCATTTTCTCCAGTACCCATCCAAATGTGTGTACAAAAGCCTTCTGCGTATCCATTTGATCCTGGAAGATAAGCAGCAGTTCTAACATGCTTTATGGAATATATCTGAAATTGTTTCAAAACAGTTGTGGGCTGTTGTCAAACAATTTATTCAGACAATCCAGGAACAACCATTTAACTCTGATTTTTTTTTAATACTCTGAGCAGTCAAAAAAGCTATGTACCGCTTTGAACACCTGGGAAAAGCACCAACTATAGCTAACTATATGATTGATTAATCATCTCTGCAAAACCCAAATGTAATCTCTGTCTCAATTATGTGGCCTGTGAAGACGTGAAGGATTTGAGTCCAATTCATTTTCTGTCATTTACCACTCAGAGCAATTATTAATGTTACAAAACTGCATTCTCAGAAAGCAGCATATTTTCCAAGGCTGCTCTTTCAAAACTCTACTTAAAACAATTCTGCATACTAACTGATGACACTCTCTCAGTGACTTCTCTTCCATGCATTAGGAGTATTTGAGTTGGTCTGGTTCCAAACACAACTCCTTGGCATGCCTAGTTCAAGAAACACCAGGCTGCTGGGGGTTCTTAAGTAATAGAAGCACATTGAATGGACCTGATAACATTTTACAGAACTTGCTGAATATTGTCATCTTTGTTAGTGAATTAGACCTTTCTTCTTTCTCACAACAAGTTAGTGATAATGTTTAAATAAAGGCGAATGAGAAATAAAATTTCCATGAAAATGCTAACAAACTGACCCATAGCCTAATCTGATGATTCAAATGCTCTTATTTTTTAAATCTCTGGCAGAGAAGGAATCTTTTTTTTTTTTTTTTTTTTTTTTACCATTAAGAAAAAGGTAACAAAATCATACAGAAATTATATTGAAAGTAGCATCAAAAATTTTGGTTTCAGTTCAGCAAAGCTCTTCAGGACATGCTTACTTTTAAGCATGTCAGTAGAGTACTTGCATACTTAAAAACACTAAAATGATTGCTAGCTTTTCTAAATCAGAGTCATAATTAAGATGTTCTTAAGCATCTCTTTCATTTAGTTAAGAAAAATGTTTTTAAGGCCAAATCAAATGAAGACTGTACCTAAATACCAATAGAAATTAAGAAAGAGAGTAAGGGGGTGGCAAAAAAAAAGGGAACATAAAGTTTATACCATTTTAGAAATACATGTTAATACAAAACTATATTTTAAATATTAAAAAAAAAAAAAAAACACCACTCTTCCTAAAAAAACCACTCTTCCTAACTTCCTACCTAACCCTCAGGTTAGTCATCATTAGTGTAATTGGCTGATTATCTAAATCCACCTTCCTTAGGAAGAATCTTTAGGCAGAAGATCTGAAGGAGGAGAGCATGAGCAGCTCTCCAATTTGTTTCAGGGGAGGCTCTCCACATAGAGCAGCACAGAATGAAGCACAGAGACATTTATATCAGAGGATGACAAATGCAAAATGTTTGTGAAGAGAAGGCTGCTACAATGACAGACTAAAGACCTAGAAACTCTTAAAAGACCTTGAAAGAGAGAACAAAAAGTAGCACATTGACTCAATAAAACACGGGGATCCAGAGGAAGGATTTAGTTCAGGCAGGAAGCTGAGGAGGTCGTTGCAACATGATTGGGAGTGAACTGTCAAGATTTCAGGCTGAAGGTCCTCTGAGGCTTTTCCAGGCATAACAAGAGTGTCATGTTTTCTTCCTCTTCTGTGCCAGTGACAACTTGCAACTCTTCCTCTTTGCTGCATATAAAGAAAACATAGAAGAACAGAATAAAAATCTTACTTGCAGTATTTTTTTTGCCTATATCCAGGAAAGGAGAGATGATGGCTGAAGTCTGTCAGGCCCTGAAGGTACCCAGGTTTTCTAGACTCATCCCTGCCCCCTGCTAGGAGCTTGGCTGCCTGTACTCAAGGCCAGCTATCATATGTGGTGTCACATGTGGTGACCCAGTGGTGTCACTCTGGGTTAGGCTACGGGGAAAGAGCTGCAAGGCCTGCAGGGGGACTTCTACTCCTCACCTTGAGAGGTGCATTCAGGCTTTGGCCCTTGTTCTTGGTTGCTGCCCAAGAGGTGTCTGTGTTTTATGCATGTTTGTGCCTAAGAGTGCACCTCACTGGTCATGATCTTGCCTTACTGCCTTGACTTCCTTCACTGGCAGCTCCTGATCTGTCTGCTCTTAGGGAGCAGCCCACTGTTGCTGTTCCCAGAAAGGATGTGGGGAAGAAAGCAGTCCTGCAGAACAGCTGCGGCCAGAAACTCTGTAGAACCTGGATGTCAAAAACAGAGGTATTACAATACCTAAGAGCTAGTTTGCTGTCTCCACAGTGGAACCTATCCTGATACAACTCACAGAGAAAGGCAGTTCAAATACATTTTTGAAGAAGGCAACATGGCAACCTGAGAGACATGCAGCTTGCCAAAAGAGCAGGATAGGACAGGACGGAATTCCACCCCTTTTGGGGAGACAAGCACTGTCAGGTCTGCAGGGAAGCAACTCAGTGCATTTGGAGGTCTGAAAGTCCTCATCGCAACTAAGGCTAATAAAAGCCCTCTCACACAGTTCCTTCTACTTGCTCTTAAGACAAACCTCCAGGTGCAGTAGCTAGCTGAAGGGGAACGATCTGACTGAGAGCTCATCTTCACATAAGTGAAGAATTTCTTAACCTCTAGCCTTGTGGCTAACCTGAATGCCTCCAAATGAAGCTCAAAGCATTTCTGTCATTGGAGAAAGGTGTGGCAAGACAGAAGGCTAGAACTTCTTGAAGTTGTTAAAGCAGCCCAGGAAAACATGAACTTCTAAGTTTTGGTCTCTAGGTGTGTTTTATTCATTTTGTCCAAAGCATAAGTGAACATATATTTTCATTTATTGGTGGGGCATTAGTTATGTGGTAGACAAAAACATTGACACAATACCTGCTTGGATAATAGCCCACTCAGAGATTTAAAACCTGCTGAGTACCTACCTCTTAACTACCCTCATCTCCCACCTCTTTGATCCTTGCAAATATTTACCTTACACCTTTAAGCCAAAACCTCCTTTTAGCCAACTAAACTATCAGCTGTATAAACTTTTGAAAAATAGCTCCTAAGTTTTTTTTCCACCACCAAAAAAAAAAAAAAAAAAAAAAAAAAAAGGATAAAAAATCTCATGGTAAGATTTGCACTGATTCTCAGTTATGGATCTGTTCCCTTTTGGAAATATAGGATACACCTGCATGCTCAGCTGTAAAGGGCCACTTTGTGATGATTTATTCATATATACGACTATCCCATACATGTACTGTCTTGGAGACCTAATTTACCCTGAAGGTAAAGTTCTGAACTATCATCTCTGACTTCTTCAGGCCTTTCTCTTTGTGTTTCAAAATAGAGTATTATAACAGAATAGTTTTCTTCCCATTTTCTTGTTCAAATACAATTCTGACTTTTGTTCTCTAAGTCCCGTATTTACCAATTCTTGATCAAAATCACGCAGTATTTGTACAAATCTTTACATTGACTTTAGGAGATCCTGAAATAAGTTTAAAGCAACATAGCTAGCAATTTCTCCTGGCCCCACAAGTGTGGCACTGCTCCTCTGCAAAGCTTTTGCTCTGTATTGTTCCCATTCATTTTAGTATTTTTATTTTATTGTGTCGGCATCATTCTTGTTTTTCAGCTCTGCCAAGAATGGTTCACAGCCTCCTAATTAATTTTAAATGTGTCTTTTAATTTCAAGATAAATGCAGATAAACTGCAACAGGCAGGTGTAGAGCTCCTCCTCTATGTAAGACTTTCAAAGCTCTTAGACACTTTCTTAGGTAGTACCTGACTGAGTTGCCTAGGTGCTTTCCACAACAATTAATGTTTGTAGAATAGTTGGTTTTGGCTGATAAAATCTGTTTTCAAAGAATGGAAAGAAAAAAAAAAAAAGAGAGAGAGAGAGAGAGAGAGGAAAAATCACCTAAGTATGTAAAATGGAGCATTTAAGTCAGGAAACTGGTTCTAAATAAGAGGTGATACAAATTTTTCTCCAAGAGGTAAAATAATGGGGATCAATGAATTCTCAGCATAAGTACTCATGGCCATTGAACTGCTTTTGGTACAGGTGCCTAAAAACAAGAGTTGGTGTATCAGCCAAAATAAAATTAAAAGTTACTTAAGTAGTTGAGAGAGTGATGAGAAGGCTTCAATGCATTAATGTAGACTTAAAGAAGGGAACTAAGATGTATCAGGAAACCTGAGTAAAACTAGCACAAGGCATGGTTACTTCTGGTGCTGTTCACAAGGGTTTTGCTCTTTGGTGCTTTGGTGAACTGTATGAAATGCCGTCAGGGTGCCAGGCTTGTTGTAGGCTGTGCCCAGAACCCTGTCAAGGAATAAAATGAAATAGAGTAAAATAAAGTACTCTCACTGGCAGGTGACACCCAACATTGGCTTTTTAAACAGCAAGTAAACTGCAAGTTAGTTCATTTCCCAGGTTTTGGAAGTAAAGAAGCAAAGGAGGCTTTTGTTGAGTTTCAGCTACCTACAGCCAACAATACCCTAAAACTTCAGCCTCGTCTACAACAGAATTGCAGCTACCAATTTACACTTTGAATTTACTAATATATAACATTTGTGCAGTTCATCTGTCATGAGTATCATGTAGATGTGCTGTCAATTTTGTCTATGGCTGGGATTAGACTGAACACCCCCACAAGCAGCACTGAACTCTCATTCACACAAAGCCATACGCAGCTTACTATTAATACTCGAGCAAGCCCCATTTTACCCCTATTTATCACAGCGTAGTTCACCCAAGAATTGCAGGTTTCTATAAAAAATGGGTAATTTTACCAGTGTACAACACAAACTTGAGGTGCCCTTCACCAGCCTCAAAATATCTTGTTTTCCTGGATCGTGTCCATAGCCTGGATGACAATAGTAGCTGTAGCTTAGCTGAAGTGACTCAGACTCAAGGCACTAAGTAGGGATTTTGATACTCATGCTAAACCTAGATTACTTCATTTTCATATAAACTTGTAGCATTCTGGGTGTTGTTAGTGGCCAGCTCTGATTGCTTTTACAGCACTGTGCTCTCTGAGGAACCCCTGAAGATATAAACCTTAAACCCAGGGTCTAACCCATGTGTCAGGAGACTCTGCTACAGAAAAGCGACTGGAAACAAACCAACGTAGCTGGTGGAAAAATCCTGAACTTGGCAGAGGCCTGGGCCCGTGGCTCCCAGCCTCCCAACCCAGCAAAACAAACCGCTGATAACATTGAGCCGGGCTGTGCGAGCCGCAGCTCGGAGCGGGGCCGTGCCTCTCCCAAGGTCAGCTATTTGAGGTACAATAAACAGGAAAACATGGCGGCGGCGCCTGCCCCCGCCCCGCCAGCCCCGCGCAGTTGCCAGGGGGACGCCGCCCGCGCGCCGCCGGCCGCCGCGTGCCCCGGCCGTTGGCCGTTGGCGACGGGGGCGCGCGCGGGCGCCACCTGGCGGCGCCACCGTGGCAGAGCCGCCATTTTCTGACTGACCCCAGCCGCCGCAGGGCCCTCAGCGGCGGTGGTTGAAACCATCCAGACAAGGAAAAGCTCCCAAATGGCAGGGGGTGGAAGCGCTGCGCACATTGATTCAGCCCTCCCAACGCCGGCCAGTGGTCCGAGGGAGGGCTGAACCCTGCTGGGCCTCGCTGCCTTCAAGATGCCTTCTGGCCTGTATCTCTACAGGACTCTTGTGTGGCCTGTGCCTTCATCTCAAACCTCAGTCTCCACATTGGAAAGAATTTCTACAAGCATAGCAGTTGGCAGGCTTTGAAGAAAATAGAAATTCTACAGTCCAGTTAGATAATTTGATGGCGTGTCTTTTTTATTGCAGGAGATCTGCTGTACTAAAAATCAAAGGTTTATCACCCTCCTACAGACCATATACAGTGGGCCTTACTCCCATGCAGGGTACACTTAGGAATCTCATTAAAGCCTAGTGTGCGCCATGAATTACATTGACTTCTCTGGCTTGCGTCCTCAAATGGCAATGGCTTTCTAAATATCTCCAATTATCTGTCTTTCTGACTGGGGAAGCCACTCTGATTTTTTTTGAATGTATGTGGAACAGTATTTGAATGTATGCTCAGACCCAAATACGAGTAATTCTTTGTAGTAAAAACAATACTGCATTTCCAGGCAAACAGGGTAAACAGAGTATTTAAATACATTTGTTTCAAAGAAACTTGCTTTATTTTCTGAATAGATCATTTCAGAGAATAACAATAATAACAACCTATTAATTTTAGCATCAACATAGCAAGAAAGTATTTTAAAACAACTATTTTTTTCTCCCAGGAAATAGCCTGTCTACCTCTTCTTTTAAATACTATTTTTATAGCTCCTGGTGGCCTGGATTCAGGATAGAGTTAATATTTTTTATCCATGACGCAGTAGACAGAACATGCTGAAACTTTATGAACCCAGAAGCATATTCTCTATGATAAACAAAAACAAACTAAAAAAAAATCTCTAAGGACTCTGCAACTCATGTGGCTTTTACCATCTGGCACACAGTCCTGAAACACTGTAAATCTTCGCAAGTGGTGTCCCCTTTGCAGACCCTAATACATAAAAACTCATATGCCAGAGACTCATAGAGAGGCCACCCCTTTAATTTGCAAACATCGTGTTATAGCAGTATGAATACAAAACTTCTATGGTATTTTAGGTGGTAAAAAATCCCTTACCTCCAAAACATAAGAGTATGTCAATGAGGAAACTTTTTCTGATGTCTTTCTTTAAAAAGGTCACCCATCACACAACACAGAGAGCTGGGTGCTAAGCAAAGGCAAAACACAAGAGGGGGGTTGAATGTTGAGTGCTTTAAAGATAAATCCAGAGTTATCTCTGGAAAAAAAAAAGAAACAACTCACATCAAAACATTTAGTAATACAAGATACCGAGGTTACATTTGATGAATACCAACCCTAATGACAAATATACTCTATGTAAATCTGAGCTCCATGACTTTTGGCAAGGATATTAGCAGGCAGCACAAGTCCTGGCACAGATTATCAACATGCCCCTAAATTTCCACAGGCACAAATACACCTGTTAAATTACTCCCCCAAGCTTCCCCTCACAAATATTTAAAGTTGTAGGTGTTGACTGCTTCATCAAAAAGTCTCTGTGTCATAGGCTGCACCTGGCCTACCTGGAATGAAGGGGCTGAAGCCCTGAGGGAGCTCTGAGCCAGCTCCCTGAAGCAGTGTGTCTCTATGTTAGCATTGAGGAGGACACTGAAAAGCAGAAGGCCCTTAAGAAGTCTGATTACCTTGAATGAGGGCTGTCCGCATGGATCACTAGATTTTGATGCCAGAAGACATAATCAGGTCCAACTCTATGAGTAATACAAATGTGGCAGCTCATCTCTCCAATCTCAGCAAATTTTTAATCTGCTAAAACGAGGTTAATTAATATCTAAAGGTGCTAATCAATGCTTGCCTGAATATGAGCCAGCAGTGTGCCCAGGTAGCCAAGAAAGACAACGGCATCCTGGTGTGTATCAGGAATAGTATAGCCAGCAGGGCCAGGGAGGTCCCCCTGTACTCTGCTCTGGTGGGGCCGCACCTTGAGTACTGTATTCAGCTTTGGGCCCCTCAGTACAAAAAGGACATCAAGGCCCTGGAGCATGTCCAGAGCAGGGCTACGAAGCTGGTGAGGGGCCTGGAACACAAGTCCTGTGAGGAGCAGCTGAGGGAACTGGGGTTGTTTGGTCTGAAGAAAAGGAGGCTCAGGGGAAACCTTATCACTCTCTACAACTACCTAAAAGGAAGGTGTGGGGAGCTGGGGGTCTCTTCTCACAAATATCTAGTGAAAGGACTAGAGGGAATGGCCTCAAGTTGTGCCAGGGGAGGTTCAGGTTGGAAATTAGGAGACGTTTCCTCTCAGAGAGAGCAGTCAGGCATTGGGACGAGTTGCCCAGGGAGGTGGCAGAGTCACTGTCCCCGGGGGTGTTTAAGGAAAGGTTGGACGTGGTGCTTAGGGAAAGGGTTTAGTGGGTGACATTGGTAGTAGGGTGATGGTTGGACCAGATGATCCTGAAGATCTTTTCCAACTTTAATGATTCTACGATTCTATGAAGATATGGGCTGTCTGCATCTTCGTCAGTCATTATTTTTGCTTTCTCTGAGGAGCAGTCATAATTTCTTAACTGAAGTAGGGATACAGAAGAGCTATAGACAAATAAACAGGTTATTTCATAATTTGTCCTATGCATAGTTACAAGACTTTGCCCAAATGTTTAAATCACACAGCAACTCTTGCTGATGCTGTTGGAAGGAACATCCTGTTAGACTGCTGCTGCTCCTGCTGTGTCTAGTTTCTCGTAGACAGTGGTGGTTGAGGACCTCCACGCAAAGAATCAGCCTGATGCTAATACACACCCAGAGGTTAAAGGGTATATTTCAGGGTGAGACATGATGGAAGGAAAAATGAATCCAGCCTGGGAAACTGGTGTTTCTTCTCCATCTAAGCAGCCACTTAAAATTTACAATTAATTGTATTTTTGCTCTCAGGTAATTAGATAACTGAACCTATCCTTAGTATAAATCTGAAAAGTGAATAGAATTCCTACCATAAAACCAGCAGTAACTTTCATTTCCATTCATGACCATTTTCTGTCACCAAGGGTTGTACCAAGAGAAGTAAAAGGAAACCTCTTTTCTTCACATGCCAGCCAGTGACTTTTATCCCAATGTCTATTCTCCATTTTTCACAACATTCAAGTACAGAACCTCTGCCAGAATTGTATTATTGTTGTAATATTTTTATTAAAAAGATAAAGAGATTTTTATTAAAAGGATAAAGAGATTTTAAAATTGAAAAGCACTAAAATTTGTCTGGTCCTGCATTTAATACTAAAGCAATAATAACAATTTGATTTGGGTTATGGTATATTGTTTTTATATTCATAAATTGCTATTATTCTATTGTCATCATGTATTCCTCTTACTCACCCATGAACTCTATCATAGGCTAAGACTTCACTGCACTAAGTACAGCACCAAGTAAAAAGTAAATAAATTAAAAGGAGATAAAAGGAGAAAAAGTGAGGAAGGGAAGGGAAGGGAAAGGAAGGGCAGGACCGGGCAGGGCAGGGAAAGGAAGGGCAAGGAAGGGAAGGGGAAGGGGAAGGGGAAGGGAAGGGAAGGGAAGGGAAGGGAAGGGAAGGGAAGGGAAGGGAAGGGAAGGAAAAAAAAGAGAAAAGAAAAGAAAAAAGAAAAGAAAAAAGAAAAGAAAGAAAAGAAAAGAAAAGAAAAGAAAAGAAAAGAAAAGAAAAGAAAAGAAAAGAAAAGAAAAGAAAGAAAATATAGATAGCCATAGATAGCCTTTTTGCCAAAACCTTTAAATGTAAGGGTACATACAGCAAGTATCTTGTAGTACTGGGGTTACACATAGGAAACTACAAAGAAACGGTAAAAACAGTTCGATCAATGTGATGAACTGGCAGCAGTCTAGAGAGTCTAGCAGTTCTCAAAAGATTTGCAGGAAATTTTACACAGGGAAATTTTAAGAAAGTGCTTACAGGAGGCTAACATTTTAACTTTGCATAGGTTCACAGGGAAAGCCTTCAAAACTCAATGCAATGTGAGAAGCAGGCTCAAAAAGGCATATTCCAAAATGTTAATGGGTGTGTGATAGATATTAACATGACAGGAAATGGAGTGAAGATCTTAAAGCTGATCTGAAGAGATGAGTGGGACAAACAAGTGGGAGGAAGTCTGAGTGGGAAGAGCGGGACCCTGCACTGCAGGCGATGAAGAACAGGGATCCCATGTGTTAGTGCACAGGAAGGGATAAATCTGTCAAAGACAAGAACGAGGAAAGCATCTTTGCAGTGGAGTTTTGAATGGATCTGATTCCATTAGTCAAGCTTAGAGCGGAAAAAAAGAAAAAGAAAAAAAAAAAAAAGGCTTTGAGATGTAACAGGTAAAGACAAGATAAAGAGAACCAACATATTACAGAGACACTATGAAGCAAAAAATTGCCAGATTTTGGCACAGCACTAGTGCACAGCTCTGGAGATGCTTGAATGATATTACAGGTCTATGTCACATTGAAGAAAATGGTGTTGTTTGTTGTCTGGGAAAAATATGCTGGATAAGAATGGAGAATTGTGTCTGAGCCTAAATATGAAGAGGTTTTTAAGAGGCTTTATTGGGAACATCATAAGCAGAATCTCTTTTTCTATTCAGTGTTTTGATACAAAAAGTTATATCAATGTAAGTCTTGACAGTAATATCTACTGATAATATAATGTGCAGCATCACAGTAAGATGGGAAAAATAGGGAAAACATAAGAGGAAGTAAGAGGTAAATATGACTCTGGAACTTATGTTCAACAGATGTAAAATAAACTACAGTTCAAATACATCTATATATTCTTTGACATTAAGCATTATTAGGCAAGAACACTGAAGTCAAAGTTGGCTAAGAAATTTCTTATTATCAGCATTTTTTATTAAAGTGAGAAACCAAAGACTGGCTGGCTATTCATATAATCTTTTTAGGCATCTTGCTGAAGTTTCAGTTTCATGATGAATTTAAGCTGACCTAAAACCAACCTGTTGCTGAGAGGCATGAACCAGCTTTCATCACATTTTGCTGCTGCTTTTCAATTACCACATTAAATCAATTTAAAGTTAACCTTGGGGAAAAAAAAAATATATACTAGTTTTCAGTTACTAGTTTTCAGCAACATCAGTGAGCCAACCTCTAAGTCTCCCAGACATTGTGTATATCTCTCCACTCTTCAGTAGTTTAACAGTGAAGGAAAAATAATTTTCTACAAAGCAGAGCAATGATACGAAGTCTTCCAGAATTTATTTTTTTTTCATTTAAAAAAAAAAAAAAAGTCATCACAGATTTTCCTCTATATTATTTTTTCTTGTTCAGGTCAGTCCTTACATCCCCCAGAAATGTGTACATATTTTACAGGAATTACATAGTTCAGATTGTTGGTTATTCAACACTTGTAGTAACTTTCTACTTTTCCTAAATTTCTCTGCCCTTAATGTACTTGCAAATTTAGGAAAATATAGGATCACTCTAAACAATTTAGTTTGCTTTCTGTTTTTCAAAGTATCATACAAAATTCATCAAGTTGTTTGTATGTTGTGTGTTCCAATTTTCTTTTTTGTTTCCTTGTTGTTTTTTTCCTCATAAATAATTTGAGCTTGAGCCTAATACAATGATCGTAAAAAATATACATTATGTAGTAACTGAAAGCTTGGCAGAATATTGTGGAAATAGTCCATGGGTACTCCATTAACTTGTTTAAAAAAAAAAAAAAACACGCATATTAGTACATGTTTTCTGTGCATATTTGGCAACTGAAATTTAGTAACATTCTTGTTTTCTGATTTTAAAAAATGCAGGCTTGAGATCCTAGAACTAGGCTTTTAGAACATTGATTTTAGATATTAGATATTAAAAACTGCTTGCATGCTCATCTAATCAAGTAACAGGAATAATTTGTGATTTATCATGCTTGCTCAAAGAAGCAAATCAGCTCATAGTTTAAATATCTAATAATGGTATTTGTCCAAATTATTTGTGATCCTTAAGTGAATTTAAAAGTGTCTTGAATATATCCCCACAGTGGATAATTTAGAAGGACTCCATTATCTGTTCCAGATAAATCTCAAGCAGAAAACCCAGTTAGGTTTGTCATTGTGAATTAAATGTTTATGTCTAGTAAAGTGACTGCTGAGCTTATTTAGGTTAGATCTATACATGTCAGTGAAAAAAAGGATTGTCCTTTTTAAACCTGTTTTATCAGCTTTTATTTGCTCTCTAATTTTAATTCTTTTTCCTTCTTCTCTTTTTTTCCTCATTTATTGCTACATTTCTATTTTATAACTATCGGAACCTGAAGTAGTTGTCCATAGTTTGCATTTTTTACCATTATGCCATATTTTACATCAACATTGTATTTTGTTTGTATTTCATATCAACATGTTTCAACCCTACAAAGGTTTCAAGAGAATCATGACATCATAAAAAAGGCTCTCTAAAGAAATAGGAACTCAAATGGAAAAAAATAAAAATAAAAATAAAAGTAAAAATAAAAATAAGAGAAAGAGAGAAACCAACAAGATCTTCTATTGCAGTGATTGTCTTTAAAATTGTGTAACAGATCCATTTGTAATGAAAGAATATGCTGAACAGATCCATTCTAATGACATAAGCATACACAATATCTTTCCAGTTTTAGGAATACATCAAATTATTTTTTAAAAAAAGATGTCCAGAAATCAAATGAATAGAGTATGGAGCTCTTATTTAACTATGCAATTATAAAGAAAGATATATTAAAATTGATGTGCTGAAACAATTCAAACATATCAAAATGTATTAAATCTATAAATATATTTAGACAGTGCAAGCAACAGTGTTCTGCATTCTGTGCAGATTCACAACTAGTGAATAACAAAAACAAAATCCTGTGCAGATTCAGAACCAGTGAAAAACAAAAACAAAAACCAACAACAACAACAACAAAGTACAAGATCGTACTTGTCATGAGCTGAAACCCAGCCTAGCTGCAGCTCTTGCTTTGCCTTTGCTGTTATAACTCTGTTAGTGGGTTTGGCATTACAAAAGAGAATGTTGGAGATCTGTTCATAGCTTCTGCCGTTTTATTTGGGTGTCTAACATCCTTCAGAATATCCTGTGTCCCATCTCCAGAGGCCCATATTAATCCTTAAAGGTCTCTTGTTCATGAAAGTTAACTTTAAGCATGTGCTTAATCACTTTCATGAATCCAAGCCTAGAAAACCAACTTTGTTAGTGCAATTTATAATATTTTTTTAGGCACAGCAATGTTTACCATGTTAGAAAGACCACCTTGATTCCTTACCCTTTTTAATAACTGAAATTCTGATCCAGCATTTTTACAGTCCTGCATAAACAGTGAAGATTTCGTATTGAAGAAATAATAATAGTCTTTCTGAAAGCTGTAAGAAAGGATCAGCCCCACAGCATGTTCACTGAAACTACATTAATTCTGCTCTGACATTCCCCAAAGATGATGAGACGTCTTTACCTACCTGTTTTTTATAACTTTTCATGTTACTGAGGTTGAAGTAATTTTTCCACTATAAACCTTCTCGTGTGTAGTTCCATCCAACCAGTACCAAAAAAAAAATGACTTTTATTTTTCAAAGGACATGGTCATTTAAGGACATGGTCATTTTGCTGTAATACTTGAGCCATTCTATTAGACTAGGCTAATCTATCTGTCCAATAAAATCAGCTTTGTTACCTGTAAGTTGTAATATATGATAGGATATAGAATAACTGTTCCATGATATGGAAGTCTTTTAAGCTGTTTCTAGATTGCTTAAGCAGAATAAAAGTTCAGCAAAATGTAAAGTAATGTGATAGGATTATCTCATTGGTGTCTGAGATTCTGATAATTTTATTGGTCTTGATCCTCTAACATTCAAAGAAG
The DNA here is from genome assembly GCA_011074415.1 of Stictonetta naevosa. NCBI lineage: Eukaryota > Metazoa > Chordata > Aves > Anseriformes > Anatidae > Stictonetta > Stictonetta naevosa. The sequence goes on from CM021699.1 coordinate 23,202,995, forward strand.
ACCAAATTCTTTCAACAATACATAAGGAATATGCTCCTCTTTTTAAGGTGATTCTCATCAAACCTTGTAAAAAGCAACAGATCATCATACCCTGTCCTCACTATCTGTTGTTAAACCTGCCACTTTTCTACTTGCTCAGATGTGAAGAAACTTTCTAGAGGCCTACATTTTACAGAGTTGACACTCTGAAAGTTCACTGACCACACTGTCATCTTCATAATAGCTTTGTTTGCTAGTTAGTTGTTTCTGGGTACATTTGTTCAAAAGGATTTTGAAGCTGCTGATGTATTTAGTTCTTTTGAAACGCTGAAAACAGTTCTTATTATGTTTAGCTTTTAGCTTACCTTTGTTAACAGTTCTAATTGTTTAATATACCCATGCTCTTTTAAGGTGGAAAGCAGTAAAATCCTCTTCTCTGAAGTTACCTTAAGATTATCCTTCAGTCAACTGACATTATTTTGAATTAGTATTTTGATAACTTTCTCAGTGAAACTAAAAGGCTGATAAAAATTACAGCTGTGAGGTTAAAGTACTCAGATGGAACTTAAGCATTCGGGGCTTTGCCAAGGATTCCCCACCTGGCCTTCGACAGGAATTTCAGTCTTCTTGCACCCAAGTTTACCCTCTGTAAAATGAAGAAAATATCCCGTTTCTTCTTCTCCACCTCTGGACACTACTGAGATGTTAAGAAAGGAGGATCAAGAGCTCTAATTATACGATAAAGACCATCATTTGTTAACATATTTTACAGGTCCATGATTTTAACGATGAGGGTAGTACCACTGAGGCTACTCTTTGTCTCTTTGTATGATTTTAGAAGGCATTGAGACTGTTCACAAAATATGCATATTGCTGTGGCATTTTTGTGATTAGGATGCTAGTAAATTACTTCATTTTTTCCTGCTATTTTTAAGGAAGTCTTAGAGATAGTTCCTAGGTTAGCCAGCCTGCTAATGACAAAGAACGAAACTATTTCCCTTTGACATTCTGTATCCAGGCTGAAGGTTAGGTCTAGCATAACTTTTTTATGACACTGAGAGTGATACGTGTTTATCTCTAAAAATCAGGTGCACTTTTTTTCAGCTGTCAGTTAGACTTAATTCTGTTGCTAAAGGATTTAGTAGTTTGTGACAATTAAAAACAGTTTAGAAGGGATATTGCTGCCCTTGGCTGAGTTTTGCATTTTAGCAGTATTACTGTTTAAAACCTCTGTATTTTCCAATTCATATGAATTCTCGTGTCATCTTTCAGAATAGTGGACAACAGCCTTCATTATAAACTTAGAGTCCTATCTTTCCAATATCCTATATTTTTATTTTATATACTCGCTTAATATTTACGTAAATGTATATAAAGGAGAATAATATTTGCATGTTGCACCAATGAAATGACTATAAAAGCTTTGCAAAAATGAAAGACAGAATGATATAATATTCTTTGTATATTCATGCCAGCATCAAAATCTAGAATAGATCCAAATTAAACCTTCTCAAATCTAAAATTCCTCAATAAAGAACAACCGAGGGTTTTCAGCATTTCTCATGTGAAAGTAACACCTCCCTGGACATTAAATGAATTCTGAATTGCAGAAACCTTTTCAGAGAAACCTCTAACAGTAATAGAAATTTGTAGCAACATAAAATTATTCTTTATAATAGCAACATGAATATTCTTAGCAACAGGGGGAATCCTAAATTAAGTACTTCTGTGACTTTTGTTGTCTGACCCCTAATGTTTCTGAGCGGTTTTCTGTTTGTTTTTTTGGAGAGGGGTGGTGGTGGTAGTGGTGGATCCCACTTAAGGATACCTTGAGTATGCAACTATATACTCCATCTGTGATACAATAGCTTTGCTTTAGAAAAAGAGTGTCTGAAGTAAAAAGACTGCCTTCATCTTTAATCAAGATGAATTAACTTTATCCATTGATTTGTAATCATGCATTTCTGCTTGGGAAATATGCAGTCTGCATTTCTATCATGTTTAAATAAGACCTGATCCTTCTCCTACTCACACTGGTTTTAAAGGCCTTTAAACAGAAAAAAAAGAAAAAAAAAAAAAAAAAAAAAAAAAAAAAAGAGTGCCTTATACTGATAAAATGCCTGTGTTTCTCTGTGTTTATATGTATGTATAACATATATTGTTATTCAAACAATGAATAATTACAAAGTATGCTCAAAAGATTTCTCCAAGTTTCTATAATATGCTATACTCTTGGTATAGGGATACTGCTGTCTTTGAATATTTAAAGCAACAACTGTAATTTGTCAGCATCCAAGTATGAAGTTAACACTATTTTATGAATATAACCTTCCCGCTGGGCAACCATTAAAAAGTTGTTCTGTCTGATTGCTGTCTAAATATCTGGGTTAGATTCTTAATAAAAAATCTGTGAACTTTAGTTGAAACAAAAATAACAGAACTATTTTAGGTTTGTTACAGTCACTTCTATATCCAGTTGACCTTGTCCCAATTTTAGCTTTGTTTCCTTTTTCTGTGTGGCTTCTGGGAACCAGCTTTGAAAATAAAATCTACTCAGAGGGTCAAATCCTAAATTTCTTGCTCTGACAAAATTTCTGTCCAGCTTTGTCAGACAAGGACTTGAAAACAGTTGCCTTTGCACTCGTTTTTTTCTGAATCAGAGCTAAAGTTCAATTGCTAAGGCAATGAGAGCCTAGAACAGATTAGGATATATTGAGTACAGTTGATTTGTGCCAGTGAAATTCAGATATTTACCAGGAATACAATTAAAAAAAAAAAAAAAAAAAAAGAATAAATCTGAAGCTGGATGACCAGATAACTGGGAGCTATTCCATTCATTCTTTATTTTAAAGGCGTTAAGGATAGTACCATATGCATCTTTTTTTTTTTCATAATGAATGCTTATACCATATCAGTGGCTCTCTAGATCAGAGGGGAAGGCCAGTAAAAACTCTAGCCAAAACTGTATGTCTTGTTTCAAATACAACAATATAAATCCAGTCTGTGTTATCTGAATAAAAATCAGCATGTGCTCTTCAGCAAAACAGGGGCCATCCCTTTTAATTGCTCTGCAGAACTAATTTAGCCATCTGCCCCTCATTTAATTTTACTACAAGTTCAAGCATACAGGTATGTTAACAGTAAATAGTGTTTGCATATTCAACATTAAGAATTTGGATTTTTTTAAATTTCTTTTATAGGGATGTGAGTAAATAAAAAAGGAGAAGTAAACTAACTTTTTTTCAACAGCTAATGCTACCTTCAACACAGTCAAGCCACACAAGACTAGACTATACCTTCAAAATGCAAGTACAGAGCATTTTTTCCTGGTTTCCATCCTGAGATGGGGGGAAGAAAAAGGTACTGCACCTGCTGCTTCTTTCCTCCACCGCCTAAGGATAAACTATCCAATTTTTAATGTTGTACTGGGCTGTAAAGATCATAAGTACCTGCCTCTTCTTTGTCCCTTCTTGCCCTGCAGCAGCTTCACATACTGCCTGTGTTACCTACCTGGGAATACTGGGAAAATCACGGGTTTTCTTTCTCTTCCACAGTTTCTTGCTCTTCCTCAGTTTCTTGATTAATCAAAAGGGATTATTATTTTGACTTCTTCTGTAAAGTGCTTTGAAATGCTTGATAAAAATGCTGCATTGTTTATCTTCATTATTAACTGAAATGATAGAAAACGATTGCAGGATCACTAGTAATGGTTAGTGCACATTTGCTTTTAAATAGCAATGCCTGACAATCTGTTTAATGATTATCCAATATGTACCAGCGAAGTTTCAACTTTCTGTCCCTGTTTCTCATTTATGCTAAAAAACTGTACTCTGCTCCAATAAATGAGAAGAATCTGAAAACTTCAATCTCAAAGATTTCCCAAATCAGGGTCTGCCTAGGGACATGATATACATGAATTGCAAAGTACTGCAGAAAATTAGAAGGCACAATTTGTAGCCCTCACCACATTGCAATCATTTTACATGCAGAAGAGAGACATCCAACTGCTAATTTCCACATAAAACTATTCTAATCACATAAATGGTCACAGTGGCAAAGCACAAACATTCATACGTGGAGGCCTGTGCCCTGGTAAGTGTTGCAATTCTCCATTAACACAGTTAATTGCCTAAGTGTCAAATGCTGTGACTTGGTATACTGTCAGGGCCTAAGAATGGATCATGCACAGCCTGACCAACTAATGGCTAATGAAGCACTCTACAGTGGAGTGTCAGAAATAGACAGACTGTGTACAAATTTGCTGTCCATCGCTGCCCTTTCTCAAATCAGTGTCATGCTGTGGTACAAAAAGCAAAGGCTGAGAATTGCATAAAGCATCTATGAAATCCATGCTTTGTAAACCCTTTATCTGTTTCATGTTGTTTTCACCAGAACACAGAGGGAAGTACAAGTTTTGCATTCTCCTTACTTTACCTGTAGTAGACAACTCTTAAGTCTAGCAGAAATATCTACATTGTTAAGAAAATAAAGACTTGTGGGCTAGTATATCCTGTTCATTTATTCTGGTGAAGGAAGTACATCTTGTTTGTTTCTTCTAGTGTTGTAGCTGATGTTATTATACGAGAATATCAACAAACAAGGGACCGGATGTTGTTTCTGTTGAAGTAAGTGTTAATACTCCCATGAGGAGAGCAGGTGCTGAGAACTTATGAAACAGGTGCTATGAAACATATCGCCAAATTTGGAAGAGATTTTTGGATACCACCTACATGACAGAGCGCGCAGTATTGATTTCAAACTGTTTAGACATTCATGTTGTGGAAACAACATACAACAAATAGGTTTGAGAGGATAGTCTGCAGCAGGATGGTTAAACAATCACAAAAATATGGGAGCAATTTCATAAGATGATACACACCACTAGATGAACAACAAACCACAATATTTAGCATATAATATTGTACATATTACATTTTATATTCAGCAAAAGATTTGCAAGAAAAATGCTGACATACTTAGAGTTTTTGAAAAATTATCTTATTGAGCAGCCAACAGGACAGAGAAGGGTTCTTCCCAAAAGCATCACAAGCTCTGCTTAGTGAACATGCTTTACTGAACAGCAGTTAATTTATCAAATAATGTATTAGTCACAGGTAAATTATGTTCTATTAACTGAAGTATTAGATCATAAAAAATATAAAAATCTAAATGGTCTTAGAAAATCCTGAAGTAGTCAAATGATAAAATGCCACAATGAAAACATCTTTGATTTGACTTACTTGAACATGTGGACTATAACAGTCTTGTTCTACAGTGCACAAAAGTTCCTGGCAAAGTAAAGCTTATTCAGATCCCACTTTGGTACAGGAAAATAAAAGAGAACATTTCTTTCTTTCTGGCTCTTTTGCTTCATCCATCCTCCATCTCACACCATAAAAGGCAAGGAGAGGAATATGCCATAAATTAGGAAAAAAAAAAAAAAAATAGCCTAACAGAGGTTGCACAACATTTTGTGCACACAAAATTAATGCCAGTCACTCGAAGAGCTTAGTCAGACAGTACAAAAGTGAAGTTTTGAGACTTTTATCAGTAAGCTTTCAACAAACTCTACTGAGGATGTACAAATGATGAACATAAAGGTTTACAATTTGGCCAGTTCTGACAGGATGTTTCTCAGACCATAACATCCACCTGTCTGATTTCAGAACTGTTCTTTCGGTCTTTACAGATACTCTTGACAGAGATGATAGAGCTTTATAAAACATTGATTTTTGAGAGGGAAAGATGACTGACATTTGCACAAATATTTTGTTACCTTTGATTCATTATTTTGATTTCTTTTTAATTGAAGTTAAAATATAAAATCTGTTTGGAATACAGTATAAGTGTAGAAATTTTCATTTCAGGTTGTTGACGTTGGCAAATCTACAGGCAACTGTAATCAAAAGAACTAGGTAATGTTAACTTTGAATACTGCTAACGATTCCACCTAAAATACAATGATTTCTATATTATTTACTGTGCTCCATAGTGGGTAAATATGTAGGTATGAAGATTGTTTCATTTATGAAGTGCATTACGGTCTGTTCTCAATTATAAAGTATTAATGTAATTAGATTTTTTAAAAAATCAAACAAACAAAAAACAATTATGAGGATAAAATTTCTCCCAGAATTACTTAACCAAAGTCAATTCCAATGATCCATTTGGCTTTGGCACAGTATGTTTATTGTTGCTTCTGCAACACACTTTTCAAGGATGAAGATTCAGAGGATGGAAAGAATAAAGAATAATGAAAACAAACAAACAAACAAAAAGCACAAAATCTGATGTTGTGAATTCTTCTTTTCCATCTTCTGACTCATTTAAGGACTTTCCCGGGTTCTTTGGAGTGCATTCCTCAGGAATGAAGACCATTCCCTACTTCATTTACCAAAGGGCAGAGTGAAGAACTAAGGCAAGTTACGTTCTCCTTCTGCTCTGGCTTACCAAGCAAGTCCTAATTCTTGGGAGAGTCACCTGGTCCCAAAGGCATTTAGCAGCACCATAAATATTTCAAATACCGTCTGCATGCTGGGAAGCTCCAGGAGGCATTGGGTCTCATTGGAACAAGATGCCTCTGTTGTCCCCTGGGAAGTCATGAGGTTATGTAATGCATAGCTGTGCTTTAGGGGATAACCGAGATTTCTCTGTTGCTTATTAAAACTCAGATTACTTCTGGCTCCTTTTAAATCTACATTTGTGGTTTCTTATTAACTGTTCCTTTAGCATATTATCAAAGTCTGATGATACAAAGTCCAGTGTGCACATTCCTTTACTTTTAGTCCAGTTTCCCCAGGAACGTGGCTTGTAACTATAACACTTGTAAGTTTTTGTGTCACCTATCTGCCAGCCCCTAGTAAACCTCTTGTCTACTTTTAACCAAATTCAGCAGAGAGCTAGGAGACTCATCTGTATTCATTTTCTACAAATCTCATGAAAATAAGTGGCCAGGAAGAGGAGGGAAATCCATTCATTGCTCTCATGACAGGAAAGGCTTCCAGAAAAACCACATGGAAATTCACCCTCAGATACAAATCATAGAAAATTAGTCTTCATTAGTTCCACTGCTTATGGAACTGCTTGTTTTAGGTAATATATCTGCACTGGAAATTCAGATGGTAATAATGTCTTTGCTAATTTATAGAGCATTAACACTTTTGTACACTACTGTATATAAACAGCAAGACATATTGATTGCCTAATCCAGCCCCCATCAACATCAAAGGAATCCTTCTACTTACTTAAGTGGGAGTTGGACCGGGCCCGTGCATAGTTTTACCCATCATAAACATTTATAATAGCAATATTAAAATCTAAGTTATTCTGTCAGAGTCTCAAAAGCAGAAACAAAAGAAACATTTTAATCCAGTTTTAAATGCCATGGTAGATTTCAGTTATGCAAACAGCAGCATAAAAGAAAAACATAAATTCATGTTCATAAAAGCATAAATGAGTGTACCATAAGTGCAAGTAATGTTCACTTCCTTCGCTACTCCTGCAACTTTATTATATTTTGGAAATGAAACTTTCCATTATGCTAGTTCTTGTTCAGTCACACTCTGCTTACAGAGGTGGTTTTCACTGAAGTACAAGATGGCCAAAGTTATTCTGTTGGATGGAAAATTAATGTATATGAGGTATGGAATTCCATGACTCCTTTTTTAAAACATCTATATAAATTAGCATGAAAATTTTCAGCAGACTTGGCTTTCATAGAACCATGGAAGTCCTACAGCAACTTTGGTAAATGCCTCCATTGAGGAAATATTTCATATCCTCCAGTAGCCTGGTATTCCACCCATGAGAGCATTCATATGCTTTTGAACCTATGTTAAAGCTCAGCTAAGAAACCATTAAATGTCCAGATTAGTCCTCTACAGGAAAATCCTGCATGGGGAAATGGAAATTCCATGATGTGCTCCTAGAAGAGTTTCCGCTGTATTGTTCTTTTAGAGAGAATAAAAGGGTTGTATTCCCACAGAATGAGCAGTGGTCTCAGTCCAAGTGGCTCTTGTGGGTTTCATCAGGATCTAGGATCAAGCACACATGACGTCTATGTCTTCAGATTGAATTTTGGGTCCTCATTTCTGCAGGAACTGCACTATCAAGGAATCCTTCACTAGTTGCTACTGCCCAAGAAGCAAAATGTGGGAGGTCATAGAGAAGTATATAGTTTAAATGTGGTCTGTCCCGTTAACGCCAATGAAGACATTTTGCTTGTAGACCTGTGTCACTGGTTTTGGTTCTCCTTATGGCAAATCCTCGGTGTCCAAAAATAGGAGGAATGTTCCTGAAAAGGAAATACTGTTTCCATCTATAGAATTCATCTTGGGGTTATGCTTTTCTGCTACTGGAAACTGTTTGGCCTGTTTAAGCCTACATTATGCTGCTGATCGTTGTATCAATATGTCTTTGTGCTCACCAAATAATTTTTGAAAGAAAAAAAGAAAGAGGCTTAAATATAAACTATACATATAGGAATAGTTTCCAGTCCAGGCATGTGCCCTGTTTGGATCCTGAACAAATAGCAGGCCAAGTGTATAAGTTAGTCTTCCTCTCCTATATTCCCACTTCTGCCTTAATGGAAAAAAAAAAAAAAAAAAAAAAAGGACTTGCATGGGCAGTAACATTTTCCATCACATCCCATAAACGCAATAATCATGGGCACATGGCAGCGCACTAGTAAGACTTGATAGAGCCAAAATGACTTGGAAGATTAGATCTTGATTTCAAATCAATAAAAGCATTTAGGATTTTCCTGAAAGGACCTTAATCACCTATATACATACAGACATCTAAACTGTATCTTGTTCCAAGTCACATGGGATGTAGGCTGTTCAATAGGATTATGACTTCTGAACATAGAACATAAGCACCTTAATTAACCAGGGCACTTTGGAAATTTTTAGATAACATTTCACTGCTAGCATACTTTTTGCAATCCCTGAAAATGAATGAATTCATTCCCATGAATGATTTTGTGATTCAATTGACTGTGATATAACCACAGTCTATGAATACTCAGAGAAGACAGAAGTCTTGAGATCCAAATCCATTTCCATTAATGACAATATGAATTTTTGTGTTAACTTAAAACCAAGTAAGAGCAATGTATATTGTCAGCAAAATGGTGACTGACTCCTCAGTAAGAAAGCAGACCAAAAAGCAGACCACAATATATGGTTGCAATGCTGTTTCTTCTGCAAAGATGGATCACTGATAAGAGATCTATTGTTTATCAAAGCTAGAGGTGCTACTGCCAATTTTAACAGAACACATAGTCTATTCTAGCTTAATTAAATATGAATTAGTACTCGTGTCGTTGTGTCATGTCGTGCCCCCCCCCCCCCGGGGGGGGGGGGGGTGTTATAAACTTAGAGTATAACTCAAAATTTTGTAAACTTTCAGGTACTGACTGACACTGCTTCCAACTTGGATAATACTATTTCTTTTTTACATACTTCTTATTAAAATTAGTACACTTGCTTCCTCTTTCTTACCTGTTTTCCTCTTATGTAGGGCAACTGGCTATATGAAGTATTTTTGGATGATGGTTTCTCCAGTAAAGTATGCCTTTGAAATCCTTCCAGGTTCACAACATATAGTGTTTAACTTCATTATCCTTAAAATTAAACATTAAAATATTTTCCATACACTGCTTTAGATTACTGTAGTACCAAGTTTGGAAGAAGGAATGAAAACATATTCAAACTTAAGCCTATGTCTTGAAATGAATTGAAACCTGACTTTTTTTTTTTTTTTAGTATTATCCAGACAATTTACTAAATTTTACTAAATTACAGTTTACTAAATGACATTTATTTAAAAAAAAAAAAAAGAAAAAAGAAAAGATGGTGAGATATTTTGCTTAAAACATGGCATTTGAGATGTCTATTCTAAGAGAATAACATCAACTGATTGCTAATTTTGCTTGAGACCCAGTTAGTTGGGAGAATAGACTGCAGGGTAGGGGATTTTGAAGAGCTCTGGCAGTAGTATTTAATTTACAATATTTATAAGCAGATTCCTATTTTACTTTTCTTTTCCAGGAGTAATTTTGAAAAAAATTTTTCTTATAAGAGGATCACCATGTCCTGCAAAACACTAAAGAGGACAGCATGCCACTCAGTGCTTAGGAAACAGACAGCTGCTTTACAGTTTGGATTATCCAAAATGTGTCAGAAAGAAAAGAGAAGACTGCTGCAAAGGAGTCCTGACCTTCTGCAAGAGAAGAAAATAAAGAAACTGGATCAGATTTATTAGCAAAACAGCAAGAAATCAGACTATTTGTTAACCATGTCTGTGAGTAACTAGCAACAGATATATACACAGGCTATTTATCATGAAAGATTATCAGAATGCTAATTGTCTGAGGAACACAGGAATAAATCTGGAGCATTATGAAATCCTAATTTATGCAGGGTCCCAACAATACCTGAAAGTACTAAAATGCAAGGCTTTACCTGGATAATAGGAGTGTAACTCAATACAGTTTATTGTTTGTAGATACTTCCTTATATTCTCACCTTACTGTTACATTTTGTAAAGAAGTTTTGTTTACTATAGATCATTCAGAATGTATTCAGACTTCCTATAGCAGTTTTAGTGCAAAGGAATTTACAGTTGTTTCTTTCCTTCCCTGTGAAGGAGGGAAGGAAACAGTGAAGTCATTAATAACATTCTAGGAGTGTGTCACCAAAAATATACAGTTTGAGAATAAAAGAAGATATTCACCAGTTTGCTCTGAGTCTGTCAAGTAATTTTAGTAGAAATGTTTTTAAAATATCAACAAGTACCATTTGACATATATATAAAATGATGTGTTTCAACATATCAGTGTGTATGTGACTTAAAAGTCAAAGAAAAGAAGGTCTAGGCTCTGTATTTAGACCATTCAGATTAGAAATGGAGCCTCATGTTCTATTGTAGCTTCTTGAGAAGTTTTGAACTAGTGTTACTAAGAGTTGTACTAACCCCTCACTATCCTCTAATATACTATGGACTATACAGTATCTTTAATTGACACTGTTCATTGTGAGTGGCCTATTGAGACAAAAAAAAAAAAAAAAAAAAAAAAAGGTAGAGAGTGTATGTAGTAGTTGGTGGCTGGCAAAGGCATGAAAAATACCTGGGCTCAAACACTCTGGCCTAATACAAAATGGAACATCTCTACCTAGAGCCTGAGGGGCTGCCCAGAGCAATCAGTGACACACTGTGGAAGCACTGCCCAGGAAGGGGGATAATGCAGGTTCAAGTCTTCTTGGGTAGAGAAAGGATCTCCTCACCATTTCCACTCCTTCCTGGTCTTTCTGATATGAGTATAAGCCAGTAATGCCAGCAGGAATTTAATCCTCCATTTCCCTGACTTTTATCACTTTGGAAATAGGAAACAGTTAACCTCAATACTTCCAAGACATTTCAGCTTTGGAGGATCAAAAGTAACATTTCCCTAGACTGGAAGAATTGGGTTCCATTTCATTTTCTGGGCTTTAATCTTGGTAATAAAAATACCGTAATAGCCTTATTGTCCACTTATTTTCTTTGACAGCTGGCCCAAAAAAAAAAAAAAAGAGAGAACTCAGAATCTTTGCCCCAAACCAAGGTTCCTTGTATAATGCAACAGAAATGAGTATTGCCCTTCAAAGAAAAACTCATTTAGATTTTGTTGAATAATTCGTTTTCTGTTTTCTGATTGAATTTCATAACAGTTGGTTGAATGTAACTCTTCTGACTTGTCAGGAATCCACGTGATCATATAATGCATATTTGGGTACATGTAAATATGCTCAGCTTTCTCATCTGCGTTTTTGCGACTGTGAAAAATTGTCTCAGTACCCTTTAGATTTCCAGCTGACATTTTCTGATGTAGGTTAATGGTCACTGAGGCACAATATTATCATTGCTGCCATACCTCCCGTATCTTAGAAGAATGTTATTGTTGCATTTGCTGCTGTTTGCTGTTGTATCAAAGGAGAAGACTTAAATTAAAAATGTCATCTGTTGAGCATAAATGCTTTTATTTCCAAGAGTCTGGGTGATTTAATTATATAATCTATTGCAAAAAGTGCTTCATACCAAGCGCAACATTTGAGCAAATTATTTTAATTAATAGTAAATTTTAATGAATGTCATAAAATGTCTATTCTTCACAGAGAGAATATGCTATCTGTCACTGATATCATATGAGTACATTCATCTTAAAAGAGGATTTGGCCTATTCATCAACCACTTTCATCAACAGGCAACATTAATTCTCCATCTTTTTATGTGTTATTTATTTGGTGGCAGAGAATGCCGTAAACCAGACTGCATTTTCAGTCTCTGTTCTGAGCTAGTGTATTTTCTTCCTTTACTGCTATGTATGTCCTTTGTGTATTACCTCAATTTCTCTACTAAAGTTACATTTATTTTATGAAAGCACAGTAAAATCCTTGTACTTTGCAAAGACTGCATTTAGAGTCTGGGCTAGGTTTCCATGTCTAGATGGAAAGTACAGAATCAAAAAAGTTCACTTAAATGCTTTTTTCATTGCCTTCTGAAGCTAACAAAACTTGTGATCTGTCAAAATTGTAAAGGAAATTAATTTCAAAGATATGAAGGTGTGGGAGGAACTCTGCTGCCCTGGAGAATTTATCCTGTGGCTGTTAGTTAAAGCTCCTGAGACAGCCCTAGCTGGTGTGGTAATGCACAGAGCCAGTGCTTCAAATAATTCCCCAGATCTTTGGGGGAACTTACATATAACATAGCAGAGTTAACTCGAGCAAGAAGTGAGCTCTCTGAAATATCCAAACTACAGTACTATTTTGCATTTTTTTTTCCATGGGTTCAATATAAATTCCATTTCTTTTTCATAGAACTGTGTGAACAGACATAGCTAGAGATCTATGAAACCTGTAAAAATCATGTGCTTTTAAACTTGCCTATTGCAAACCCCTTCATAACTGTTGACCTTAAAAACAGACAAACAAATGAGAGAGAAGCAGAGAAAGGAATTCAATCCAAGATGCTAAAGAAGGTTGAGGAGGCTGCAGGGAGAATATTGACACAAGGGAGAAATGTCTTTGAGCTGCAAAGGCAGTTTACAGACAGCTCCCTAAATGTGCAAGTTTCCACTGATTTTAGACAGCATACTTCCCTGGGTCTTAATGATATCTTGTCTGTATTTAGCAAGGCGTCCCTAAGACTACAGGGGAGTTCCCACTAACTAGAAAACTACCTCCAAGTGTTTTCCCCCAAAGATCCCAGTACCTGACAGCTGAAACTGGGGACCAATGGTACCTTGAGGTATGAAGGTAGCAAGGGTACAAAATCAGCAGGCACTAACTTCCCTGTTACATCTTCTTGCTCACCTGATATAATGATGACCAGCCATCCTCTTCTCCCTTTCTGCCGCTCCCTTTCATATTCAGTTAGATACAGCATTGACTATAATTGTATTTAAAGCACAAAGTAAATCCTATCATGTAGTTGTGACATAAAATAGCTATTTGTTTACTGAAATCCAGGATTTGTTAGTGGCCCAGAGAAATGATCTCCTGTTTCATGTTTTAGTTGATGATGATTTTTCCTTGTATTTGCAGTTTTCAGTCTTTGATATTTGGGATACTTTAACAGTACAGCAGTGTCTCTTGTAGATCCTGAAGGAAAACCTGCAAATATGATTGGGAGATTTGGAAACATCTGTTTGACTAACATTAACACTGGCCACTTCATTTGTTATTGTTGTTCTAACAACAGAAAAAAAGAGAAAGGAAGTCTTCTATAAACAGCGTAGCTGTTGAAGAAACAGAAAAACACATCTAAATGGACCACCTAGGACTACCAGAGAATCTTGCTTCTGTGAGTCCTCTCCCAGTATTATATTGACATCTTCTGGTTTCCTTTATGTTTCATACGGCAGTAAAAGTCATCAATAATCTTCTTCACCTGACAGAAATTGCCAGTGTACCGTCAAACCTGAGCTCTGATGCGACTCATCTGAAATACATGGCACAACAAGCAATGGTAGCCATCTGCGCTGTCCCCAGATTGTCAACAGAGCTCATTTTATGGCCCTGTTGTACCTATGTATTTGGCTGAAGTGAGCCAAAGCTCTGTAGAATAAAACATAGAAGAGGAAAGTGTTTCAGGAAACAGATACAAATAAAATAGTATTTTGGAATGAACAGGAAGTTTTGCAAAAGACGGAGCACCCGATTGCTCTGATTTGAACTCCAAACAATGATTTCAGATAGTATGGTAGCGATATAATCAAATTTTTCCATATCACAAATGAATTGCTTTGCACTGAGGTCCCACGTTATGAAAAATCAACCCTGGCTGCTCTGAATGATAACATTTCTCCACGGGCTTAAATACAAAGTATAAGAAGAATCAGAGATCAAGTCAACACAGCACCCCAATGAATATTCTCCCCAGCAGAAGGATTAAATAACTTAAGCATTTAAATGAATGTAATTTAAAGAAAAACTGACAGGTTTAACCTTCAGTACATGTAATGATAATTATAAGGATAGATTATTGATAGAAAAAGATATAACAGGAAAAGAACAAAGAAGAAATTAACCTCCTTTTAGTTCATTCAAATTACCATAAACTTGGATTTAAATGGGAGGAAACAGAAGATATTTCTGTTAACCCTTCTATAATCCTTTCTTCATAGCCAGTATATGGCAAGAAAAGTCACTGACTTATCCTTATTAACTATTTATTTAGGACCAACCTGCCAAACACTATCCAGCTATCTAACCAGGACAGAAAACAAATAAATTAATGTAAACAAAAATGGAGAAATACAGCTATGGTCATGGGGTAAAACAGCAGTTCCAACTATATCTCTGGTCTCTCCACCCAAGAGACCCAGTAGATCAGATGGACAGCCAGTCAACCATGTCCGTGGCACAGTGAGGGAAAGCAGGATCCGTTAGAGCCTTGTCAGCCCTTTCTGAAGCTGAAAAGAATTCTGAGCAACTCAGTAACAATGACACTTTCAGGTCTAATAGTTTTTAGTACAATAGGCAATATTAATGCCTAAAGCTTAGTCTACATCTAAGACTTCCAAGTACCCTGATATATTCTAAAAGATGATTCTTCCTAGGTAAACAGTCTTGCATCCTATTTATTCTACAAATGTTATCAATATTGTCATGGTTACTGTCTGGATAAATTAGCAATACATAAGTAAAAAAATTCTGAGACCGGTTAGATTTAGAATTAAATAAGCAGTACAGCCTTGTACGGTGCTTCTGTGACTAGAAAAAGCCAAGTCTATGAGAAAGCCAGATGTGGATTTTTCTATTAAAAATATGTTCATCAGAAATCCATAGTTAAACCAATACTGTTTTTGTCACTGTCAAGCTTTAAATCTCACTTATTAAAAATTGCATTGAAGTAGCAAAAAGACAAAGCATGGAATATAAACTAAGATGTGTATTTGAATTATTCATGGTGATGTGGAAAAAATAATTGATACAGAGAGAATAATAAATGTCCAAGGAGTATTCCTTTTGATAATTTTCACTTTTCTTTGCCTACTTTGTAAAAAGGGAAGAAAAAAAAATCTAAATTACTTCAAGTCCTCTCCTGAACCAACACATTTTCTCTTTGTTGCATGTTTCTCTACTCAGTCAGAGATCTTTACTGAACCCAGAGATATCAGTGACAAATCTGCCTTGGCTTATCCATTAATACAAAGAAAAGCAAAACAAAAGAAAAAGACTTTCCTAATACCCTAGAAACTTGGAGAGACGATTTTCTACACTAAGGAAAAATACCAGCTTTCACTACTTCTAGCTGCTATCTAAAATACCCATGTACCTCATTTCCTTTTTTGACAAAAACAAAAACTCCAGTACAGAAGAGCTATTAAAAACTCTCTCTTGCCATTTAGATATAGTTAGGAAAGGTCTACTGATATGTTTTGATATGTTTGCTAATGATAATCATTAAGTAGATGTACAACTCACTAGAGAATTTTCTACCAAATCACAAATAACAGTTTTATAACTGCTTTGCAAAGAGCAAGACAGTAAGACAGTACCCCAACTATCTATGTAAAAATGGGGGGGGGGGGGGGGCTGTAGTATTTAAAATTATTATCTGAAAGGCAAGTATTTAAACACTGCCACAGATTTTGCAGATTGCTTCATCCAAACTCTAAGAATGTACTTTAAAGCTGATCACCCATCAGCCACGGTTGATCACTCATCACCACCAAACCATAGTAAGAGCCACCAGATAAACTTTTCATTTATTTGTTGCACATTTTCCTTTCCAAATGAGCATTATGTGAATGCATGTACCACTGCCTTCTTCTCAGAGAAGTACCAGTTTGTGTCAGCCCTCGCCTGAAGAGGCTGGCTTTTCAGCAGGGGTTATAAAGATTCAGGTTGTCAGCTCTGGAGGTCACTGGCCAGCATAACAATTGCAACAACTTTAACTAAAATGAAAAAGCTCAGCAGAACTAAGGAAAAATGTCTGTGAATTTATGGAAGGGGGATGTGTTGATTGGTTGATATTGTACATTAGAAGCATACCTGACCATTATCAAAGTTAGATAAATCACAGTGGGAGCTTCAAGATGGGGGTTATACTCCTTTTCAATTTATGTGGTGAATGGAAGTATAAGCATTGTGAAGTACTACAGCTCATTATTCATAGCACTGTAGATAGTATGAAGAAGAAAGGAATGCATAAGCCTGTTTTTCTCTTAATCTCTTAACTTTATTTCTTTAGATTCTCCAGATGAGTTGTTTCCTGATTCAACAGTAACAGTTACTAAGTACAGCTTTGAGTGTAGCTTTCAGTATAGGACTATGAAGGCCTTCCTTTCTTACAACAAATTGAAAATATCAAGGATATTATGGCAAAAAAATGTAGCAAATAACCAGCTGGACTTGAAATACTGCATACTGCATAATTATCATTTTTTTAGCTTCAGCTACAGAACTGAAAATACAATCTCTTAAAAAATATGTATGTAATTGTGCCTTAAAACCATTATATTGAGAATGAAGACCTATAGAAGTTCAAGAATTAAGGAAGAGTACATCTGTATATTTTTGTATTCATTCTAATAGGTTCTCTAAAAAGCACCAGGCTAAATTAAAAACTGGTATGATTCCAATTCCATGACTAGGAAAGAAAAAGAAAATGTTGTGAGTTAAGAGATAGGAGAATGTTATTAAGAAATGAATTCACTGGGGGGGTTGATCTGCTAAAGCCTATGTTGGATGACCAAAGAAAGGAAGGTGGCTCAAGGTGCTTTTGCCCTTGCTTGAAATAAAAAAAAAAAAAAAATGATTCAGAAGGTGTAGGAAGGACCTGAACTTTGATTACATCCTGCTTCCAGTTGTTCTCTCAACTCTCTCAAGTATGTCAGGGGAACTGTGAATGATTGTCCTCTTCCTGCTCACCTGTTTGTCTTCTCAAGACAGCATCAGTGAGGAATTATTTATGACAACAGTGGTTTTACCCTACCAAAATGGACTACACAGTGTAGGAGGACAACAGGACTGGAGCAGCACTTTAGTTTCAGTCTCATCAAGAGTTCCATCTGAATGCTGAGAACAACAGTTATAAAACTCAAGTCAAGATGGTGACAGTGCTACACCTTCTGATGATGGATTGTAGCTCAAACGGAGTGTGATAAGGCTGTACATGTCTTGTAGCATATTCCCAGGTGTTAGGTGCTTGCTGTTTGCAAATCTAGCAATCAAAAATACCCTCTAGAGCCAGATTAACTGCCGTGTAAAATATAAGTTTTTGCTGCTAGTCTGCATTGCTTGAAGTGTTAAGCAGATAAAGCATAACAGCTAGTCTTTCTCCTTATAAATAAGAATTTCTCCTTACTTAGTAAGACTTTCTTCTTACTAAGTAAGAAAATTCTAACAGGTTCACTGCCATAAATTAATAGGAGACCAATAGCAATGTTTCTGGTAGTAATTAAAGATTGCCGTGTGAGATTTGATCAGCCCTTTTCTCAAATTTGTAACCTAAACTCTCTGTCACTTATTTTCTGAAGAAAAAAAATAATAATAAAGATTTTTTTATAATAAAAATGCAAAAAGGCAAAAATGTGTCAGTCAAAGAAGCACTCAAGAGAACACAATAATTATATGAAACCTTATAAAGTATTTTTTATAAACTCACCATCATCAGCTAAAGCATGCTAAAATCTACCTATTCAACCTAGAGCCCAGTTACCCTGGGGGAGCAGGTTACAAAAGGCTGAAATGAGCTGGGAAGGAAAGAAGAGAGCAGTTACTTCTTTCACAAAAACCCGTAAGTAAAGGATTTCCTAGAATGGGAGATGTGCTTCAGCTCAAAAGCAATGATGACCTGAAGGTTTCATGAGGACAAACCTTCTGTTTTAAAGGGAGTGACTTAGGCTGTTGACGTTAATCCCATCAGCAAAGAGCAAAGGGCTGGGAGAATGCTACTGATGACGTCATGTGTTTTATTGCTAGGAAGTGAGAGAACTTAAAATGTCTAGGACACTGACAATATCTTACAAGTTCCTACTGACCGTAGGAGGTTATTCCACTAATTGTATCCATCCCATCTTTCCCCTGGACTGAGAAAACTTTCCTCTCCAGTTCCTCTCTATTGGTCCATTCAAATCAAACCAGTCTCCTTCTTTCATATTGCTGAGGTTTCTCTGCTGTTCAGGGCTTGCTTTCTTGCACCACTATTTTCTCAACGTTATCTGAAATGGTAAGTTTGTGAGGCAGAAATGCTTTGAGAGGCTGGAGATGCTGTGTTCCCTTTCTAACTGTATTGCTGCCCTTTTTATAAGCAAGTCATTTTACCTTCCCGCTTGTTTCCTTAACCTCACCTGTGTCCCTGTTCTTATGATTCCAAATCAAACTTGAAAAGGTGAATGCTGTTCAAAACACTGGGCATGCATCAACATCTATTTGCTTCTTCCAAGCAACCTGGATCAGGAAATCTACTGAATATGTCTTCCTGCATACTGAAAGAAAGGGAATGTGATCTTGCATGATTTTGAGCATCTTCTGATATAGGCTGAGTGCATTAACATTTGCTGAAGCCTACACAAACTTCAGACTGGCAAAGTCTCTCAGTCTAGTTAGCAATTTAAAAGACAAGTCACCATATTTTTAATAATTTAAAGAATAATGACAGAAGCTAGTGAATAATTCTTGTTAATATATTAAAATCAGCCAAGGGAGGCCAACTATTATCACAACACAAACAAGGAAATACCAACAGGAAACAAGGACGGAAGGAGTAAGGTCTAGTTGGCCTTGAAATAATATCTTTGCTCTGTTTTTGCCCTAAGATGTTATAAAAAATAATGCAGAACAAACAATTTGTATAAATACTGATTTATACTAATCTTTTTCTCTCACTGTAAGCACACCACAGTAACTTTAGACATATGGGCTTTGCAAATGGTATCCAAGCTGTGCATAGTTCTAACCGATATGTTAAGAAGCTGAACAATTAGACTTGCTATTTGATATCCATTAAGAGAAATAAAGAAGCTCAGACAATTTACAGAAATACTGTTTTGATTTGGGAAAATGTCTCTGCCTTATTCTCATAAGCAATGTTAGTTTCCTAGGATGGACAAACCAGGAAAATCTTATTTCGTCAACACACGTGGTAGATATCAGAAGCCAAACTTCTTAATTTGGTATACATAAAGTTGTAATAACCAGAAGAGCCTTTGACTTTATCCTAAACATTTTTGCTAACCCACATCATCATCCAAAGAAACTGAGAAGGTGATTAGAGACATGAATGGAAGCAAGTCAGTAGGGATCGGTGGTTTTATGGCCAGTTGCATTTATCAGCATTAAAATCTATAAAGTGTTAGAAAAAATGCTGGAAATACGCTGTGATTTCTTGGAGTGCAAGCTCTATCCAGCTTTAATAAAGACATCAAAATAGTTTTAATTTGCTAAATGCGTAAAGGGCCAGGTTGAGATGGTCTTAATAATCGCAGGCTTCCATGAGTTCAGTCAGTCAGAACGTAGCCAGAATATGAAACGCTGCCTGAAAGAGTTATAGAAAATAATGTCAGGAAACTCACAGGGCTTTATATGGCCCCCTTGCCATACAGCAGGATCAGCTATAGTTGTCTCCCAATTACCCACTGATGGTTTCTCTGGGTTATGGGTTAAGAGCATTGCAAGAGCAGAGGCACCTGAACGGAGGGTAGGGCTGGCTCAGGGGTCCCTGCCTCTCCAGCCAGCTGTGTCACCAACCTACTCTCTTCTCCATTATGTTCTCATATGTTTTCATTGTGTGTTCCCACTTGCCTACATTTTGTACTGCCTGTGGGTACATTTTTTTTTTTTCAGGATACTCATGATAATCAAGAGCTGAGTAGGCCCACACATATGAATCTATTGATGAAGTTAAATTTCTCTAACACAGAAGGTATATATTTTTAGATGTTTTATAGATATTATCCTCTTAGAAAAAGAGAAATGTGAGATTGTCATTAATTATGCTATTAAAGAACATTTTAAAGTTGTTCCTGAAGAAATAAATAATAATAATTTATGTGGTCGTCTCTGAATAAGGCTGTAATTCATTCATAATTAGACATTTTTTCCTTGTAGCACTTGTCTAAAGCAAAACAAACGACAAGCCATTTTGACCCTGTTTGAATTGGTTATAGTTGCCAGGTCAAATTTTGAAGAGTTTGAAGCTCAGTCAAGTTTTGATGAATTTGAGCAGAAATAAAGAGTATTACAGCTGGGGCCTGACTTACCTTGATAAGCAGCTACCCATCAGCTTAGTCCTGCTAACTTTAGCCTCTCATGCTTTTCCTTCAATAGCTCAAAACCATGTTTGAGAAAAAATACCTTGCCTAGAACTCTGTGAAGATAATTTCCTTTGGACATATTGAGCTGGGGAATTAACTATGATAGCTTTTAGATCACATCAAGTGTATCCCTCATGCTATCTGATTTTACCTATTTTATATTGTAGATATTGATACCCAGCAGATTGCAGTGAAATAAACACTGAATTTTCAGTTTTATATTTTAACATTTAAAATTTTATCAGTTATCAGTATGCAGCACTATGAAAATGAATGTAGATGCTGATCTAATCCACCTACTTTTCTGGTGGCCTGATTTTCTGTAACTAAAATGCATATATTTGCTAGACTGACATACCCATTTAAAATACTTCTACTTTTCTTTTGTAAACTGACAGCAAATTGTCTTTCTGTGCTAACTGTGCTTATTTGTTAGAAAGATTTTCTTCATGCTAAAGAAGCTAGGACCAATATGACCTTGAGGGTGATCAATTTAAATACAAAACTGCATTTTTAGACACAACAGTTATTTCTCCTGAAAGCCTCCTGGTAGCAAGCCTTAAACAGGTATTGACTCCCTAGTTCTTTAACCTTGTAATTTGTAAGATACATATTATAAAATGCTTAGATCCAAACAAATCCTTAACTTGAATGTGTAATGATTTCAGTGATTTAAGTGCAACGTGAAGAACTGCACCCGCAAATGACCAGTCCTATTCATTTATAGCTTGTTTGTCATTTTTATTAATTTATAGATTCCACTTGTTAAAAAGCATGTAGAAGTAAATTAGTCACGCAATTGCATTTTAAAATTGCTTATGCATTTGCTTTGGGTCCATTAAAAAAGCAGGTCCTTTACTTGTATGTTCCCTATGAGCAGTCCAAGATGTATTAGGAAAATCTGCAAATGCTTCTGTCTGTCGGTTATTCCGGACTTATATATTGAACCACTGAGCTGTCCCAAGCTAGGGATTCAACTGAGAGGAAAGGTTTATAGAATTGAAAAAAAAACAACAGAGACTACCTGGTGGGATATATATTTATTAGGAACTGGTTCAAAACAATTCTTAAAAAGATTGTTTCCATTAAAATGAATTCTCATATTCAGTTTTCCAATTTCACACCATTTTCCATTTAAAGGTTTTGAAACACCTTGCAGCTACTACTATAATAAGTCTATGATATCTTTGTGAAGAAGAGAGAAATTATTCTCATGTGGTTCAGACTGATTCAGCACTGCTTGTAATAGTGGCAGGTTTCATCTTGATTCTTTTTTTCTGCGAGTAGAGATTGCTCATGTGTATAACCTGTTTACGGAAAAGTTTATACACAGAGACTGCTACAAAGGAGACACAAGTGATCTTAACTGACTAAAGAATAAAGGAGGAATTTAATGTGCAACAAAGACACTGTGAAACATGGAATAGAAACAAAATGTTTGCATAGAAAAAAGTATAACTTTAGTATTAAAATCACCGTTGTTAGAGAATTCAGTTATACATAAGGAATTATCAGTATATATCAACATCATGAAAACAAACATTGGAATTGCAATGAAGACATTCTGATATTTTGCTTTTTGTTAGAAAAAAAATAATTTTTGGTACTATAGATATTATCTTTTCCTATGTCAAAAAATGCATTGTGTATTTCAGTTGTGGTTATTGTGACTATTAAACCTATCAGGAGATTTATGCCAAACACCTGGTTTTGCAAAAGCTCCAATTACATGATGACCAAGCAAGCTGTACAGCTCCGCTCCTATTAGTGCTGCAACTTCATCCAGCCTAGATGTGGCTTCAATACAACACTAGCATTACAGAAAAACAAGCCCAGGAAAATTCAGCTGCTACAGCCTGTTTATCAGAATGCTTTTCATCCTCCCACAGTTGAATTTTGCCATATTTACTAAACTGTTTCTAGGGGAAATTAGGAGCTGGATCTCACTTCAGTAGCTGAATCAACTTACTCCTAAGTGATATGGATCTTACGATCTTAGGATCCAAATCCCTTAGTAAATCATGAGGCAGTAAATCAAGTCATTTTCCCTGTAAGAATCCTTCACTGCTTCTTGCTGGGAAAAGCAGTGAAATTCACCTTCCCTGTAAAGTCATCAAATATTGGATTTGCTGATTTCCAAGGAGTACGGACTCCTCTCAGGTCTGGGGCAAGAGCCTTCTCTACCTTTCCTGTTGAACCTGTGCCACTGTGCATTGAAGTATTTCATGGGGCCAGGAAAGGGAAATAGGAGCGTGTGCATGAGTAGTTTACAACTTGCACCTAAAGGACAAGGCCTGAGGAGACAAGAGCCCTAAATTTTATCCTTGTAGCATAAATATTTCTGTATTTTGCTCCCTTAAATGAAGCTATTATGGGGTAAACAGCCTATGACGCAGAGCGCTAATCCTGCTCACAGCTGAAGCCTCTCTCTGTTGGCACTCAGCTCAAAAGTTTGCTCTCTTTTTCTCAGGGCCCTACAACATTCTTATCTGAGCTGTTCCTAGCTTTCCTCTTCATCTGGTTTTGTACTGCTTCTAGCGCTTCTTTGTTCCCACACATGCAAAGACACAGCAGGTCCTATGAATTCTCTGTGCCTCGAGTATACTGCACATCAGTACAGTACAAGAGTGATAGGTCAGGCAAGTCTGGGAAAGAGTGAACCTATTGCACACAGGTCTTGGAAAAATAGGTCCTTATTTTTCATAGACCAGTTCATTTTTCCACACAGAAGTATTAACATACTGTAAACAGATCGCTTTTCATCTTTTGATAAACTAAGCACATTGAATTCAAGTCTTCGTTAGGTATTGTATCATATATCCTCTGTAGCACTGAAATCACTTTTGTAACTCCTGTCTGCACAGTCTCAGATTTGTGAATAGTATTTAAAAAATACAGCCACAGGAAATGTACACCTCATTCTAGAACCAGTCTCAGCAAAGCTACACACAGAAGCTATGTTTTTACATACTGCCCTTACCCAAATCACAGAGGGGTGGGGGTTTTTTGGTGGAAACTTCTGGTGAATCAAAAGTACTCTGACCCCTGCAGGTGCTTTGGGAGATTGATGTGAGTGTCCTGAGGCTGGCAGACCAGAATTTTTGAGTAAACATTTTACAAAACTTCTTGCTCAGTGCATTGATATGCCCAGGAGTATCACCAGTTTGCCATAACATTCAGGGCCTGAGTGCTTGGCTTGCTAATATGACCTCCAGTGCTCTCTTTACCACTTTACAGAACACAGCAATGAACCGTGTTGTGTTTTGTTTCCTCTCAAATGGATGTGCTGGATTTGTTTATACCAAAACATGGTGCCTTTAATGAGATCACCCTATCATTTGCTTTCCAACTCCGTTTAAAAATATTGTATAATATCAGTTCAAATGCTGATGCCTGGTAGATCGTTGCTTCTCATTGTCCATTACTTTTTGAAATATGTCAGCTAAATAGCCCCAATCCATGTAGCGCATGCTGTATGGGCAGCACTGCATCACAATAATGCTGTGCTGAAAAACATGGACCAAGACAAGTGCCTTGCAAGCTGCTGGGGCGAATTAAAACATTTGTAGCTCTTGAAAAATAAACTTTTAAAGCTTAGTTTAAATTCTGAATGGATCCGAATAAGCCATTCTGATATGATGAAGACATCGTTATTTTTAATGCAGAAAATGCTTAATTTTTCACCATCGGGTTACACAGCTGCACTGTTTCCATTATAAATGGGCCTATGCTGGTGACAGGGAACCTTTGCTACAAGTAGACACTTTGGTTGGAACGCATGAAGGCGATTTACAGGGCTTTTTCCACCGCAAAAAGATACACCATTGCTGACAAAGCTTTACTGTAGCACTTCTCCTATTACTGGCAGCAAGTTGTCTTTTGCCTTGTCCTCATGGAGCAGATCTCCCGTTGACACCACAACTGGCTCTTCCTCAGGGAGCAGATGAGCGTTTGGAGCCGGAGACACCATACACGCCATACCTTGGCACCCTCCTTAATCACCTAGATTAAGTCTCCAGAGCCTCCCTCCTAAAATTTCCCTCACCGTTGGCACCAGCGCGGGCAACCGACGGCTCCCCGGGCTCGGCGTTGCGCAGCTGCCTTCACCCCACCTGCTGAGCGAGCCGCTTCGTTCCCTCCACCTCCCCAACTCCATTACACTGTGGCGGCGGAGTAAAGCCTCCCGCACAGCCCTCAGCCCCGCCGGGCCGCCGCGGAGAGCCTGCCCTTCCCTCCCGGAGCCGCCGGGCTGCGGCGGGGGCAGCCTTTGGGCAGCAGCTCCCTGTGTGCGGTGGGGCACGGAGCTCCGCCGCCTGCCGGCCCTGCGGGGAGCCCGGGACGGGGAGCGGCCCGCAGAGCCCCGGCCGTGCGGGGACGGGACGGGGCAGTGGGCGGGGGGCTCCCCGTCCCGCGCCCCTCACGGGGAAGAGGAGGAGGAGGAGGAGGAGGAGGAGGGACGCGGGGCCCCTCTCCGCCCCCAGGGTCCTGCCCGCCCGCCTCGCCCCGCTCGGAGCGCCGGGCGGGGGAGGGGAGGGGCAGGCTGGGGAGGGGAGGGACAGGGGGAGGCGGCGGCCGCCGTGGGGCCCAGGCTGCTGCTGCCGCCGTCCGCCTCGGCTGCGTCGCTCCCCGGCCCCGGGAGCTGGGGGGAGAAGAAGGAGGAGGAGGAGGAGGAGGAGGAGGAGGAGGAGGAGGAGGAGGACGGGGCGGGGCCCGCCGGGGAGCCATCCAATGGGAAGGCGCGGTGGGGCATCGGGGGCGGGGAGAGGGCGATCACCGCCCAATGGGGGAAGGGCAGAGGGCGCACTCGGAGCGGGGCGAGTCGCAGGCAGGAGGCGAGTCGGGGCTTGGGCGGCGAGCGGGGCGCAGCGCGGGGAGCGCGGCGGAGCTCGGCGGGGCACAGCGCAGCACCAGCACCAGCTGCCGCGGCCAGCCCAGGGGCTCGCGGCCGCCCGTCTCCTGCCGGCCTCGGACGGGACCGCCGGGGCTGGGAGCCGCGGGACGGCCGGACCGACGGACGCCGCTTCCCGGAGCGGGCAGCGGGCGGAGCCGCCGCCGCCGCCCGGCGCAGAAGTTTGGCTGAAGCGGCCGCCGCCGAGCGAGGAAACTTTCCTCGGGGGGCCGGAGGCGGGGGCGGCGGGAAGGAGCCGCCGCTCGGCGGCTTCTCGCGGCACGCTCGGGTCCGCCGCCCGGTGCGGGGGCTCCGGCGGGGCTCCCCCCGGCGCCGGGATGTACCTGGCAGCGGTCTCGGCGGGGAGGAGGCGCCCGGGCGGAGACGGAGGAGGTGGCGGCGGCGGCGGCTG
The DNA here is from genome assembly GCA_011074415.1 of Stictonetta naevosa. Classification (NCBI taxonomy): domain Eukaryota; kingdom Metazoa; phylum Chordata; class Aves; order Anseriformes; family Anatidae; genus Stictonetta; species Stictonetta naevosa. Next base: position 23,229,077 of record CM021699.1, read on the forward strand.
GCACCTGGCGGCGGCGGGGTGGCTGCTGCTGCTGGCGCTGCTGCTGGGCGAGTCGGGGACGCGGGCGCTCGTCTGCCTGCCCTGCGACGAGTCCAAGTGCGAGGAGCCCAAGAGCTGCCCCGGCAGCATCGTCCTGGGCATCTGCGGCTGCTGCTTCATGTGCGCCCGGCAGCGCAACGAGAGCTGCGGGGGCGTCTACGGGCTGCACGGCGCCTGCGACCGGGGGCTGCGCTGTGTCATCCGCCCTCCGCTCAACGGCGACTCCATCACCGAGTACGAAGTGGGCGTTTGCGAAGGTGAGAGGCGGACGGAGACCCCCCTTCCTCCCCCAGCCCTCCTGCCTCCGGTCCCCGGCTCCTCCGAGCGGGGGGAGCGACGCGGTCGCACCTCGGCGGCGGGACCCGAGGCGGGGCCGCCCCGCTCGGCTCCTGCGCCGCTCCTGTTTTGCTTTGCTCTGCCCGCCCCCAGTTTCGGGCCCTTCTGCCCGGCAGAGTGATGAAAAGTTTGGTTTTTTTACCCTTTAGTTCTGGTAGCTTAAGCTAATGTTGAGCGCTCCCAGTTTCATCCCCTCCTTAGTAGCTCGCTGGCTCCTCGGTAGCTTGCGTCAAGCCGGCCAGCTGCTGATCCCCTGCTCGGGTTGCTCGATAAGAGGGGACCTGGCAGCGGCTTGGCAGATTGAGATCGGGGGAGGTCAGTGCTACACGCATGATGTCTGTTCCGGATTCCTCCTCTGTAAGGAAACACAAAGGCTGATCATCTGTTGTGAAGTTTTCCTTCCTGTTCCTGTCACTTAATATCTGCCCGCCCGCACACGCTGGGTGCACCATAAGGCAGGCTGGCTTTTCCCTGCTCCTACGGCAAGAGTGATCCCCAAGGCCCGACTCTTCCCCAAGTCCCCACGGCTGCTCTCCCACAGCTTGCGAGGTGATGGGCTAGCACGGAGCACGAGAGAAGTTTGCTCACACCCCCTCTTCAAATTGTGTGTCTACTGGAGCACTAAAACTTTATTCTCTCTACTGTTTTACAAAAGGCCATGGAGAAGTCTTTTAGTCTATCTTGTTTTGCCCTGTCCCTCCAGTTCTCTCTTCCCCCAAGTCGAGGGAAAACATGGCGCTGTAAAGAGATTACAAATAACCAGTAGTTTGGGATATGTATAAATGTATGTGAGACTTAGAGTGCGAGCTTCGACAATTCTGGAAAATAAGAGCAAGGCTTGCTCCTCTCCGCGGGTAGAGGGCAGTAGAAAGTCCAGAAAGCTGTTGAGACAGCATCTGTCCAAAAACTTGCAGTTAAAATGATACGCTGTTTTGAGAGAACTAAAACTGATCTTTTTCAGTAGGCAGCTGACCTTTATTCTGGCACAGGTTATTATTTGAAGCTCCATTCACCTTGCTCACGAGTGAATTGCATCAAGCCAGGTTATCCTATCTGTAGCTGTTGCTTGGGTAGAGCTGGCTTCAGGGTTAAAAGCTCCGTTAAAGAATTAAAAATGGCTCTGAACTGCTTTGAAGACCTTCATTGAGTCCGTGAGGCTGATTGTGTATGTTGCTGTAGACTTTTTTTTTAGCATGTGTTGGTAAAGTTATCTTTAGAAGAAAAGTTCAGGTATAGAGAAAAAAGGTCCTTCAAAAAACCTACCTTGTTTTGGATGAGTTTCTCTTTTTGCATGTTTTTAAGCAAAAGACTGTCTTAAATGTGTTGGTTTTTTGTTTGTTTGTTTTTGGGGTGTTTTTTTTTTTTTCCTCTGTCCCTTGGTTAAAGGAAATAAAAGCCTACAGTCATTAAATGTCTCAATGTTCCAGCTCCCTTACTGTATCGCAGTATGGACGTCTCTGGCAGTTTAGGAGTATTTCATTCCTTTGAAGTGATGCAATCTGTACGTTGCTGTAGTTCAACTCATAACACGTCCCATCTACTGTTGAAAATAGTATGAAGCATTTGTTGGCAAGACAGCGTTTCAATTAGTGTTGTGGTTAGAAACTAGTTCCAGCTGTCCCTATAGGAATAGTCGGGGAGATAACTTATCTATTTAATTTTCATTCTCGTAAATGAAAAGCAACTGAGCTGAACTGTCAGCCTAATAAATAGTACTGGAATACCTATTAGTGAATTGTCAGGAAACTGCCTCTTTCCAAGCAACAAAAACAATAGTGTTGTTCTTTATAGTGTGTATTGTGTATGAAGCTTGACAGCAAGGGGGAAAAAAAAACAGGACTTAATGTACTACCTCCCTTCACTGAAATAAGGTTGATTAGCTTTGTGCTTTTAATTGGTGTGACCAAAACAGTTGTGCAGTTTACAGGCACGTGTGAAACAGTGCCTGGTTCACATGGTGATATCTGATGTATCAATAATACTAAGGCAGCGGTTTTCCTTTATCTGTTAACAAAACAAAGACTGCTTTTCTTTTAATCCTGTCTTTTGGGAGTGTAAGCCCTGTGCTACCTACCCCAGTCTGGGGAGGAGGAAATGGAAGTGATTTGCAGAACTGTGTGAATAGAAACCGATGGGTTTTACTCTCCTTCCCATCTCTAGCCTTCTCTTTCACTGCAATTTTTTACACTGAAATGACCCCTACTGGCTACAGTTGTAAGCATTTTTTTTAAAAAATAATAATCTTGAGTGTGATGTTCTGGCTTAGTTTAGTGTATTAATGCATATTTGGCTACAGAAAACTTGAAACTGTAATTATACCAGGTAAAAATATTTGCATGTTAATTTGGTACTAGTATGAAATATGGCGAGTGCATTAACATTCTTAAGTGACCTCTGTGATGACCGATGGAGAAGTTTCCATGGAACCTGTCACTGGCCACTGTTCCTGAAACTAGAAATAGTTGATTTTTATTTTTTTTTTTAATCAGCATTTACTGATGAAATCTTACTAATTCTAGGTTTTCTTCACCCATCTAAAGCCTGAAGAAATTTCCTAGTCACATTCCCATGTTAACTGTTCAGGCCTTCATGCAGTTCTAAGGCTTAATTTGTGGCATTATCATGATGTCTATAGATGCCTTTCCTGCATTTATTTTACACTTCTGTAGTTGTATTCTTGGTAAAGGATAACTCTTAGGTCAGTTTTTCCAGGCACAGCTGCGTACTTCTTCTGAAAGCAACCTTGAGAGACTTTGAACACCTCTAGCCTCTTTTGACTTTGCAGGGGAGCTGTTGGATTGGATTGATGAAGTGTCAAGAGCATAGAGCCAGCTAAGAGCCAAATGCTCTTAGTGTTGAGAAACTGTGAGCTCAAAGCAGGGACCACTTTTGCTGTCTGCCTTTGGAGGTGGACCTGGAGCCACCTCCTAATTAGCCAACAGTTCCCTGGGAGGGCCTTGGCCTTGGCTTCCGCAGTTGTCTGGCTGTGCAGAGCTCCTTCTTTCTGGGGAATAGGAAGGCCTTGGAAAATCTCTTATGTAGAAGGTTGGTTTTGAAGGCATTTCTTGTGATGACTCTCTTCTCATCTCTGTTTTGACACTTCCACAATTTCTGGTGCTCGTGGATGAAGAGGCCTTGATTGCTTTGCTAAGCTGCTCTAAGGCATAACAGCAGCACATGAAATAACACTGGAAATGAGCTGGAATTACTTTATTTTTAACTGTGTAATAAAAGCATGGCTTAAGTTTTTATGATACACTTGAAATGAGAAGTTAACAAAACTGCTAGTTTTACTGTGTTCTTACATTCCCTTTAAGACCATACTTCCATACAAGCTAGCCTCTAGGTATCTGTTGTAAAACATATTTGCTCTAGTAGCTTACCGATAACATGGAACAGAGAGGACTTGTTTGTTTTATTTTGGGGGTGTGTGCAGTTACTGCTGTATTCTTTTTGCTACTGTAGGCAATTTAAGGCTTGTCACAAATACTTGAGGCTTGGCTGCTGAGTGCATGGCTTCTGAGCAGAGAGGTTCAGAAGCTGCTGTCACCAACTTTAGACAAGCATTGAGAAGCATGCAAGTTCTTCCCCTAGGAAGATGGTAGACATTAGCCCTCCTGTGCCTCATCCTGGTCTGTTTCACATATCTGCAGCTCTTTGGGAGCATTATTTATTGTCCATTTGATCCCTTGCTGGGAGAAGTGGGGAGCTTGGGTGTCTTCTGCACTCCTCACATTTAAGCTTACTGTGGACTAAAGTTTCCTTCCCTAGAAACCTCTGATGGAGAATTATAGGTAATGAGAAGCTGATGAGCAATTAGAGTCTTGAAAACATTTCTTCTTGTGTTGGTGTTTTCGTTTTATCTCAAACTGGAGAGAAGGGAAGCTAAGCTTGTTTTATTCAAGCATTAGTTTCACAAATGTGAATGGAGTTCTGCCGCTGCTTTTGTTGAGTAAGAGAAACTTGTTAATATTTTTAACACTAGGAGGGCTGTTACTTGTAACTTCTGTAGCTGGTACCCTTGGGAGAACCTTGTTTTCAGCCTTGTGCTCTGTATCTCATGGGCAGTGGGCCCATAGCATGGAAAATAATACTCTGTATCCAGATGACTTCCATAAAACATGCTTAGCTTCTTCCTTGTTGTGCAGTCCAGACCCCTAAACATCAAGTGACTGTTTGCTTTGAGTTCAAGTTACTGAAGTTTGGGTAATTTAGAAGCTGTATATGTGTACCCCGGTTGTTTATATACATTTGATTGAAACAGTGTTGCCCAGGTTTCTTAACTTTTTTTTTTTTAGCTTTTCTACACAGTGAATGGCTGGGGAAATACCCATGTAGTTCTGATGTTCTGTGTCTGCAGAGAACTTACTCCACTAAAGTCAGTTGTCAAAACAGATCTAACTGGGGATTTAATATGTGGTTCACTGGATGATTGTTGGCATGAAGACAGCCAAACACAAGGTTCAAAGCCTGTCAGTAACCCAGACTGGGGGGGGGGGGAAACTTAAGTTATTCATGGTATTGAAGATATTATAATAAAAATTATTGAACTTATTTAGCTGGGATTAGCAGTAGTTCTTTGGTGGGTATTCAGCTTCTGATGTGCCAATCTTAGCCATACTTAACAGTCCCCTCTCCTCAGTCCCTAGAAAATGCTGATGTAGGCACATGCTGACTTCTTATGTAAAGACTGGGTAACTTACAAGATGTTTCTACTCTGGTTTGTGTCTATACTGACATCTCAACATCAGTAAGAACATGTAATGCTGAGTGTGTCATGGAATTTGAATAAGGTCAGGTGCTTTTTTGACTTGGAAATTGTTTCCTCTCTGTTTCTGAGCATCATGTTTCAATTTTAGGAATTGCATGGTTTCCGTACTTCAACAAAAATGAAACAGAAAAGCCCAACTGATACGGGGAAGGATATTGATACAGGAATTGGCAGGCTTCTGCTGTTTTGTATCAGCACCATCAGTTTAAAACTATAAATCTTTCTGTGGGTAGGCTGAATGGCTAAACCTCTTAACTTCAGCTAGGAGGAATGCTCTTTTTTATTTTTTGAAGTCACTTCATCTCACTTGACTCTCCTTCAAGCATCCTCTGGTCATTAACACTTTTTGCCCCTAGAAGATGGTTATTACTTCAGCTTCCCCCAGATCATCCTCTTTATAAAGATTATTTTTTAAAAAGCTACCTTCAAACTTGCTAGATAGTTTGGCTGGAGCTAGTAAAATGATTACTTGTAATTTCTGTACCCCAGGCATGTTTGCTGTTTTAAGTACCCTGTAGCTGATGCAAGAACACTCACATAATTTAACTTCTTGCATAGCATTTAGTCAACCAAAATGCCATTTGACTGACAGGCATATTTTGCAATAATTACTCCATTAATATGGTTCCAAAATGCCTGCCTCTTCCCATCCTTTTTTGCCCACCTTCCCCTCCCTCCCCCAGGTATTCTTAATCTCCATGAATAAAGTTCATAGCATCTTGCAGGAAGGACCACATGTTTCTCCGTTTTAATGGATTAAACACTTTGTAGAAATGACCTATTAAATGTCTCGTGACTTGCAAACCGCTTTCATTTGCGAATCCATTTAATCCACAGAGAACATAAGCATGGTAATGGTGAGTTCACAGTTTTGCCCAAGATGTCATGTGACAGCAATTGTGACAGCCTGGCTGAATTACATTTTAACTCACTTGTCTTTTGGTATATATGTATATAATCTGGAAAATGACTAATACTAACAGAGAAAGCTTATGTGTATGGAGAAACTTACCAATATAAACTAAGATGTGGAGATAACGTTGTATAAAGGCTATCTAGATTAAATTCCACATAAGCATATGGATGATTAAAAGATGGTCCCTGAGGGAATTATCTAAACAGACTAGTTTTACCATGTTTGGAGGATGCAAGCCTTTAGTAATGTATTAAGATGAATGGAAGCAGTTCACGCCTTTACCAGAGGCAATATTCAGTCTCCAGCAGCTTTCATTGGTTATGCTGGGTACTTCTGAATCTGCAAATCGTGTTAACACTGTGTAGGTCATGAGGGCGTAGATCTTACAGACAAAAAACAAACAGGAAAGCATAGGGTTGGGGACAGGAAGAAAAGCACTGGGTCACAGGCATGCACCCATTCCCATGTTGTCACTAACTTCCGAAACTTTAAGCCTTGTATTGCTGTCTACCTTGGCACTGATGCAATTTTTAATATATTTTTTTTTAATTATCAAGGGTAATGTTTCTGAATCAGAGTGCCTGATCTGTTGGAACACTTGTTCTAGCAACAAATTAAATTTAAAGGTTGTGCTACAGCATATGCTGTCTTCTCTTCAGGCTTTTGTTTTTGTCTACTTCTCCTTCCAGGAAGGATGGATGTATACATGTAGAGGTGTTTTTCCCTCTCTAATAAGCTGTTGGTAAAAAGCTGGGTGTCACTGACTGAATGGCTGAGGTTGGATGGGAGCTCGGGACCCTCTGCTCAAGCAGGGCTACCTGGAGCAGGTTGCCCAGGACCACGTCCAGGTGGCTTTTGAAGATCCCCAGGGAGGGAGACTGCAGCCTCCTTGGGCAACCCATGCTAGTGCTCTGTCACCTGCACAGTAGAGAAGCATTTCCTGGTGTTTAGATGGCACCTCCTGTGTTCCAGTTTGTGCCCATTGCCTCTCATCCTTCCCTGGGAACTACTGAGAAGAGCTTGGCTACTTAAGGAAGCAGAGTAGTCTCGGTGCTGCCTCACCAGTGCTGAGCTCAGCCTGCTGGCAGCTCTCCTCATGCAGCCCAGGATACCGTTGCCCTTCTTTGCCGCAAGGGCATGTTGCTGGCTCATGGTCAACCTGCTGTCCTAATAATTATCCTGATGGTGTTACATGTGCTAATGTAAAATGTGCTGCTTTGATAGTATGAAGAGCCAAGCTGATGTCTATTTCTAAATTGGTATTTAGAAAAAGAAAAAAATCCCTTTTGATGCTAAGTCTAAATCCAGGATATTCAGAGTTCTTTTGTAGTCTTCTATGACTAAGTAATTGGATGCAAGCTTCTCACTTTTGTAATTCCTGTGAAACATTATGTAATTCTGGTGTTCAGTGATGCTGTGTTAATAACTGGGGGCAAAAGTGACAAAAGGCTTGGAATATCAGCTCGCTTCTAATAGCATGAACTTTTCTGAGCGCAGGCTGCTTTATTCATAGCACTGTTCCAGAATTTGTCTTAGGCAAAACCTTTTCTACAGTTGTCTGCTTTGCTTCTGAAGAGCAATGTCAGCAAACTGCCAGTTAGCTGCTTGCTTGCAATGAAGTCACAGCATATGGCTGCACATGCAGGCTTCTGAAGTGTATGGGCAAGGTGTGCAACTTGAAAAACATTGGAACTTCAATGTCCTTTGGAGAATGGACACAAAGGTTTGTCCCTTTCCTGTGGCTTTACTGATCTATTATTTTTTCAGTTGTTTTCTAGAGCTAAAGGACAAATCTGCTAGGACAGCTGAAACACTGCTGTCCATGCTCATTCTAATCAGAGGAGTACTGGCAGAGGCTCTGCCTGCCAGACTAAGCCCTGTTACACTGTGTAATGTTTTCAGTCAACTGTTTACAAACAAGTTGTAGTTCTGGTTATAAGATTAAAGTAAATAACTTGCAAGTCTCTTTTTCAGGTACATAAATGTCCAGGAGTCAAATCTCACAGTTTTAATTCTTTATCATTTCAGGTCATATTTTGGGCAGAAACTGATAGAAATATAATTCAGTCTTTATTTTTTGGGGAGAACACAGATAGTGAAGGTCTTTGGTTCTTTTATTTCTTTGCTTTTTAAAGCACAAGATACCTGGAGGACTGAAATAGTGTAGGCACTATGGACAAGGGAAAACTTTAGAAACTAAAGTAGTTGGCCAAGTCATATGCTTTACTTAACACTTCCATTTATTTCTTTGCTTTCGTCTTGGCTTCTGTGGAGTTTCTGATAACTGAGTGGAAAGCTGGTTTGCGTAAATACTTTCTGCATTCTTCAGGATGAAATAACTGCCTTGAGACACGTGGAGAGCTACTGCAGTGAAAATCTTTTTCACTGTACTGGGGATTTGATCGCTTGAGATACAAGTTCTAGTTTGAACAGGATAAAGCAGGCACTCACACTTGAGACAAGCCTTATGTGTATGCTGTTCCTGAACTAGCTGAATGTTGTGGTATGGGTTCTTTCTCTAGCTTTGGCTAGAAGCTTTATCGGGAACCTACAAAGCCCTTTTGTGCTAACATGCATTCCACAGGAAGATTTGATCTTGAAAAGTGGGCCCTTCTAAAAGGTGGAAAAACTGCTTTATCATAAAACTGTTAGCTGTGTGTCTTACCACGGAACGTTGTCGGCTGTGGTCCCTGACTCATGATTTCATTGAAGGAATAAGTTGCGAGATGGGAGAGGACTGCCGCCAGTACATAAGCACAAATTCACTTCAAGGCTAGCCTTTCCTTCTGCTGCTTTTCAAGGTCTGGGGCTGGGTTTCAAGCATTCTTTAGTGGTGATTAGTCATTTCTATTGTTCAGCTCCTCCAAAACATGAATTTCCTTTCCATCGTTCTTTTTTTCCTGTTCAAAGTGAAGCCAAAGCCTACTGGCAAGAAGTATTTCCTTTTTTTTTTTTTTGTTATTTTAGAAAATCTGTAGAATGCTTTCGGAGCCTCATACCATCCTAATGAATACCCCTGATTGCAAATACTTCTGTGTAACAGTGCACTGGAGTGATGGGGGCTCAGAACTTGGATCTGATTTGACAGAGAAGCTTTTGGTAAATTCCCCCTCCTGTCCCCTGTTCCCAGGTAACAGTGAATGTCTCAGGAAGGATCACTTCTGTGTCAGTGTGAAATCTGTTCTCTGTTCTCTTTCAAATACAGGACTTAAAAGGACACAAGAAGTCTATAAATTGTGACTCAGACTTTCATTTTCAGATTGGTGATGTATCTGATGGTCTTTCTTCTTTCATTGTTTTAAGAACCTGCCTGTAGTGCCTTAAAATGGTAGAAATAGTTGAGTAACATGCTATGGTTAAATGTAAAGAATGTGGGTTCACTCAGTATATGTAGTGCCCTTTACGATTATTGCAAATATAATGTTTTTATATTAGTCCTCAATAGTGCTGCTTTAGTGACCATTCTAGTGTGTAGCTTGCTGTTCTGAGGTGGTGCATTATCTCTGTAAGCTGTAAAGGAGAACAGTACATGGCTTTCCAAATAATAACTGACTTTCAGTAAATGTCCAGAAAGGAAGTGAAGGCAGAGAATGAAAGAAGATTTTGTGACAGCCAGAAGTAATTGAAACTTGAAGGGAGGGAAATCAAATATTAAGGGAATGGAAGAGTCTCTAAAAGGGTCTCTCCTTATACTTCTAATTACAGCAATTTTGAGATGGCCTTCCTCAGATGGGGACAATGAGCGCAGCTATAGTGAGCTACTGTGTACCTTAGAAATAAGGCTCCAAGTTAATAGTTGCATATTTCTGGAAACAGATGTGTTAGACTGAGCAGTATATTCTAGCTACTGACTCACTTGAACTTTATGATTTTATGGTTGATTAATTTTTTTCAAGTGTTTTTTCACTCACTTCCTCCTGAATCTTCTACTTCTACCAATGCCAAGATGTGAGCCCTGTATCTATATCACGCACCATGATTACACACCACATTTGTCTGATTACAGCTCCTAGTCCTAAGGTCTACAAGCTGCTCAAGAATGAGGGCAATCTTGGGGGTGGGGGGGAGTCACTCTGTGCTTGTGAATAAATCTGTATTCTGCAAACGGGTGCTATGTTGCAGTGCTGTGGGCCGCTGTATGCAGGGCTTGGCATGGAAGAAGTCATGGAATGCTGCTTGCTTACTCTTACTCAATTTGTTAATGCCTTAATCCTCCTCCCTACTTTAGAAGGCAGGATTTGGGAGTTCAGCAACCCACAGCTGCGCTCAGATTGTTTGCTTTGCAGGAAGCAAATATAAGAATGATGGAAGAAAATGAAAAAGGGTTGGAATTAGTGATTCCTCCACTCCTATGGCTTCCTTATATTGTGAGAGCACACTTGGAAGAATTCAAGAAGTGTTATGTCCAAGACTTACTCTGGTCTGAGTAAATGCAGAACTACAATGTATGAAAAGTGAGCTTGCCTGAATGAGTTGGAAAGCATGAGGAACATGTAGATGTAGATGTAAATGACCTGAAAGAGTCACTTTCAAGCTGTGGTTATCAAACTGCTTCAGGCCTTTGAACTGCTAGGCATGTGTGCAGAAGATGGATGAGTAGCTTTATAGCACCAGTCCAGTGTAAACTTAAGATTGCTAAAAAGACTGGCTTTTTTTTTCCCTACCTGTCCATGCCAGCACAATGAGATGGTGGAAATTGCAGCAAAACTAAGATCCGGCTGGATGAAAAACAACTTATTCTTACATTTGGGTTTTGTCAATGCTGCTTGTGAATTAAACCAAATGGAGAAGTAAAGCAAATGGTTGTATCTTAGTTTCTTCTTTCATATAATCCAGATTTATGAGAAGTATGCATGAAAAGGAATCTGCAGAGGAGATTAAAGAGAGAACTCAGGAAAATATGTGCTGCAGTCTAGAATTGTTCATGAATTATCCCAGGATTTAAAATCATCAACATGTACAGGTTTTGTTTCTTTGAGCAGCCTGCAGGACATGATGACTTTAGAAATAGGGGCTAGGTTATGTGGACCATGGTGACTAGACTTTGTTCAAGATGTGTTTTCGTATCAGTTGAAATATTGCTGACCTGTGAAGGAAGAAGCATGCTGTGATAGACCACCATATGTCTGTATCAAACAGTATCAGATGCTCTCACATCAAGTAACTAAAGCTTTGAATCACTGGATTCATCCCTTCTAGCTCGTGCAAGTGTTTTCATGTGGTTACATGTTTTCATTCCAAGGAGTTTTGTTCTGCCTCTATTAGTGTGACTTGAGGGTTTACTCTTAACTGGTTAACAAGGAATCATGTAACGGGACCTCTGTTCTTAATTCTGTTCTTAAAAATCAACTAGAAAAAGGAGTCTTTAAGCCCATGTGAAAGATCATGCTAGATTTACTAAACTAAAACTAGTAAACTAAAACTAGCTTTCTTTTCCTTATGTGTTTGCTGCTTCATCGATGGCTCGATGTTTCTAAAATGTGTGAAAAGCAGTCTGGTAAAAGATGTCTTGGCTAGAGCTGGTTTTGCATTAATCCTATTCAAATGCAACTTTTTAGTATTCACTTGCAGTACCGAAAAATACCTTGGTTCAAGATTCATTATGTCAGACAAGTTGTCTGCAAGTATTCCTGAGGGATTTCTCTTCTCTTCCATCATCTTAATTACTACTGAGATCATGTTTGAGGGGTGTGATATTGAAGACTTAAGTACAACCCTAGTACTGGACCAATCACTTTCTGTGTGTCTGTTTCCACTCACATCTGAAAATCCGTGAGAAGTGGCAGATGAGATGTCAAACATCTGCAATGGACAGCAGGTAATACTGTGGATAGTGCTGGGCTGTGTGGTACGTCTGCATCAAGGTATTCATCCATGAGTAAGGCAGGGCTCTGCTTTCCACTCTGCGTGGGTCCCACATCAACCTCACATTGGACAAGCAGCTCTTATGTGAGAGAAACCCTGCTGATTGCAGCTTCTGCTGACCTTTGTCAACCTCAAAAGTCCAGTGCCAAAATGCTGTGGGGCAAAAAATTAACAAATGCTGTCAATTGGAGCACTGGAGAAGAAAAAAATCATGTTGTCATCATGGTCTGTGTGCCCCATCCATCTTCACTGAGCTCATTTCCAGAGCCTGGTGGGAGAGGGCAGCTCCAGGAGCTGAGGGCTATGGCCCAGCCCCACAGGTGAGGATGGCTGTGCTTTTGTTTGGGTCTGGGCTCCTGATCTGCAGATCGGGCAGGGGATGAGTTCCTGTGCATCAGAAACAAGGAGTGATTCAGCAAACAAATGGAGCCAGTCTGTTTCTTAAGACTGCTAAGGATCAAGCCGTGGTTCCTGTGTCTACAGAACTTGGCACACTGAGTCTTAGAGCACAGCTATTGCCACTTTTGTTCTTGTTGTTACGTGGGTTACCACCATCATTTGTAACATACAGAGTGTCCAGGCTGTATTCCGGCTTCTCAAAAACAGGATGTATTATTGTTCTCAAAATTCTCAGGGATTTTTTTCCCTGTGCATGCTTGGCCTTGTAACCATGAAAATATCTCCAAAATTACTGAAGCTGCATCTTCCCTTGAAAGAATGTTAATAGCTTCTCTTCAGGAACTTCTCTGCTTCCTTTGACTTTTATTGATACAGTTGCTCTATGGGATGATGGGTCAACTTAATAAATAAATTACTTCCTGGGGTTAGTGACTATTCTTCCTCTGCTATTTTTATGGAGTAAAACAGCCGTGAGGTTCCCATGGAGGCTCCCTTCTTCATATCTAAAATTGACTTTTAGTCGTTGTTCTTGTCAGCAAGGTGCTCTGCTGACAGAAAGCAAGCAGCTGGTTGCAGAGGGAGAAACATACCTTTGAGAGATGGCCTCTCTAGGTCACAAACTCTGCTCACCTTAATTGGTAAACTCTTTCCAGGTGCTGTTTTTATTTCCCCCAAACAGGAAAAACTGCAGATTAACTGATATACTTCACGTTTCCATGAGTGGAAATGATTTACACATCAGTGTGCACATTTTATTTGCTATCAATTTTTAGGCTTCTTTTCAGTGTCAGACAGCTGACAAAGCACTTTGTGTTTGGCTGTGACCTCCTGTGCTGGAGATCCGCTTCTGATGCTCTCTCCAAGGTGAGACTTGTTGGGTGTCTCAGACTAAAAGCTGCTTCATGAGTCTGTTAACCTCATAACGCTTCTTTCTTCATTTCTTCATGTCAGTAGGACTGACTGGGGAGGGGACATGAGTCAACCAAGGACCTGTGTTCCTGTTGAACAATGCCTAAATGCAGATGTGACAAGAATTAATGCCTGCCTCCCTCCCTGTTAGTGCTGTCTGGCTGCATGTGCCTGGGGTTCATCCAGCACCTGGTCCAGAGGCAGCTGCTGTGCCCCGGGGTCAACCAAATGACCAGTCTGGTCAGTGTGCCTGTGGGCTGGGTGACTTGAGTGCGTTTGGGTCTCTGCTTTCCATGCGCATCAGTGGTTGAGATCTGATGTGTTCTGCACAGAAACGTGGCAGCACATCTGTCTGTCAGTGCACTTGATACCATGCAGCTTGCTCACTTAGACGATGGGGTCTTTGCCCCTCCTTTCCTAAAATGGAGGGGGGCTCTGCAAGGATTGTCTTGCCAGTACTTGTAGGGTTTTGTTCCCCCATTTACTTCTCCAAAGTAACTCCATTTCAGCATTAGAAACCCTGCATCTGACAAGCAAGGAATGTTTGTAGACTGCCTACTTCAGTAACTATCCTTTTTCTTTTTTTAAAACAAACCTGAGCAACAGCAACAAAACTGTAGCTGGAAGATGTTCCAACTGTTTGAAAGTTGTTGTTTGTTTTTTTTTTAGCAGAATGCATATTGAAAACTTGCATGTTGAGGGTATATAAAACTGGGGTGAGCTACTGGATGCTTTCACAAGGTAAAAGCTGCTGTGGAATATAGATTGATGTGAAGATGGAAAGAAGTTTTGTTCCTTTTGTCATTAGTAAAAGTTGCAGAGCATCTCTGTGACTGTTTTGTAACACTTGATTTGGTGGACTGGCCAGGTTGGAAAATGATCTGGCACTCCACAGCAAAAAATACGTAATGTCTGGTTTATTTTATTAAATCCCGCATAAAAGCGTGTATCTTGCTTAAACATTGGAGTTCGTGGGACACTGCTGTCTGTGCAATTGATCTAAGGAAGCTGAGACTGTGTGGAACTTGTACTCATGGTGGAACTCTAGATAGACTGGACTTCTCTCTTCTGGAGGGGGGAAAAATCTTGTTGCATGTGTCCTTCTAACGAGAAAAGTAATGGAACATTGCACAGTGGGAACATGGAAATTGCACACATTTACTGGACTAAATAGAAAGGAGCAGAATTATTTGAACAGACTCATGCTAGCCCAGCTACCCCCCTGCAACTTGTCAGCAAGGAGCATGATGTGTTTGAGCAGATCTCCTAGAGTGATAATGCTCTTCCAGGAGTGCTGGAAAACTCACTTCTGGTCATGTTCCAGTATCAAAGGTCTGGCATCTTGCAGCACTTGTGTAGTAAAAAGTTATCTCTGGAGTGAATTCTGTGATGCATTTTTAAACTGTGTTTAATTATGCCCTCTTTCTGACTCAGTTTTGACTTCTGTAACAGCTGCAGGTTCTCTCTAATTTTCTCACTTCCATGATAAATATAACTTTGAGGATCTGCAGAAGTTATTTTGGTTAGAATAGCACTCATCTGTACTACAGCTATGCTTTTCACAAAGACATGATAGTTTTTCATACAGATGGAAGTAAACAATGCCAGTAACTATAGCAAAATGGGCAATAGAACAGCTGCAAAGCAAGATATTTGGCAAATCCCATAGTTTAGATTAATCTCTTATTTTTGAAACTATCTTGTTTAGCTCAATGTTGAATTTCAAGTAAATTGCATCCAACCCCAAAGCAGTTGAATTTATATACTGTAACTGAAATCAATAGTGAATTTATTTGCTTGTTTATTTTAGATGAAAACTGGGACGATGATCAGCTCCTTGGATTTGAACCATGCAATGAAAACCTTATAACAGGTTGTAACATAATCAATGGGAAATGTGAATGTGACACCATTCGGACCTGTAATAATCCATTTGAATTTCCAAGCCGGGATACTTGCCTGTCAGCCTTAAAAAGGATTGAAGGTAAGCACTTGTCTTCAGTAATTCTGAGCTAATAATTTTTCTGTGCCTTTGATTAAAAGCTAGAGTCAAGTTAATATTTTTTAGAATGACTTGGGTAGTTTCAGATACCTGTGGCCTTCTACTTTTCAGAAAGCAATTATATGCTTTAAAGAAAGAGAGAACTTCAGTTTTAAGACTGAAACCATTCTGTATGAGTATACAGTTTGTGGTAGCTATCTTTGTGGATCTTGAGCTGTAAGGCAGTGTGGGAAAACTCTTTGGAAGTATTGATATAACTAATTGAATCATGAAAAAGCTCAAGGGATTTTAATAGCAAAGGCATAGAAAGAGGAGTAGAAGTTGTTCATTATACTTGTATCTTTTCTTATGTGAAGGCATGAATTGCTATTTTATTTAAGTTTACCTAGTATGGTATTACTTTATTGCTAGTACTTCTCAGTTTCCTTGTTCTTTGGTTTGTATTAGGTCATGTATCTCTATGATTCTGTACACGTACATGTTGTCCGATTGCTTATGGCTGAATTGAAAATTAGGTGTCTCAAACATGTCCAGTTGTAATGAAATACACATGGTGTATTTTTAGGTTTTTGAGCAGCTGTCAAAGGTCTGATCTCATGTCCTTTTTTGACGCTGTAATTAGTGCTTATTTCCCAACGTATCTGGAAATATGCAAAAGCTGATTAGTAGTTTGAACCCACTTAATTAGTCTACTCTAAATCAATGTTTAAAGCAACTGTATTTCTAAGGATCCTAACCATATTTAAAGTTGCTATCTTCTCTGAGTTAAGGGAGTGTGATCTGATGTCATTTATCAAGGTTCCTTTTTTTGATAAGGAGTTCTTGTAAGAAAATGTAGCTGGCAGAAGTATGGTCATTATCATTATTCATGATGTTGATCCTTAAAGGGGTCCAAATGCTTTTTGTGTGGTTTTTGTTTGTGACTTTTTGTTTGAATAGGAGCAGGAGAGGCACAAATAATGTTGCCCTTCTGTTGTTGCTGAAGTAGAGGGCAGTAGCATATATGGGTTCTTAAGTAACCCTACTAACCAGTTCCCTTCTTATTTGTGAGTGTGATTAATTCTGTAGCAGTTCAGCTGAATATTTACTGTTGTGACAATTCACTGTGTGTTTCTATTTCCAAGAGTCTGCTGCAGGTGTCTTTGGTCTCTTTTTTTTTTTTTTTTGCAGATACTGAAGAAATTGATTTAGTTTGTGGAATGGCATAAATAGAGCATGTTGATTTCTTGAGGGGCTTGCCCTTGTTTTTGGCTGATTTCCCATTTCAAAAACAAAACTTTAAGCTTAGTAATGAGGTAACTGTATCATACATATAAATTAAATCTGTGAAAACAGCAACAGTACAGTTTTCATTCAATGGTGTAATATTCTTCAATTTCTTTCAAAAAATAAAAAATCCCCAAAGCTTCAGTCTATAGGGCACTAGTTCAGGAACTAGTGATTCTTTTAATTTGTCACACGTATGAAGGATAGGTGAAGCAACTGGTAAGACATCAACAGTTGGCAACTATGCTGCCGCACCCCTATACACCAGAAATCTGGCAGTTATAACTTTAGTACTGAAACTGTACAGTTTTTATTCATAAAAGTGTGAATTTGCCTACTATGTGCAAATGCTTTATCCTTTTTCTCCAAATATGCCCACAAAGATACTAACTGGGGATCATGAGAGCAGGATTCTTATGCTAGGATTAGGAAATGAATGCTAGTTGCTTATGGAGGGTGTTTCTTCCAGTGCGTTTTCTTGTTTTGGTGATCAAAACGTATGCGTTGTCTTGCACCTAAGCTAATGGAAAGGAGGAATAATTTTTTTCCCCTTGTATGTGCCACATGTATTTTTGGTAAGCAGAATACTGAGGCAGTATCTGCTGTTTGAATGTTTCAGGCTTTCAGAGTTCGTAGTCTAGAAGTTGAATTTGTCTATTTGGAAACTCAACTTGAAACATGGCTTAGGTAGTCTATAAACCAGAGAGAGCTCTGACCATTTAAAAATTGAGCAGTCTTGTCTAAGTTCCTTCAAGGCAAACTGAGCTTTAAACTGTAGGGCCATGTAAAAAAGGATTCATAAAATTTCTGAAGTATGTCTAACTAAGATTTTATTGGAATCCAGTATTCTGATGTGTACTTCACTCCTCTGCCATGTCTGCTAAAGATAATAGCAGGCGGATATTAAACCGGTCACTTAAGTGTTGAAATACCATGATTAATAGTCTGCTGCCACAAAATGATACTAAGTATTTGAAGTCTAACTTCCCTCTCTTCACCACACTTCATTTGGATAATTAAAGATATGGTGTGATTAAAAAGATAAAAGTTGAGCACCTGAACGATAGATACACCATACAGTTTCAGGGGGTGAAAAAAAAATCTCACAGAAGTGCCATCTAAGCAGTTACTTCTATGTGTTTCCAGGTACTTATTAAGCAGCGAAGAATGGTTTGTGTTGTTCAGTGATATGTGTCCTTCTGCAAGATTTTTGATATGTGAATGCTACACCAGCTTATAAAAAATGTTGATAAGCATCCATAACACTTTTGAAGCAAGGGTAGTTGCTTAACCCCGTCCTGCTGAGCGGAGAACTGGTACAGTAATTTTTTTCTAATTTGTGAAGATGATCGGGGTGGGGAAGAAAGGAAGAAGGTCTTATCAAGTGAACTATTTTTTTTGGTAGTACTGCTCTTCAAAACAGTTGAAATACATCTAGAATTTTACAGAATATTCAACAAATTGGATCCAAGGAAACTAGTAATATATAATGCCATCTAGATAAATTTTGCTTCAAGTAACTTCACTAACTCTGTCATAGTTGTGCAACTTTAATCTTGGGCTGTATGAATTCATTTAATGGAGGACCCTTCTTTCATCTTTCTGCACAGTTGAGGTAAGGGCATCACAGAGGCCAGTGCTCAGTCAATGCAACTTGTTTGTTCCAAATAAAATTTAAAAATTTAATTCTTTGGCTTTCTTTTTTCTTTTTCTTTTTTTTTTTTGGGGGGGGGGGAGGAGGAATGCATTCTTCTGTTTTGTTTCTGCTTTTTTGAAAGGAAAAGGGTGTAGTTAAGCTGTTCCAGTGGCACTAAGTGTGTGTAGGTTCATCCACAGGAGATGCTGGGGCTCATGTGCAGTTAGGTGCAGTTGCCAGTTCTATCAACCTTGTCCAGCTAACTGAAAGCTAATGTTGCCGCCATTTATGGAATCAGACCCTAAATACTTTTCTGGCAACTAACAAGCAGTGAGCCAAAATCAGGAGTTCTATTTCCAGATATGAGAGGGTATGTGCTAAGGAATCGGCTCTCCTTCGTGTACTTTGGTTTCTTGTGTCTTTTGTACTTGCAGTCTCCTTTTCAAATGCCTCCTATAGTTGTCTTTTTCTTTTAATCTAGTTTGTCTCTTACTTAAGCTTTTCAGCCTGTGTGTGGTCTTCCCTTCTGGGCTTGCTGTCAGTTGTAGCTTGCTTACTCAGCTAACACAAAGTTTTCTCATTTCTCATAGGATTATTTTTTTCCTATCAGCTCATGTTTGCCTGGGTTCCTCATTACTTTCGGCCTTCATCTTGCCCTGCCTTCTTTTCTTGCTCTCTCTGCCTACCTATTTCATACTCTTTCCACCTTCAGCTCACTTGAAGTTGTCTCATGTGCCTGGTGTGGTTTGTGAATCTGTCCTTCTCCAAATCAGGCTGCATGGGCTCTAACCTCATGTTTCTTAAATGTCATCGTCAAGATCAGAAAACCATGATCTTTATTCTGTCTCCCAAAGATTTGCTCTGTCCTGAACTGGAGGAACCTTTAAATAGGGAGAGTCTGTTTTAATCTCTAGTATACGTATGTAATTTCTGTAAGGGTCCTGATGTTCGTTTGCAAGTAAGTCCTGAGAGGACAGTGTAGGTTCTCAATAATGCAGGTACTGAAGAAAGTTTTCTATCCCCACTCCATGTCCTTGTTTTTCCAGGAAAGGTAGGATTGAATACACATGAAATGACTGGTTTTGTCATTGAACTAATTAACATAATTAACTTAATTATGTTAATTATTAACATAATTAACTTCTAATTGATCTCTTAGTGTAGATATACTGCAACTGTTCAAAGGCTTGCTACTCGAATAGGGAGTATCATATAGCAGAAAGTCCACTTATGCCATAGATGTCTCCCAACCCCATTACCAGGATGCCTTCGGACCTTTCATATGAAAGGTTTGATAGAGGTCATGAATCATCCTATTATGAGGAAATGCACACACTTTGTGTTAGAAAGAAACTTCTGGAAAAGCTATCACATAATTAAATAATAGATTCATGTTTGTTGTGGCTTGTTTAAAATGCTTTTGTGGTTGGTTATTGTCTTGATGAGTGCCTGCTGTGATATGGTTAAGGAAATCCTGTGTTCTTGAGCTTAGAAGGCTTGTTTTTATTCAAGACACTGATAATGACAGCAGCTTAGTTGAACTTAGACCACTGGAGTGGACTGTGGAAAATATGACCAGTGGACAAAAGGTACAGAGATGCCATCTGTCTGCTGAGGCACAGGCAGAAGTCTAATAAACTGCATTGACTTGTTTGTGCAGCCACAATCTGCCAAGAGTTAACTGTAGGTAGTGCAGAAGAGGCAGTTCTTTGGGATTTTCTGTGAGATGCAGAGGACTGGGAGTAGGAATTGGGAGAGAGAAAGGTAATTTTATTCCTCGATATGCATTTGTAGGGCATTGGTAGGTATTGTAGCATTGAAAGCTTGTTGTGTAGAGCCAGACCAGTTGTCTTAATCTTGCCTAGACCATATGAAGAGCCATTAACAAGTCAAGATCTGAAGTGATTTAGTCTCGCAGTCTCAAAGACTGTGTGGGATCTGTGTTCCTGTGCACTGCTCATGGAAAGGGAACATGCCTTGCCCTTTTACCACTCAGAGGAAGTGGAGATTCTTTGGGAGTGATAATTTGCTCTCTATAGAACGTTTGCTACTCAAGCAGCTATTTTCTCTTCCTCTGGGAAGTGTGTGTCTGGGGAAGTGACAGGTCAAAGGCATCTAGTCTTGCAATAGTTGGGTGGTGCTTTAGGTTTGGATCTCTTCAACTGGATTGACTGAAAATGTCAGTCTGCCCATTGCTTCAAAGAGGAGAAATTTCCTGGTACTATCCTTTTTCAAAATTGTTTGACAGTGGTGTGTGTTTGTGTCACACCAGTACCTGATATTATCCAAAGATAGAGGTGTTCCTGAGTACTACAGAGAGCATAACTGCCACCTGTGATAGCGAAAGAATTTTTTTTGTCTTTTTTTAAAGTTACGTCAATGTAAGGTTCCCCTCTAAGAGGGGAGAGAAATCAGCTTTCTTTATCATTTTGTACTCTAGCACTTATTTTTTTACATTAAGAAATTAAACCCAGTCTTTATTCAGAATATGCAGAGGATAAAACTTGTGTTTTTTGATGGAAGGTGTTATTAACACTTTCAGTAAAAGAACACCTTTCATTTGCACCTCTGCATGTAAAATCTCCTGCTGATACTGGTATTGAAAGTCTTACTTTAAAACAGTTGCTTCTCAATTACTTGGCTTGCACCTTCCCAAGCCATTCACTGCTGTCCTTCGTAGGTGAAAGGAAAAGGCTTTGAAGTTGCTGTTGTCTTTTAAGCTGCTTTATTGCAACATACTCCTAGCATTCCATTATTTTTTACATGTAACTGAATAACTTTATACTGGCAAATGTTGCAGTACCTGTCAGACCAGTCCTGGAATAACAAATATGAGAAGGTAATTTCATTCTAAATGCTTGTTTGCTTGTTAAGTCTGATTTTGTGTTAAACTTCACTTGTGTGGTCTTAATGTCTGATGCTGCGTTGAAAAACTAGAACAGTAAATCCAGCTTTATGCTGAATTATCAGGGAAGGAGGGGAGCAAAATACTTTCAAATGTGCTTAATCTGATGCACTTTCCACTCCCCTCGCATAACAATTAACGTATGTTTTTGCTCAAATAACTGAACTTTGAAGATTGGCATGTATTTGCAATAAGGAATGTGATTGTGGCAGAGGGCCAGATTTTACCCTTGTATGTGCTTGAGAGCCAAATAAATGCATCTGAAGGCAAAATTTCTCAAAGTATGGAGGAAAATAGCACCATACCTTTTTTTTTTTCTGAATGCATAGATACAGAAGGGGAAAAAAAAAGATGTGGAAATAATACAGATTGGAAATGCTGATTTAAAAAATTGTGAATATATTAAAAAAAACTCCCTCTCCTTCTTCTCACACAAAAACAAAAGGGGGGGGGGGGACTAAGCTGAAGGGTCTCATGAAAGCAGGACATCTGGCAGTGCAGCTGACTTAACAGCATAACTGAACGGTTTAAATTTGCAGGACTTCTCACTTTTCTCAACTCTAACTCCTTATAACTGCTCCCTGATCAAGGAATTATGATCTTTTCCTAATATATTGACTTTTTTTAGCTTGGCCTATTTTTAATGAGTTGTCACAAAGCATCTGTTCCATGAAATTTCAAACTAACATTAAGAAAACCTTACAAAAGATTCAGAAACATATCAAAAGCAGAAACTGACTTTCATATTTCTGCATTGATGTCTGGATACTTATAACCTAATTAAGCCTAATTTTGAATAATGCTGTTCATATTAATTGAGAAAAACAGTATTGCAGAGACTGTTAGGAGAGAAGATTGAGGAAAAAAAAAGGGCTGCTGGTTTAGAAAAAAAAAAGGGGGAAAAAAAGGGAGTGCTAGCATTATGGAAATGTCTTATTGTAATTGATGCTATGACTTTAAATTTCACTTTTTTCTCTTCTATCTTATGTAAATGTGTGTTTCTACTGAGTAGGAACTGAGCTTATTTTCCTTGTGCTACACTTGGTCACTGTGCAGATGCCCTTCTTGCCTTCTTGCACATCCAAATCCCTTGAGTATATAACACTTATGGAAAAGGTACTAGATCATCAGTTTGTGACACTTAAGTTTCCTTCAGACTTGCAGCTTCCATGATTACTGTGAACAGAGTGTAACATTAACTGTAGGCCCTGACTTAGGTCCATGTGATAACAGCATCCCACAAAGCTAGCCATCAGATGTTGATGGTCAAAGCACTGTTCCTGGAGACAAAGAAGTATTTGTCTTAACTTTTTCTATTTCAGATGCTTACCTACTTTCATCTGAAACTGAATACAAAGTAATAAATTGTACCTGGACCCTCTCTAAGAAAAAGAACAGGACAGGTGTCTTATAGCTGGTAGGATCTTCCTTTCAGTGCCTTCCAAATGTTCTTTCCCATGTTGGCACATAGACTGTGCTGAATGACAACCATCTTTACTGCAGTGGCAAGTTACAGGTTTTAATGAAACCTTAACTTCTGTTAAAGCTGGGGAAGAGTGAAAATGGAGCAGGTGACTCTTAGCAGAACTCTTCCAGGTGCAGTGTTGATTCTAAGGATCAAAAGTTATCTACACATGACAGAATAGACCTGAGAAAAGATCTGGAATTAAACGGTGTGTAAACATTAGGCTAATGTTGCATGCCAGCAGGAAGCTGTATTCCTGTGGTGCTTGTGCTGGGTCACAGGTCTTGTTCTGACAGGGCAAGGCTTGTTTGGTTATGTGCAGTGTTGATGCCAACAGAGATGAGAGAGTGTTGGATGAACATACCCAGTGATTGCGCTATCAGTGACTGGTCATTAAGACAATTTTAATACAATGGTTATGTCACTATTAATAGAAGGAAACACTTTGGAGGGAAATAAAATCTTTTTTGTTTGACTTCATAGTTGTCCCTTTCCTTTTTTTCGTTCTTTCTTAACTTTCTTAGAGATCTATGTATGAACCCTTGTAACTTCTGAACAGTTGCATATCAAAGTGACAAATTATTTCAGTTCTCCATCTCCAGTCTTAAGCCTTGAGTTATTTTGTGAAGATTCTATTTTTTAAAGAAGGGAGAGGAAAAAAACAACCTCCCCCCCAACACACACACTGCAATTTTGACAGCATTAAACAAACTATGTGCAATAGAGTGAAGTATTACCAGCAAAACTGCTTGTCTGTGACAAGGTGTAGGGATACAAACTAGAGTCTAAGCAAGATGCTGAGAACCAGTTCATTTCTTGAAAAACTTTGAGAAAGTTGAAGGATCCTTTCCAGAGGATGTAAGGTAGGAGGGAAAAGGAGAAAAGCAAGAGCAGTGTTTCTAGAAAACTTCCATTGGCTCTACCTATAAACATCCTGGAGATAGGATGCTTAATAAGCTTGCTTTGCCCCACCAGCTGTTAAGTAGAGCAAGGATACTTGTGTTGCTGTCCCAGCTGCACTCTTTTCAAGATGCTTGAGAATTTAAGTCAGTGAATGCTTTTCAATTTAAACATTCCAAAAATGTGTGAGCTTGTATTTTATCTGTATTCACTGCTAGAAGATGAAACACTTCTTCTCCCTCCCCCATACAAAAGCACTTGCTAATTAATGAAGTAATAGATGTCCCTACCAAATAATTTGCAAATGTGAACATCTTGCTCTGAAAGGAAGCAAAAGGATTAATATTTGCAATAGAATTGTAATAGTCTAATAAGAAAAACAAAAGTATTCCCTTAACAAAAATGTTGTTTTTCTAAAAGTTGTAATAATATTTAAAGTGTTCTGTGCATTAACTTATTTAACATGGGATTTGGTTTGCTTTCCTCACTCTTATTTTTCTGTGTTCGTAAATGCAGGAGAAATTTTTATTGCTTATCACATGTTTGGGATCTAGCTGGCCTCCTCCTTAGCAATCTTCAAGCTAAGGTTCCTCTCAGTGCTGCCATCAGCAACAGTGCTGATCTGCAGGGGAAGACGCTTTAGCTTCAAGATTCAGCAGATGTGCTTTGTACTCATACCACTTGCTCAATTGTTTAGTCAATTTTGCCTATACATCATGACTTGTTTCAAACTGAAGACTTAAACTTTCCTCTTCCTTCATCCTGTTGAAAAGGCTGTTTCTTTCTATGTCGATTGAATACCTCATCAGGTCTGTATGTGAGCACACTTCTAGAAAAGTGCCCTGACATTATGTTCCTGGGTGTGATTATTTTTTTGATGGAGGTATGTATACCCTCAGAGAAGAGCTCTGATATTATAACAATTAAAATTCCCATCAGAATCCATGCAGATGTATGGCTAGCTACTTCTCTCATCTGCCCATTGGGATGGGCGGAATGATTTATTTTTTTTCCCCATTGCTAACCTTTCTTCTCTGGTTTCATAGTTGATACTGTGTGACAAATCCATAACCTGTCCTCTCCTTTTATAAAGGGATGGGGATGGGGGGGGGTGTCAAAACAACTTTTTTTTGTAGCTACAACTGCCTCGACCTAACTGCCTGAAATCTGTCACTGACAGACTGATTTAATGATGTAGGCTTTAAGTTTTTTTGTTGTTTTTGTTTTTTCTGAGCTTACTGCTCATGTTTGCTTGTTACTGTGCCCTTGTAGGTTCAGTGTAAGCAAGAGCTGCTTGATTGCACTCCCCACCCCCCCACCCCCCCAGCGAAAAAAGAAAAAATCTCCATGCAATCTTTTTTAATAAGTTCCTGTCACAACGATCGTTTTTAATAAGTTCCTGTCACAAATTTCTCACTGTACCCTTGAGTATTAGCAGGGGTACATCTCCCAGTGTAAACTAAGTCCAAATGTATGTTTAAGGGTATGGAAATTACCTAATTGTAATTGGCTCTTCATGATTCAGTACCTTTCCCCTGTGACATTGCAATGAAAGTGTAATCTAGCTGGTGTCCTTACAAGCTGAACCTGAGCGTAGATGGTACATGTGTGCCCTCTATGGATACTTAAAAATAAAATATTTGCACTCTGAATATGGGGTGTCTATCTATTCACTCCAAA
>CM021699.1:23254175-23379442 GCA_011074415.1 Stictonetta naevosa
AAAAGTTAGAGTTGCACCTGTGGGATGTCTATAAACAGCAGTATTAAAGCTTTGAAAAAATGTACGTAGTGCTGATGAGGGAAAAAATTAGAAAACTTTACAGGGGCTAAAATGGGAGAATATATCTCAGTTTCTCTCTTCTGTGTTCATCATTCAGTAGTTATAGATTTTTGGATGATTTTTCCTAACCCACTCTTCCTAGCCAAAATTTGAATATTTGCTTCCTTTAATCTGTTCATGTAAAAAATAAAAATAAAAATAAAAACAAAACAAAAATGACAACAAAACTTTATTCAGGGACACATTCTGAGCACTTTGGAGCTCCCTCAGTGTTAGTTTTGTCCATTTAAATAATGGATATATAATTTATGTTTATTTGGATATTGAAGTAAGGTGGGACAAGTAGTCCCATAAAGTATACACTTCAAACAATGTAAAATTCTTGAAAATAGGAAGGTAAAATATGAATGAGATAACATTTTTCAATTTTATTAACAATGGTCTCCCATTGTTACCATAATTTAGCCTCAAATTCTGTGGGGAAAAAAAAAAGATAAAAACAGACAGTCCATTAGACTTCCTTAGTGCAAGTAGAGTGTCTTGGATTTATGAATAATAGGGTAGACCTGGCAGAAAAAGGTTGTTTGATTATCTTCCTGCAGTGACATGAAAGGGAACATCTAATATCTATTAGACTTCAGTTAGTGAAATACAGCCATGGAAAATTAGGGATGAAGCATGTTTCTTAAATAATAATAATAATAATAATTACCACTTAGATCAGAAAAAAAAAAAAGGTACATAGTCTATGTAGTATTGAAATACTAACTGCAAGTGCACACGTGAAAGATATTGGAAGTACTCCCTGAAGAAGGTGCAATTATGATGAACAACTTATGCCAAATAAATATAACCTACCGCCTTCTCACTAGTATAAAAGTCTTTGCTGGGGATCTCTAGAGATTACAACAGTGTATTGGTTTTAGTAATGCATACAATATATTTAATGCAATAAAAGGAGATAAATTCACTTGACTTGTGGAAGAAAAAAAAAAAAAAAAAAAGGTGCTGCTTGAAGGGTTGTGGAAGCTTGATCATTTTCCAGTAATGCCACCTTTGAGATGTCACTGCTACAAATCCATTGTCATGAAGTCACATGTTGTGTGTGAATCCTAGAGTTGTATCTATGTAGAGCAGGTATCCAAATGAGTAATTTGCCTCAGTGGACTCACGAGGTTATTTTTTTCTAGAATCATGGTGCCCAGTCCCTTCATTTTTATCCAGCTATTGTGAATCATGAGTTAATTCTAAAGAAAGGAGGGAGGGTTAGTGTGGATCTGTGGAGGCAATATATTCAGAGAATTCCAGTTACTGATAAGTAACCTAGTTTTCTCCTTCATAAATTTGCCTCCCCAGATCCCCACCCCTGAAGATTAACCAGCAGTAGCAATCCACACCGAGAGGACGGCTGAGGAGTGCTTAATTATAAAGGTACTGTGAAACAGTTCTCCTGGTTTGATCTAGCCTCAGCATCAAGAAAATAATGATGGTAAAGGTATGTAGCTAGCTTTCTGTAGCCATGCTACAAATTGAAAAAAAAAAAAAAAAAAAAAAAAAAAAAGGACACTGGCCTAAGCCAAATTGAATTACTGACATACTGAGATAATCAATCAATCAATTAATATTTTCCTGCAGTTATTTTCTCTTCTCTGTGAACTAGAGGGTTAAAAACTAAAAGTATTTCAACAGGCTATGCATCTCTGGAATGCATTTTCCAAAGTTTTAGGCTAAGATGACTTTCAGTCTTCGGAGTAAAATTTTCAGTATGTGAAATTGTCCATAAATTGGAGAAAAATAAATATCTTAGCTTTAGAGCTTAGATTTTTTTTTTTTATGTGCCGTATATATGTTAGAAGAAAGAAATTGAGAAGTCTGTTTTTAAATAAGAATTAGCTGGAATTACAGTCAAGCTGTTAGAAGTTCAAATGGAAGACCATTCTAGACCCAAACATGCAGTTCACAGAATTGAATTTTGTCTACATCGCAGTTTGATTTTTTGAGAAGAATTTTATAACATTCCAAATATTCTTAGTCTCATGCAAGGTGGGGATTTGTGTACTGTGAAATCAGGAATACATCATGCATCTGATGGTTTGGAATTAGGCCAAAGAATAGTGATTCATTTTGAGATATGCTGCCTCTGAGGTCCCATATCTGAAAAGGAGAGATTGCGGTGTATCTGAAATACCTGGGTTTTGAGTGAATCCTCACAAATACAAAGACTGATAACATTACATAGCCTGGGACAGAAATTTTGTTATCTTATTTGTAGAGTGATGGCTGTATGCGACAACAGTATATTAACCTCTCTTACACTCTGATTTTCATATCTACCTTTATTTCCTTTGGTGGCGAGTGACTAGGTCTTACAGTGGTTGGACAAACTTTTTAGACAAGAGTTGTTTTTAGTATTGAGAATAAAAGAGTTTAAAAGCACCAGACCTTTTGCATGCAGTACGCTGTGCAGAGTCTTGGTAATACCTTGGTAATCACATGTTTTTAAGACTGGATTTTCTTCTTGTCCCATCCCACAGATCCCAGTCAGATTCTCTTTAAAAAGTATCATACTCTTCTGAAACTCTAATATTTGTTTTATTACAGTGTGTTTGTATGAAACTGTGTTTGGGAGTGGGTGAAGAAAGGGGAAGGAACTACTCTATTAAAAGGAGTTTACTGGCAGTACTGACTGGACCTAGGAACTTTGGTGCTAGTATTTCTGTTTTTTCATTAATAATCATCAGAGCTTTTTGGAAGACTGGTTCATCTTCAGTTATTATTTCCCTTCCTAGGTTTTTTTCCAGCAGCATCTTAAATTGATCCAAATGAATCTAGTAATTTGAAATTCCCATACCCATGTCAGAATATACTCTGTTAAGCAATCTACAAATATTATATTATCTGCAAATAAGAATTTTTGTTAGAACTGCAGTGTTTGGAAGGGTAAAAGTCCAATACCTTATGCCAATATATAGTGAGGTCTCATGAAAACTGACTAGAAACCTACAGCTGTTGGTAACTGACTTTGCTGCTGCTTTTGCAGTCTTTGTACATGGAAAAGAAAACTGCATGGAATTGTATGGGCTGGATCAACTACTATAAGTGTTCAGTGCATGTGTGTCTTCAAGTGCATATTCATTCCTAGCAGGAGGCTATTTTGATATTGTTTGTTGAGGGTACCCTATTATTGTGCTAGCCTTTTGCTGTAATTGATTCAGTTGACATTTTTCCAGATTTTGATTTTTTTTTTCATATTTTATGTTTTATATTTCAGCTAAAGCCTGTCCTCACATTATTTATATATAGATATATATATGTATATATATGTTAAAAGTACAGTTATATTAGTCTGAGATGTTCAGGAACACATTCATCTCTCTCCAAATCACATCACGTCAGTATCCTTCTGAGATCAATCTCCAGTGCCTGAACTCTCAGTTTACAACACAAATTCTTTTCTACTCTCAGTGGGGAGTATAACTGTATGCATTTTCAGTATTACCTTTCATTCTGCTATTATTATTTTATCACCCTTAGCCCTCCTATGGCATTATGTAGGATTGTTTTCTTTATTGATATTACTTCATTGGCATTTCACATTTTCTAAGAAAAATCAATGACTGTGTTTCTACTTCTTAAGCAGAACTCTACTCTGCAGCCACATATTTCCCTAAGCAGCATAATGAAAGTTGCCTTCTCTTTAATCAGTTTCCTACTCATCATTTCATTTCTGTTTTAGTCTTCTACCCCCAGTCTAACCATTAGTTTAGTTTCCTTGGTGATGTTTTCATAATTCATAATTTCATAATTCAGAGAAAGAAGGATGGCTTATTCTGTAATCAAGAAGCTTGTCTATGCTGTTAGAGTTACAGTGACATGTAAGCACATAATGCAGCTTTCCGGAACTCTGCAAGGCAGTCTTCATTCTGCATTAGCTCTGTGAAGTATTTCCTCTCTTTCAGACTGCTTGCTTCAGATGTGCTCTTGAAGCAGTTATTAGTCCATTTAGGGATGGATCTCTTTCCTGCAAATATGCTCCATAATTTGGGATTCAGGTTCCAGATGAAATTTATTTAAGCAAAGGTGGAAAAAGTTCCCCTAACAAATAGCCTCGTAATATATTTCAATAAGTTTCCTCAGATGATTGCAATTGACCTTCATGAACTAGTTCTTTTTATTCTTTAGTATTTCTCATTTGAAACACAAACTCTTAGCAGGAAATCGGTTTTTACTTGTCTTTCTTAATGAACTTGTGATTATTTCATTAACAATGAATTTGAATATGTAGCTAAGGCAATAGAGGTATTGTCAGGGTGACAGTTGCATGCACTAAATTGTGTTTACATTAGAATTTTTATGCCTGGCATCTTTTTTTTTCCTCTTTTTTTTTTTTCTTTCCCTTACAGCTAAACTCTGCTTCTGTAAAATTGACGGGTTTGCTCTATTTTCTGGAAAAATAACATGTTTAAAGCTGTGAACTAGGGTTTTCAGGAGGCCTATGCATCAGACATAAAGTGTGTATGTGTACCAGATGGTACTTCAGTTTGAGACTGCATGTAATTTTCATGTTTTTAAAAATGTATCAGTAGAAGAAATGTAAATAGTTAGATGTGAAGTCAGAAAGCAGACCAGAATCCACCTTATGATTTTCACAACACTAGATTTCTTTTGGAAGACTGTTATTCAGTTATTATTTCCTTTCCTAGTTTTTTTTTTCCAGTAGTTTTTTTTTTTTCATAGTTTTTTTCCAAGTGTTCCTAGTTTTTCAAGAGTTTTTTTCCTATTTTTTTCCACAGTTTTTTTTCAAAAACTATTAAAAAGCTAAGTCCACAATCTATAATGTCATATAATCAGAAGTTTAATTATGAAAACACTTTAATTTTAATAGCAAACATCTTCTCAGAAGACAGAATTTTACCATCTTATTAGAAAGATTTTCAGCAGAGTTCTGTACAGATTATTCTGGTGTTCTTGTTTGGCATTTGATATAACATTAGTAAGCTCAGGTGTGAACAGCGGTCTGTACTGAATTCGACAAACTTTGCCTGTATGTTTGACACAGCCAAAATTTTGATGATATTTTGTATATAGTATGATGTGGATGAGGATGCTTTTTGGTGTCTGCCCAGAGAGGCAATGATGGTTAATCAGTCATCCATCTCTTGGCCACTCAAAAAGTTAAAATTCTTTTGAGGATAACTCCATACATAAATAATGAAGCAAGGAAGACATTGCCTTGAGACTGGGTTTTCTAGTTAGTATGTGAGATGACCATTTGAGTTTTAAGTATATTTACACGATGAATGTAGGATGAGACACAGTTGTCCTGCTTGTATAGCACTGTCCTAGACATCTTGACCCATTTAATAAAGTATATTAATTTTACATTTTAAAAAGCTTGTTTTGTACCTCCAAAAACAATTTCACTAAACAAATCAAAACAATCAAAGCAGAAAAGAACATTGAAAACAAAACCATATTTGGTTATGAGATCCTGCAAAAGTCATAATTTTGCCATCTTTACTTCATACTCAAACCTCAGAACCACACTTTGATAGTGAACTAAACACAAATCTGGACACAAAATAAAGAAATATTCAAAAAAAAGTTATTGTTGTTTCTACTTCTTTAAATTTATTTTTCTGTTTTCAGCTCTTCCTTTTTTTTTTTTTGAGAAGCATATCCATTTCTCCAACCCCCTTGCATTTGTACCTTATTGTTCCTTGACTTATAATCCGTGAGCCTGATGATATGCACAGCCACCTAAACACTTCATCTGTGGCAAAGTACACTTAAGAAAATGAACGGTAGTAATCAGTCCAACCTGTGTAGTTCCAGGATTATTCACTGGTCAGTTCTGAGCATCAGTAGATGATGTGATAATTTACACCATATCAGATGTTATAACTGAGTATATATATATATTTTTTGATATATTCCATGCCTTCTTTACCAAATGAACTGTAATGGACAAAATGAAATGCCATCAATCCAGCATCTCCTTCCCTGCCACACAAGCTAACAAAACATGGTGGTAGATTTCAGGAAGCAGGTCTTTCAGACTAACATCTCTAAGCTTAGATCACCTCTTTTATAACTGGTATTACAGTTATATTTTCAAAAAACAAGTATTAATCAGAAAACAGGTGACAGCAAACATCCTAACTATGGAATAAAGGTTAAAATATTCCAGCCTTTCAATTCTAGTTAAAATAAATAGAGTAGAAATAAAAGATGTTCTATATTGAACAGAAACCTATTAAATTCATATAATGTGTCAAAAGTATGTTATTTTAAATGCTTTAATAAAAGCTTATGGTCACGGATATTGGTTGGATGTGCTATGCAATTCACAAAATCAAGTTGGAATAGGGCATCAGATCATACTTCCCAAGTTCTTGGCTGGGACTGAAGACATCTCAATGTATCTGCTCACATGGTTTGGGTTGTTACTGTAGAATTCAGCTGAATATTTTAAAACTAGGACAGTCAGAAGGTAATGATTAGCAGTATTAAAAAGTAATGAGAAAAGGGGAACAGAAGGTTTAGCCTGCCAAAGATGCATTTGTCTGGCATAAATAGTTTTCATTTTGTGATCACCTCTGTGTGTTCTTCACAGGAGAGGAGCTGTGTACTGGCCTCATATCGGGCTGCTCTCTGGACTGTTCCTTCGGGTTCCAGACTGATGCCCACAACTGTGAGATCTGTCAGTGCCGCCCACGGCCTAAGAAATGCAAACCCATTGTATGTGACAAGCACTGTCCCTCTGGATACTTGTACGTATTCATATTCTGAATGCATATTTAATAATCTCCGTACATATTGAAAGTACGCAAAATCTAGGAATATGTAGCTGTGTTTACTTTGTGGCAAAATTGAGGAAAATGTGGGAAAGTAGAAATGTCAGTACTTGATGTGAAATGTAATCACTGAACTTATGGAAATAGATTTTGATCAACAAATTAACAGCAACTCGATTATAAACAGGATCAGATTATGGAAGCAAAGCAGTGCTTAAATTTGTTTGAAGAATGTTTGTTGAACAAGATGAAAAAGCTACTTAAAAGGGATGTCTCCTGCATGCAGCTTTTTGAAATTCTCTTTGTATGTTTTGTTGTGACAGCCTTTCATTTTATATCCCATTGATTTTCTTCACTTGATTTTACAGTGTTTCAAGGTGTTTTTTTTAATGTTAACATAACAGTGGACTAGTTTTATTTTTGTTTCTTTTCTGATAGTTTCTTGACAGGATTTGTGAAGAACAGTAGTATCTCTTATCTAAGTTTTTGTAAATGAGCTCAAAACCCATATGGCTGCTAGAGTTTTTTATCCAGAAAAGGGAATATTTCCCATATTTCTTTACTTATGGAACAGGTGACAAAAACAGGGCAAATCCTTTGTCACAGAAATATATTTGAAATCAGTTTGGTGGCTTCTATATGTATTTTACCAATATACTTCATTTTTGATGAATCAATTCCATGTTACTTCATGCTTTTCATAAGAGTTTAATTTCTATCTCATAATACCTGAGCTTCAAAGTATATTCATATATAATTTTTTGTCTTAAGCTTTGTAATGAAGTTTACTAACATTGCAACCCCAAGTGTTTGATGCTACTATGTGAATTTATGCATTTTTATGAATTTAAGGTTCACTTCAGAGTTATGTTTGACATTCATTCATAAATGCTATAGATTGTTATTTGTAATTGTAATCTATAGTGTACTATGTCCTCCTCTTAGTACACAGCTTTAATGCAGTTTGGAGGAAACTACATTAGAAAGGATTCTCAAATGTATCCTTGAGGCATTCGTAGCATAATTTGAAAATACCTTCAGAATAGCAGTGTTGTAAAACAAAGAAAAGTAATACCGTTTAGCATAATCCTATACCTATTACCTGAGATACAGAACCAAGCTTTCTCCTGCTTCAGTAATAGAACTTTTTTTTTTTTGCAGTCATAAGAGTGATGGGGCTAATAATGCTAGGCTGATTGATTTGATAATGCCTTAATTTTGAAAAGACTGAATATCTTAACATTTATTTCTGTTTTATATTTGTATTTTAAAACTGATTAATAAACCATTAACCATTAACAAACTCAGCAGGTTAATCTAATGGGATATCTAAAGGTCACACTGAGGCTTTTAGACCTTGTTTTTAATACTTTTTCCATATTGTAGGTTTTCCATATTGTAGGTAGCTCTTTATTGTCTGTAGCAGAGTTGCAGTACTAAGTTAAAGCTATCAGAACAGAATCTGAGAAGACTTTTTCCATCCACATGCTCAAGGAGTCTGTGTATGCATGTGTTTCCACAACAGTAGAGATGGTATAAAGTGCAAAATTTTCATTGTTTACTGAGTGCAATTGAATAACATTCAGCTTAAAACAAGAAAAACTTTAAAAAAAAAAAAATTAGTAGTACTAGTGCATGTATAAATTATTATCTTCAAGGCCATTTGCTTTAGTCTGTTCAAAAAAATATAATATGAAACATTAGATAAGGTCTATTTGGTGTCTCTTGCCATTTGCTTTTTAGGCTCATACACAAAGAGTTTGAATATATTCATGAACCAAGGTCTAAATGTTCTTTCATTCCAGCTTTGTTCCTGGACTTGGCTGTGGTGTATCTAAAGCAGTCACATTTGTTTCTTTTTTTTTTTTTTTTTTTTTTTTCTTTTTTAATTACTACTGCAATTCTTCCTCACTGGAAGTCTCAACACAGAAGTCACACTGAAGTGTTAAAAATGATTTTCTACTACTGCTAAGGATTTTTCTAAACTATATTTATCATTCATTTACTATTAATGTGTTGTGTTTGTGTGGAGGTATTAAGTTTAGTGTTGTATTCTTTAATTTCATTGTAGAATACTTTTCTCAATGATGTTAATTTAGGAAGAAATACTCTTTTACATACTGAGCAAGTTTGTCTGCTTTGCTTATATAAACTGTAATTTTTGTTTAAAGCAAACTGGACAGTATTTTTATGACTTTAAATGGAACACAGTGGAAACCTTAATAATCTATGTTGAACTGTAATCTATACTAGCAAGCAGAGAATGCTATATGATGCTCATAC
Source organism: Stictonetta naevosa (assembly GCA_011074415.1). Lineage (NCBI taxonomy): Eukaryota > Metazoa > Chordata > Aves > Anseriformes > Anatidae > Stictonetta > Stictonetta naevosa. The sequence goes on from CM021699.1 coordinate 23,263,316, forward strand.
TGCACAAGGACCTCAATTAAGATATTGATACTGTGCTATATATGACATTATTTGGCTGGTGTGAGAAGATGTTTGCAACTGCAAGCTTTGTTTGAGATCACAAACAAATGTCATGCCCTTCATAACTGCTCCATGGACTGGCACTACATGGTTCAACTTCAAATAGAAGGCATTACAAAAATAATGTTATGTGTCTCACAGAATTATACTGCTTGCAATAAAGAGCAGTAATTTTTACTCTGTGCATTACTGACTTAATATATTGACCTATAGAGGAAAATTACAAATTTCTGTGTGCTTTCTGTACTTCGGTAATCTGAAATGCACACTTTTTTCCTCTTTTTTAAGTAAAATATACACAAAATGATTATCTTAGTAAATCTCTGTGAACTATCTGGCAAAATAATTTTAGAAGCCACAGCAAATATTAATAGGCACAGAATGGTAGCTAGGAGTAAGACAAAGAGGCCTTAAAAGTGAACTGATTTCAAGCTGATGCTAGTGCTATAGGAACCCTGTTTTGGGGATGATTTTTGTATATATTTTTGTATACATGAAAGCAACTGAACTTGAAACTTTATGAAGTTAATTTGAAAATTCTCTTCAATTGAAATTCTGGTTTTAGATACAATATGCAATTTAATTATACACAATGCTTGGTCGGTATCTTTAAATATTAAGCTTTTAGTAATGCTACTGTGCTTTTTTTATTTAAAAAAACAGGATACAAGCACCCTTATATTGTCATTGTCTACAAAATATATGAATAATGGCATTGATGTCAATGAAATGAGTAATATTTAAAGATAACCATGTACGTAATATTTTGTAGCATAAAGAGCTAAAATTGTGGTAAGAAGTATTTTAAGATAATTTCACTTCAAATCTCACTTCAGTGCTAAAATGATTTAGACTTGCAGTTATATAATGCATTAATTCTGTTCTTTAATGCTACCATGCCAATTTATTTTCTAAAACAGCAAGCCTTATTTAACTTCCAAGCTTGTTCTAACCATCAAAAGGATGGGACTTAATAGAAGACAAGTCTCTAATTCAATTTAAATCTTTGGTCTGTAATTCAAAACTAAAGAAAAAAGTGTGTTGATTTTGTTTTTTTGTTTGTTTTTTTTTTTAAATTAAAAAAAGTGTACTGGGGGTGGAAAATCAGAAGTAGTCATGTTTGTGATTTATTTTTCTAATGTTAAATGTTAACCTTTTCAGAAATCTCTTTAGTTTTAAGATGCTAGAGTGGAAATCTACTATATGTTACCTACTGATGGAGAAAAAGTTACCAATAATTTGTTTCATAAAAACATAGTAATTTAACATAATCCCACTTGCCCCTCCAACTTCTTCACAGTTTTAGAAATTATTTCTACTTTTCCCATAGGGAAAAAAAAAAAAAAATTATCATCAATAGCACTCATAAGCACATACATCTGTATTGTCTGCTATGCCTTGAAAATACCAAATGCAGATCTTTTGCTAGCTGCATGGGGGAGCACATGCCAGGAATGGAGACCTGCATACCCCTCTGAATATAAATGTGAATGTTAAAGTCAATTTTGTTTTCTTAATGAGTCAATTCTTTAGAGTTTGCTTTTATTTTATTCATGACATTTAGACATGTAAAGTGTCCTGATGACCTTTTACAAATTAATTTCATCATCTAGGAAGAACAAGCATGGCTGTGAAATCTGTCGATGTAAGAAATGCCCAGAAATATCTTGTGGTAAAATCTGCCCGATGGGCTTCCAGCAGAACAACCATGGGTGTGTTATCTGCAAGTGCAGAGGTAGGTGTGAATGCATTGCCATCTATAATTGCAACTTGTTTGCAGAGCTGTTGGAAGCCAGAGCAAAAGAAAAGGAATACTCCACAGAATTTGTAAGAATTGAAATATGGTAAATGGTGGAGGAGATTTTTCAACCTCCTTCAAAGGAGCAAGTGCTATGCTCCTTTGTAGTATGTGTTGGTCAGTCTGCTCAAAGATAGCAAATCTGAAAGTTGCTTTTCTCATTGTCTGAGAAGTAATCCTGATAAAAGATATGTACCAGAAATACATGTAAAATTCTAACAGTCTAATTTAAGAACTTCTGAAATTTATGAAATTTTCCCAAAAGTGCTTTTACTCAGGCTTCTGTTCTAGCAGTTTCTGTCTTTAGTGGAGATAATTGCATGTGCTGCTCCTTTGTTTAAAAAAAAAAAAAAAAAAAAAAGGGAGCAGTAGTATTAGAAATGCAGTAACAGCTACTGAGAGAAGCTTACCAGGGAAACAGGTAAGGTTTGTCTGCACAAAATACACTGTTGCATTTTTCAGTCAGAGCAAGTAGGGCCATTCTACTGTAGGACCAACAGGTTGGAGATATTTATCAAATTACGTGTGATTTCTTCTTTACCCAATGTAAAACAGAGAGTCAGGTGTCTGCAGCAGCCAAGCTGGAAGGATATTAATATAGACTCACCTAGATTATGGGGGACATCAGAATCATCAGTTTACCCTTATTTTCTCTGAAACTATTTTGACCTCTGAGCTTTAAAAGTGTTATGTTCTGGATCACCCCAGACTACTTTACTGCTGGGAAGGTGTCTCAGAATGCTTTTGTCATTAAATGTGAGTGGTTTGACTAATTTAAGAACATGTAAGCTCTGTATAAAGATACACTATATATCTATAAAAATAGCAATACATTAATATATAATATATGGAAATATACATATAAATGTACTGTTACTTTTTTTAATGCAATTTGGATATTTTAATTTATCTTCAAGTTTTTGTTGTTGTTGTTGTTTTTGTTTGTTATGGTGAAGTCATAAAAAATGAGTAGATTAGCCTTTCTTGTCTTTTGCCATGGCCATTAGCCCTTTCCACCTCTTTATAACCAGTGAAGCAGGCACCAATATCCATGTAGTCAATACGTCTTTTACTGTCTCAAGCCATTTTTGGTGAAGTTATTAATATTCTTTTTTAACTTACTCGTATGTAATGGCAAAATAGGTCATTACAGGCAGAAAATGTAGTATAATGGTGTGTATCATCTTACAGCATTAAATCCTTTAGAAGGATAAAGTACTGCAAAACAGTATGTCCTAAAATATTTTCCTTTTTAAATCCTAATAGATTTTATATTTCATTGATTATTAAGGTTTCTACCTGCTCTGTATCAAATTACAGAGGACTCGAATGAGGTAGACTAAGGTATGAGGTAGCAACTCTGCTAGCTTATGTATTCAGTATCCTAAAACTCAAACTAGTATACTCTCTTGTACATAAAGCTTATCTGCGTTGCTCTCGTATTTTACTTAATTTCATGCTAGCATAAAAAAGTGTCATGATAGCTGTCATAAAGCATTCTTACTTAATTGTTTTAATTTTTTACTAGAGGAATTCTACATGCATAAATCAAAATACTTGCCATTAAAAATATGTGATTGATTTTAAATATAATGGAGATCTTTTTTTTTAAAAAAAAAAAAAAAGTTACTATTATTGAGTAGCCTGTAATCAAACTAATAGCAACTTCTGTTTAATGTTCTTTTTAGAAGTAGAAGAAAGCATCTGTTTTTTCCCTTTGTCTCAAATAGCCATAGGAACATTTTGTTTTTCATGCAGCAAATTAAGTTTTCTGTGAAATATTTGCCATTGCTAGCTATTAAGGTAACAACTACTCTTTTTTGTTTTACGTCTTTTTCATTTCAGTGATCTAACATTCAATCATTTTTGACTTGTTTTGTGTTAGTTTAAGACTTCCTTCATTACTTAGCTCCATGTGTCGCATTTAATAACTTCTTGTTTGTACTCAGGCTCTCTCTCATCCTAACTGCTCTGTCATGCTTGCTTTCTTTGATTCTTGCTTGTGTGTTTTGATTTCTAGCTATAGGTGAGTAAGTTTGAATATCCTCCTACTGCTTTTTGTTATGACTTCATTCTTAACTTTTTAAGCAGGTATATCTTAGGACCTCCAGCAACAAATAAAAAAATAAATGAAAAAATGAAGTATGCCTTGCATCAATGCAAAGCAGAGATTTCACTGTTATAAGCTGCAATATGACTTTTTTAATTGGAAATTTAAAAAAATAAAAAAATAAAAAATGAAGTAAGAAAGAATAACTGCTGAATGGAGGTACAGATGGGTAAATTACCTGCCTGTGAATTAGCTTCACTTTTTAGATAATTGCTTCTGGAAATAACTTTTGCTAGGGTTAAAAAAAGTAGAACCATAGAAATACAGTGCTGAGATAGTCCTCTGGAAAACGAAGAGTCCATTTCTCTGCCCTTGCATAATGTCAAGTTCATCTGGATAATCCTTGACAGATGTTTATCTAAGGTTTCATTTCTTAGGAACCTCCAATCTCAAAAGAAAAAAAAAATCTACACCAAGCTCTAAATTGTGTTTTCCAGTGGCTACAAATATGTGGCATTTTTAAATGATTTTTAAAAATATTTCTGTCTCCCTTTCTAAGAATTAAACTGGTTACTTCTTGTGCTAAACTCAGCAAATTCAGGGATTATTGCCATGACCTTCAGAATTTTTGCGATACTTAATTACTTAATGCTTTCACAATTATAGCCTCCTAAAAGTATTAATTTCATTCAAATAAGCCCAGTTCTTGTGGTCTTTCATTGCAGTTCTAGAGCTGGATATGTTACTTTTGCATCAGCATAACCTCCTAAATAGTAGGGATAGTAGTACTGCATTTAAATGTATGACACCCTTGTATGATATCTAAAGCTGAACTTCCCTTTTCTTCAGTAGTGTCACATTCCTGACCTGTATTTTACTTGTAAACTACTATAATTCAATTATTTTCAGCCATAGCTCACCATGCTATTCACCATGCAATTCCTATTCTGTATTTGGACATTTGGTTTCCACTTTAAGTGTTATCCTTTGTGCAACTTTGTTTTCACTTTTCAATTTTTAAGTAAATCTCAATTTATTGAGTTAATCTTGAGTATCTGCCTATATGCTTTTCCAGATTTAGGAGTATACATAAGAATATCTTAGAAACAAAAGCTTGAGCTCATCAGAAACTTTAAAATATTTATTAAGGAAGAGTATTCCCACACATGACCTACATGTATCAATAATGATTTTAATGTAAGACAGTATTCCAGTGATACAATTCAGTATTAAACAGTATAAATGCATAATAACTATATGTAACTTTTTCATAGTGTTTCTGTTCATGAAATAAGATTAAAACTCTTTTCAGAAGTATTTTACTCCGTGACATTTTGATTTTTTTTATTTTTTACATATTTTTTTGAACTCACAAAATAGTATACTGATGTAATTTCTGTTTATTGGGTTTTTATTCTGAAAATGTGCATCAAACCCACTTCATAACATCTGCTTGTGGTTCTTAAGCCACCATTGATAGATCCACCACAGCTGAAGTGCTGACCTACATGTTAATTAATAAATAAATAAATAAATATAAAGAGAGAAAAGAAAACTAATTAAAAATACATTTTAACACTACTACTTTTCATACTGCCTCCTTTTTTAAACAAAAAGATGCATAAGCATTTTTAATACAAATAACCTTACATATGTAAGTGTTGATGTACCACTGAAAGCGAATTCACTGACAAAGTGATCCAAAATCCTTCATCATATTAATGATGTGGGTGAGGTATTGTTAGGCTTTAAATTCACTCTGCTGATTAACAAAGAATATACTGAGGCTGAGTCTTCCAGCACTTAAATACCCCTTTAGGATATAAATGAGACTTTATCCTCCCTAGACCAAAAGCTTGCCTGTTCTTGCTGTGTGCAAGTACCGCAGCATTCCAACTGCTGCATTCTCATGGCAGTAAAACCCAAGAATGAGGGATAAAATTGTCAGAGCAGTCATCTTCTAAACATCATTTATAAGTAACTAACACACATAATTTCTTGTGGGTAGTATTTTATGAAATATTTCTAGTACCTGGCATGATCCCATTAGAACTTGCTTGTAATATTTTTTTTTTCATTCACGGTATGTATGAGACCATACTTAGCTCTTCTAAATACTTTCATATTCTACCAGCTATCAGGTATTCACATTATAGATAGTATATTACACTGTAATATATAAAAATATTATGTTTCATTTTAAATATGTTTTCAACTATTTATTTCTGTTACCTTTCTCTTTTTTTTTCCCCCTTACATTATTTACTCAGTACCACATTTCTGTACTATTAAAAACAGTTATAGGCACAACAGAAAGAAGTGACTACATTTTTCAAGGAAATAAATTCTACTATGGCTTACCATCCCCTTCAGTTTACCTTTGAATTGTCTAAAGTTTACTTTAAGCATAAATGACAGAATTATTAATCACTTGATCTTATATGTGTTTAAAAAGAAATGCAAACCAGGCATGCAGTATATATGTTTTTCTAAGCATTTTAGAAAATTACACTTTCCTTTGTCGTCTTGCAGAGGCAACCGCTTCTCTTATGCCTCCAGTTAAAACAGGCTCTTGCCTGTCAATGGATGGGCGCCGACATGAAAACGAGGAGAGTTGGCATGATGGCTGCAGGGAATGTTACTGTCACAACGGAAGGGAAATGTGTGCCTTGATCACCTGCCCTGTTCCTAATTGTGGCAACCCCACCATACATCCAGGGCAGTGTTGCCCATCGTGTCCAGGTAACATGGCCTCTTCTGCATTCTTTGTAATTTGGCTTCATTTCATGTGCCTGTGGTGTTTCATGATACATTAAAACTCATTCAGCTCAAGTAAAAATGAAGTACACTTTCAAAGAGATGTCTTAAGCAGTTGAATGTCATGATTCTGTGTTCTGAGGGAATGTTCCTATGCCACTAGGAGGAGAAAATTATTTTTATTCTTTAGGTGTGAAAGCCAAGTACAATAAATGTTGCATTCCAATATAGTTGTACTAAGAAGTGATAATATGGAAAACATCTATGAAAGAATTATGCTTTGTTACAGCATGGAAAGAGTATAAGAGTAATGTCCTCTGTCTTCAGATTGATTCCTACAATATTTTATGTGCTGAATAGATTTGTTCGTAATATAGAGGTATTGTCTATGGCTTGATTGGACGTCCTGTTACAAGTGGGACCAGCAAGGCTCGTGATGCTCATATGAACAACAAAACAGTGAGAAAGCACTATCAGGATTCAAGCAATTATGAACAGTTTCTATTTCTTTGGAAAGAACAGGAAGTCCTTAGGACAAAATACGTAGCCAAATACTCTTTCTGAATATGACAAAAGAGTATATCCTCTTTAGTATGTAATATGATGTATGTCCTTAGACTGCATCAACAAATGTCAATCTCTAATCCAATTTTTACCCTGTGGTAAGTGGAAGAGCATTGTCCTCAAAAGAATATGGGACCCTTCTGTTAGACAAGGAGATTGCAAAGTTGCGTTGTTGTTTTAAAGCTCACCCCTTATGTGGAAGCTTCTCAACCAGGCTGTGCAGATGTTGTCCATGGCAGAAATTTATGGATGGTAATTGCTTAAACGCTTTCAACATGCAGGACGCATCCTTTTTTTTTTCATTTTTAAAACACTCAATGGTTAAGAGAGAACCCCCATTTTTTTAATACCCCAATGGCTGGAGAACACTCATGCTGATCAAGGGAAACAGCTCCAGTTCCTTTCTCAGCTTGAAGGGGGTCAGATCCATTCTCCTATTGCCTGCATTAGATGCTAGCTGAGTCTTTAGCTAGGGCTGTAGACTTAATGTAATTAATTGCGTGAAAAAGAATTAAGATTAATTTGGTGAGATAGTCACTGAAAATAAAAGTCTACACACTTTGCTCACCTTGAGCTCAATTTTTACGAAGTTACTACTCCAGATGTTTGGGTTTGTTTTTTGTTTTGTTATGATTTGTTTGTTTGTTTGTTTTTATGGAACGATCCTCTTTCATGATGTACTTCTACCAGTGTTAAGTGCTTCTAAGTTTTTAGGGGCTGGGGCTGGGGATTCTTTGTTTTTGTTTTTAATCTGGCACCAAACATTACAGACACAAATCACTTATGATGTTTAAAGCACACAGTTGAATCTTCCCAGATCCCAGACTGATTGCAAACTTATCTATCCTTTCAGGAATTGCAGTTATGCAATATTTAACAGTTTAGAAATTGTCCAGTCAGTATACATTTTCAGAAAATGACAATCGTTTCTTGGCATTCCTATGTTATAGATTAGCTTGATTTCTTTCTGAAATGCCAAGAATACTTGGTTATCTCTGATTTATATTAATTTGCATTTGTTCAGTTTGATTCCCAAATTGTTTCTTGTTCTTTTTTTTACATTTTCTGTAAGATAAAGGTAAGTGACACAAAGTCAAAAGAGCTTCATTAAGAACGTATTCATGGCCAGTTTTGTTAATCCTAATATTTTCAATAATAACAGAAATAAATAAAGGTTGGGTATATTTTTAAATCATTGGAGTCATGGTTGTTTTTGCTTATCTTCCAATTCTGTTTTTTCCAGATGAAATAATTGTGCAGAAGCCAGAGCTCACCAGTCCTTCAATCTGTCACGCTCCTGGTGGGGAATACTTTGTAGAGGGAGAGACGTGGAATATTGATTCTTGCACACAATGTACATGCCACAGTGGGCGAGTCCTGTGTGAGACTGAAGTCTGTCCTCCTCTCCTGTGTCAAAACCCCACCCGCACACAGGACTCCTGCTGTCCTCAGTGCCCAGGTATGTACTATCGACTAGCTTTCATCAGTCTTTTCTTGATCTTAGAATTTATTTATGAATATTAAATGTTTCAGTGTACACATGGTTGTTGTATGCAGCTGTGTTGTCGTGTCTTTAGAACTTTGGAGTGCAAGCCTGCAGTCTCCATTTCAACTGCAAAATTTGACTGTGTGCAAGAGTTACCTAATATGTTAGGGGACTCATGTTGCTGAAGTTCGGACATCATCTGTGAGGGCAATCTAATAATGTAAGGGTTGGATATGTGGGATTTGGTCACAAAAGTTTTTCTATTTGCTTTTATCTTCACCTGATGTGATTTGAGAGTGACTTGAAGGCTAATATCAAAGCATTCCAGCCCAGCAGTAGACTGCCTCACAGTGTCGAGAAGGTAACAGGATTTGCTTTTCCCTGAAGAAAGAGATACAATTATAAAGAAATGTGAATTCCTATTTTACTTAGCAAATGAGGGAGCTTATTGAAGTGGAAATGTAGTGCAAACCCAGGATCTGTATGTGAACTTGCTGAGAAAATATTTGTCTTAAAACAAAATCTAAACATCTAATTCTAAATTTAAAAGTTAGGTTTTGACATTTCTTCCTCAGGGTTTTTATTGGTTTGGGAGATAATTTTTTCCTGATGATGTGTTTTCAGTGAAAAATTCAGCCAGTTCTCCTGACTTCTATTTTTTTTTCTTATTATTAACGGTGAACATTCATTTTAACTTCAAAATATAGTTTGGAGAAGTTGATCTTTCTTCACTGGCTACATGAGAAGCTTAGTCTCCTATCTTTCATAGCTAGATTGAGAACCCTGATGAATCTTTTTTTCTTCTTTCTTACATGTTCTCTGCACCTACAGTCACATTTCTTGATCTATAGTGTCTGTTAAAATACAGCTTAATTGGAGAAATATCCCCCCATGTGAGTGCATGAGTATTAAAGCAAACCCATTGGCATCAAGATGAAGCCTGGTCGAGCTCCATCTGTTTCTCCACAGCTTATAATCAGCTCCTATATGTCTGATAAAGATGACAACGGCATAACAGCTTTTGACTTTGCATCTTTCAAGGCCTCGAACTTACATGGCACATCTGGGATTCAAGTTTTAGATTTAAAATTTAATAAATTTAAGGTGAATTCCTGTATGCCATTCAGTTTAGAACACTTAGTTCCTTTCTGAGAGGCCGTTCCTGATATGATTGATAACTTTGCCTTTTTTTTTTTTTGAGTAAACTCAATAAAGGTCTACATCAACTTTATTCTAGACCTCATCATGAGATCCTTATCAAGCACAGAGACTGAATAGGCATGCATGTGGAGATTGAACACTATGTAGAAGAAATATCAGAGAAGTTAGCTACTGGAAGTTAAATAACTTTATCTGTTTATATTTACAGATGAGCCTCTTCAACCCTCTTCATCAAGCAATGAGAGCATGCCCAGTTACTGCAAAAACGACGAAGGAGATATTTTTTTGACAGCTGAGTCCTGGAAGCCCAATGTCTGCACTAGCTGCATTTGCATGGATGGTGTGATTAGATGCTACTCTGAGTCTTGCCCACCAGTATCCTGTGAGAGACCAGTTTTGAGAAAGGGACAGTGTTGTCCTTATTGTATTGGTGAGCAAATAAAAATAGTTGATAACTTGCTGTTCCCTTCTTGAGAATAAGAAATAAGATTCATTTCTGAATAGAAATTTTGCCTATTTTGGGGAAATGCTATTTGTGCCTTCTTTTGAACTGAAAAGTATAAAATCTACATAGGGAGCTTTGAGGATCATTACTTGCAGTTTTGAGGTGCAAGTGCAGGAAGATTAAAATGTAATTTGCATACAAACAAGAGGACATCCTCGTGAAAAATTAATTGGTAATTTACCTTACTGCATGAAAACATTACACAAAAATTATTTAATTTAAAGGAATATCTGCCAGATAACATATATGTTATACAAGATATTCAATAACATTAATAAAAGATTAATTATAACTGCAGAAGAGTATAAGCTGAAGCATTATGAAATTTCACAGAATGCAGAAGTGTTAATAAGGCATCGAAATTGAATGTCTTGTTTTTTTCTCTGTGTTATTAAAGAGAGTTATAGAAGAGGCAAAATCAAATATTTAAGAGAAAAAGGGAAATAAGATTTTGAAATACTAAAAATGTGTAAAAAATATAGGGGCCATGCACTGATTTTGAATTAGAAGTTGAAATAAATGGTAGATGCTGTAGATAGTGAAAATAGCCAGACATTTTTTAAACTAGCATAATTTGAAATTACTGATTACTTTTCCATTGTATTTTGAGTATTTATTTACAGATGGCTTTTAACTGTTTTTGCAGTAAGTAGAGTGGCTGTAGAATGGAAGGTGCCGATAGAGAAGAATTCTGTAATGAACTTAATGAAATTAAGTTTTTGTAGCATTGCTGGAATGCATTCAGAATTTACCATAGCCTACATTTCCAAGAGTAATGTGGGTGGAAAAAGTGGATAATAATTCAGTTTAAAAGTATATTTTAAAACTAATAGGCTGTGAGTATTGTTAATGGAACAGTGGCCCAACTTGGCCATCTATAAACAATACAGTTCTTCATCAGAAAGGTGTCAGAAAGGTGGTGAAGTTCTTTCAGATATGTACCATTGATACAGCTTTCAAAATCTTTAATTTGCTGAAGAAAAAAAATATCTTTAACAATAGCTGATACAGTTCTATAGCATATACAAGGACTTCCATCAGAGAAATGCTTGGAAAAGATGGGAAGTATCAACATTTTAGTTGAAGTGCAACCCTACTTGAATTCCTGATGAGGGCATTTTCAGGAGAAATGATTATGTTACCCTATTTCAACTTTCTCATCATAGTTTGCATACAAAAGGGGGAGGATTTAAATTTCCTTTGACAACTGTCTCCCTGCAGGCTTTCCTTCCAGTGATAGACCTTGCAACCATAAAGATCATTTTAATCCAGATTATGTTTTAATGTAGAAAGGTATAGAGTATATACAAGTGTGTGGCAATGAAACCAGTGGTCAGAACATGAGCCTTATTACTGTTTCTCACTGTTCTGCTCTTCATTTCTTGAGAACTGTGAAGCACTTCTTGGTAGAGATTCTTCCTTTCTCTTTTCATTAGTAGCTGTTCAAGTATTTAGTAGGCAAACTGTAGTAACAGGCCTTCATTTTTTGGAATTTCAAATTGATGTTGGGCTTTAGCACTGTGTTTTGTTCTTCTTCTTTCAGAAGCCAGATCTTGTTTATGTCAAACTAGTTACTACAGATTTAAATTCAAAATCTTGCAGGCCTTGGATGCTTTGTTGTTTTTCTGAATCCTCAAATTCATCCTGTATGTTCAACATTCTTCTTTCTTGTGCAAAGGAAGATTAATTTGGAAAGATAACCTACTTTAGAAAGGATAAAGGGATATCCGTTTGATTAAAGAGAAGATTAGTCTTATGCAGAAAACAGCACTGACTGTGTGTTTACCAGCTGTGTTTGATTTCCTGGTGAAGTTAGAGGAAATTTGAGAAAAGACAGGTAGAGCTATTTTGAACTGCATTTTTGTATGTGGGTTTCTCACTGTATTTCTCCTTTGTTTCCATTGTTCCTGAGCACTTGTCGGTGGTGTAGCCTGTGTTAGGGATAAATCCTGTGTTTTTTCTCTCATAGAGGTAGACACCGAGCAGGAAAGATGCACAGGATAATACTTTCTTAGGAATTAAAGGACTTTCCTCTCAAGGTTCACAGATGCAATACTGCTGCTCTGAGTTTATCTGTGTTCACTTTTCTAAAAAAAAAAAAAAAAACCACTTACTGTATGTATTAAATTGTCATGCATTCTTTATAAACTTACAAAAACCTGAACAACTTAGAGGACGTTTCCAGCCAACCAGGCTGCTGACTTGAAGAATCTGTCCTGAGCAGGGCAAGGTAAACACTTCTGGAAGCTAGTCAGCCCAGGGTGCTCAGCTTTAGTTCTGCATACACAGTAGGAAGTAGAGGACTGCTCAGACTGTGCTCCTCACCCTCTCCCCATCCTACATTCTAACCTACGCAGGTTGAACAGGATGCCCGTACCAGGGCCCTCTGGAACTTTTAAGATTTTTGGATACTTTCATTAGTATTTTCACAGGAGTATTCTTCTTGCTTGTCTACTTTTGCATTTGTATTTACTGTGTCCAGACCTGTGACACTGGTCTGCTGACTGCTAACCTTGTTGTTCTGGATGATGTCAGTCTTTTATGTTGTCACTAATTAAAATCTGTAATGATGGCCAAAATATTTAATAAGGCTTTATATTTATATTTGGGAGGTAATTCTCACTGACCTATATATATAGACAATCTGTGTGAATGTTAAACCAGCACTTCTCTGACAGCTTAATAAGTTATTTTGTGATTTGGTTCTGCTTTGGTTCATGCATCTGCTTAATCTGCAAATTCAGTATCATCATCATATTTCTTCAACATAATTTCTATGTCTAGCAGAAAAAGACAGAAGCTAAGATGAAAATGAGGTGCTGTTTGGCTTTTAGAGGTTCTGCTGTGTATTGTGGGTGTTTTGTTTGTTTTTTCTTTGCTTTGTTGTTGTCATTTGGGGTTTTCTGATAATGTATAAAATGCTGTAGCAGCAAAAAAAAATGTCCTAGGCTAAGCAGTTCATGATTGTCTTCTCAGTGAAACAGAAGATGCACTGTAGATCACCTGAAAGGCTTGCACAGGATGCAGCATCAAAATGACGTGTATTGAATGCTTAGGTAGAAAATGAATCCTCCAAGACCCACTTGCTTTATCACATCCAGGTCCCCATTACACAATGTGTCAAAATCTATCTGAGAAGTTGTTAGTTTTATAGCAATTATTGGAAAAGGTGTTCTGAAACCTCACTTTTTAGGATTAAGATCCTACCAATTTACATAATACTAACCATGAGAAAACATACTGGGTGCAATTATTGCCCTTTTCTTGGGGTTTTCCATTGATGCAGTTACAGAGAATACCCTTGATGTCTGTTTTATCATAATGAGTAGTCTGAACTCTTCTACTTCTGTCATCTGAGAGTTGCTTCATCCTCTTCAGCATCCTGCTGAGTCTTTTCTTCAGGCATTCCAGACTGAATTTGTCTGTCTTGTTAATTAGAACTGTAGGTAGGGGAATGTTTGTTTGGTGGTTGTTGTTGTTATTTAAATAGGATTTACTAGGAAAAGAAAAGGAAGAGTAGGAGCTGGGAGTCTTAATGAAACAACAACAACAAAAAAGTTTCTCTTAATTTTCACAGCACTTTTGATATTATCATGTCCCAATCATTCATCTTCTAGCCTTTTGCATGAGGAAAATGAGAAGCAGCAGCTTGGGCTAATTATGTACTCGATAAAGAAGCAGAAATCACACTGCTTCTGAAAAATCTTTGTTGAAAGATGTGGAGAGGATCTTTTAATATTAGCTGGGATTTCTTCATAGCTATTGCTTCACTTTTGTATTTGGGGAAGATCAGACCTGTGTGCAATTGGCCATCACCACATCATCACACTGCTCTGTTTTCTTTCAACAGAAGATACAGTACCAAAGAAAGTGGTCTGCCACTTCAATGGAAAAACATATGCAGATGAGGAACGCTGGGACATCGACAGCTGCACGCACTGCTACTGCCTGCAGGGTCAGACGCTCTGCTCCACTGTCAGCTGCCCACCCCTCCCTTGTGCTGAACCCATCAACGTGGAGGGAAGCTGCTGTCCCATGTGTCCAGGTAATGTGATGTGACCACCCAGATTATTGTAATGCTGCTTTCCAGCACTGATAATCAGGTTTTTTATTGGTTTTTGAACATCAGCCCATACTGAATGGTGTAAAGGAGACTACAAACATTTAGACTTCAGGGAAAGTGAATAGCAGATATTGTGCAAATGTAGAGTTTGAATTTTACTTATTCTAAGAACTGCAGACTCAAAAATTAGTTGTTTGACCCTGCTCTCTGTTGGTTTACAAGTTTATGAAAATACGATACTGAAGTAGGAAAATTAATATTTTTACACCTCTGCAAATTCTGTCAGTGATTAACATTTCTGTCCCTTCTGTCATTACTTTTCAAATATTACATTGCTAATTTACCACTTTACTTTGATGTATATGTAATATGAAATTTTCTTAGCTGTTGACACAGGGGATATAAGAATTGCAACTGCTTTTTAATGCTAGCCCTGACGTATTTCTGCAGGTGTTTGCCCTTAAGTCTGCTGGTAGCTACTGCTGGCAGGACACCTGGGGAGGTTCATCAGTAGCAACTCTTGGAATTCTCCTGCTTTGGGGATAATGGGAAAAAAATGAAAAAGGGAAAATGAAGAAGCCAGCATTTGTCAGTTACATATCAGCTGGAAGATGTAGCATTTTTGCTGTTTAGTACCACAAAAGAAGCAAGGCTGTGGTGAAGTATGTGTTTTGAAATGGTATTTTCAAAAGCAAAGATTTGTCTATAGGACTATGCCATTCCATCCACATTTGGATAATGATTGTGGCAGCAGGCATGTATCCTGTATACAGGATGAAACAGAGGAAAATTTGTAACACAAAATCAGGATATTACATCAAATCAAAATCAAAACAAAATCCCATAGTTGTAGTGAAAATTCTAAACCAAATGAAAAGATTAATAGGACAAAGCAGATGGGCAGGCATATCATCTGAATTAAGAGCAGCACTAGAAAGTTATGAAGCCTATGAAAGACATTTATCTCATTTCGCAGAGATGTACGTACCTGAACCTACTAACATCCCCATTGAGAAGACAAATCATCGAGGAGACATTGAAGTAGAAGTACCAAACTGGCCAACACCAAGTGAAAATGACATCATCCACATTCACAGAGGTAAGATCTGAGATAAACAGGGCTAACTCAGTTCTGTGTTTATTCCCCATGTTATAACACACTTTTTCAATTCTGGTACCATCTGTGTAATGCTTTGAAAAAGACAGAATGCTTAGTGCAGTAACTGTTACATGAATTTGTTTTGAGTTCAGATGAGTCAGTCTACTGAACTGTATTTATGCAATTTGATCTCATTATCATTGCATCTTCAGCTTGGAATAGACATCTGTGTTGGTGTGATGGAGTTCTATAAAATTAAGGATATGATAAAACGATGAATGAGGAGTGATTCTGCAGTGTCTTTTTTGATACAAAAAGTGGGAAGCAGGCTGTTACCATGCCACTGGAGTTGATAAACCTTGATTTGGTCCATATGACATTCTTGTGTTGAAAAATAAAAACAGGAAAATGTACCACAAGTTAATATATATCACAGAAAAATGAATGGGAAAAAAAAAAAAAAACACTTTAGTTATAATGGCACAACTAATAATGTTACTTAATGATGTAAAACCATCTCTTGTTTAAAACTATATTGAAATCATTATTCTAGGGTAGGGGAAAACACTCTATGTCAGTCTTTTTTAACTCTAGTTGAAGCAATAACAAAACTTGTATTTATTTAACTATAGCCAAGGATCGTCTTATAGCATACTACTGTTTGGTGGCTAGGAGAAAGGTTAGACTTTTCAATTGCAACATTTTCGTTTCTCATAGGCATTGGTAGCTGGTTTGCATCTATCCTGGCTGAGAACTCGTAAACACACACTGAAAACTACATGGGAATGCTTTACAATTACATGAAAAAATAGAGTCTAGTAGAATGCCAGTGATCTGTTTTCACAGGCTAAGGGGTGCAAGTATTTTGATATGTTCTCAACAAATGAGCATACATATCTGCACTGTCTTACCAGCTTCTTTTTTTTCAAAAAAAAAAAAAAAAGGAAAGAAGTAAAGAAAAAGACTTTCATTGTAAGTCTTTCAGGTTTTCCACAGCATAGAAACTCAGCCTGATTTTTGTATGATTCAGTTGTGATCAGATAAGATGAAGTGAATGCAACTAAGCCAGAGTTGCTTATTATTCCTCCTTTAGATTTCATCCAGTTTTCTCTCTTTTTGATGGCTCTTTCCTGGCTAATATAGTCACTACACTAAGTACTAGCTTTCAGTTGTTCCAAATTCAGCTGTTCCAAATAAGGTGACATTTCAGGAGAAAAAATCAAAATTTGTGGATGATAAGATTTGTGACAGGGACTTTTATAATTATATTCTTCTTAATGGTCATTTCCCATTTACCATTACTAACAAATGCTCACGTTTGCCTTGCAGACATGAATCATCTCCAGGGAGAGTACAGAAGTGGAAGCGGACCACACCCCAGTGAAGATGCGTCAGTCAGCTCTGTTACCTTGGTGACAATTCCAATCACGATAGCGCTGTTACTGATCATTGTCCTTCTGCTTGTCAATCAGAAAAAGCAGTGGATTCCAGTGTCCTGCTACAAAGCTCCAACAAAGGTGCCGTGTTCATGCCTATTTCCAGGTTCTCACCTTTCTGAAAAACAAGATTAACTCCTATACTCTGTGAGATGCAATTGAGTTCACATCACTCTCTTAAATTATTTTTAACTTATGCCTGAAAGCATTCTATACCCATCAAGCTGTTAGTATTTCTTTAGTCTCCTAAAGGATTATTTTCACTGTCAAATGAAAAGCAGTAATTTGTTGCACCACACAGTAATGAGTGGTCATTACATAGAAATAAAGTTCACCCCCAAAAAATAATAATTAAAAAAAACCTGTGTGTGTGTGTATATATAAATGCATACAATTCTCATCTGCAGTCAATCTCTTGAGAGAATATTTTGCTTTTAAAGTGGATAAAAGTTTAGAAAGCAATTGTCCAACATCAGGCATTGTACAATTGTCCAACATCAGGTATTGTGTAGTAGTGTTTATCACATTTTCTAATACCTGCATTATAAGGTTCTGGGATTAATATTTGAAGAGATCTTGGGAAACAACTAGCTACTAAGTGTTCTGAAAGTATAAACTAAAAAAGGGAAGAAGCAAGAAGCTTGGAAATTAACAGTTAAAAAAGCATTGCATTGTTTTGTTTTGAGTAATAGTTCCATCAGCAGACAAAGCCCTCACTCCATATTCAAATTGCCTTTATATCTGTTCCACAGTTTATCTCTCTCACACTTCATAGTTCTAATCAGACAGGCTTTGTCCATACATCTAATATATTACTATTTCTCATTTAGAGCACATTTGAGAGAAGTGTCTTTTATGAAAGCTACTTTTCTCCAGTTTCAGGTAGAAGAATAATACAGTACTTTTAAAAATGAATTGTCCATATTCTTCTTTTGCTGCTGAGGAACATTCTTAAAGAAAATCGTTTTCAAAAAGATGGCAAATACAGTCAGAGCATAAAGTTGAATTCAATTTTAGTTAAATGGAAAGCATGAAAAATCAACTTTATTCCATTTCCAGTCTTTCAAGAAAAGTAAATGATGCTAGTTTCTGAATTTCTTAAGGAATCCATTTAAAAATTCATTTCTAAGTCTAATGGATTTATTCTCAGAAAGACTGCTCTCCACCCAAGTGTGTTATGTGACAAAGTGAAGCTGAAGGGAAAATCACAACTTATTAACTGAGGAACTATAATCAGTAATTCTACATTTGGCCAATGTTTCCACTTCCACTTGTTACCTCAGCATGTGAATAAAAGAACTAATTCGCTTGACTGGAATGACACTGAGAGAAACTTTTAAAAGTACTTCCTGTAGGGAAATTAAAAAAAAAAATGATGCTAATGGAATAAAATAATTTAATTTTTTGAGCAAATATATTCCCCCAGTCAGTGGTTCCTAGGACTTTTTGGATTGAAGCTACCTTTCTTCAGAGGGGAGCATTCTGCGTTGTGCCTGTATAGCTGCATGTTCTCTTCCACAGCTGACTCTGTTGTCATCAGATTTTCTTTCTGCTTTCTCTGTGATGACTGTAGGAAAGAAGTTTTGAAGCTTGTAGATGTTTAAATATGCTAAGAAAACAGAAAGAAAAAAAAGGAAGATAAATTGACATTTGATGTTAATCTAAAAGTAAACATATAGATACAAGGATAGTTTACAGGACTGAGTAATTTGTATTGAAGAGCTTTAGAAGTGGTCTTTAAAGGATGATGCATAAGATACACTAGAAGACAGGTACATTGTTTAAGAGAAAATACTGCTGAAGTCCAGTCTTTTCTATCAAGAATGACAACTGTTTTTCCACAGTTATCAGAGATTTTGCATTTCTGCTACACATTCTCAAATTTAGCCTAGAAATGGGAGATCTTGTCTACCGCTTCTTCATTTCACATAAAATATCCGTTTCATATTGTAAAAATGAGGCCTCATTTTGTGTTTTTATTCTTGCTTTTGTTGTAAACTGTTTTCTCACCTGTGAGTCAATTGGTTTCCATAGAATTGCTCCTTAAGGTATCACAATCTCACATTTAACATGGGAGACTATCTGACTTCAATTGCATGAATAAAAAAAAAAAAAAAAGAAAATCTCTCCCATTATCTTAGTGGATTTGTAACATGGAACAAAACATTCTTGAAAATGATCAGCAATAAGGATCAACTGTTAAAGTCTTGGAAACAACCTCCTGCACATCCAAGGCAACAAACTTAAGCCTTTGTGTGTTGGTAGACTAATAGATAATGGTTTAACCAGTCCATATGGGGTAGGAGAATACCAGAACTTCACTGAGTAGATGAAAAATGGTGATTTCTAAGAGTGTGTTGGGATATTATTGTGCCTGGTATAAACCTTTACCAAGCTTAGCAAGAGTCCAGGCTTTCATTGTCAATTTGATTTCCCTTGTGTTTATGGACTTGTACCACCAACATTTGTTAGTTATGGGTCGAATGCAAACATTTTTTGACTGATTCAGTGTTCCCTTTCTGTTTTAACAGCCTTCCTGCCTAAACAATCAACTGGTATATGTGGACTGCAAGAAAGGTACCATGGTCCAGGTGGACAGTTCTCAGAGGATGCTAAGAATTGCAGACCCAGATTCAAGATACAGTGGATTTTACAGCATGCAAAAACAGAACAACCTACAGGCAGATAATTTCTATCAAACAGTGTGAAGAATTGCACCCTTACCAAGGATTTAAGAAAGAGAGAGAGAGACTAAGTCTGCTATTAAAATAAAACTAGAATTGTGCACTTGCTTAGTGGATTGTATTGGATTTGTGACTACATGTACAGCTCTAAGACCTTACTCGGATGAGCTCTGACTCCTGCAATGTGCCAGAAAAAGCATTCCCAATTTCCTTGAGATAACTGACCAAGTGTTTTCTTAGAACCAAAGTTTTAAAACTTGTTAAGGTGTATTTGCTTGTAACATAGCTATAGAGGTTTTTTGGGAGGGGGAATCAGGGGCTAGGGGTAGGCAATAAAGTAAAAGGAAGCTTCAGAGAAGAAAAGCTGGTCATGCTTGGCTGGAGGAGAAAATGAATAAAGAATACTGCCGAGCAGCAGGATAGTGGCTTTTCTTGTTGCTCTGAAATTGCATCTGTTGCAGCAAATCCTAACCCCAGGTGAAAAAATATGAAAAGGTCTGATGTTTTGTTTTGTTTTGTTTTGTTTTTTTCCAGCTGTTGCTACAATAATATACTCATAGAACAGAATTTGTCACATCACAGGTGTGGTGTAGCTGCAAATATTTTTCTATATGATGAGAAGCTGCAGTAGTTAATGAAATAGCAAGGAAAAGGTTATAGCAGAAAATAAAGGGTGGGTTTATTAAGGATGTATAAAATTATACCTTGTGCTGCTTTTTGTTTTTGTTTTAGTTTTGTTTTCTTCAAAGCTGATTGGCTAGATTAGCCAGACTTTGGCAGAGTTAGCAAATGACTGAGGCCTAAGTAATTCCTGATATGAGCACTGGATCTTTTGACAGCAGTATTGAAGGAAGGAAGGAAAAGTCAAGAACACCATGCAGTTCCAGGGGCTTTTGTTTGTTTGTTTTGTCTGTTGTGGTTTTGTTTTGTTATTTTATATCAATCTCTGGTTGTTCATACAGGAGAAGGAAAAATATTTTTGTTGGACAAAGCTCTTGCTTAAAAGAGAGTAAAAAAGAGACTGTTTTAAGGTTGTTTTTTTTTTTTCCTGTTGATGTTCTTATTTACTGGTATACAGATTTAGAAACTACTTCCATGCTAGGAAGCTGCTTAATTTTAATTGTATATTACTCAAGCACCTTTTTTGAAGCTCAGAAAAAAAAAAAAAGGAGATCATGCTTCTTTAAACTTTAGCATTATAGGAATATTTATGTAAATATAATTATGCTAAAAACAACAAAAAGTATTTGTATGTTTGTGTATATATATGTATATACAAATGCATGTAGGTATACATATGTATATATACATGCATGTGTATATGCACTATACATATATATACTGTATATATAAAATACTATGTATACAGTATATATTTTTTCTATTTTTTTTCTTGTTGAATGTATTTTTATCTGAGAGAGATTTTACCCAGAGCAGAAACAGATAAACAGGCATTCCATATCAGTGCTTAATCGCTTGTGAGTTTAGAAAAGACAAGAAAAGAGCATCTCATTCTACCTACAGTTTGATTTGATTTGAAAGTGTTTGTGTGCGCGTGTGTGTGTGTGCACTCTTGTGTTTGCGTGTGTACAGTACGTGCACGATTATAGCAGTAAGCGTTGCTCTTGCTACTTGCTACATTTCAGGGTGTTTCTTATTTTTCTTTTCCTGCTTAGCCTTAAAAAGGCTTTTTAATGAATGCATTGGCTAGAGACACTGATGACAATATACATGCAGCACTAATCAGCTCCATAGAATAACACCATCAGCTCCTGGATTTTCTTTTTTTTTTTTCTCCTTTCTTTTATTTCTTTTCTTTTTTTTTTTTTTCAAACAATTGTTTGAAACAACTACTGGAATATTGTCCACATTAAGCTGGAATTTTGTTGTAGCTTGCCTCATTTATAACTCTGACTGTATAATACAACGTTAACTTTCCAAACAGGTCTTGGCACTTTTATACTAATTACCCATTTGTGCATTGCCTTTTTTCTTTTACAAATGCTTGTCATAAGAGACACAGATACCCAGTATGCTTAATGTGAAAAGAAAATGTATTTTTTGTAAAGGAACTCTCAAGTATTGTTGTAAATACTTGGTCAGAGGTTGCTGAACTTTAAAACTGAAAAAAAAAACTAATTTATTATTATAATGACCTAATTTATTAATCTGAAGATTAACAATTTTTTTGTTTTAGAATATCAAAAAGGTGTTCTAGCTGTTTGCATCAAAGAAAAAAATAGGTGTATCATTAAGGGTCAACATTTTTTCTGCTTATATAACTTCAGTTTCCAACCACCAATAAGAAAAAATGTAGTCTCCCCAGTGTTTTATACTCAATCTGTTATTGAAACAGAGATGTTTCTGTCCAGTTACTACAAAGATTTTGTCAAGACAAGACATCCATTCCTTGCATAAGAGTAAGCAATCTTTATCCAGAAATTGTAAATGCTTGCTTTTGTTTTACAATCAAGGCCATATTCTGAAAATATTAGCAGGATATAGGACATGGTGTAAAATGTTTTTTATTATTATTATTTTATTATTATTATTTTAAAGATATGATTTATCCTATGTGCTGTATCCATTACACTCTTTTACTTTGGTTCCTGTTGTGCTCTTGTAAGAGAAATGCAGATATAATTTTCTGAAAAATAGATGCATATGTGGCACTCGGAGTGCACTGCGGTTCAGCAGATTGCTTGTTTACTTTTTTAACTGTAAGGCGGTTTCTTGTAATTTGGCTCTTGGCAGCACAATAAAAAATTTTAAACCTACTGATGTATGTTTTCTCAAATCTTCATATTTATTTGAGACATTAGTTTTTATCTTTATATTATGGTAAAGTGTTTTTTTTTCCCCTTTGAGTAGGAAGTCATATATCAGACCTTATATCAGAACAGTTCAGAAAATACTGTGGGTAAAGGGCAGTTTGCAGTTACTGAATGTTCTGGGGTTTGCACTGAAGAATTTTTGCACTCGAGGGATTTGTGGAATTCCAAATAGTTTCAGCATTCAGTAAAGCACAATCTATCAAGCACACAGTTAGGCCTCTGCCCTGACATTGAGTCCATCTGGTCTAGTTGTACCTGTCACAGGCAGCTACAAACAATCCTACAGTGCTGTGACAAGAGTTTCTATAGAATCATAGAATGGCTCTGGTTGGAAGGGACCTTAAAGCTCATCTGGTTCCAACCTCCTTGCCATAGGCAAGGACACCTCCCACTAGATCAGGTTGTCCAGGGCCTCATCTAACCTGGCCTTGAACAATAGCGTATAGCCTGCAGGACCAGGGAGGTGATCGTCCCCCTGTACTCTGCTCTGGTGAGGCTGCACCTCAAGTACTGTGTTCAGTTTTGGGCCCCTCAGTACAAGAAGGCCATCAAGGCCCTGGAGCATATCCAGAGAAGGGCTACAAAGCTGGTGAAGGGCCTGGAACACAAATCCTGCGAGGAGCGGCTGAGGGAACTGGGGTTGTTTAGTCTGGAGAAGAGGAGGCTCAGGGGAGACCTTACTGGGGAGATGTTATTGCCCTCTACAACTACCTGAAAGGAAGGTGTGGGGGAGCTGGGGGTCGGCCTCTTCTCACAGATAACCAGTAATAGGGCTAGAGGGAATATGGCCTCAAGTTGCATTAGAGCAGGTTCAGGTTGGAAATTAGGAGACATTTCTTCTCAGAAAGAGCAGTCAGGCATTGGAACAGGTTGCCTAGGGAGGTGGCAGAGTCACCGTCCCTGAGGGTGTTTAAGGAAAGGTTGGCTGTGGTGTTTAGGGGCATGGGTCAGTGGATGACATTGGTCATAGGGGGACAGTTGGACCAGATGATCTTGGAGGTCTTTTCCAACCTTAAAGATTATATATTTGGTGGAAACATCCAAGGGTGGGGCATCCACAACCCCTCTGGGCAACCTGTTCAATGCCTCACCGCACTCTGAGTGAATAATTTCCTCCTAATCCCTAATCTAAATCTCCCCTCCATTAGTTTAAAATCATCCTCCCTTGTCCTGTCATTAAAAGGTCTGGGGAATCATAATTGGCACTTCAAGGACTTCCTGGGCCACAGATTATTCGTTTACTTATTAGCCTATAATGTTGTGGTTTTTTGGTTTGGTTTGGTTTTCCTTCTATTAATTTGTAAGTTAATAGAATTGATGTAAAGTTCTGGTATGTATCTTTCTGAGAGAAGGAGTTTTTCAGCTTAACTACTTCCTATGTGGAAAGAATGGCCACACACAATTCTTTATTTGAACCTACCCCCTTGATGGTTTTATTTCATATCCTTTACTTTCTGCATTCAAAGAAGCAGTGGATCATCATTTACATACCACCCATTAATTTAGAGACCTGCATCTTCATTTTTTTTTTTTTTTTTCTGATCTAAAAAGCCCAAGAGCTGTTCCATGCCTTTTGGCCAACCTTGCCGTTCTTTGTACTTCTTATTCTATTATATCCTTTTGATGTTGAGGCCAAAAGAACAGAAAAGTCTTCATTGTTTAAATGTGGTACACCCTAGAACTAGCATCATGTTTACTGTTTTGATTGCTACTTGAAAATGAGTCCATGTTCTTAGAAAGCCAACTTTAATAATCTAAAATGCCCAAATAATAATAGTTATTGCAAAGCCCATAAATGACTTTGACTAGGACAGATTATTATTTCTGGGCATCCCTTTACATACCTATATGCTAAATTTCCAGTAATTACCCTTTCTAGTTAACTGTTCCAGCATTTTTGTTCCTTCCTGATATGTCTATGACATATGTCAGACTGTCGCTGACAAACGTTTGAGTTTTTAATGTGAACAGAACAGTATGCTACTGTGTAAAACGATGGTGCAGCCACAGTTGAACATTCTAAGCAGTCCCGACCTCCTTTGCCCTACTACCAGCATCAGAAAGGATTGTATTTGGAATGCCCATACAGACCAGGGCTTGACAGTTGAAAAAGCTGTAACCAAGCAGGATACGAAAAAGGTCTTTACCTGAATGACACAAATATGCTTAACAGGGAATTATTTTTTCCACCTGCTGTGTCTATTTTCAAACATTGGGTGGGAAGAATGAAAAACTTAAGGCTCAAAACAAAGGAAGGTAAGCAGAGAAACTTCGAATCATTGAATAATCTACGTTGGAAAAGACCTTCAAGATCTAGCCCAACCATCAACCTGACATACCGTGTCTTATCACCAAACCTTGTCACATCCCCATGGCTCTTGAATAGAAGGTGTGTGGAGTTGGGGGTCAGCCCCTTCGCACAGGTAACTAGTGATAGGACTAGAGGGAATAGCCTCAAGTTGTGCCAGGGGAAGTTCAGGTTGGAAATGAGGAGACATTTCTTCTCAGAAAGAGCAGTCAGGCATTGGGACAGGTTGCCCAGGGAGGTGGTGGCATCACCGTCCCTACGGGCGTTCAAGGGAAGGTTGGACCTGGTGCTTAGAGACATGGTTTATGGGTGATAGTGGTAGTAGAGTGATGGTTGGACGAGATGATCTAGGAGCTCTTTTCCAGTCGTATGATTCTACGATTCTAGACAGCCAAAGATGAAATTAAGCAGTCGTTTTTATTTTTTACAAAAGTAGGGCAGCGTCCCTTAAAACACCTCCACTTCCACCGACCGGCACCCGCAGGAGCCGCCACCTGCCCTGGAGGCGGATCCCTATCCCGACAATGCCTCAGGGCAAGCCGCCAGGGGCGAAGGTCCGCGCCTCCATCCCGGAGGGCGGCGGGCACGGCGCCGGAGGTGACTGCCAGCCCCAGCGCCGCCGGCAGTGCTGTGCACCGCCCCGAGCCGCCGCCTCCCCCCGCCAACCGCTCGCGCGCGCCGCGCTCCGCCCCCTGCGGCGGTTGGGAGCGGCCGTTGG
Source organism: Stictonetta naevosa (assembly GCA_011074415.1). Lineage (NCBI taxonomy): Eukaryota > Metazoa > Chordata > Aves > Anseriformes > Anatidae > Stictonetta > Stictonetta naevosa. The sequence goes on from CM021699.1 coordinate 23,288,839, forward strand.
GCAGCCGCTGCACGTCACGCGCCTCCTCCTTCCCCCTCCCGCCTCCGGAGGTGCGGGAGGCGCCGGGAGCGCGCACGGTCGGGGGCGCGCAGCCGGGGGGGCCGGGACTCAGGGTGCCGCGATGGCGGCGGCGGCGGCCTCGCAGCGGGACCCGGGCGACTGGCAGGACTTCTCCGGCTTCCAGCCCCCGCAGGCTGGCGGCGCTCCCGAGGCCGCCCGCGACAAAGGCGGCTGGGCAGGTGGGGATCTGGGGGCGAGGCTGTCCCTCTGCTTCCAGCCCCCGCAGGCCCGGGCTGGCGGTGGAGGCGAGAGCCGCGTTCCGCTGCGGCCCCTCACGGAGCAGAGCGCCCTGCAGGACGACGAGTGAGTACGGACAGAGGGACAGACAGAGGGGAGCGGCGGCACCCGGGGAGGCCCGGCCCGGCCTGAGGGGACGTGGGGCTGGCGGGGCAGAGCGCCCTGCGGCTCATCCTGGCCTTTGGGCCTGGCCTTGCCGCTGCCCCTTCCTCCTCCGGCCGGGCAGCCCTGGGGAGGGAGCCCTTTGGTGCCTGGAGCCGCCCGTGCCTGCGGCCCCCTGGGTGTCCCTCGCCCCAGAGGGGACCGCTCCGCCAGGCGGAGTGGCTGGCGGTGCTGTGCCTTCGGCTGCTTGCCGGCTGCCCGCTGCTCTGTTGCACCGCTTGGGGCTGAGCGTGGGAGGGGTGGAAGGCAGATGGAGAACGGGATCGCCGAGTTGCGACTGTGGTAATTGCTGTCTCCCCTCAGCAACAGACCACTCTGCTGCCTTCCTGTTTTTATTTTACTAGTATTTATATTCTATTTTATAGTAAATTTCACTGTTAGCTTGTCTTCATTATACCATCATAGAATCATTAGAAACAGTGTCTGTCTTCATTATACAATCATTAGAAACACTGCAGCTTTTCTTTTACTTTGAGGTAAATGAATTGTATGTCTCATTCCAAGAAAAGGAAAAAAAAAAACCACTCAGCAAATGACTGGGTGTCTGATACAGTGAGGTAAGTACACAGAGCTGTGAATCAGAGATGTTGTACAGCGGGAGACTCCGTCTGCCCTTCTGTCTCTGGCTCAGGCATTCCTCTGACCTCCTGTGATCCTAGCTAGGCAACCGCTCCAAACACGCATCAACAGTATGTTCCTGTTGGCAGGGTTAGAGACAGGGTTTGTTAGCTGACTTGAGACGACCTGTTCACAGGGCTGCTCAGTTTCAAAATCTGAACTGGTGTACCAGAACAGGACTGCATTTGCAAGCCTAGAGTCCATTGTATACTGTAGACATGATTAAGGTCAACTGTGAACAAGAGTGATGGACTGGGATCAGCGAGAGTACTTCTAAATAAAACAAAATTACTATAAAATTTTAGCATAAGTTGTGCATGTTCATTATTCAGTGATAAACAGAGAGAGAGGAAAAAAGTATGATAAAAGGAGCTAAAGCAAGGCATAAAAATAGAAGTTTGGCTCAGATGTTGCTATTCAGCTAGTTTCTATTCTGCTAGTTCCCAATTTTAAATTGCAAAATGTGAGGAAAACGGGAGCAACACTAGAAAAAGAATTTATAGCTGAGATCAAATTTCATTAGGGGAGGGCTCGCCCACTACCCAGGATGATTTTGAGTATAGTTATATAATTAGCAACGAGGCTGTCTCTTTGTTACCTTGCTTTGTATTACTACTTTGTATAAATTTTACATTTAAAATGAGCAATAAAATGGTGTTTATTGAAAACCACTGTCACTTGACTTCAGAACTTGATAAAAAATATTGTCAGTAACTTGCAGATGAATATTTAGGGGAGAAAAAGTAGTCATTGATTGAAATATATTATCATTACAGATACACTTACTGCTGATCGGTTATTGTTTGTTCTAAGTTCTGCATCTTCATTTTTATTCTTCTCTCCAGGATCTGGAACGCCTTGACCGATAATTATGGTAACGTAATGCCAGTTGACTGGAAATCTTCCCACACCAGAGCTTTGCACTTGCCAACGCTGAATCTTTCAGAAAAAGGGGTAAGTTCTGATCAGTAAAAATACCTGTTCTTGGATCTTAGGAAAATAAAGCAATTTGCGTTTCTATAAAGGAGCGTTGCTTTTAAATAGCTTAAAATATTTTGCTTGATGTTAGACATGAGGTTTTAAAAATTAATAAAAATGGTCATTTATGTATGTTTACTTCTGTTTGGGTTGGAGTAATACAGGGTTAGATGGATGTTTATTAGAGGCCAATATTAATTAGACCAGAGCATGATAGGTAACATTTATGTGGAATACTTTCTCATTGTACAAATCTTTGTCCTATCTGTTTTATCTTGAACAATGTTCTGGGTAAGGAAGGAGAAAAGGGAGTATTCTGATTTAGTAAATCTGTTGTGGACTTTTTCAAAGTTGTTCTCATTCTGCAGTCGGGTGGAGACTGAAGTAGGTTCTTTAACAGAAAAGGCAACCCAGGGGTCACTGAAGTGTAATGCTTTGTTTTGTTTTCTTATTTAACAAGTGAAATGGTTTTCTAAAGAAGGAAGAGCTTCAGCAATGTTTATAGAAGGGTTTGTCCTCTGATCTTCTTAGAAGTGGATTAAAACACTTTGGTAAGAAAAGCTAGGAAGAGTTCTCATCTCTCAGGTCTTCTGAGGAAACGAGTTGTTTATCTTTCAACGGGGTGAAGTTGAATTATGTTGTAAAAATACCTTGGTGTGTAACGTGAGAATAGATTAATGCTTTGATTTCTGCCATCCATTAGAAATCCACAGCTACGTTTTACTATGAAAGGAGTAGTTACTGTTCTGGTGGAAAGGATATCAGAAGAAAACTGACTCTTAGAGGTTCTTCAGGGGAAGATGACAACATGGAACTCACTTCATCTTTCTCTGAGTTTGATGATCATCTCTTGATTTCGACTCGTGTTTATTCATTTTTTATTAATAGAGTGCCCAGATTGTCTAATTGGGTTTGGAGTAATTAGATCCTTACATTTAAAGTTAAAAACAATTGCAGCCCCCTGTGCTCTGATTGTATTATGTGACTGAAAAGATGGACTGAAAGACTGGCTTTCTTGATAAGGAACTAGTTACAATATAAAATATTTAATATATTTTTTGTAAGTTTTGTGGGAAATTTTGATGGAACTACATGAATGTAAAGTTGATTGGCTGAATTAGAAAGAAGCTCAGGTATGCTGCCAGTAGAGGAAAATTTAGTTTATTAATTAAATATAGCTCAAGTTTTTTCAGCTTTAACTCCACCTGGCATGTCTTTTGATGTGTAAAGCCCATCTGCTTGGAAGCACTCAGCACACTTTTTTTTTCCTACTTGTCTGTTTCAGCAGTATTTCTGGATATATGACAGCACATATGGACCAGCTCGTAGCCTATTTTAACTTCCTTACAATGAGTGCTAACAGCTAAACAACATTTCCTTGATGCATTTGAAACTAATAATATGCCATTGGACTTGTGCTTGAGGTATTTCTCTTCCTGTTCTAGAAAGAAAAAATGTCAGGTGAATGAGGCTGTCAGGTGAATCAGATCTTTGTTGGTTCACATCACAGACCAGTGAATATTTTTGTATGGCTGACAGTGAAAGGATCAGCTGGGTGGAAGCCTTGCACAGTGGTACAAGGAACAGGACTGCACAATTGCTTGTTTTGTATATTTCTGTTAGATTACTCTTAGACAGATCTTCCCCTGAATTGCAAAAACCATTAGTGCCAGCACAATGAGTAGAAGTGTGAGGGCAGAAACAGGCATGGAGAGTAGCAGGGTGGTCCTTTGGGCATCAGCTGTAGCTTAGGTTGGTTTAGGTGGTTTATTAGCCTATATAATCAGAATATATTCTGGTAGTCTCTCTCAGTATTGTTTCTGGGGATGGCAGGAAGGAGGAACTGACCTCCTTCTAGCTATGCTGTTATCCTTGCTTACTATCTCATAGTTGTTAACCATTTCAGGACTGCAGACATTAAAGAATGACAAAACTTAAATATATCCACATGGTAGGTGAACAAAGATTCTTAGTGGGCCCTGTCACTGCATGGTTATTCCAGATTCTGGGCAAAATTCAACATCTGACTTCCTTCTGATGTCTGAAGGAATACAAAGTGTGTGTTTTCAGGTGACTTTAGCTTTTCTAGGCTGGTTTGGCTGGAATCCAGTAACAGAAAAAATGCAGAAAAAGCAAACCACTTTGTAAATAGGCTGTAATACGTCAGTGGGAGAGTAAAATATACCTGACTGATCAAGGTACAGACTTAAATAAATGTGTTCTATTTTTAAAACAACAACAAAAAAGTTTCTTTCATTATGTGAAAAAGTAGAACTATAAAAGCACATAAAATAACAGATTTGTGTAATATTAGATATTATATGTAGCTTTCCTCCCTCGCACTGAAACCAGTGTCTTCATTTAAGACAACTGCCTGATTTAAATACCTACATTGGATTGACAGCTTTCCCTGGAAATACGTGTCATCGTGTACAAGGTCTTTAAATTCTGAGTTTTTTTATCTTTCAAAAGTGACAGCTATTTTAACTTTCTATGTTTACAGTTTTGATTTCAGTTATTAAGGCACTTCAGTTTCCAGGCACTTGGCAGCAAGAATCATTGATTCCATTATTATGGGCAAGGAATATGTTTCATTTGTGTGAAACTCAGTATTAGTTTCCTTTTTTTATTTGTATATACATATTACTCATATAAATGTGCATGGGGGATTTATATAAAAATATACATTTTCATGCTTTCTAGGTAAATGATAACTTAAACCTTGACCTGTCAGATGATGAAGAGCTGAGGGAACAGTTGGATATGCATTCTATCATTGTTTCCTGCATCAATGATGAACCACTATTCACAGCAGAACAGGTAAGGTGTTCAGCAAAGACACTCTTGTTCTTGTAGTACTTTCTTTTCATCTGTAATCATCTTTTTGTTCTTCTTCCTTGCTGTTATGATAGCTAAGCTTCTTAATTGTTCTTTTTTTAGAGTTGTAATAATGTGTGAGATATTATTACATCATTCAGATTTGAAAAACTTCTAGCTCTTCAGGTGAGGTTGATAGTCAGGGTTTTTGAAATCTTCATACCCTTCTTATCATGAATTAGTCAGAAATACTACTAAATTAAATACATGGATTAAGAAGTCAAAATACTTTCAACATGGTGGTTATGATGTTTGTAGTTTTCCAGCCTGACAGCATGGACATTCATATCCACATATGGCTTTGTGGTTACTGAGAATTCTCCAGAGCTTTTGCCTAATATGAGAGCAGATCAACACTTTTCCTACTAAGCATTTGAATTACTTGGTGACTGAAGGCTTCTGTTACAAATCCACAGATTCTCTCTTGAGAATTGCTCCTTTGAGTGAGGTTAATGTCTGTCCACTGAGATCCTGCTTAAGTAAGCAAATGCAAGAGTGTATGTTCTTGTTATTTCAGTGGTTATCTTTGAATTCTTATGAGCATGGTTACTGAGAGTACAAGAGCTGAGACTGCTTGAGCAGTCTTTGCTCTTTTTTTACTGCAAGGTGGATCTGAACAATGTCTACAGCCATTAAACTTGCAGAATTTGATCTGTTATTTATTCAGCTAATGATTTAGCCTGTAGACATAATTTTCAGTATAAAAATGAACATAAGTCCTTTACGTGCAGGATTTCTGTTCTTATACTTTCTATCTGGCTCAGATCTTATCCCCAGGGAAGGGAATCAGCTTCAGGTTATGATGGATCAGTTCATAAAACTTCCCATAAGCACAGCAGATTATCAGGTTATTCAGAACTTGTTTTGGCTGACATTTTCATTTTGTCTGGAAGCAATTTCATATTAATGGTAAAACAATTATGAGAACAATAAGCTAATACAGATTTGAATGAACAAATAATATGCCATGTAGTATAAAGAAAATGATAAAGAGGATATAGTTTGGATGGCTGTGGGGTAATACTAATACTGGTTCTTCTGATAGTCGTATCATGGGACTCTTCCATTCTGATCTAAGTACCAGATCAGCAGGAAGATTTTGTCATGTTGGAGGAGATGGAGAGAAAAATACTCAGACTTTAAAGAGCTGAGAACAGAGACTTCCATTTGCAGTAGATGGCTTTGTTTGATGTTTTTTAATGTCATCTTTGTTCCATTTGTACTGAATTTTCTGTAAAAGAGGCATCCATAAAAGTACACAACAGTTTTGCTTAGAGAAGTACAGTGAAATTTGGGGGTATAAAAAGATGTAATTGACTTTGTTTTGTTTTTCCTTGAATTGAATACTCTGGAAAGATAGTCCAGCTTGCTTATTCCAGTTCAGTTCTCTTAAGCAGAACCTTGTGTACCTTCATATGAAAATAACTGTGTGGTTTCGACACGCTGCTCGTGGTGAGATCACCAACACACAAGGAAAAAATATTCTCAGAGAATGAGAAGGAAATATCAATATGATTTTTTTTGTTCTTCTGAATCCAGTCTAAGTATTTTGTCCAGCAACATCTGTGCTAATTGAAAGTAAAACAAACTCTTAAGCTCTTAATAGATTTGCTTCAAATTGCAGGCTGTTTCTCTTCTTGCAGAGAGGATTTTCATAAGGATTTTCTTTTTTGAAGGTGATTGAAGAAATAGAGGAAATGATGCAGGAATCGCCTGATCCAGAAGATGATGAAACGCCCACTCAGTCCGATCGTCTCTCCTTACTTTCCCAGGAAATTCAGACACTCAAGAGATCCAGTACAAACAACAGCTATGAAGAGAGTAAGTGATATTTATTTAGTATTTTGTTCTTATGTCTATTGAAAATACTTCAATGGGTAAGATTGCCATGTACTTGATTTATAGTGACTCCTTCTTATGAAATTTCTGCATTCAATAATATTTTCAAAATGCTTAAATTCTCCCAAAAGGAGAAACTAGAATGAGAATGTAAATAGGAGACTTACCTTTATCAGCATTCATAACATAGAATAAAAATAAAACTTCATAAAATTTATAATGTACTGAAGCTTGATTCACTGTAATGAGGTCCTTTCATAGGTTATGTGAGAATTCTATTATTTTTATTAAACTTTATTCAATTCTAAAGCGAAATGCTTTATTGAAGCCACTGTGCTATGTTAGTGTTTAAGGAGATGAGCTAAAGCTCCTGAAAGCTATGTGGTAGGTAAAAGAAAAAAAGTGTTTCTTTGGTACTGTTTCAGTCACTGGAACTTACCTTGATACATAGTAACACTGAAATGAAGAAACCGTTTTTTCCTACCAAAAGCCACAACCATTCCTCTCTTCACCCCTTCCATTCATCTTCAGAAAACTTAAGAATTAAAAAGCTTTGTGTCATCTTCTACACAGAGGAAATAATCTGCTCTTCCTTATATAAAAGGAGAAATTACATGTATAGCTTAAGTGTAATATTTGGATTTGTTTGCAAAAGAAACCTCTGATTAATCAATTTCATGATGGAAATTTGTTTCATCTGCTTATTTGTCAAAATCTATTTTAGAAGGTGATAGGAACGCATCTGCTAGCATATCCTACTACATTGTGACCTTTTAAAGGTTTGGTGCTTTCTTTCCTGTAGTCTGGGTCAGCAGTATAAATTCTACAGATGATTCAGAAAACTGGCTGACCTTCTGTGACATGACTTACGGTTTCTGCTACATTTCAGATTTATGGAGGAGATTCCATTTTCATGGTTGGACTCATAGCTGTCTTAACACATAAATTTCAGGAATGTGAAAGCAAAGTGTATCTTGCTCAGAAGGGCTTCCTGCTCTTCTGACAGTTCCATATGTCCTTAGGTTTGGAGTTAATCAAGCTTGCTTTGTTTCTATATCATATTTATTTTGCTTTGCCTCAGGAGCTCATCTTCTCTGTTGCATCTTTATGGATTAAAGGTGAGCCTTAACCAAATAATTCCCTGAGTTACTTTGGCAGATAATTTAACTTTGCTTCACCAGTTTCTCAGAATCTGCTTTCATATCTCTCAGTTCACTGTTTTATGGAAAGCTCTTGGTACCTTTTTTGTGTGCAAAGCCACTTCAGAATTGGTCTGCATATCTCCAAATTTCTCACAGGTTTTTCCTGGAAACTAAGTATGTCCTGTGTAGGACGAGTCAGAGGTATCATTCTTTAAGACTGAGAGAAAGAAATCAAAGTTTTTATTTGCTCTTTTCTTAGATGGGAAAAGATTTGTATTAAGACAGTCCAATAATAGAAAGTTACGGTTCTGGTTACTCAGATTAGTCCTTTAGTTTACAAATGTAAGATTTAATCCAGGTAATCTATTGAATTTAAATTACTCTGTTTTCACTCACCTGTATCAGATGAGTAGTTTTTGTGTAGCACCTCTGTAGCCTTCGATCATGACAACTGATCAGTCATAAGTCAGGATTGCAGTTGAGTAATCTGTCCCTCTCTCTTTTGGGTTTTGAACAATTGGTTTTTAGGCTGTGAAGCTAGGTGTTAAGTGTTGGGACTCACTGGTGCTCTCACTGTTCTTTATTCATGAAATAAAACAGTGGTGCAACCGATGTTTTTAAGTCTGTCCTCTGTACTACTGAATGCATATTGCGTTTAGTCGTATTAATTTTTTTTTCTCAGTTTCACAGACTGTAGGGCCTGTTATGTCCCTTGCACATCCATACACACGATAATCCTGTATTTACCTTTTTTCTCCTGCTTATGTTTGGGTTGACGTTGCTATTTCCAAGTACTGACAAGCATAGGTGACTTTGCAAAAGTCAGTGCTGTGCTAAGACCTACTGTGGTATCAGTGACTGAGAACACAGCTGAGATGCTGTTAGGCACAGAGGCTATCACCCGCATGCTGCATGCTTAGAATAGTTTAAGCAACAGTGTAGGTGGTGGACAGTTCAAACTCCTTGAAACTTAGAGCCTTTAGCATACTGTACTGTCACAGTATTCTAGCAGAGTTTAAGGCCCTAACAGATTTCGTCACTTCTCCTTTGATAGAGCTTCTCCTTTGAAGGAGCTTTCTCCAATTAGTTTTCCCTGCTGTAATTTAAGAGAGAGAATCACGTTTCACCTACTACCTTTTGTAATGTTTTTTTTTTTTCTGACAGCTAAACTTTATTGTAGTTCCTGGGCTTATCTATATTTTTCAACACTTGCCCATGAGCACTTTCCCTTACATGTTTTTTTGAACATAAAATTTGAACATAACCAAGTAATCACAAGCACCTATGCAATGTCTTTAAATAGATTGTACTCTTCAGTGTAAGGACTATCTGGTGTTCAAATGCCAATGAAAATGATGTTCTTTGACATAGCATCTGGGACTTAATAGTTCCCTAGGTATGCCATACGTAATTGGAGGAGTGAGTACACAAGCAAGCCTCAGAAGATTCTTCATGGCCCTAATTCACTGTCTGTAGTGTGTTACTAAATGGTATCTTTAAAATGCGAATCTGAAGGGTTTGTTTTGTTTCTAAACCATCATTTTACAGGCTTCTGGTGTAGCTTTGACTGATGCAGACTCAGGCTTTCTCAAAACTACTAGTACTTACTTTTGCTTGAAATGAGCCTATAAGCCTCTTTTGATCTAGGGCCTTGTTTCAGGTGATTACAATCCCCAAACAAAGAAAACTTGGAGGTTTCTTGTTTTGTTTTTTACTACTAAGGGCATTAAGGAGCTTATTATAAAAGTTTGGTCTTTTATTAATATGCTCCCACACTTTACCAATATCCCTAAGAAGATTCCCTCACAGAGTGTTTATGGTTTCTTTATTATTGTAGGTGAAAAATCCAAGGATTCCAGTAGTGTCAAACTGTTGATTGTTTTGTAGGAAAATACAGAGATCTTTCATTTTGAACAGTGAGTGCAGATGGAAGATAATAAGAAAGGTGTTAGGATTGTAAGTTTAGTGCTTACTTCTGCTTCCTTAACTATGGCATTCCCATTCTATTTGCAGATTATCTCTAATTTCTCAGAAATAAACAGAAAAATTAAAAATCTTATTGCTAATCCTGTTTCCTGTGTGATGAATTTATTCCTTTAGGAATATTGTTTTATTTGTAGTTTTAGAACTGATTTTTTTATTTAGAAAAATTTCAGATTGCTTTTTGATGCAATCCTGAACATATGCTTAAAATCTTGACAAATTGCTTTTTTTATGAACTATTTATAGGGGTGAAAAGATTGTCTGTTGCTGAATTAAACGAACTGCTAGAAGAAATTGAGACTGCTATTAAGGATTATTCTGAAGAACTGGTACAGCAGTTGGCACTACGAGATGAGCTCGAGTTTGAGAAAGAAGTGAAAAACAGCTTCATTTCTGTCCTTATTGAAGTACAAAATAAACAGAGAGAGCACAAAGAGATGGCAAAGAAGAAAAAGAAGCTGAAAAATGGTAGCCCTCAGAATGGGAAACAAGAAAGAGGTCATATGCCTGGAACAGTAAGAATATTTTTATAACTGTGTATACATTCAGAATAACTTTTTACTTTTCCATAAGGAAAAACTAAGTCCTAGATTAGAACAAGATAGCTGGTATACCTTCTTCCATGTGTTCCTTCAGGCAGATTTTTTTCCTCAAGTTTGTATAAAGCACTATTATACTATACTATACTATTCTTATACTCAGAAAAGGAATTCTGACGTTTGCAAATTTGCCTGGAATCAAAATACCTTTCCTGCAAAAAATGGTATCTTTTGATGTTCTGTTTTGTGTTCTATTATCAGAATAAGTAAACTTCTTAATCTGTTTGGGTTTAGTGTGAATTTTAATATGTGTACCACAACTAGTCTTGTAGGACAAGCAATATTGTTATTGATGTAGCTGCTCAGATATTTATTAATCATGTTGATTTGGGGCTAGAAAAGTAAGTCTTACCCTGCACCTCTGAACCCCATGGTAAAGTTATCGCCAATGAGAGACAGCGTGAGGCCAACATTTAATGCAGATGTACATGGAGGAAATAATTTGGTTTGTTCTTTGCAGAACATAGCAACAAAAGCAAAAACATCTTTCAAACTGAGTTTGTAGAGAATAAGAAATTAGGTCATTATCTTGTCAATGCAATTTTGTCTGTCTTATCTGTCCAGTGTAATTTTACATGGGATGGTGTTGTTAGAATTTCTAAGCATCTCCTATAGGATGTGGAAAATGTGCTTAATGTATTGAGGGTCCTGGCTAAATGGCTAAATCCCAGAAAGAATACTTCAGTTTTGCTTGAGAAGTTTCTTTTTCAAACTTCAGTGATAAACATCTGTAATGAAACAGAATTTATTTCTAAAATTATGAGAATAAGATAACTGCAATGTAACCCAAAGATAGTTCTGATCTTGTGTGAAAGGCAGGTCCTGACAGAAAACAGTCCTGATGTTCATTCTGGTCTTGCAGTGGTAGATCTCTTCTTTTTGTATCTTTTTTTTCCCACTTGTGGAAAAGGAAAGACAATGTGGACAGGCTTTATTAAGCATTGTATTAAGATCTAGGCAAGGTTTACTAAATTAAAATATTTAATTGATACACTTGTATCTGCACATGGAATTGTGCTAATCCTTATCACTTATAATAAGAGCGTTTTATGTAAATTTGAAAATATTTGCTGACTCTAATCGAAAAGTCATCCTTTGTGTATACAGCTAAGTTTTAATGGAACTCTAAGCAAGAAAGTGTATGTCAGGAAAACAATACAGAATTCTCATCATTTTGCAAGAGAAAACTGAAGAGTTCAAATGTACTCCTTTTTGTTTCTCAGTCATGGAAGAACAAAAAAAGTGGTATTCTAACTAGAAAGAAAACTACTTGGTTTTGAAACTTGAGTCAAGTGATTTATTATCTTAGTTTCAAGTTTAGAGTCTTGAATGATGCTTTCAAATATAAATGCATGTGGTCCTGATACAAGACACTGTCAAGTTTGTTTGCTTCAAGATGTACATGTCCGATTGCTTTCCTGAGATGGGTTGAACAAACTAGCTCCCAATAAGACCGTAGGATTAATACGTGTGGTTCCTTCGAAAACAGCTTCCTCTATTATTAAGTAGATTTGAGAACCTTCATCCGGAAACAAAGGTACAAGGTTCTTTCCTTCAACACTTTTTTTTTTTTTAAGTGCAAATAATGCACATACAAATAATAGTATGTTCAGATGACTTTGTGAAGAAGAGGTTTGTTTTTTTTGAATAAAATGAATATATTAAAACTACAATGGTGTTTAAATGCAAAATTTGGGAATAGGATTAAGTTAGTATATTCTGAGAAAATCAGTAACTGTAGATACTCTAGTTAGATTTTAATAAATACAAGTTAAAGTTCTTTATTTTTCATACAGGCTTTGGGTAAATTGCTTTCTCATACTTCCAAAACTTTGGCTTATTTCACAAGGGCAAACTAGGGGATAATTAAAAATACTCAGGTCTTGAAGATAACAATTATTTTAAGCAGGATATCTTGGAAGAGCTAATATTAGCTTTGGTAACATTTGTGTCTTTATTTACTGACCTCATTGTGCTTTAGAAAGCAACTGAACATGGTATTCCAGCACATTTTATTCCCCCCTCTTCATAAAGATATACATTTGGATAAGTGTGCACATCATACTGTTCTCTGTCAACAGCTTGGCAGTTTCTTCTTTTTATATTCTTGCCAGTTGCTGAATGTTATATTTAACTTTAAACGTTAAAGTTGTTCTTTTTTTACTTGCCTTCTCTGCCAAGGAAAAAGAATTACAAAGTGCAAGAGGAAAATTGTGGTTGGATTGTATATCAATTTTCCTTCAATTGGATTCTATGTGATGGAGCTTGAAATTAATATGGATGCTTTATAAACCAATTGTGTATCTTTTATATATATATTTATGTATATGGATGTTTTATAGACCAATTGTGTATATTCCCCATGACAAAAATGGGGAATACAGTTGACAACTAATTGTTGCTTCAGTTGTGGAAAAGGAAGCATGAAGGCATAAAATGTTTTAAAGTGGTAGAAACTGAAATGATTGTCTCTGAACAATATTTCTGATAGGTGCTAAAAATCTCAAAATTATATCAGTAGTTTTAGAAATATATTGCTCAAACACAAAAGTAGAGATTGTACCATGAACTGAACTTCAAAAAATATTGCTTTGTACATTTGAAAATGAAACAACGAACCTTAAAACACAAGTCTCAAATTAATTTTTTTAAAAAAGTCTGCAGTGTGAGGATTTGTTTAAATGTACTTAATGTTTTTATCTAGATATACATTATAGCTGATACTTTTAGGTTTGCTTTTTATTAATAAAAACATAGTGGATGAATGGAAAAATCAGAAATGTGCTGAAATACACCTTAGAGCTTGTCTTTGTCATTCGTCTTACTGTTATAGTCTTGATAAATGCTGATTAATAGTCTTCTGAACTTTTCTCTGTCCCCTTTTTTTTTTCTCTGCCCTGTTTTCACTACCTTTAGCGCTTCAGCATGGAAGGGATCTCAAATGTCATACAGAATGGCTTCCGCCACACGTTTGGAAACTCGGGTGGAGAGAAACAGGTGCTGGGCTATCCTCTATTTCCTTATTCTTTGCCTGCACTTTTGGTAGGAGCAGAGATCTTGAAAATTGCCAGTATTTGAAGATAAATGCCAAGACAGAAGAAATAGGGAAAAAATGTTGGCATCATAGTCCTTTCCCTGCCTCAGGTAGTCCTTTCCCTGCCTCAGGACTCTAATCAGCCTACAGTCTCTCTTTTACTCAACAGCTTGAGACAGTTCAGTCTTGATGCACTGAAATAATAACCCTTATTTGTTACTTATGTGTTACACCAGACTAAAGATCTGTTTTGGCATAATGTATATTTCAGGTATATTGCAGGTCTGTAAAAATATCCAACAGAAGAATATACCAAGTTAGACAAACCATTTCAGCCTTCAGCAATAAGGACTTTGGTAATGTCTACAAGGAATAAAAAATTTTTTTTCTTCTAATGTTCAGAGTTGATATGTTTAAAAACTGAGTAACATCTGCAGAATGCATGAACTATATTGTATGTTCTTTTGCCACTGAAAACTGCATGATGTTAAAAGCAGCCAAATGTATGCAATACAGATCACTAATATAAAACACATAAGCCAAAGGCAAGTTTTTAATGACTATTTCAATGTTGAAGTGTACAGCACAGCAACCCAGCTTCGGTGGGCGTTACCTGTAGATGTTACATACACCTAAATACTAAGATTTTTATTATTTATTCCATAATAATACTTAACAATATTACAGAACTGTATCACTTATGTATTTAGCGCACATTACAAAATGCTGGTATTTTGCATTATTTAACGCATACCCTACTCATTACAATTTGTTTAATTATGTTAGAGGGGCAAGTGAGATTTTTTTTTTTCTTCCTGGTGAGAAGTCCAAAGTCCATTCAGGCAACAAACTGACCAGTAGCTTAGGAGTCGTGGCTGATTAAGCCTTTGTCTGGAAGGCTGGAATATCTTGCAGATGGGTTCGGGAGGCTAGACAACTCTAAAGTCATTCCTCACTCACAAGATTAGATCGTGGATTTAGCCTCTTTCTCTAGCAAGGTGTATGTGTAAGAGATCATGAATGCATACATAGATGCAGCTATTTATCATCTGTTTTGGGGATCTTGAACACATGCATAGAACTAACCCAACATAATTTTTATCACCTTACATTATTTCAATTCTGGTCATGTCATAGTCATAGCTGTGCTTTTTTTTTTCTTTGCTATTGTTGCTGTCTTTACCATTACTAATAAAGATGCAAGTAAACAGCAATAATTAAGCTATTTTAAATAGCATATATTTCCCTCAAGTGAACAGTGTGCTAGTCCCTCTTTTGATTCTCAGACTTCTTCACTTTTTTCTCTTTGACTGCCTCCTAACTTTCTAAGCATAAGTATCTTATCCATTTATTTGCAATGTCACTAATGGGTTAACACTTCCAGTTAACTTACTAATAATGTTCTTCATAATGATTATGCTTTTCCCCTGATTTATCCTATACTATATCCTTGTTGGCTGGGATATATTTTGTTTTCCTTTCCTGTATCCTAAAACCAATCATGGAAATAGCAAGAGCTTAAAATGAAAAACAGTGGAGAAAGGTAGGAAAGTGTGATACCAGCTCTTTACATTTTTTTTATGGCATTTGTTTAAAGTCTGTTAATTGAGAGCTTTTTTCTGTAAATGCTGTCTAAGTAATGCTATGAAACTTTGCCTACAGCTCCTGTGCTTGTAATACTTATTTTTTTTTTCACTTGTTTTTCATTTTACCAGACTGCGGCCCTGCTTTTAAAATGCTGGTGTCTTTTTCTTACTGCAGCAAATTAGAAAAGAGAAAAAGTATTATTATATGCCCAATAATGGCTGAGTTTAACCTAGTCCTGTTTAGTGCTGCTCTGAGAATATTAGAGTGGTTTTTCAGGGTTTTCATTATAAACTCAAGTTCAGGTGTTTTCTGCTAGCTGGAAGGAGTTAACTATCTGGAGTTGTGTTGAATAAAAATCATAAGGGCAGACAATTTCTTGTACGCCTTACAAGGTAGAAGTTCCTACCCTTCCTACCAAGTCACAGCATAAAGCTCCTGACATGTTCAGTTATTTCAGATCTCTCTTCAGTCATTTTGCCACCTTTAGTATATTCTGGGTAGTACTACTCTGACAGGTAGGCAGGTACTTTCGTTTTTAAAGCTTTAGTCTTCTTTTCTTCTTTTTGTCTTTGAGACCTGAGTAAAAATTACTTAGAATTTTTCAGCATCTTCACTGATGGTAGAATTTAAAGAGAAACTTCCAGTGAGAACCACCAGTTCCCATCTGATAGTGCAGTTGGAGAAGAAAAAAAAAAAAAAAAAAAAAAAAACTGCTTAAAAAGCATCAAAATGTTGGCAGTTCTTTCTGTGATCGTATCTCCAGAAGGAATTTCAGGCTAGTCATCTTCGTTTCATTTTTTAGGCATTTTGAACATTTTTTATGTGTGGTTACAGATTACAGTGGGGATTGCTGCTTATCATATTGTCAAATCTGTGTCAAAAATGTACAGGTCACAGTAGATTTAACATTTGGGCATGTCAGTAAGCTATACTTGAGACATTGTTTTTTGCTTTTCAAAACATGTCATCCTTCGCACAGCAATTCAATGAATGAGTTTTAATAATGCTGTCATAAAGACTTAACAGCAGGAAAGTACTGGTGAGAAAAACAAGGTGATTTGGGGAAAATAAGAAATTATGTGATCATTGATTTCTTTGTTGTAAAGGAAAATTGGTAGGTAGAGTTTACAGGGTAAGGAGAACAGGGGCTGTGTATTTGGTCCAGTGAAACATGTAGCAGTAATTTATTGTGTAGGTGAAGGGTAGAACACCGCTTGATTCCGAAGGCTGGAAATGACAGCCTGAGATATGATTTCTGAGTTGATTTATCTGGTTTCATCTCTGACATATGCAGATCTAACAGCCTGGTATTTAGCTATTGATTTTCTTACTTTTAGGAGTAATGCAGATCTCCAATGATACCTGCTTGTTTACATCTGCTGGAATAGAAAAATTAGAATTGGAATAGAAATTGAAGATTGCCTCTTGGATAGTTACCTTGGAAGCACTGCATACTTTCCTCTGCTATGCGAGGTGTATGTGAGAAAATGCTGAAGTATTAGGGAAGGAGTAAAGTGCCCTGTGTTTGCATGGAGTTTTGGTGAGGTGTCAGTACAGCCTATACCCTGTGCTCCCTTAAATTATACAGGAGCAAGTCTGTCCAGCTTTTAGGCAAAGGATAAGCTTGGACACCAGGTGTGTGATCCCATTGTAAACATGGCAGTGGTTATAGCTGGGTTTGGCAACATTAACACTTCTTCAGCAAAGTGAACCTCTTCTCCAGAGCCCAAGTTACACTTACCTCTTGCTGAAGTGCTGCCGCTGCTACAGAAGGAGACCTGGTATACAATGTATTATGTCGTTGTTACCTGGAGAATCACGTCTCTCAAACTGGATGAGATTAAAGGTTGCTGTATCACTACCACGTACAGGTTAACCTAGAAAAAAGTTCCAATTAAATTCTTAAAAAATTAATTGAGGGAGATTTCATTAGGAAAAATTCCAGTGATTTCAGCACTATTGAAATGGAGACCTCTTTAAGAATATACGTTCACATAGGCAACACAGTAGGATGTAGCCTAAATTCGGTTAATAAAAGTCTTAGAGCAACAGGGTTACTTCAAGAATTTCAAAGGAAGTCTTGATTGTACTCCAGATACAAAAATCCTGAAAAAAAAATTTGAATTATATTTGTTGAAAAGCTGATGAGAATGAAAGATTTCAATAAAGAGTAAACAGAAAAAAACGTGGAATTAGGATGATGGTATCTGCTAACGTACTTGACTATTAAAACTGAGAATTGAAATAAAAATCCAAATTATGGGCTCTCATGATTAATTAGGCTTGCTCTGTTCCTTTTGGTTGGAAGTATATAAGATCAGAAGGTGAAAGGTGTCTGTGTTCATTTTCACCTAACTGTAGCATCGACTATTTTTCTTTGGGCAGAGGACAGATCAACCTCAGAGCTGGGAACGCTCAGGATCCTGGGAGTGTTTCATGTACTTAGAGTTAAGCAGTCACTGGGAAAATCCCTTGGCTGTTCTGAGACTGTTCAAACACAACATGTGCTGAGTTTGAAGAGTTTTTCAAATACTTGTCAGTACACTTGGACAAACCTGAACACCTTATTACATGTACCTCCTTCAGCCTCCATCAGTTGTGCTCTGGAATCCTTTAAAAAGCCGATGCAAAGCTGATGGCTATCACTTTCCCAAGTGATTTGAAGGCAACATAAATATTTACCTGGAAATATATTTATTTTTTTTTAAATGTACTTACTGGGAAGAACTACTTTCTGATTTTTGATACGATGGGTGTCACTTGCTTATAATATATTACACAATGGTTTAGAAGCCCATGTGAAAATTGTCCATCTGCATTCTGTAGTGTTGTTTGAGGGGAAGTGATGAAGTGGTTGTTCTTCCAGCTGTTGTTTCAATGTAAGAAGTACTTTAAATATGTGAAGGACTTGAGGTTTTCCAAGAAAGCGAAGAGGAAAAAAAAATTTGCTATTTTGCTAAAGGTTTTATTATTGCTGTGCTCTAGGTTCAGAGGAAGAAACCTAGTGGATATTATACACAGCTTTTTTGTTTGTTAGGATTTTTATTTTGCTTGTTTGTTTAGTGTTTAGCTGCATGGGTTATAAAGTGATGCTTATGTAATTTGGAAAAAAAAAATAGTTTGGCTTCTGTGATAATAGCTTTGGGGGTATGAGAGGTAGAATCATTTGTGAAATACGATCTTTTGAAATGCTTTTATTTGTAACTAGCGATTTCAATAGCTACGCTGTGCACAAAAGTCACGTAACAGAAATAGCATTAAAGGACTTTCAAGTAACTCTGTTTTTCATTTGACAGTATTTAACGACCGTCATTCCATATGAGAAGAAGAATGGACCCCCATCTGTTGAGGATCTTCAAACGTTAACCAAAAGTGAGCGTGTGAAATTCCCCTCACTGATCCTGTCTTCCTTTTATTTTGAACCGTAGTTGCATCAACCAATGAATCAGTTATTTCTTTCCCTCTCTCCCTATGGCATTTATGTAAATTTGCATGATTTTTAACCATAAATTTTGGCTAGTTTTTCCTCATCTTCTGAGGTCTTCTGAGCCTTCATAAAATAGTGCTTTTCAAGCTATTTTCTGAAACCCTGAAGGCTTAAAAACTTGCATGTATCAGAAAGCAAAAGTTTGCATATTATTTCCACATATGGAGCCTTATGGAAATACCTTACCATATGTCATGGAATTATCAGCGATGTCTCTCTGCTACCCTATAGAACCCGAAATACCCCTTTTTGTTTAAACTTGCTGACGTTATTGTAGTTTCTTTAAAGACAAATTTGAATGAATGCTGCAACACTTATGATTAATTGTCTAATTGTACTTCATTGTCTTTAAAATTGCCTGCTTCTCTCTGTTGGTGATTTGGGGGGGGGGGGGGAGTGGAGATTGATTAATAAATGTCAGTAATTAGGGAGCGTAAACCAAGCCTGAGTTTAGACAGTGTTCTAAATAGACCTTTTTTCCCATCTTTTTTAGGCCAGACTCTCAAAATTATTTATAAGTTCTAAGTTATCTGTGTTTTATTCTATCTTGAATGAAAATTAAGTTTATATATTTTAAAGAATTATTATTATTAAAGTGATTAAATACAGCAGAGCTTCTCTGGGAATCAATGGTGTCTACTTCATTTGAGGTTTATAGGAATGGTTTAAAAACAGATGGTAAAATGTCTTGATGTATTTGATCAAATGTTTTGGGTTAGAATGGTTTCGGTTGGAAGGGACTAGGATCAGCTAGTCTGACCACCCTGCCATGGGCAGGGACTTCTTTCATTAAGTCAGGTTGCCCAAAGGTTGATCATACCACACTGCAGGGCTTTGAATCTAATGACATCTTAAGCTACTTTTCAGCTGCATAGGTGGATGAAGGATAGTGAGAAACTGGTCTTTCGTTTCCTGGAAAGAGAAAATAAATATTGGAAAGCTTTGTCCAAAGCTTTGTTTTACTCTGTAGTTAAGAACACTCATGTCTTGCTTCATCATAAAAGTTGGAATAAAAAACTCATTATACTTGGAGCTTAGTCACACATGAAGAATTAGGAGATTATGAAATTCTGCTATTCGAGATAATTCTGTACTTTTGGTTCTTTCAGTCGTGTCAAGAGCGCTTAAGGAATTGTCATTGCTTTCAATTATGGAGTAACAGACAAGCTTATATGTGTTAAGTTGCTTAATTTTGTGCCATTTTATTTTTTTTAAACGTGTACCGTAAGCCAGCAGTAAAAATAATTACTGACATTCTTACATGCTTACATACTTCTCAAAACATGAGAGATGTAGTACATAAAAAAAAGGTCTTCTAAACATTTTCATTGCTTAACTAATGCAGTGTTGCATGATATGCGGTGCATATCAACTAAATTCCTGGAAAAAGAAGAGCAGCTCTAAAAAGTAGGTAAAGCCATAAGTCACTCTAACACACATAGCCCTAAATAGTCTGATTTTCCTCATGCTTTGCAGATACAACCTTGGGCAAGAAACTTTCCATAAGCATAAAGGGGTATTTGGCACCTAAATCACATTCAGAATTAGTTTCTTTTGAGTCTTTGAAAAGATCAGGAAAGGTCTATGGAGCAAACTCCTTGTCATCTAGGAGAATATTTATGTAATCTTTTAGATTCAGATATCTAACCCAGTTGCAATTCAGTCAAAGGTTAGAAAACAGTTTCCTTACTATTTTAAAGGAAGATGGGGTTTTTAAGAGGGCAGCTTAGTCTAAACATACTAGATACCTAACTACATGCAAGTATTGTGTGACTCAGCACGAATATACACTTGTCATAAAACTTGTTCCTTCTTTAGGAAACTATTTCAACAGGTTTTCTCTGAGATTTGATTCTCTTTGGAACATTTTGATTAGAGACTGTGCCCTTCCCTGTGACTTAGTCCAAACACTTTTATTTCTTCAGAAATAGCAAGGATGGACAATTTTAATTTGTTATCAGTCTCAAAAAATGGCACATAAGCATTATTCTAAGTTAACTCCAAATTCAGTCATATTTATGATTTTTCAAGGCTATAGCTGTTAATGTTTACTATTTTGGAGGGGAAACATTTTCAACCAGTCATTTACAGCAGTGTTTCTCCAGAAAAATTGAATTATTGCATGATCCCAGGTGAAGAACAAAAACAGAAATTAAGTAATAAAGCATGCTTTTCTTACATAAGTTCTCCAGCCCTCCAGCAGTTGTTAGTGTATTTCAGTTTTGAATATGGTGATTTCATTTAGGCAACGTTTCTCATGGGGATGTGCTTTTTCTGTTGTCATGACTGATGATATTGTAATTAAATGGGTCTCTAGTATCCATTTACTGTGGAGTTCAATGAGAATTACACAAGTGAAAGGTGGAGGGTTTTCTTGGTAGTATAATATGTAATAACCGTATCAGTAGTAGAAACAGCTTCACTGTTTTTATGAGGGGACTTGTCTTTAATTTATGACTAAATATCCGAATTGTTTTTTTTGTTTTGTTTCTGTTTTCATGCTTTAGTCCTTCATGCCATGAAAGAGGATAGCGAGAAAGTGCCAGGCTTGTTAACAGACTATATTTTAAAGGGTGAGTATGTTTCCTAGCAAGGATTTTTTAATTATAAGTTAACTTACTCAACATACAAGGTGTATTTGAAAAGAATAGTTGTGCAGTATTCATTAATTGTGTTGCTTTTTATCACACAAGGCTCTCCTCATGTCAGGGGTTGGTGAGCATATAGTTCATAAATAAAAAGTGTTACTTTTGTTGATGTTAATACAATATAGCAAAGCATGTGATGTATGTTCAAATAGCTGAATGACATCAGCAAGAGCAAAGTAGTCTGGCTTGCAAAATTAAAATGGGTGTAGTTAAAAACCTGTGAGATACAGAATGAGAACTGAAGCTATGTATGGTTGTAATGCATTTGCTAAATTAAGTGCTTATAACTTTGTTTAAAAAAGTGTTACCTTCTGATCAATATTATTTTTTTACATTTACTTGTTTCAACTTCGTCACCTTTTATTTAAAGTTTGTGTGGTAATGGTTTATTTTCCAGCCTCCAGTGCATAGTTTTTATTAATAAAACGCCAGATGTTGAAAATCATTGCTTGCTTTAGCTCTAGGGAGTTGTTCCAGGTAGTTTCCAGGCCATTAAACACTTTTCTGATATTTTTTGTCAAGATCTTAAAAATGTTTACATTCTTACTTAATCATTGGCATGTACCTCGTGCCATCTTCTTTAGTGTTTAAATACGCATCAAACTCCCAAGATCTAAACAAACAGGTGTACTGGAGGAATGACTGATGCCATTTTATTTGCCACCCAAGCATACATAATGTTCTGCTTCAACTTCATACATTGCAAAGCTTTTCGTCTCTTTTGGTATCATGTTTTCCAAGTCTAGCTATTTTTTTCAAATATAATAATTTGACTTGATCTCTCCCGTGTGTTTTTAAAAAGGTTTTTCTGTTTCTTACAAAGATGGTAACCACACATCTCAAAGAGATTTGAAAATGCTTTCAGGTTAAAGTTGTGGATGAAATTTAGTGTGCCATTACTTCAGAAAAACGGAAAGGAGAGCCACACAGTATTCTAGAAGCTTCAATAGACTTTCTGGTGAAAGAGACTCACTTCTAATTTCTGTGTAGCATTGCAGAACTACCCTATATGGAAAGAACGCCGAGGTCCTTTCAGTTGATTACTTTGATTTCTCCATTGTTGACTTAGCCTTTCTAAAAACCTTTCTTATGCTAGACATGTATTTGCTTATGAGCTGAGAGCCACTTAGCCTGAAGATTTTTTTTAATGTTGATGGCACTAAGCTTTAGTTCTGTGAAGCAGAATTTTTGACCCAGGAGGATGAACTATTGACAGTAATTAAAGCTTTGCTCTTCATCGTAATACATCTGGTAGAAACTGAATGGTTAATGTTCATTACAGCATCTCCTCTTTTTAAAGAATAGCTATTTAGAAAAGCTTTTAAATTACTTGTATACTGAGAAGGAAATGAATGCCTTGGGAAACAGTTGCACCAATAACAAAAAATGTCATGCTCACATTAAATGTGTTGGATCAAACAGTTCTTCATATACTTTCAGGGAAGTATTGTTATCTCTAAATTGTAAAACACAAATGATGGGAGTTTGAAGAGTAATCTCTTGCTCACATTACTTATACTGAAAGGAGGAGATGACTTCCCCTCAGCTACTATGATTACTGAATTAAGTAATCAGGAGCTAAGGAGCTAAGGAGCTCACTCTTCTGGGGGTCTGTTTGCACAGTGGCCAGCAGAGCTACTCAGCACAGAATCTTTCTTTCTGTCACCGTAACCTTAACTGAGCTTTGTATTGCTATGTTTAGATAGTAAATATTTCTAGCTCACCTGGCAGCATTGTATTATGATGTAGATATATCGTGTAGAACTGGCAAAATCTTAAAACTTCAGAAATAATTGGGATCTGTTTCTCTTCTGTTTTCTGCTGCTAATGCTTCTGGCCTGAAGCCTCACTGAGACTTCATACATGGAAGAGTACTTCCAGACACCTGCCTGTTGTCCAAAAGTTATGTTTAGAGCTTGTTAAAGGGAGATCAGATGATTCTAAAGCATCATTTGAAAGAACTTTCAGCTCAGCTTTTGTATCTGAAATTCCAGTCTATGCCCTGAATTGAAAGTAAAAGGAGTAACCTGCTTTTTCGAGAGTGCGTTTTTTTTTTTACACTGGAATGATTAAAAATGTGTTGGGCAAGGTGAAAATGATTATAAGGATTTAGGGGTTCTAATTTGTTTTCCAAAAGAAATTTGAGGATAACAAGTTCTGGACCCAGTAATCGTCTGTGTGGTGTAGTGATAATTATATCCATTTGGCCTTTGTTTACTCTGTGAGACAGCTATTGTCTTACATTGAATGGATTTCATCTCTTTTTATTAAGCCTTAATCAATAAATGTATTTTTGAAACTTGTGAGTTATATCACCAAAGATGTGTAGTTAAAATCTGTTATTTTTTTTTTAATTTGAGGATTATTTTTCCCAATCTTCCAATAAAAAGCAGGCAGTAAATTATATGTGACAATAGGAATTGTGTATCTTTATGGGAAATCAAGTTAGAGTGGAATTTGTCTGCATGAGCTTTCCAACTCTATATTACATTTTACACAGCAAATAAATATTTTACAGACCCTTAATAATCTTCTTAAAGCAGCACTCTTTTTATTTATTCTATGTTTCTTTAAAAATCAGAACATGCTAGTCTTATGTGGGTGTTATGGCTGTCCTCAGAATTAGTAGTAAAAACCCAGATATTGTCAGTTACCACTGGAAAGTTACTTTGATTGTTCAGAATCAAGAGCTGAAGGACAAGTATCGGTGAAAAAGTGATTCTAACAATTTCCGTAGTATTGTTGGCATAATATAATGAGACTAATAAAAGAAGAATGCTGTGAACCTGGAAGGTGAATGAAATCATAAGATCAAGCTGTAAGTGTCTATTTTACAAGAAATCTTCGTGCTGCTGTTCTGATAAATTTTTACTTCAATTTCTTTTTGTTTCTCTTTTCAGAATTTCCTAGTGTTTTATAGAAGTGTCATCTTGAATATTTTGAACTAAATGTAAAAATAATTATAAAATTTGTGAAAGACTAAATTTGCATCATGTAGGAGGACACACCAACCCCACCATATGTGTCATCTAATACTCTATATCTTCATTTAATCATGACTGAGTAACTTTGTTTTGGCAAGGCATTTTGGTCAAGAGCTGGGGCATGGCGCTGGAACTTGAGAGATCTGCAGCTAGATTTGCTCTTGACCTTCTGTGTTACCATGGATTTTTTTCTTTTTCATAACTTGTAATATGCAAGTGTCAGCTAATGCATCTGAAACACTGGAAGGAGAAATCCTCAGAACATTGGCTGTGCAAATGAGGTATAACAAAGAAATGAAAAAAGCCAATGCGACTCAGAGCTCTTTACGCTGAGGCATTACCCTTCTTATGTTAGGAAGAAAGAAAACTTCATATGCATTTCTGAACAGGTTTACTAGTTTTCAAATGATTTCAGGTGTCTGCTTTTTTTTTATTATTATTATTTTTAAGCATCTTTTCCCAATTTCTGCTGCCCCCTTGTGTCCCCCCAAATGTTAAAAATAAATATATTATTTATACGTATTCCGTTTAAATTTGTCCTCATACGTAAGTCCTTTTTTCCAGTGATCAATCAGCTCTCCCCTGGATCTATTCCATAGGGAGTACCTCTTCAGAGGTACGTTTTTGAAAGCTGGTCAATGTACATATTCAGTGTAGAATATTGTATGCTGCAGTAAATTGTCTTGTTCATGTTACTCCTGGTACAAACAAAAATCTTTGAGGGTTGTTTTGGTTAGCTTATTTGGGGGGGGGGTATTTTTCCTTTTCAGTGAACGTTTTTATTCAGAAGTTGGAAACAAAAAGTAAGGGTAAGGGACTTACAGATTTGCTTTGCAGATATGTAGTAGTTCTCCCAACAGCATATGGTTCATTTTACAGATTCAGCATGGAAATAGGTGTTAATGTGGAATTGATCAGTAATTGTAATTGTCCTCGCATTTTTCTGAATATGATTCTTTTAATACATTAATATTATTACTATACTTTATCACTAGGGATCGTGAAGTAGAAACTGGAAGAGAGTGGAGGTGCATTTGCTGACAGTGAAGTTAAACCAGCAATGTTCAATTCTTGATCTTAGAAAGTACACTTTCAGACTGAAGCTGGCAGTTTAGATAGCTGACTGCATTTAAATGCTGCTTATCCTCATCTTTCTACTGATCTTTTTTGATAGTTTAGCAAATGCAGTGTGCTTTGAAGACATTGCATCTGTTTCCATTAAAAGGCCTATGCAAGCAAACTTAGTTGTGCACAAATTAACTGTAGAATGGGGAGCACAGATGGAGATATTTTTGTCATATCTTGTACTTCCATTGGTTTTAGGCATCACAACAAGAATAGGTACTAAATCCTTAGATGAAAGCATCTTTTTATTGACTATATCCATTGATTTTCTTTTTTTCCGGAAGCTTTTGGTCTGTCTTCTTGCCTGTGTAGTGTAATCCCTTTGTTTGTTAAGATTTATTTGTCAAGAACAATAATGCAACAAATAGTAGCATTATTGCCACTATTATACTCCTTGGAGTATCCAAGTGTAGGTTGTTTTCTGAAGAAAATGACTCAATGCAGTTCTGTTGTCTGTCTCTTTGAGCTCATGATTAATATTTGCCAATTTCATCCTCATGTGACAAAGAAGGGGTTGCAGGAATAAAAAAATGCATTTCACAAGTATACTTTATATAATTGCATATATGTAGAAGGAAGACCGAAATCACTGTTTCTACTAGACTAAAGGCTACTGGCATTTCAAATCCAACATCCACCTGGCCACTTAGCTTTTAAGTATTTGCATACCAGTAGGTATACTTAGAATAGCTCCTACCAATCTGGGGGGCATGATAAGAAGAACAAGCAATATGGGGATAACCTGCTTGGGGTTCACAGCAGATTTAAAATAGAAGCTGAAGTAGGAATTAGCTAATTTTATTTTTATGGAGGTAAGGAGGGATATCTGAAGAAATCTGCAGAAAGCCAGGGTTCCTAAATTGAACGAAAGAAGCAAATCAATACATTTTAGATACACAATCAAAATTTTACAGATAAGTTGTCTGGTATCACATCTAGACATGTTATTTCAGGATTATTAGTTTTTACTTTGTTTTTACAAAATTTGGAGCTTTAACTTTATTTAGTAGAATAACTTTGGGATAGAATTTGTTACCAGTTTGTGTGTTACAGTACACAAACCATGAATAAATCAATCACTGTATCCCTGCAAGGTGGTTTTTCCTCGATTCAAGTGAAAATGTGAAGTATAAATAACTGTAACATTCTTAAAGCATAATTAGTGTGTGTATGCGTGTACCGATAGCTATTTGAAATCAGATGTATCCTGACAGTAAACTGCTTTGAGATAGATTTATTACTACGCTCTGTGTTCTTGTCCAGTTGTCCTTAATTGCGATGTAAAAATACAGTGCTAAAAATAATATGCTGTATGTTGTCAGTGAACATAGATGTAATCTGTAGTGTTATTTTCTTTTAGGCTTTTTTTCCTGAATGTAGATGCCATGAAAGTAGAATCATTTTTCATCTTGCAGCTTGTTTTCCTATTACTTGTCTGATCTTTTAGGCTTCTAGTAAAGGCAAAACAAACAACAAACAAAAAGGTTTATTGTTTTTAAATTAATAAAACAAGAACTTAACCCTTGTTCTATTCGTAAAGTATGCAAGTATGTCATATAACAGGAATATTTATTTTCTTGTCTTTGAAGTTTCTGTTTGTTACACCTGACTTCTTTATTTGCTTTTGTGTTGTGCTAGCATTGGTTTGAAAACTGGATTGCTCTGAGGTTTGTCTTGTATGTGAAACAGGAATGAGAAGCACGTGAAGGACATGTCTTGTCTTCCCACTATGTGTGATTCAAGTACATGCACCAGATTTAGAAACTAGAATTAGAATCCCAAATTGTCAGTGCATATTTTAAAACATAACTGCATGTGTCACCTTGTATTTAATGTTCCGTTCTCTAATAGAACGCCACAAAAAGCACTGTTTAAGACATGACCTTTAGTTAACTCATTTCTGGATAATTTTAGTTAAAAATAGTGGGTTGTGTCATTTAATTCCCTTCTGAGAAGAAGATGGTATCTTAATTGTGAATTTCAGCTAATTTCTAGATTTTATTGTGTTACTGATAGGGTAATTGTTTTCAGTATACGCAATACTTTTTTTTTTTTTTTAACAGAATAACTTCACTCATGTTTACCAAAATGTATTTGTGGTCTTTTGCAGTTCTGTGTCCTACATGAAGAGGGCTGCCTTTCGGAATTAACTGTGCTCCTCCTGTGCTGAGAAGCTTTCCATGGATATAACTCATAGTTTTTGTTTTGTTTTTTTCCATTTGGTACTATACCTAAACAAGTAGGCATTTACCTCCTCTGTGTGTCTGTGGATTTTCTGATCCTGCAGTACGTCCTCTGGGCATGACAACTCATCCATTTTAACTTAATAGTGCAATGAACTGGAGCAGGGAACAAACACTGTACAGTTTTACTCACATTGTTCTGGCTTTTTAAAGTCTATTTTTACATTGTATAGCATGTAAGTAATCCTCCTGCACATTTTGTTGTTGGAAGGAAAAGAAAACTTTGAATAATGTACATAAAATATAAGACTAGTTTTAAGGAATTCATATTTAAAAACATCCTTAGTTCTTATAGCAAAAACGATCGCAGTCCAAACCTGACAAAAAGATTCAGATGAGTTCTTCAGGAAGCACTCCAGAAAAGTGTTGGTGGAAGTTCATTTTTGACACTTCTTTTGAAACAGTAACTTAGGTTGAAGTATGCACCATTATTGCTCACATACTGAATTTATGAACCGTATTCTCTAATGATTTGGCATAAGTAATTGTATCAAGTATCATTGTTACCTAACAAACATCAGAGTAATGTAATGTCATATTTGTTTTTATTTTATTAATGTTCATGTGGCTCAGATATTCTCCCATACTGCTGCTATTATTTTACTGTTTTTAATAGGTGTTTGATCTTAATGAATATGCTTCAATATATAAACATTTTGAAAAGCTGTATCTTTTTAAAAATACATGTACAGTTTGGGGAAAAAAAAAACAAACCTTGCACCTGGATTCCAAGTTAATATTATCTTGAGACTTTGGTCATTGTGTATCTTCAAACTTTACTACAAATCTGTCATGTATGCACTGTCTCCTCTATGATGATATATTCAAACAGATGAGAATGTATTTTGCAAATCCTGTAAAAGAAACATACCCCATAATCTCAGTATTAAATATTTGTCACAAATAATTTTGCCAGTCTTAAAGTTTAGATTGAAATATAAGGACTACTACTGAAAACAAATGAGCTATTTTCTAGTCTGAATTCCTATTAATTCTATACCAGATTTTAGTACTGTATATGTGAAAACATTGGCAGGTAAGATTATAAAGAGATAAATGTCTCTTCTTCAGACAGCTGTTTAAAATCATCAGTTTTCTGTCTTTAAGATGATTCATTTTGGTCAGTAAAGCAGTCAGTTTGAAAACAGCTTCATAATGCTTTGCTATTTTTTCTAAAGACCTTGGCATTTTTCTTTTGTTCCTCTTTCTGTTGCCAAAATTATCAGAGCTTAAAATTTTCATCCTCCCTCCCCCTCCTCTCCCCTCTCCTAATGGCCATCTTGCCAGCCTGGTCAGCAATAATGGGTCTTCTGCGTAAGTGTGTCATACATGAGGAACATTTTATCCGTGCTTCATTCTATTTCATTAGTGGTTTCTGTAGCAAGAAAGAAGCCATTTATTTCTGTAGTTCATGTGTTAGAAGCTCATTATGGCATGTTTTTATATAGAAATGCTTGCTTTTTACTATCAATACCTGAAAATTAACTAAGGGAGACGACCCTGTTTTTTTCATCTTTTTTAAAAATAGCTTATGTTGTGAAACACATTTTGTCTCCAAATGAGATATCGTCAAAGATTTTTTTTTAAATCTGCTTCTGAGGCCTGAAGTATCTTTTAAATGGAATGAGGGGAAAAAATAATTGCAAAAAGGATGGACAAATTTTGTGGTGTTAGTTGTAGTGAGCCACGTTTTGTGATTTAGTCACTAAACATAATAAAACTTGAAAGAAAACCAAATGCTAAAAAACAACATTAGATTCAGAGTGCCAAACATCTGCTTGGGTATATTACGCCCTTCATCAGACTTATAAAAAGTTCCTGTTCAGATTATGAAACAGACCCATTTACCTTGTATGTAAAATCCTGGCATTAAACAACAGTTGCCAAAGCTATGTTTTATATGGCAAGTATTTTACATATACATATATGTATATATAAAAGTAAATCTCAACACATGAGTAAAAAGAACCAAACAAACCTGCTTTTCTGCTGAGTGCTATGTACTTCAGATTCTCTATAAGGCATCCTTTTTTGAGATCCTATATTGAATCTTGCATTCGTTCAGTGAGCTGGATGACTTCATTCCTTTTAGTTTGTGTGTGATAGCTGTAAGATGGCCACCCAAGAGTATTTGCTGGCAAATACCTGAGATTTGGAAAAAATGCATTTTTACCAAAGTCTGTTCAGTTTTTAACATGAAGAGTCCTGGAAGCAATGTTTTCTTAACATCAGTGAATTATAAGTTACTTAAAGATAGGTGTTTGATTTAATAGCCTTTTTTAAATCCAACCTTTCTTGTTTTTTCTTTTTAGCAATTCAGTTATTTCATTTGATGAGATTATTCATTTACTGATAGAATGAAATTTTGAGTGAAGGGCTATCAGGGAAGCATGTCCAAGGTAGTGAAGAATCCTTAAGTATGTTTTCTTGACTAAGGAAAGAAGCTTGACAACAGTATTGGTTCCTTTATGGTGAAAGATAATGACCAAGCTGGTATAGTAAACTAGTGGTAAAGAATATCTGCTGTTGACCATGCCAGCTAATTGTATCCTTAATTTTGGATAGGTGACTTTATAGCAGTAGCACACATCTTTCTTGCTTTCAGACCAGATTACCTTGGATATTCTTTCTGCTTGCATGTTGCTTGGAAGCTACAGCTAGCACAGAAAATGGTACTGTGCATGCTTGCCAACAGTGTTGGTAAGTGTGTTGATACTTCTGCACAGCCTCCTCATTTCCAAAGAGTTGTTTTAAGATGTGTGGTTTAATTCCTGAAATTCTTAATGGTACAGAGTCTGTGTGCTCCACAGCCTACTTCTCCAGCTGTGGCAATAATGGGCAGTGGAGGTCAGCAGCTTCACTTAAAACAGCATCTCTACCTAGTTCAATCAGGAAGGGCCTGGAAGCAAAGCTTTCTAGTGAAGTACTCTCAGCTCTGATGCACCACAGCCTCAACTTATTGACTTGTCCCATCGTTCTATGAAGTGTGTCCCTCATTTTGGGTGATGGGGTTGTATTGTAATAACAACAATCTCTGAGGGCCTGGTACTATTTTCTCATTTTGATAGCAGTATTAATCTTTAATATTTTCACATTTGACTCCAAGTTATCCCTTGATATGAAGTCACTGCAAAATATGAAGAAACCAAAAACTCATCAAGTAGAAAATGAAATCTCAGTGCAACATGGATAACGTGGATCTGGAGTCACGTCAGATGAATTTTGCTTCCTGCCTCTCTTGGGGACACAGTGTTGTTTACTTTAAGCCTAAAGTGAAGCTCTGATTGTTATAAAGGAAATCTACCTGTTGATACCATTACCTAAGATAATGCAATTCATTTTCAAGGTGTCTACAATTTTGCAAGTAGCAGTGACTTTTAGGAAGGTTACACAGGGTATGTCTAATGACTGAGAAGCATGAGATACCTTCCTTGTGGAGAGTTTCTTATCACTGAAGAATTAAAAGGAATGCTTTGGGGTTTTTTTGTTACATTTTTGTTTTGTTTGAGGGAGGTGGGGTTGAGGGTGGGGGATTGTTTTTATTTAAGTGCTTTGTCCTTGATGGTGAAATGAAGTATGTTGTTCCTTTGCTCACATTCCTTTAACCAAGATCTAATTCAGGACTTCTTTTTGGTTTTATGTATTGATCGGTGACGATCTCTCTATCAGCTGATCAGCATGCAGTCCTAACGATAATTGGTGAAGAAGCTTTATGAATTGGGAGAATTAGCTACTGAATTTAGTGAATTTTTGTCTGTTTTGTTTTTCTTCAGATGTTGAATAGAATTCTCTCATTGCACTAACTGCTACTTCAAACAGAGCTCATAGTTATTTTATTGTTCATTTTAAACTAGTCTTTGGGTTTTATGTTAATGTTATGGAATAAAACATGAATTCTAATTTTCTCTACTCTTGCATGCAGATTTCTAAATTCAAGTATGTATTTCTTGGAAAATGTGTGTTATAATTTAACACAACAGTGTGAAAAATTCTGCAAAGAATGTAAAATGTTTAAGTTTTCTTAATTGGGAGTATGTCTGGAGAATGCCTACAGCTCTTCAAAAATAGGGAACAAATGGGGAAAACAAATTCTGATCCTATACCCATTTCTCTTGATAGGCAGATATACACAATTCTATGGCTTGACAATAATCTAGGCACTAATCAAGTTAAAGAAAACAACCCAGATTTTCCCAGTGACTGCCTTTTTGACATTCAAGAATATTCCATTGCACAGCTTAAGCAGGCTGGAGCAAGTCTGTAGGGTGGAATGGCATTGTTGCTGTTAAAATGTCAGTTCATGTTTTTCTCCATAGATAAATCATTGATTGCTCTCAGGAATGTTTCT
The DNA here is from genome assembly GCA_011074415.1 of Stictonetta naevosa. Classification (NCBI taxonomy): domain Eukaryota; kingdom Metazoa; phylum Chordata; class Aves; order Anseriformes; family Anatidae; genus Stictonetta; species Stictonetta naevosa. The sequence goes on from CM021699.1 coordinate 23,320,790, forward strand.
CCTCCTGTTTGTATTACATTAATAGGAAAAATTATTGTGTGAAGTAAGTCCTGTGTAGATCATGCTGCTTATCTATGTGTTTTGGAAACTGGGGTTGGAAGATACCTAAATTAGCATGGAAGTCCTTTAAAACACCTTACAGCTATTTCATCATCAGAAAACATCTTCCCAGTATTACCTACATTCAATTCCTTATAACCTGAGGAATAAGAATTGTCTTTGAGATAAATTTGAAAAAAACAAATGCAGAACCTCTGTCACTTTCAGTTCTAGAAGAAAAATTTGTCGTCTGCCACAGACAGCATGAAAACCATTGAGTATAGAGCTGCTTCCTTCTACATCCATCTAACTGCTATGGTTGATATGTGAAGGGAACAATTCTATCAGCCTAATCTAAACCTCATTGTCACCAGAACTGCTTAAAATTGTGCAATTGCTCTCTCTAGTTACAAATCTGAGATTAAAGAAGATCCAGCACCAGAAGGCCTCACATTGTGCTTGGTCCAGTGAGTGATTCCCCTGCAAAGATTCTGGGTGTTGGAGTGTGGCACTGCAGTTGCCTGTAGCACCTATTAAAAAAAAAAAAAAAAAAAAAGAAGAAGAAGAAAAAAAACTATTTAAAAAACAAGTTTCTGAAGAAAACAAAATGGATTTCAACATACTTTCCATCAGTGTTCTCCTTATACAATGTAATAGTCAGAGCAGTATCAGGAACACAAGATAAGAACATACCACTCTGCAATGGGTGCTGATTCTCTTGTAAAAAACTTAATTCCCTGGAAATGAGAAACAGTCCCCTTCTCCCTTCTCACAGCTGAGAATCTGGACATCACGGCGTGTCAGAAGATAGCTGTGTTCTTTGCCACTATGAATGTGCTCAACCAGGGCCTTGTGGAGATCAGCTGTGGAAGGTAAGATTAAATCTTGAGTGTTACCCACAGCAGTATTCAGAAGATGAAGTGGCAGGACAGACATAAATGTATTTTTGTTTGTTTGTTTTTTTGGGCCTATACCTCTTCTCACCCTGTGTTTCCTGGGCAGGGCTAAGTCCCACAGTAGCCTGCTTTCCCTCCCTTGCTCGTTTATGCGTGGCCCTTCCTGCCCCTTTCCTTGCCTGTGCTCCTTCCTACACCTGCTGGTGCCCCTGTGCCTGAGGCTACCTCAGTGCTTCATGCTTGCTCAGTGCCTCTGTAAGATCGACATGTTGGGCCCACTCATTTTCCCTTGCCCTTCCAAAGCTGCCCAGGTGGTTTTTCAGTTACTTTACAAGCTGTAAGCCCCTCTCTTTTAAATATCTCACAGAAAATAAGTAGCTAAGAATCGTGTCTTTGAAGAAAAGAAATGAACAAGAGAGCTGGGTAAGCAAGGGAGACTCTCAGTAGGTGTGTGCTGGGGGTTCTGGCCCCGAGGGCAAGCGAGGCTGAGGTGGGCTGCTAGCTCAGGAGAGCTGGCAGAGCGGGTGGGAGGCTGAAGGGAGGACGTGGTCTGTGCTGCTCTTCAAGCTGTCAAGAGCACAGAAGAAGGGAAGGGTCCATCGAGAAGGAGAGCTGCATTAAAGAGGCAGTCATGCATGATTCAGAGAGTAGGAGAGAGGGGTGCTGGGTGACTGAAATTCCCAATTTGTGTTGGAGTAAGTTTGTTGGTTTGTGGAGGCTGTTACCTAGTTCTCAGCTGGGTACAGAGGAACTTGGGTGTTTTTTTCTGTCCTCTCTGTCATCACGTGCTAAGAGGAAAATAAGTCTGGGTTACACGTGTATGTGTGGGCACGGTGCTGCCGTGGTACAGAATGGCTTCTCATCATCTTAGTGCAGACTTCACAGTGCAGAGATGACGCATGCCATATCAGCCTTCCTAGTGTCTACCTCTGCTTTACGTTTAATGACTTGGCTGAATACCTTTTCACGGAGGACTTGGACAGCACAGGTGTAGTTAGCAGCAGGTAAAATAATATTTACTCTGCTGTGAAATGGCACTTGGACTCCCACAGAATCTGTTGTCTTCAGGATCGAAGAGACTCTGGCCTTGCTCTTGGAAGTTTGGGCATTCAAACTGGCATCGAAGGCAGGACTGGTACAGAGCTTGGTGCTTGTGAGTTGTTTCTGGTGGTGTCCAAGGGTTGTGTTATGAGAGCAGGAATCCTGCAAAGGTTGCTAAGTTGTGGATTGCTTCATGGCTTCTTCAACACTGCCGAAGTGAATAGTTTGTGAGTAGATGAACGGGGCAGTGGTATTACAACCTCCACCAAAATCCTGCTGACATCTCTCCTGTTGGCCTGAAGCTGAAGGCTTGATCCCTGGTAAGGGCCTGGCAGTGAGATTCTAGGCAACACAGGCCATGCTTGCGTGTACTGTGCTAGAGCAGCCAAAGGTTGTGCTCTGGCAGTCACCAAGGGATGCCTTCTCCCTCCCTGGAGGGTGTAACGGTACACCAAAGGGAGTTCTGGGCCACCCTGGTCCTTCTGGCAGAAAGACAACACTGTGTGATCCCACCTATGTGCCTCTGGTCATCAGATCTCCTTCTTTATGGTGGGTGTTGTGTGGCTTAGGCAGGATTCTGTATGCAGACTTGGGACCAGTACTATCATATTGGTTTTCAATGCAGCCGTCTGTTGGCTTCTCCAATTGAAGGCACTACCAGAGTTCCTGTGAGGAACAGGGGGAACCCTCCTATTTATTATGGAATTGGCAGCCTGGTGTGGATAGGGTTAGAGATGATTTAACATTAGCAACTTTTTTGGATTAGACCGCTAAATGCTGCAGTGCCTCTCAGTTTAAGAGACACGAGCTCCCTGTCATCTGATCCTTATTTTCTGCTCAGGAGAGTCACCTCTGCTTGACTTGTTGTAATGGCCCGTGGCTTTCTAAGATTTGAAAACTACCGTTTGCAGGCGACTATCATTCATTCCTTCTGTGGCATTTAGGAGTAGTTGATAACAGATCTTTGTAAAATGACACCCTTAAAGGAGTATTTTCTCTCTGGTGTCGAGCTGAAATACGTGTGCCTGCCACAGGATGGCAGCAATGGGACACTTTTGAAGCATCCTCTCTCAGTTCTAGGATTGCATTTCATGATGAAAGAAAGATCAAGCTAGATCAATCTGATGATATGACAAATACAGGAAAGCCATTGTGTATTTTTATCCATTATTAATGAAAATCACGCTTTACAAAATGTATTACTATATAATAATTTGCTACTTAAAAGCACTTAGCTACAAAAGCTGGCCCAGGGAGTGAACCCTGGGAAATATATATATGGGAGTTCATCTAGGGGGTAAGGGGGAATTAAATACTAAGAGTGAAGTATGTAATCTCTTCTTAATGCTACCCAGTGAATACCTATTTCATTTTTACCACCTTTAGACTTGGGTTTCCAGTGCCTTAAGGTCATTTAAATGATCCTGTCACTGCAGTGCAATGCCCTGCCATGACATACTTTGGATTTCCCTGGAATTCAGTGTCTGTAGCCAGTTAATAGCATATTAAAATTTATATATATTTGCTTATAGCTAGTTTTCTGTCATCTTACCTGTAACAATACTATACATAAATTTTTACATCCAGGATTCATTTAAGTTGCTTCTATTGGTCCCTGGTTGATTCTGTGGTCACAGAATCACAGAATAGTCTAGGCTGGAAGAGACCTCCAAGATCACAGAGTCCAACCTCTGACCTAACACTAACAAATCCTCCACTAAACCATATCCCTAAGCTCTACATCTAAACGTCTTTTAAAGACCTCCAGGGATGGTGACTCAACCACTTCCCTGGGCAGCCTATTCCAGTGACTAGTGAATGACTAGTCAATGTAATTGATAAGCTGTGATCAAAATGACCTGCCCCAGCACTGCATCCTGACAGCTCTGTGTTCAGTAAGACTATGTGAAAGCTGAAGGGGATTTATAGCCTTGCACCTCTTAAGGATTTTAGTGAAATGAAAGGTTTTTGAAAGTCTTACTGTATGTAAGCTGAGCCTTTTCGTTAGAAAATGCAATTTTAAAAATGAAAATAAAGTGCAGGGGTGTGACAGGATTTCTAACCAGGGAGCTGTCCACCCCAGCACAGACAGCGTTTCCTGCTGCCTCCAGCCAGGGATCTCCATCTCAGCTGCTGCAGGTGCATGCCCCAGCCCCACAGTGCAGTCTCTCTCCCCCCAGAGCTAGTAAGGTTTACAGACATAAGCTCTTCTGATGGGGATGGTGCTGCTACAGACACTGGGTTTCAGCAGCTTGCAGAACCAGTGGGGAAGCAGCCAGAACTTCAATCAGCCCTCTCTGCTCCTGCCAGCTAACAGCACTGCGAGTCACAGGTTAACTCAGCCTCTCCTATCTTTTGGTGGGGACGTGGGGATGTCTTTTTTTGTGGGGATCTGGCAGGAGTGTGAGTTGGAGGCTTCTGAGGCTCAAGATAAAGTTGCTCCTGTTTCCTCACGCGATCTCTCAAGAGGCACAGGAGTGAAAGCTTGCATGTGGTGGCAGATTTAGGACTGGAAAGGGAAGCCAGATGCCCATGTCTGATAGACCAGTAGGCTGCTCAACTTGTATTTCTTTTTACATATTAAGTACTTCAGTCTGGAGATCTTAGTCTTACAGGTCAGTTTGGGAGAGGGCGAGTGGGGTGGGAAGGAAAGAGACTGATTTTCACTATGGGTGAAGTCGGGGCTAAAAATGGTACTTACAAAGTACTGTGTTCTCTAGCTTCTCTGTAAAGAAACCGTGCTCTGACAAGATTGCCTGTGGGCTTTGCAAGTGAACATGTCACGTACATCCCAGAATTTTGGTGATATAAGTAGTGGAGAATGCAAGAGACTTAGACAGGAGTTAGGAGCATTTATTGCTTCTATCATTTCTATCCCATTGCCCTGACTGCAAGGACTGGACCCATGGGAACAACTCTGTAGTCTGTGTTATTGCTCACACCTTCATTTGGCCCTGTCATGTAACCTGCCCTGTTTGTACATGATATGCTAGCTAGGTTCAAAATGGAGAAAACCCTACTAAGGTAGTAGAAAAATAACTTGTGCATAGAGGAAAGCTCAGCACTTCCAGTCCAAATAAGAGGAATTTAGTGTCTCAGAATTCCCTGATAGCCCTGTACCTTTGCAGATCACTGCCTGTAACACGGCCTGAGACATCTGTGATGCAGGTAGCATGCCCAGAGGCAGTTGCTCTTCCTCTGAGTGCCCTTGGACTCTGGCAGGAAGCAGGCATCAGGGTGGGCAGTGCTGTGGACAGATGGAGAGGGGTGTGTGTCTTTTACTCGAGGAATAAAAGCTTTCAGTTGATGTTGGGGAGAAGAAAAGGAGTATCATTAACATTTTACCAGCTCCTCCTCCCAGCCAGGCTGTTAAAGGGTCACTAATTCATAGGCTTTTAGAGAAAATCCTCAACATCCCTGAGCCTTACAATTCTCCTTCTCCAATGACAGAATATGATTGAAAACATTATGAGGAAGCAAATACATTTGATCTCTGGCCTAGTATCCGAAAAGATCTCTCTCCAACTCACCACAGGTTCAAAGGAGGCTCAGGTCACTCAGGCAATGCGTGACCAAGCCCTGAGCTTGGCAGGGATCTGCTAGGTTTGCCTGGGCAAATAAACTATCCTTTGTGGAATGCCTTGGCACCCTAATGGTGAAAAGTGCTATTCAAATCTTAGTCTTTATTTTTCCAGTTTACATCGGTAAAGTGACCCGAAGATCGTCTGACAGCGTTTTGAAAGCTCACTTTCTGTGTGTCTGCGAACAGGGACAGGCTCTGTTTTCCTCTCGGCGGACACAGCCCTGGCTGACCTCCTTGGAGGATTACGAACACAAGCGGGCAATGCGGTGCAGCGCCCGACCGCTCGGCTGTGCGTCAGGCTGTGCAGTTGTGATGTGAATAACTCCTCACCTCCTCTGACCCCGCTTGGCAGCGTGTGCCCTCGCCCAAATAAGCCCAAGTAAACAGGCCGTTTACTTATACAGCATGCAAACATCCCTGAAAAGCTGATGGTGCTTCTTTTGAAGTACTGAAGAACTTTGTCATTCATTTGCAAGATCAGGCTGTATTTTTCAGGCAAGCCACTCTGAAATTCCTGTTGGAGTTGTTTGCTGCTGCTTCTTCTCTGAGAAGTCAGTTGTTTCCATCTTTTTCCCTAAAGTGCTGTCTGAGCAGAGTGCCTGCAAACAGTACTGCTGTTTTAGAACTGTTGAGGGTAAGAAGAGACAATGTTTTCTCTTCTGTAGGGCTTGTCTTGGGCTGAATATTTTACTCTTCCAGCAGTGCTAAATTTATTTAGGCAGACAGATGCATGGAAGAGCTGTCTGTAGTCCTGTATGGCTCTTCAGCAGAAGCTACTGATACCTGTTACCTATCCTAAACAAGGCCCTGGCAAAGTACTGTGAGTAATTCTCAGGTGGCATTTTTATTGGTCTTTTGATTCAAAGTTGCAGTGAAAATATCCTTTTGTCAAGTAGATCAACATAAATGCATAATACTTGAAAGTTAAATATATATATATATATAAAAAATATATTTGGTTTTAGATATGTCTTGCATCAGTATTTACCTCAAGAAAAGTTGGCATCTACACTTTTTCATAGAGTGATGACGTCTTGAAGATGGCTGAGGTGATGATGTCTGTCTTCTATAAAAGCTGTTGATCCCACCCTTGTGGTGAAGGACACAGCCAGCTACAATTATAGCCCTGTCTTTGTGTACTGTTAACAAAGGAGGTTAGGAAAACATGTTAGTAACTCTCACTTGGCATTATTAGATGCTGAGAAGGCTTTTTCTACAGAGCTGGGGAAAAATTGGCTTGTTTTTAATGCTGACCTTGGAACTGCTGAATAGTAGCTTACTTTTTTATCAGTTACAATGTGATGAGTTATGACAGGACTTATTAGAAGATTCCCAATGATGTTCTCATGTGGAGAAAGAAGTAGCTTTTTCAGTTCAGTGTCATCTTATGTATCAAAAAAAAGTCTATTTTAAGAAAAAAAAAATCATACTTGGCTGTGGTACTTCATTGAACATCTCAAATTTTAAAGTATCTTCTCTGATCTCTTATGAGATGCACTGTCTGGGGAAAGATGAACAAAGTTGTGAAAGAGCATTGCAGACAGAGTTGCCACCACAGTGATTTCTCCAAAGCACATCTTCCTGCTGGAATGGCTGTGTTCTGCCCGTGTTCCCCCTTTCTCATGAAGAAAAAAGATAGAGGCTGTTGCCAGTCCTGCTTTGCTTCAATTACTCAGTCTTAAATGAATGTGTAATTGTTTGTGTCTAAATTTCTGCAGTGGTGTGGTGATCAGGGCAGGTGTCTTTTTTAATCTTCTCAGACACCAGCGCTTTGCGAACCCATCTGCATGCCCATTTCTTGCAGTCAGGGGCAGTGAGTTGCTGACAGCTGGAAACAGGGCCTTTGTGTTCGCTTGCAGTGCCCTCTGTGCCCACTGCCATGTCTTACTGATTGCACTCTGCACCATGACTGTCCCATGTAGCACAGTGTCCAGCAGCCGAAAATGGAAATTGGCTACCTGTGGTGGACTGCAGAAGTTAAAGGCTGATACTTTAATGTAAGAATTGAAACCTGGCATAGGAGAAACGAAAAGGAGTAATACATAACAGTAAGGAACAATGTGGAGGAATTAGGGAAAAGTGTCTGGTTCTCCATTAAAAAGTTTATACCTCTGACTTGATTATGTTATATGGTTTACCAGTGATTCTCTGACCATTTGTATCTGTTTTTAGATGATATGGTGATATGCTAGATGTTTTTCAAGCTTTAGTCTCATTTGATGGAGTGGCATTCTTGGTACTCTGAAAATGTCCATTAGGCTTGTTAGTCCATGGGAGGTGCAAGAGCATGAACTAGATACCAGAAGAAAAAACATCTTTCCTTTTCAGCATCCTGAGAAGATGCATTCTTTCTGATTTTTGAATACAGAAAAAAATCTGTACTACAGAAAGTTCAGAAAAGATAAGAGCAGAAGAAACCAGTTTGTCCAGGACTTCTCCACTAGTCTCCCAGACTGACTGTTATTATAAGAGGCTTCTGTTATCTGCTCACGCATCTGCTGATGCATCTGCTGGAATGTAGTATTAAAGACTTTATAATAGTTGATAGTATATATTTTATAACAGCAACTGACACCTGTAAACAATAAGGCAGTACCAGCTGAAGGAAGCATAAAACTAGGTTACAATTATTTATGTTTTCAGTGATTTCCTCCTGCTGTGTTGTATTCTTTTAATCCAGGATTAAATTCTAATTGTAGCTAAGTACTCAGAAAGCTCGTCAATTTGAATGGAAGTTTTAGGAAGCCAACATTTTTGTGGTCTGAATGGGAAGTTGTGGGGTATGATTCTTACTAGCTTGTAACTTCTGGAGGTTTTGTGCAAAGCAAGTACAAATTAAATAAATGGAATGAAGGGAGAATCCTTTTCTTGGACATGATGACAGACAGTGAATGAAAGTACAGTGGCTTGGGTTTTGCTCTCATTTGTGCTGCCTTACATAATGTCATATGAATACATTAAGATAGAAGTGTATTTCTTTAATAGTTTGGATGTTGAGCTGAGCATGAAAAGAAAAAGCATTGTCAAAAAGGAAACTCACACTGCCCTCGAAGTAGTCAAAATAAACCTGTGCATAATTTCACACAAAAAGCGTAGATGGGGTTAAGCAGGAGGTTTGCTTTGTTCTGCAATTTTGGTAATAGATCTTTGATGATATGAAGGAACAAAACTTCACTGAAGCCAATGCAACTCTATCATGCTGCTGCCTGGTCTGTGTAACCTGTAGCCTCATAAATACAGTTATCACCATTGCTAGTTATATGCCACAGGCTATGCACTAACACTGCAGTAGTATAGCATGTCAGGCTTGCTGTGTTTCAAATCTCCTGTGCCTGCCTGGAACGATTTTTAGCTGGTTTAGGTATGACAGCAGGGGTTTTTTTCAGTGATCAGGTGACTATTTCCTGATTTGTTTTACTTGTTTTTACGGACATGATATACCAGAAGTTTTGCACAGTTAGGAGGAGCAGGTGGTCATTCTGTGTAGAATGAAATGCTTATGGCCCTGGCACAGTGTTGCAGTGTAGGAGAGCACAGGCCAGGCCTGGCAGCAGGGGTCCCACTGGTGGTGACACACGAGGCAACGGAGAGGCATGATGGCGTGGGGTGGGAGGAAGAGGAGGCACATCAGGGGAGGCTTCAAGGATTTGAGCAGCTCCGTAGCCAACAGTTAAGTGCAAACCTGGAAACAAGGCAAAACTGGCATAGACATACCAAAGAAAATAGAAAAGAAGTATGTAATGTAGGTAAGATACATTTTATATAGTAAACTCAGGTGCAATGTGGAGTTACAGACAAAAGATAAAGAGCAAGGTGTAAAGCATGAAGGAAAATGTATATAAATAATCCCAAGAGGTCGTTAGAATGGGAAGGAAGAAACAGCAGCTCCAACATCATGTTCCTCCTGGCAGGACTTACTTAGTCCATAGAATATAACTTCAAGGTTCTCCTGGCATTAAAAATCCTTTTGCTATGTGGTTTGTTTTTTTTTTTTCTTGTTGACTAAATTTTTGCCTTTTCTGCAGAGAGTGATTTCTTCACGAGTCAGTGACAGTTCATTTGATGCACCTGCCTCTCACAGCGTACTTCCGAGTTTGGTAAGCAAAAAAGAAACAGGACATTTGAACCAATATGTAAGGAATTAATTTCACCTCAACAAAAATGTGTTTGTTTACAAAAAATTGTAGGTGAAAATGTCATTTACTGTTAGCAGACAGCAAGCAAGCTTTGTATTGATCATTAACTGTGAAGAATAACTTAGTTTAAGATCCTGTCTGTAAGTGGTGGTATCTTCTTCATTTTTCATGGTTCACAATATTTTCAGTGTCCATAGACTCTGCAGGCATATGTCCTGACACAAACTTGGTTTTGCAGAAAAGCAATACTCTAGGTGGGCTCCTCTCACCTGCAGCACTGAACTGCCTCTATGAGACGTGCCCCAGTGACAGGACACCAAGGCAGACACCACTTTGAACCAGGTTTGTCTAAAGCTGCTACTATACCAAGCTCACCAAGGATGACTGGAAGGCTTTTAAGGCCAAAAAGACCAGTCTTGTTAAAACAGGCACTACAAATTACAGAAAAATCTGTGCAATTTATGATAGCAGTTTGGAAATATAAATGCTTACATCTTGAATTCCCCCTGCCTGTGTCCCACAGAGAGGCTTCTGCTTTCCAGCTGAATTTCCACTTTTTCTCAGTGATCTCACTTCCCTAGGACACTCTTTCTGTCATCTCAGAAGCCTGACTTCCTGCTCCCCCCTGTGATCTCTTGTGAACTCATTCAGATGCCTACAGGGTTTTAGTTTTCTTTAGCATCACCTAACCTGCTCAGTGTAAGTTCAGCTCAGAGCAGGGCAATATAGTTAGTATAAAAGCCTCAGCCACCTGATCTGCACAACACACATTTGCTTCTGCTGAATCATCTTCATCCAATATAAAAGCAACATATGTCTGAAGCTGGGAGATTGTCTGTTTTCATACTAGCATCAATTGAAACACTGTGTTCCCTGAGAAATTGTTAATTTCAAGTTGTATAATGCAGTAATTAGCTCTAATGAAGCATATTTTTTTTCTGACAGCTTTCAAAATTGAGAATAAGAGTAAAGTGTGAAGCAGAGCTGGCTAAACCCAATTAACATCATCGCAGAAGCATGTATTTTACAATATATTAATTACATGATATAATCGTATTCTTAACTGAATTTGCCAAGTAACGTGACACGGAACTGAAATGTGGTTTCAGCATAAAACTACAGAGTGCATCAAGTGCATTGTCCTCATGGTAAGTGTCACAGGAAGGGAATAGTCTAAGATTGGATGGACATGTTTTAAATCATAAATGGCCCAGTATGTTTCATATTATTACCACTTTTCAATTTAAAAAAAAAAAAAAAATGACATGTTTTTCTGCTATATGGTCAGAGGTCGCCACATTGCCACCAGTTGAACCTCAGCAATGAAAGAATGAAAGATTCAGGTCTGCTTTCTTAAGATAGGTGTTCCAAGTGGCATGCAGCAAGCACAGCCATTTCCATTCAACCATTGATATGTTTTAAACATTACTAACCTGATCTAATGTTTATAGGAGTTTTGAGTTCAGTTGTCATTAGGAACATGCACAAATTATTTCAACAAGTCTTGGAAATGGTGAACAAATCTATATTCCGATTTTGGAAAATAATCTCTTACTGATATGAAACGCATTTTCTGTCTACCTCAGTGAAGCCCATAGGCATAACTCATCATCGCAAGATTATTCTTTCCAAGACTAAGTACTATCTTGTTGGAAAATGATTGGATTTTTTTTAATATTGATTATAATGAAAAACGTGAAGTGGACATGAAAGTAACTTATGAAAAAAATCAATGTAAAGATTTGCCTAGTAATATACCATTGGATTAGCTTGAAATCTCCTTGATTCATACTTTGCAAAAATTTCACAAAACATTATGCATTCCAAGTGTCCTCCAGCACCAATTTTTATCTGCTTATGGTATAAGGTGTTAAACCTTTTGAATGTTTTTCATGTTTCACTTTCTCCTCTTTTGCCCCTAGTCCAAACTCTTTAATCCACATGTAACAGGTATCATGAAAAAGTAGTGCTGTGAGACCTTATGCTAGCTTTTTGACAAAATCATTCCTTTGCATCCTAGCTTCTCAGTGCCCCCCAGGGAAAACGGATGCTTGTTAGAAACATATGACATCATAAATTTCCTGTCACACACAAATTTAATTTTTTTTTTTTTTTTAAATGATGTACTGGGAATTCTTGCTAAACTGAACTGTCATGTAACTAGACTGAGTCTCTCAAGCCAGTCAATATTGCTGTGCTATGTGTCTTACTGTGGTGGTATGTATGTCCCACTTAAAGAGTTTAGGGACTAGCGATTAAAAGGCTGTCACACATTTTAGCAGCCCAAATAAGAGCTACCTGCTGGCTTATATCCACTCTAAATTGGCTTTGTGTGCCACCTCAGAGATTATTGGTTGGTTCAGTGTGTCTGTGCCATGGACTTTGTTAACCTGTCGTGTCATCACCCTGTCATTTTAATCAGGTGTCTTCACGCATCTGCGGTTTCAGAAGGTTTCTTCCTTCCTTAATGTTCCAGGAATGGCTTCATTAAATCCTCAAGTGCAGCCATGAATATTCATTTCTTATATTCGTGGAATCAAGGAATGATTTGGGTTGGAAGGGACCTGAAAGATCCCCTGGTTCCAACCCCCATGCCATGGGCAGGGATGCCACCCACTAGATCAGGTTGTCCAGGGCCTCATCCAACCTGGCTTTGAACACCTCCAGGGATGGGGCATCCACAGCTTTTCTGGGCAATCTGTGCCAGTGCCTCACCACCCTCTGAATGAAGAATTTCCCTGTATTCACCTGGAAAACAAAACAATAGGTACTGATTATATAAGGTAGGTTTTACTTCCCCCCAGTAGTGTATTTTATCCTGTAAGGATCTCAGAGAGCTTTGCACAAAGGCTGCTGAGGGACAGTATTTCTAGGAAAAGTGTAGAAATAGTAAAACTTCCCCTAAGGGAACTGGTCATATGTGCTCCAGACATAATGCAATAGAAGGGCTTAAAATAGAAGGTAGGAATCCTGACGATCAGTTCTCTGCACAGCCCAGTTGTTTTATACAGAGTGTAGAAGCATTCAGCTCCTGTTAGTCTTGAAAATGCAGATTGCTGATGGTCTCAATATCCAAATTCTGCTTTCAGTTGCCCCAATAAGCTTGTTAGATTTCAGCTGGTCTTGGTGGGTGTTCAGGGTTCATCCCAGTCTACTTTCACAGCCAATGATTTGGGCACAGCAGGATTGCCTCTGCCTTCCACTGACTGTGAAAGAACTTTCCCAAAGTGTAAATTTGGGGAGATTTTGGTTCACAAGGGGGCTGAAGCATCCAGCTCAGACAGGTAATGCCCCACTCAGACAACTTGCCCGCCTCTCCCACCCTCAGGGCTGGTCCATGGCCTCGTTCCGGGTGCCTGCCTGCTCCTCAGGCGACTTGGCAGAAGGGTTGGCCAAGGCCTCTCAGCTGAGAGAAGGGTCATGTGCCCTGGTCTCTGGGACTGCCCCAGCCTCTGTTATCATAGCTGATGGGGAAACGGGCCACAGTGGCTCTGCTGTGCCTGGCAGGCAGGGTCACAGCAGGGAAAAATGTGCAGGTGAGAGGTTTGTCTTCTCAAAGCACTGCGTGAAGACAGAAGAGGCACACGGGTAGCAAGGATGGTAAATTGGTCACTAGTGAAGCACTGATAGACACAAAACAAGGTGACCATAATCTGCAGAGGGAGCCTTTGTCTCATTTGGAAGCACACTGACCTGTAGATGCGTGAAGAAAACCACAGGAGTCTGCAAAGCCTCTGTCCTTTATTGAACAATGTCATTGGAGGGAGTAAGGAGAAACTGCAGCTAAGTCAGGATTTAGTCACTCAGTGCACTGCGTGAATATCAGGAAAGAAAATAAAATCAAAAGGGATGCTTGACCCTGAAGAACAGTTCACCCTGGGTTTTTTGTTTGTTTCTCCTTGCCTTCTATTTTATAATCTCATTATTATTACAAGGTGCAAAGCTTGGCAGAAGACTTTCTAATTGAAAAAGAAAATGGAATAGAAGTGTCCATGGAACTGCGGTATTCATATGAAAGCAAAAGAAACCTGAGATGGGGAAAAGTCAAGATTCACATTTTCAGAACTGTGCCCCAACCCTCTGTCTGAACAGTGATCTGTTCCAGACAGACAGGTAACTGGTTAGATATTCCTGCCTTAGCTCAACTTCAAATAGCTGTGATTGTGCACGTACTCCCTGTAAAATCTGATGCATGTCCAGAACTCCTCTGGGGACAACAGGACACTTCAAATGGCAACCTCAGAGAGCAACACTGTGGCAAAGAGGCTGTATATGGAATATCATAATCATTGAGCTTACACGCTGGTAACTCCCAGGTCACTTTGTCACAGTCTCACTACGCAGCGTCTTCTAGGAGGTTTGTCAGGATTAAACTTCAGCTGACTTTAGACAGACTTAGGAAGAGGACTCCACATAAAGTCAGTAAGAGGTGGGCTGTAGTTAACACTTGGGGTAGTTGGGCCATTTGCCTGCTTAAATGAGATCCGCAGGAGCTGCAGATGGCAGAACAAGGAGAGAACTGCACTCTGGTCAGTGGTACAAGAGGAAGGTGGCTGCTGTGAGGCATGGCACCCTGGACTTTAATCAAGTGAGCATCGTTGTCTTTACCATGGGCAGGTAGGTGAGAGATTTCCTGCCTTTGAGTACAATGCGGCTATTTCTCCCTCCACCTTTCTGCAAAGGGTTGCCCTCCATTATTATGCATCACACTTCCTTTGGTCTCCCCTCTCGAGGTGAGGCAGTTATAACAAGCACAGGGAGAGCTGGATGGGGGGGATTAATCCACTTATGGATATGGGAGGTTCCCAGTGCAATGCTTTGCTTCCTTCAGCCAGGTGCCTCCACCGTGACTGATTTGCTGTCTGGAGTGGGAAGGGATAAGCCAGTCAGAGCACCAAGGAGGGCAGGGGGACCCAGTGGGACAAAAATGTGTTGCTCACCAGAAAACCTTTGCTGCTTCAGAGGAAGTAATTCAGGCTCAGGTTTTGAATTATGATTACAGGCAGGTTGGTAAGAGAGGCTGTATCTGAAATGCAATCATTGATACCTCAGTAAAGACTGAAACTACTCCAAACTGACTCACTGAAAGCACATGTAATGTGTCAACAAGCCAAGATCTCATTTTTCAACAGTGTAGGATAATCCAACTGTACTTGGAACATGTAAGATTGGCAGGTGCTTACAGTGTAAAAATAAGATTCACAGTTCTTAAGACAATTTCCAGTACAGGTGGAAAAAAAAAAAAAATCCCTTTATTTCAAATTAGCAACTTGTTCTGCTAGTAAAGTAACTTCATAGCTGACTACTTGGGCTGTATTAAAGTCACATTCTCAGGTGGTGACACCTTCTTTTTTAATCTCTCAGATATTTTTCCTCAAAATGTATTTAGACCTAAAACCCTAACAGACTTCAGTGAAGACAAAAACAGAAAGCAATGGTATTTCATCAATATGTCAACATGCGCTATGCTTGTGGGTGTGCCTGTGAACCTGTAGCCTATGTAGTATCGCTCTATTTTAGAGGAGGTTGTATTTTTGTCAGATATACAATCTTCATTCAAGATTTCTGCGTGTAGCCGATACAGGGATGTAAGGAAATCTGCCACGTTTGGCTGTCATGGGTTCACAGGCTGTATTAATAGATAGGATTAGTGAATAAGCACAGGTCTGAAGGCTGTAAAGCTCCTGTCCCTTGAGACTTCCTTCTTCAGGTTATTAGTCTCATTGAAGAGCTTCTCCAAATAGCGGGAGCAGAAACAGAAGAAAAGGCTGGATTTATTTTATTTTACCTGGCATTTGGGATTTAGTGGGGTAAAGGCAAGTTCTAGGTCATAGGCTTTGTTGAAAATGTCTCTCCAGTTGTCTCCACAGGCACCCTGGAGGAACAACAATATCAGTTTTCTGAGCAGAGAGGCTGCTGTCACGGAACAAGGAGAGACTATTATAGGCTTCTACCTACTGGCTTTAGGTATGTACTCTGTTTTGACTTGGCTTGTGAAATGAAGCTCCTAGTAGAGTTTGGTATAAAGCTCAAAGTGACTGACTTCATTTGGTTTTCACCCATAACAGAACAGGATGTTATAACATGAAACTTTTTTCTTCAGCTATTACAAGATCAAATGACTACAGCTTTCAGCTTTCTTTTGCTAAAAGGTGATTAATAATCCATGTAAAAATCTTGAAAATAATAATAAAAAAAACCAACAACAACAACAAAAAAAAACTCAGTTCTGCAAACTTTTAGTTATTGTTCACTAAATTTAGTATGTGGGAAGAGCACATATTAAGAAACACCTTATCAGAAGTACTTAGAATACTTCTCTATCTTCTCATGTCTCAGTAGCACTGAATGAATGTTCTGTGATTTCCAGAGTTTTGACTACTGCTGGTCAGTTGGCATCCTACAGTTACCTTCTGCAGAGAGAAAAAATACAGTTCTATAGTGTTTTTTTTGTTTGTTTGTTTTTTCCTAAATTAAACTATTTATACTGCTTTTGCTTAAATTGTTCACTGCACATAAAAATGATCTTCTTTAAATAGGATCTATGAAAGATCTAAGGACTAGACCGTTATCCTGTGTTAGCAGTTACAATACTATGTGTTCATTTATATTCTCCTGTGTGACAGCTGTTATAAGTCTGTAACAGCTGAAAATGGAACCTAGTATGAAGTCAGCTTGATCACAGTGCAACTTCATTGGGTTCTTTTGTTTGTTTGTTTAAATCCTGTCTACTTGGGGCAGACTCACTGCAGGATATGAGCAAACCTCAGGAAATATTAAAGAATGCAGGTTTGGTAGGTAACCAAAATTTCCAACTGTACAAGCTCACAGGAAAGTTCAAGAAAAAATAACTTTTACATCAGTTGTTCTAAACAGTATATACAAATATGTTTATTTTTAAATGACTGACCTAAGCAGATTTTTCTTTTTCTAAGCTTACCACATATTGCAAGTAGCTTGCTAGTCCTCTGCTAGTGCTTGAAAAAGATCTGTGAAAATTACAATGTAAAATAAGTACTTTATGTTTATATGACATTTTCTGTTTTATCTATAAGAAGTAGGGGGGAAAGAAGTTGGTTTGGAATAAAAATAGAAATTCTAGCAAAAAAAAAAAAGTTTGATTTTTATCTTATTAAGAAACTTAATTAGAAGAATGCCTGCAAGATAAAGTGGAGTTATCTTCTCAAATTCATCCCCAATCTGTTCACATGTGCACACCCCAGCACAAATGGCTAGGAACAGGCTGCACCATCAGCTAATGAATTAATCAGTTGCATTTAGGACTAGAAAAACCTTGTGGGTCATCAAGGCCAGTCCCCTGCTGTGACAATATATAATCCCATTTAGAAAGCTATCGTGCTTCCTCGTACAAATGGTTACGGATTTTCGTAGCTGCTGCCACTCTTCCAATTGACAGCCTCTTCCTGGCTTCATTTCTGTGTTGGGAAGGACCATTTTCCTAAATCCTTAGCTAAATTGATCATATGAACTTTGTCCTTTTTGTCACTCCTTTTAATTTAAATAATTTTTCTTGCCTGCAATTAATCTCCCACAGCCTCTCTATATTCAGAGTAAGATTAATATTTTGTTGTCAAACTTTGTATTCCTGTATTAAGTGAATGAGGGTTTTCTTTCTCTCCTGTCATAATAGTCTTTCCTCTATCATCCTAGCCCATCATCCTAACAGCTTTTTGCAGTTCCAACCTGCACTCATTTTTTGAACCAGAATTGCATACAGCATCCAGACAAGGTCTCACCATCACCATTCATTCATATTTACACTTCTGTAGCTCTTCTAATCCCTCCTAGTGATGCCTGTGCATCACACTGACAGGTAGCACACTTCTTCCTCCGATTGATTGACAGAAGTGTTTTCCTTTGCTGCTTCCTAATGCTGACCTCACATCTTATTAGCAAATACATTAAGTACTTAAGCTCCCGAGCTTTTACACTATTCTGTTAAATTTCATTCATTCCTGATTACTGCAGTCTTCTAAGTCACTAAATAACTTTTATATGCTATCCAGTCATCCTCTATCATTGATAGCTCTTGTCAGCTTTCACCAGCAATTTCATAGCTGCTATAGCTTCTTCTGGCTGTGCCAAACCTCTCATGAACCTAAAACCTGTTCTGAGGCTGATAATGGAAGAAATTCATTAGTAACCTCCCTGCACGTATCATTCATGCTCAGGTCCACACCCATGCAATTTTTCTATTCGTCACCTATGTGAGTTAACAGTTTTCTGTATGATAACATGCAGAATATTTATTAAAGACATTTTAGTACTTCTACACCAATTTCTTTGGAAAAATACTAGTAGGGTATAAGTTAGTTTTCAGAAGCCCTTATTACTACGGAACCTATTTTCCATTTTATCACCATCTCTTTATCCTCACTTTAGAATTTGGCTTAAGGACCTGCTGCTGCAGGATAACTGAAAGACTCTGTAAATAAGGTCTCAAAGTCAGTGAGAAAACCTTGAAACTTCCCAACTGGGTGTGTTTTATGAGCTACCACAGTATCTTCCAAAGCACTCTTTAGTACTGCTGTCAAGAATCTTTCTTTGAGAGAAGTGGTGAAAATAAGCATAAAAGTATTGCGGGTGAGGGAATGGATTTCCTTTATAACCCCTCTAAAAGAATGATTTTCAGGGTTTGACAGCTGAAATGCAGACAACAAGAAAATAATAATTTTCCACAGGATTTTTTTTAACTTGTTCCTGTTTATGATGTTGGGATTCAGTATATATTTCTTTCAGGTCTATTTCAAGAAATATTTGTATACACTTTTTATTTTTTTAAAGATGGAGACACCAACAGAACTCCACTGTTAGCAGCTATGCAAAAAAGACACCTATACACTTCACTATAATTGATGCTTTATATATCAAATGGCCAATGCATTTGGCCAAGCATTACCTGCTTTTGAAAATGGACAAACACATGAACCAACAAGTTATTACCAAAACATTCCAAACTTTGTAGCTAGTCTAAGCTTCATCTGAGTTTACTTTTTGAAGTCTGTTTGTAAGCGACTTCATCTGCTCCATATATCTGTAAAGCTGCAGTCCTACTGTGGTAACTTCATACAGCTGCTAAA
This sequence comes from Stictonetta naevosa, assembly GCA_011074415.1. Lineage (NCBI taxonomy): Eukaryota > Metazoa > Chordata > Aves > Anseriformes > Anatidae > Stictonetta > Stictonetta naevosa. The sequence continues at coordinate 23,339,586 of CM021699.1, forward strand.
GGTTGCAAGTTCATTGGTTTTTAAGTGCTCCAGATCCTTCTGACAAACTTATAAATGCTTGGCATGTCCCAGTTGCTATTCTTGAAACCTACCACCAGATTCAAAACTGCTAGCTAAGTCAAACCCAGACTGGGGGTGGAGGGATGGCATTTTTTTTTTTCCATAAATATTAATTGTAATCCTAAAAAAATGGTTCTTTTCTGCATTTAGACACAATTTGCTGTGCTCATTTTCCTAGTTCCCTAGTTTCATATTTAACTGGGGCTGTTAGAATGCAAGTTTGGCATAAAAGAAAATTTTGAGTAAGTATGACAGAATATTTGATAGAGAACAAATTCTGACTCTGTGAGTGCTCACATCAGAAAGGCATGCTGAGAGCATTACCAGCCTGATCTGAAATTTGGAACGGACCACAAGACCCACACTTGCCTTTAAATGGCACGCATTTCCGAATGGTGTCAGTAAGCTACTTGACAAGTGACAGAATGAGAGTTATTTTGGAATGTTATTTGACAGCTAAACCTGAGAAGGTGGGAAAGAAAACAAGCTATTCACAAAGTATCCATCCACAAGATGATCACATTTATTGAACAAATAATCTCTCCACGCTATGTCAAGTCTAAATCGTGATGACTTTTCTTTCTGCCAAAATTGGCAATATGCCCTAGATAGGATATTGTGTATGTATAATTAGCAGTGAAGCCTGAAAACAGAACAGGGTCCCTTTGCAGCTGCAGTAGTTAATGACAGCTTTGCAAACTCTCTAGATTTTCTCACCGTTTTAGATAAAAGATTTTCAGATTAGCAAACTTGACAGCAGACTCCTTCAGATAGGGATTTATGCTTACGTAGTACAGGCAGTGGAATCAGTGTTCAACTCCATTCATGCCTGCTCTATATCTAGATACTCAATCCAATTTCATACCTAGAGGTGAAGCCGAGGGAAAAGCATAGTTTGTCCTATGACACTGAGCCTTCACCTTTTGTTCTTCATTACTTGAATCCTTCCACTTACGACTTCATATTTTAAACTGCAGGTGGGTGAGGTGTAGCCCTCCCCCTCCTTTTTTTTTTTTAATTCATTCTTACAAGTTTTTACAAGTAAAGCCCACACAACCGTGTATGTGTAGTACAGAGAAGCCTAAGCATGTAGAAAGGACAATTACCTGTCCTAGCCTGAACATGGATGCTGGCATCTATTGAAAATATGGATGACCAGCTCAGAGCTATTAGTCCCCCTATACCAAACTAAACTCTGAAAAAAAAAATAACAACAAAAACCACACATAAATCTAATGTGAACAATGAAATTGCACACAGGCTTTGGTGTTCATTGCTTGTTCATAGCCCTTCTCAAGCAGATGAGAGAAAAAAGAGTATGCCTGCATGCTCAGGGTTGGGTGATTTGGCAGAAATCATTGTAAAATTGTTGCATTCCACATTAGCTGCTCCCTCATCCAGACAATTCACTGTTCTCAGATGCTTTCAGCAGAGAGGTTTTCACTGTCTTTATTCATTCTTGTTGTCTACTTTTTGGATGCTTGTTTTGCACTGGCTGGTGGACGCATGCTGATACAGGACTTTGCTGATAGCATTTCAGTTCCTCACTTCCACCAGCTTGCTTGGCAGCCTTCCCGTTCCTCCCCTGCAAGTCATGGACAGTAGCACCAACCTCCTTTGTGGAGTGTTTTTGAAATCCGAGGATTAAAATGCTCCATTAGGAGGTATTACTCCAGGGGAAGGATTACTACTGAGTTATGTAAGGGCAGTACAATGGTTTTAAATATTGCTTTCCATCCTGTTCCTCCTACCTGCCAGTGGTACCAACTATGTTTCTGTAGTTTGAGAAAAGGTCTTCACAGCACTGTCCACAGATAAAAGCAGTTTCCTGAGGAATAAGGGTGACTCTCTACCTGTTCAGTATTCAGTGATTATCAACACTCATTTAGCTCATTCTGCTCTAACACCGGCAGTCTCACAGCAGCTGCTCTCAGTCCTGTCCTCTGTTAATGAACATCAGTAATTTTGTCATCTACCATTTCAGAACTGCCTGCATCCCTTGTCAATGAGCCTGTATCAGACAGCATCATAGCTTGTAGGGGAGCTGCTATGGCTCTGCTCTGAACCTTATGTTGGGTGGAAGTGCTCAGTTTCATCCTATCTGTCATTTTTCTCTCTCAGCCACTAACAGGATCTCAATTGTAGCCTGTCTGTCCTTTCTCACCAGAATTGCCTGAGGATTCCGAGATTGGGTTTGAGGGGTTTGTTTTTGTTTTGTTTTTCCATATCTTCCTGTAAGAGAACATTGCTCATAGCCTGCAGAAAGCAGAACTGGATTCCTCATCTCAATCTCTTCTACCCCTTGTTGTATTGAGAGGCTGACACCAATGCCTGCCTTATAGCACTTCAAAGTTTGGAGGTTTCTTTCTGGGGTCTGGATTGGCCTGTGATCTGCCCTGAGGCACATATGCCTGCAAAGCAGTTGACGAAATTCCTGCCCTCACCAAGACTGTCAGAACTATTGATGCATTTGCTTGGCATTACATTTTTAAACCTTTTTCCCCCGTTGTATTCTCAGGGTCGACAGGGGAGGTGTTTTCGTTTGGTTGGGTTTGGCAAAGTCCAAAGTCAGCAACCCCAAAGCAGCACACCTATCTGATGGTGCAGAGATCCAGTGTCCCACAGTCACTGGTTTGGTTTATAGTAGTTTGTCACCACTGTTCTTGTTAATCAAAACAAAACTCACTTGTTTTTTTAGAACTGAGTTCCTCCATTTTTTTGATCAGATTACTAATAAGACACACCAGGTGTTTTAGGGAGTGGATATGCCTGTGAAGATTATTCACCTGCAGTGGTTGAAAGCATTGTGCCTGTTCTCAGAAGTACTGTGCATACACTCGCTCTCTGATTTTATCTCCCTCTTTGCTTCCCTCACTCCCCAGCCCTCAGTGTCTGAATGTAGTTTTGAAAGCGATCACAAATACAGGATGTCTGTCATCTCCATATAAAATAGCTGTATTGTTGTTTTACACGACCTTTTTCCTCATTATTTTTTTCTTAAGACAATTTAACTGAAAACTCCCTTGCTCTCCAGGCTCAAGGGAGTTTGTTCTGTGTATTCCCAGCAAGTGCACATGTATGCCATTGTAAGGACAGCCCTCCTATCTACTACACTGCATTGACAAAATGTTACTGTTTACAAAGGAGGTGACATTTTATTATGTTTGCCATTTTAGCACAGTCTCTTAATATTGACAGGGAAAATACTTTGACACCTACTGCCTTGAAAGCTATCTTACTTTAGAGGAGGTAGAGTTGATGCATGTAAACACCACAAATCTTATGGTTGCGTTGCAAACTGTCCTAATGCATTCCCAAAGCAGTCAGTCCTCCCGTGCTCTGCTGTGCCAACTTATAAGGCCGAGACCCAAAGAAAAGTTAAAAACAACTCCTGACTTGAAGCACACAGTCTGGAAATGAGACTCTATTAAGAAACATTGTCACCTAGTGGCCAGAATAAGACATACTTATTGTTGTCGATCTTAAAAGGATATATATCTGTATAAATATGTATGTATGAATATATATCCACACATATGGATCTCAGTATATCGTTACACCCGTGTCTATTTCTGGTAAATGCCATATGTTGACACATCAGCTCTTCCCAGTTTGAAAGCGCTTCAGTAACCCATGTGTGTTTGCTATGCAAGCCAGAACAGCAGCTTCTTGGCAGTTTTACAAAGAAGTTATTAGAAAGGAAATTAGTCTGCAGAAAAAAGCTGTTTGCAGTGCAGTACCAAGACTGTCCCACCAAGCACCACCCTTCCCACTCCAGACGAGCCGGTGCACCCCATGAGGCTGTACATAACCTCACTGCTTGGAGAAGAGGCGCTTTGCTCACTGGTGTTTCAGCTAGTGATGTTGCCAGGTGGCTTGGACATACAGGGGCAATTTCCTGCTAAGCCCCTGCCTTATGAGCTGCAACCTGACATAAAAACACCAGGTACCCATTATTTAGGGTTATTATGCTTCCCAAAGGAAGGCAGCTGCCCTCTTGCTGTGATAATAAACCTGTCAGCTGTTCTTCATTTCATAAACTTCTCTGAATATCTAGAGGTGCTGTGCAATGCTGTCGTGTCACATCCTTCTTCAGTACATATATTTGCATCTTGTGTCAATATACAGCATCTCTACCCTGGGATAACTACTGCTTGTGTCCCGATGGAAGATTAATGCTTTTCTCTGACCTGGTTGTTAGTTTAGATTACACCTTATCACCAGCTGTGGGAAACAAAACCACTGGCTCCTATCTCCCTTCCTTGTGTTTTCTTCATGTAGCTACTAGACTTATACAAGCCAGACATCTCTGTATAAATGTTCTTATGTTCTTTTCATACAGATTAAGCCATTTCCAGCTGGGACAGACTTTTCTGCAAGGAGATCCTAGACTGCTCTAAGAGAATCAACTTAATTATATTGGCTGAAAAGGGCAGTACTTCTCCAGAAAGGACTGCTGAAACAGCTCTGACTATTTGCGTGAACACTCAGTATCTATTACTGTATACTACATACCTAAACAGCTGCAGCTTCTGGAAGATTTTATGTAGTCTCTTCTCCACTCTACCAATCTTTCTATTTTTTCACTAGGAGTTGTTTCATGAGTTTCATCTGTCTACTTAGAAAAAAAATAGTATGTATATATACAACTCTAGGCCTTTGAATGGTGGATCTTTGACAAACACAGCAGCAGCTTTTTGTGTTTATTCTGTTTTATTGTCAGTTATTCATTTGTTCCTGCTTCTGAAATACACCTAGCTACTTATAAAGGTTTCATGCATAGGCTGTCCAGTGGCTAAAATACACCGTTTCAGTTCATTTCTAATGGAACAAAAGGGTAACATTAGAAGTGACATCACACATTCACAGATTGAATTGCTGCTTGCTTTGTTTGGTTTTAGATTTCACAAATTTTATTTTTTTCAGGTTGGCTGTCTTGGTTTGGAAACAGCATTGTGATTTTTGTCCTGTATAAACAAAGACATCTTCTGCAGCCCACTGACTACCTCACGTTTAACTTGGCAATATCAGATGCTGGCATCTCTGTGTTTGGTTATTCACGGGGGATCATTGAAATCTTCAATGTTTTCAGAGATGATGGATTCATTATCACATCAATATGGACTTGCCAGGTAAGACTGGATTATACTCAATTAGACAAAATAAGTGTAGCTATTTGTGTACATGCTGTGTATAAATAACAAAGCAGGACCAAAAAGGTGAAAAGAAGTACTGACTTCCAAAAGGACAGTCTTCTCTTTTGTTACATCCATAAATCTATGTGTTTGATCAGCTTTTGACAAATTTGCAGTGATTTTTCTACTGCAAAAAAGCAACATACCCAACATGCTGGCTGATGCTACAGTTAAATGCTGTCCTTCCTACAAGAGGATTCTGCATGTTTGCAATTCATAATTTTCTTTGTAGAAGACGGTCTAGAAACATTAGAGAAGGTTTGTATAATGCAAGTTTCACAGTTATTGCACAAAAGATGTCCTTTGCTATAGCGTGTTTACAGTTTTACTCTATGTTCTTGTGGTCACTTGAGGAGACCAGCACTGATCAGTTCAATCCACAAATACCATAGAGAAGATTTATTAGTGAGTTAGTCTAAAATTTCACTTTCCAGAGGCATTTAGTCTTGGTTTTACGGGAAACCAATAACAGAGTGGTTTTTTGTTTTGGTTGATTTTTTTCATAGTGATAAAAGGATACTTATATCCTTTTTTCTTACCTACATTTACCTCTTATTATCTGCTTTATATCCTTTTTTTCTTATCTTACTTGAATCAGAAGTACATCTGTGGAGTATTATGGGACTTGGACTTCTGTTTGGCAAGGTATTTTAGTTATTTAATCTAAATGAAGAAAACAAGACTAAGTTGGTTGGGGTTTGATTTTCTGGAGGCAGACCTGCACATTCCTTTCCTTCTCCCTTTTTTTTCCTTCTCTGGTATCCACCAGAGAGTACTTTGTTCTTTGTAGGTAACAAGCTTTTCTTTCCCTCCACACGAGCCATCAGAGAATCTAGCTCTATCTCTTCACAATAGTTTCTACTGGTTTGCTTTTTTTGGCTTCATGTCATAGCTCACACTCGTGTTGGAAAGCACAGGTGTAGGCTCTGCCTTTCTTCAGTTCCCTTGCAGCCAGCCTGGTTGCTGGCACTTCAATATTTAACTCAAAACAACCTAGGGTCCTGCTCGACAAGGCATTTAGAGCAAAGCTTCTGCACAGGACTTGGCAGTACCAATGAATTATAGCATGCAGCTACTTGTACTGAATCAATTGCAATGTTATGTCTAAAGTCTTTCTAGATTTGGGGGTCTATGGTAGGATGAATGACATCTCTTTATGGCATAGTCATCCCTGAACCTGGAGGCAACTTTTTGCCGGAAATTTGGAAAATGTTATTATTGCTAATTCTGAAAAACACACACCTGCATAGACAGAATATAAATATGTTCCACCAATAAATAAGCACGAGCCTGGCTCTCTGGTGCTGTCGGTAACATCTGTGAAAAACTATATTTAATGTGAATATCTGTTTCATGAAGGAATCAAAAATCTGAAAATGACAGGATAGCCTACAGCAAGGTATAAGTAAGATCACCATGAAGGAAAAGAGAGAGAAATAATCCTCTTTCCTTATTTATTTATATATTTATTTTTATTTAAAGAGGAGATTGAACTACAGTGCAACACAGCAGAGAGAAATTTTACAGCTTGTGTCTGCTTACTCAGAGAGTAAGATTTCCTGCAGATGACTGATTAACCTAAGAGCTGTAGCTTTGTTAAAAAAAAAAAAAAAAAAAAAAAAAAAAAGGGAAAAAAATTCTCACTCAAAATGTATGTCTATAGCCATTTGGCAGACAAGGTTTTATCAAAATGAAGCTAATTATTTCCTTCGTAAAATCCCGTTATTTCTCTAATGAGAAAATCTACAATTGCAATTTAAGGTCTGTTGAGGATAAGCTTCCAGAAAACCGTTTAATTTTCTTTATTAATGGAAGCTTTTCAATTCACCAGATAAACAAAGCATACCTACAAATAGTAAAATTCACACCCAAATTTAGGATAAAACAGAATCCCATTTTGCCACATGTTTCAAGGAAAGTTGGTGAAATCTGGATCTCTGGGTTCAATTCCAGCTTTGCTGCAGACCTCCTATGTCAGACAGGGTAAACCACTTATGCTGAAATCCTGAACTGAGGTCTGTGTCATATTAGAAAATTTACAACCCAGCTGCTGGAAAGAGGCAACAAAAAATGACCCTTCTGGTTTCCCAGTTTTTATTAGCAGTGACTAATTTAAACTGTTAGTGACTTGCTGAGTGAAAATCAGGATATATTCAACAACACGTAGGTTTCCTGTTTCCATCAAGATTTTGTTCTGTCTTGAGGGTCACAAAAGCAAGTTTAAACCCTGGCATCCATCTTCTTGATTATTAAGTTTGGCAAAACAGAAGCCAGTGATTAAAAAGTAGTATTTGTTAAGATATTTCATAATTTTTGAAAGTACTGTGTCTATCTGTGAGGCCCCACCTGGAGCGCAGTGTTCAGCTCTGGGGCTCCTATTGTAAGAAGGACATGGAGCAGTTGGAGTGAGTCCAGAGGAGGGCTATGAGGATGATCAGAGGGCTGGAACACCTCTCCTGTGAGGACAGGCTGAGGGAGCTGGGATTGTTCAACTTGGAGAAGAGAAGGCTCCAAGGAGACCTTACAGCGGCCTTCCAGTGCCCAAAGGGGCCTGCAGGAAAGCTGGGAAGGGACTCTTTGTCAGGGTAGTGATAGAACAAGAGGGAATGGCTTTAAATTAAATGAAATTAGGGTAGATTTAGATTGGATATAAAGAAGAAATTCTTTACTGTGAGGGTGGTGAGGCACTGGCACAGGTTGCCCAGAGAAACTGTGGGTGCCCCATCCCTGGAGGTGTTCAAGGCCAGGCTGGATGGAGCTTTGGGCAACCTGGTCTGGTGGGAGGTGTCTCTGTCCATGGCAGGGGAATTGGAACCAGGTGATCTTCCAGGGCCATTCAAACCCATACTATTCTCTGATTCTATGATCTTTAGGTTTTTAGGAAGAATATTGTACTGAAATTGTGGGAAGCTTCTGTGTGTTAATAAAGATCTGTATGTTTCTGTGCATGTGTGGACAGCCAGCACAAAGATCATTCTGAAAATGCTCACCACTGAACAGCAGTAGGGTTTTGATTGCTTGTTTTTTGCTGTTTATACAGTGTGATACATTTATAGCCTGACCAGAATGGCTCTTGCATCTGGAACCTGGGGAGTGGGGGCCTTGGTGCCAGGAAGGTGAAGTCATGCTTTCTGTCACAGCTCTCTGTCACAAGTGTGTGTTTCTTGGTCCCCTGTTCTCACTCAAGCTCCTCTGTAAGTAGCTAGGGTCACAATGTGAACTGCTACACACATCAGCAAGGCTGTTTCCTCAGCATAGCCCATGTGTTTTCCATAACTTGGTTCATTTTGCTGGGTCCCAAGGATGGCCTCACTTTGGCTTTCTGTCCTTGTCCGTTTCGCTAAACATTTGCTCCTGTTTGATCAGTCAGCTTCTGCTGTCAGGTATACTTAGGGAAAATTTATTTTTCCAAGCTAGCCTGTCATTTCTGTTTATGAAGAAATTTCATGAGCTCACCTCACTTAATCCACATAGCTATTTTCCCTTCCTCTGCCTTGGGCCTTCTTCAGTGCCCTTAGGTGATATTTTTCAAAATGTAAGGTTCACCATACTTAGCTGTCCCAGGTAGAGGGAGTGGGGAGAAGACATACAGATACTTTTCTTGCAGAATGGTATAGTCTGGGAAAACCCTGTAAAACAAAAGTAGTACCTCCAGATAAAAGGACCATCTTGTTGCATGCATGCTGAATGGGACAGATGTGTGTGCTCCTGTTCTGTGCTCCTCCTCTGTATGGAAGAAACACTACTACTCTTCCTCATGACAAATATTATTTTTCTTTTCTGGAGGTTTGACAGAGCTTTGCTGTCAAGGATGCGGTTACATGTTAGGTCTGTATAAAAACACTGCTCCCACTGAATGCTCTGTATAGATAAGATTGTCCAAGGGTGGCTTTCATATTCTTTTCACTTCTTGTTTATCCCTTCCCTGCTGTAACCCTGTGTCTTAGTCCCAGTCATGACAGAAGGAGGACAGTCAGTCTCTAGCACATTCCTTTTTTTTTTTTCTTTTTTCTTTTTTTTTCCCCCTCTGGTAAAATTATCAGCAAGTAAACCAGCTCATCTAGTAAAGTTCAGGTCAGTGAATATAAGTCAGCAACCAAGAGCCATCTGTTCCCCCATTTACCATATTCCTACTTAAAAGCTATCTCAAGATATATTTTTGTCCTTTCCATATGCTTTTTGTTCATATTTTCTGCTGAATTAGAAGTTGCAAATAACATTGCAATGCAAACCTACTTACTTGTAGGGAGTAAAGCAATGTTAATTCTCTGCATGTAAACATCACAGTTTCTTCTAAACTTTTTAAGTCAACTAACAGAAACTTCTTCTTGTATCTGCCAATTATGTGCTGGATACTAAAGTTGTGCCAGGGGAGGTTTAGGTTGGATATTAGGAAGAACTTCTTTACTGAAAGGGTTGTTAGGCATTGGAATGGGCTGCCCAGGGAAGTGGTTGAGTCACCGTCCCTGGAGGTCTTTAAAAGACATTTAGATGTAGAGCTTAGGGATATGGTTTAGTGGAGGACTTGTTAGTGTTAGGTCAGAGGTTGGACTAGATGATCTTGGCGGTCTCTTCCAACCTAGATGATTCTGTGATTCTGTGATAAAGGCTTCAGGAAGCTTCTATATAATAGCAAAGGGTTGTAACCTGTAACCTATCTGATTCACATAAGTGCATTGTAGTCATGTCAGAAACTGAGGATAGGCTGTGGGGTGCCCTAGAATTTGAAATGCTTCATAATCCTGGTATTTTGGTTTACACTTGCCAACTGTTTGCAGTCAGTAATTGACTCATTTCTTATTTTTGTGTGAGAATACGGTGAGAATATAGTTTTTTTTGTTGTTGTTGTTTTTTTTTTTTTTTTTTTTTTGGTAGAATCACAGTCATAGAACAGCTTGAGTTGGAAGCAACCTTAAAGACAATCTAGTTCCAGCCTCCTTGCTGTCAGCAGGGATGCCACCCACTAGATCAGGTTGCCCAAGGCCTTGTCTAACTTGCCCAGGGCTTCATCCTATTTCTTTGGTCCTGGCTTTTGCTCGTTCTAAGGACCATGGAGCATCACCATACAATGAATGGTCTTGGGGCTTGTACTCACAGGCAGGGGATGTGGGTCTGAATGCTTTTGAATGGAGGAAAGGGAACCCAGCTCTCCTGCACCTCTAGTGGGGAAAAAGGGAGACTTGATCAGCAATCCTGCTTTTCACAGTGACATTGCTTAATTTTGGAAAGCCTTACACAGTTAAGGGACTGTGAACCCCAAGAAACTCTGATCTGCAGCATGGAATAAGGCACTGAAAAGGCACTGAAGGGAGTTGAGAGATGCCCTTCACCTTATGCTGTCGACCACTTTAGGAGCATCGTTTGCCATGTCCAGTCTAGAAGCCAGGCTCTAAGCCACAACCCCCTTGCACCAGGTAAGCAACCAGAGACACAGCCCTGCAAAACTGAGCATGTGCTGCTTACCACCTTCCATGCTCTCAGCTTCCAGTCACTGCCTCTTGCTGATACTTAAGGCCAGCATTTTTGGTGTGATTAAATGCTTAGAGGTCTAATCAGACATTTCTGAGAAGGAATAATGATCATATTTTGTGAACATTGGAGGTGGGGTTCTTAAACACTGAAAGGAAAAATGAAACAGGAAATTCTAGATCAATAACATGAATATATGGGGTCTTTTCTGAAGTTTTGAACCAAGGACTTACGATCTTGAATAAATTATTTTATATTTTATTGATGGCATTTGCTTTCTCAGAACATTCATTTATCTTTTTTTCCTATACAATGATTGTAAAATATTGCTAAATCCTTTCTGAAGGGAAAACAGAATATTAATATCTTTTTTTTTTTTTTTTTATGACATGTTCTGCAAATAGTCTGATAAATCAAAAACCCTGAAGACATTTACATTCTTTTGTAAAATAGAGCAGATCTGAAGTGCTTGGATTTCTGTCCATTTAATATAACCAATATAACCAACCAATCTATAGACTTAGCTAGGTTATTGACCCTGTTGACTCAGTTTGTGATTTTTTATGTTTGTAAAAGTCAAGACCAATGTTAATGTATTACTGCATGTGGTGTGGTATTCCTCCACTTTCTGGGTGGGATGAATGTCCAGTCAGTGGGATGAATGCTCAGCAGTCAGCATGACCAGGTGGTAAAGGCAATGGCAGATGGAAAGGACCAAAATGAAAGCTTGCAGGCTTCCTTTCAACTCCTGGTACCTGAGAGATTACTGAAGAAAACACTAGTGAACTGTCTTCACAGACACACCTTGAGTTCACTGCTACTTGTGTGCAGTGCAGCCAGAATGCATGCTACAGGGGAGCCTCCATCCTCAGCATGGCTTTCTGGAGCAGACTAGCTTTGGCAGAGGTTTCCCAACCAAAGACTGAGCAAGTTGAGTTTTGATAAATATTGCTGTATCCCAGAATCCAAGAGCTCTAGAACCGAAGCTGGGACAGAAGAAAATAGATGTTTTTCTCAAATCATAATGGCACAGGCATGAGGCCTAATGTCTGCTTAGTTGGTAAGTGATCAGCTATCTACCTATAAGATGTAGAAGAAATTAAAACGAATGTAAAAATGGAGTGAAAAATAGTTATTGAATATCTTAGCATAGTGCTGTGGTGTGATATACCTGGGATTTTATTTATATATAGCTTATCATTCCTGACATTTCAGTGAGATGAAAATAACCCAAAGTCAAATCATGGAACTGGCACTAAGAGCATTAAGAGATAAAACAGGTGTTAAAGGTGCTGAAGAAAAGCTGTGTAACATTAGTTCTGTATTCAGCTCACCCTAACACACTGATCCACTCTGAAAGGTGGGATTTAGAGACTGATTTATAAAGCAAATTCAAAAATTGGTACCCTTTACTTTGCCTGTACTGTGCTACGTAATGCCTCTTCCTCCCCTGGATATATTTTTCTGAACAATCTTTATATTTGAAATATTATGAATGCAGGAATATTACCTCATGATTGTTTTTTCCTTGCATAACAGATTTGAATACTGGGGGGGGGGGAGGGAGGAGAGAGAGGGGTGGGCTAAGATAGTAGTCTTGCCTACTTATTTTTTCCTGGTCTGCCTTGATATAATCTGAAGAGTGTGTACATTGTAGTCAATAAGGTAAAAGCAGCTCATGTAGACATCTGTGAGCTTTCTTAATGAGGAAAATACTTCATCTGCAGGGAAGGGGGAAAAAACTGTGCCTTTGCAAAACAGAATCATTAGCAACATAGAAGATCATTTCAGTGTAAGTAATGTGACTGCAGGGAAGTTATGCCAGTTTTCATTAGTGATGAAATCTCTCTCATTTTTCTGTAAATGATTATTTCTGCAGCCAATTGTGGCAAATTAAGGAAGATATATATTTGGTACTTGAAAAACTGTGACTACTCAAACTATTGGTTTCATTGTTTAACAAGACAGATGCGGCCCCTTCTGTGTCACTTAAGTACTGCATCAGATCACAGTGCTGCCTGGAAAGGGGACTCATTGGACAGCGATCACACAGAACTGAGAATTTCCAAAGCATAAATTCTTATTCCTGGACCAGTCTTTCCTCTTGGAGGGCTTTGAAACAACCTTTCCTTGTTTCCACTTACTTATGTGGAAATTTGTAGTTTTCATCATTTTTCAGTGCTGAGGTGTGTTTCTGAAAGACTAAATGTTATCTTTCAAAAACTGCTCCCCATCACTAATCTTCATCATTCAAGATCTTCTCACCACAGGACTGAACAATTCATTTTCTTCTCTCCTCCTTGTGTGCTATATCTTCTCACTGACTTTTAAGCAAAATTTAATGTGAAACTCAAAAAGCACTCTGATGTTTTCCGTGTCTTAAATAGTCTTCCTTCATATTTACTAATCTTCTATTTCGTAAATATTTTAGAATCATAGAATCACAGAATGGTTTGGGTTGCAAGGGACCTTAAACATCATAGAATCATTGAATTTCTTAGGTTGGAAAATACCTCTAAGATCATCCAGTCCATCCATTAACCTAGCACTGCCAAGCCTGCCAATAAACCATGCCCCTAAGCACCACATCTGCATATTTTTAAATACCTTCAGGGATGGTGACTCAGTTACCTCCCTGAGCAGCCTGTTCCAGTGCTTCATAACCTTTTCAGTGAAGAAATTTTTCCTAATATCCAACCTAAATCCACAGACAGGGACACTTCCCACCAGACCAGGTTGCCCAAAGCCCCATCCAGCTTGGCCTTGAACACCTCCAGGGATGGGGCATCCACAGCTTCTCTGGGCAACCTGTGCCAGTGCCTCACCACCCTCACAGTAAAAAATTTCTTCCTTATATCCAATCTAAATCTACCCTAATTTAATTTAAAGCCATCCACCCTTGTTCTGTCACTACACTCCCTGACAGTCTCTTCCCAGCTTTCCTGTAGCCATCTTTAGGTACTGGAAAGCCGCTGTAAGGTCTCCCTGGAGCCTTCTCTTCTCCAGGCTGAACAACCCCAGCTGCTTCAGCCTGTCCTCGTAGGAGAGGTGCTCCAGCCCTCTGATCCTCCTCATGGCCCTCCTCTGGACTCATTCCAACAGGTCCATGTCCTTATGCTTGGGCTCCCTTAGCTGAACACAGTACTGTAGGTACATAAAGTCAATACACCACTGATGTGTAGAAAGCAATTCCTGCTCAGGTCCTGTCTCCAACCCTGTGCTGACTGGATAAATGACAAGAGGTCTGTTGTTTGCAGTGGGCTTTGTATGATATGGCACCCTATATTTTCACATCGCTGTACATGCAGGATAGGATGATGTTGCATCTGTTGGCTTTCAACATAACTCCTAAGATGAAGAATATCTTTTGCACTTCCTTCCAGGTTGTCCCTGGGCTACAAGGACTCCTTGGCAATGTGTGAGACCTTCCTGGTAGGAGCTGTCAGGTCCAGCTTATCATACACTGTTATGATTTGAAGACCATTACAGCATCTACCCATTTTAGGATTAAAAACATTTTCTTGGGATAATTCAGTTATCTTATTTTTCTGTTGTTATTTCAGTATAGGATCCAGAGGATCCAAGAGTGTCAGTGTAAGAGGAGATCTCCAACTAGCTGTCCTGCTTTTTCAGACTGCCAGAGACATAGCATGTTCTTGTCTCAACCACTTATGGCTGAACTGGCACCATCACCAGCCTGCCCTGCATTGTGCATAGGAGCTTTATGAGCAGAAGAATAACTTCACTGGTGGGCATTCAGCCAGCAATCAGAGGTGACCTTGTATTAACCTGGTGGTGGCTACATAAGCAGATCCTTTTTGCTGGGAAACAGCACAGGCAATTGTACTTTGGAGAATTTGGATGGTCAGTTGTAATCTTTGGGCTGTCCTGGCAGGGCCTGTGAACAGTCTGTGAGACCTCTTCTTCCCTTGAGATATGTGTAGGCCCACATGAACATTTACTGTGACGTTTTGAAAAGGCAAAGCTGGTACTTCTTCACTTTGAAAATTAAACTGTGACTTAATCTGAGATTAAAGGATCTCAGTTATTGGGGTAGGATCACCATAGGTCATAAAGTCAAGCATTGCATTCCATGGAAATGTAAAGATGACTCATCAGGCTGTTTTATTTTATCTGTCTTTGTATTTGTTTGTTTATAGTAATGGTACTGCTAACAATAAACAAGCAGCCTCTGACTTAACATCACCAAACTGGAGAGGAGTTTTGGCTCAGGCCCACTGAAAAGAGTTTTACGCAACATAGCATGGATGTTCCCAGAGGTCAATGCTAGAGTTTCTTATCTATTGCTTCTTAATTTTCCTGTACAGTAAGCCACAGAAAGATAATAGTAATGCAGCATTTAACCTGAAGGTGGGAATCTTTCCACTGTATCTGGATCTAGGTGGAATGAGATACTCGCTTTGTCTCTTCTTCCCCATTCATTCTTTATGGATGGATGGGAAAGGCATAAAACCTGTCATGGTCCCACAGCATCAACCCAGAAGGAGAAAGAAGATGCTTATAGATGTGTGCAGATGTGGCACTTACAGTAAGATTATAATTTAATGAGGTTCTGTAAGGAAATTCTGACAGAAATTTGTCTTTGTTAAATTACATGTCCTTGGTGTAGTTGTTACCTTCATAACCATACACATTTGTACAGGCAGAGTACTATGAGTATAAATTGTGACTTGAGTGGGCTACAACTCTAATAACTAAAAGCCACCCAAAAGTAAGTATAAGTTGAATCTCATTAAGCCAGTATATAAACCTAAAATAACTACAAGCAAGTAGACTTATTCTGAATTCCCTAATATTATCAAAGCCAAAACCTGATCTGCGTATATTTATATATATATATTAATACCTTGCACCAACTGTATATTTAACTATCTAGTGTAGTAAATAAAATTATATCTTTAAATGAAATTATATAGCCTAAATATTGCATTCATATTTTCCCCATCTTTAACAGATATACAGTAAACAGAAAGGTTTAATCACTTGGTGAACATAAAATACCGAACATCTGATGTTCTCACTTAACAGTTTAAACTATCTATTCCTGTTGAGTATCAGTTCTCATCGCCTATTAGAAAATTACATGTTGTTTGTGTCAGAGACCTCTAAAGGCTTGGATTAATACAATCACCTCTGAACAGGGCTATCTTTGACGCCTGCTGAGATATTTTGAAAGGCAGAATGCAACAATAGCATAGCAATGTGGTGCAAGCGGAAGACTCTGTTGAGACTGTGGTAGATTATAAATCTTTTTTACTTCATCTATTACGCTAAATCTTACTGAAGCAGTTTGAGCACTTTAGGAACACTATGCATTGGGAGTTTTAAGCAGTCTACTGTGAAGACTGCTTTTGATCACAGAATTTGGTAGTTCTATTTGACAGAAGATTTACTATAAGGTAAAATAGTTCAGTGGCATATTATTGATGTATTGGAGGGAAGGGAGAATAATGTTGAGAAGAATTAGATGTGAGTGGAAGATTTTCTCATACACTGCAAACTCTGAGAACTTGTTAAACTTCAAATCATTCTTTGTGCTAAGAGAACTCACTGTTTTTGTTTGTTTTTTACTAATCTATTTCTTAAGAAATGATTAGGCAGATTTATTTTTTAGGTCTTTGGAAAAAAAGGGAGGTTTATTGCCAGTATCTATTTACATTATGATAAGGGAATAATCTGATTTGTACTTATAAAATTATTCTGAGAGATGATATTGTGATGAACTTTAATATAGGTGGTGGAAAAATATTCTCTGTTAAAAGTTCATCTTTTTCTTTACATATTCATTATCCCATATTTAATAGAGGAGGCACTGTGGTTCTGAAGGGAAGCAAATGTGCTTCAGGGAATTGCAATAGATTAACCAGCTGGCCAGAGGAGGGAGTGATGCAGCCATTCTGGCTGGTGATATCAATGTTTCAGCCTAACTGAAATGTAATAGCTACTTTGGCAATCTGCTTTTGTGCCATTAAACCTTGATTAATCCAATAATAGGCTATATTTTCCTTTGTCTGCTGTAAATGAAGACAACCCTTATGAAGTCATTAGGGATACATTAGTAATAAAGGTAGTAAAACTCGGGTGCTCATAGCTGAAAATTTGATAGGGCACTGGGGATTTCTGACTCTCCCTGTAGTGAAGGAAAACTTAAGAAACACATTTTGCATGCGGTATGAGCTTTATGTCTTGTGGCTTGTAAATAGTACACCAAGAACATCAGTGAGATTTAAAATAAGAACAAAGAAGAAAAAAAAAAAAAAAAAGCATAGCCTTTTCTTCGGTTGTGCCTTAGCTTCCAGGCAACATAAAGATAATGAGCAAGTTCTGTGAATATCTATACAGCCAAAGGAGCAATGTTGGTATAGCACTGAGAGAAAACCTTTTAAAACTGCTAATTTACTCCTATTTCTTAATAGGTAAAAATGAAAGGTGGTAGGTCAAAATTACTATATGGTCAACTTTGTGTTTCTATTGGAATTCATTTTTACCTGTCAACACTGTTGGTATTCGATCATGATAGGAAGGAAAAAATGGCATTATACAAAAATGGAGGAAATGTGACTATGCAGGAGGGAGCTAGCTGGGGGTAAAATAAATGAAAAGGAAAAACAGAACCCAAGAAGGAGAACCCATTGATCTTTCAAAGGAAGGAAATGGTTACCTACTAGTTAAGTGTTTCCTTGGCTGTGCATCTTTAAGCTAGCAGAAAGCAGAAAGAAAAATACCTTAATTTTTTGTTACTTACAGGTAGTAAAATCTGTGGCTGTAAAAATCAAGAGTAAGCTAAAGTAGCTTTTCTGTTGCTAACTACTTTGGGTAGTCACTCCTCTTGCTACCTGCAGTCAGTGTTGTCTGTTTAGGAGCAGAGGTCTTTCTTCCATATCCAGTTGTATATGCTTGAACGAGACTGGCAACAGCTTGAGTAAGATCCCTCTTTTTCTTCTGAAGACTAAGAGACACTTATATAAAAGCATTGCATAATTGAAAATCTTGCTAGGGAATAGCATGTGTGCAGCTAGTCTCAAGAGCTAGCTCATCCCTTGTAACTTTAGAGAAGTTTGGCAGGGATGACACTGGTTTGAGGAGCCTGCTCCCAAAGCAGCCCTAACCCTGCTGCAGTGTTCTCTCTTATTTTAATCTTCCAGATGCCACGGCTCTGCTCTGCAGCTTGAGAGCCATCTCATTTACCTCCTTTATTCATTTCATCCCAGCATCTCTTGTCATCCCCTGAGCTCCCTCTCCTCCTTGCCCTTTCACCCTGTTGGCTGTTCCCCAGTTGCACAGCACAGCCACCCGTGGGATGCTGCTGCTGGTTGAGACACAAGTGTGGGGCTACAATCAGAGATTTGACCAGGGCCACACAGTCACTAACAGAAGCAATGGTATTCTGATGTGCTGAAATGCTGTTGTGAAACAGCAAGAAAATATTTTGGCTTGCTCTTTCTTATGGTGATGGAGTTTCATCTTAAATGGTAAAGGGGAAGAGTATATTTCTAGACCCACTTTCCTCCCTTGTGAACATGCCCAAGGGCTATTCCAACTGAGGACTCTATGTAATTGTCTCTTAGCTCTGACATCAGGGAATGGGGGAATGGAAGAGCTGTGATCATGCCTGGCAGGCAGCAAAACATACTGTGATGTAATGGATACATACTAAGAAGTTTGTCCTGCTACTGGTGTGTTAAATCCCATAGCTCTTTAGACTTAATTTCAAAGTGCTTCTTTGCATCATTGCTGAAATACTACTTCCTTCCTAACCTAATAACTAAAGCAATTGGTTAAGTGTATGCTTAAGTGTGCTTTCTCAGTAGCCCTCGACCAAGCTGTTTTCTGCTTTTAGGAAGTGTTGTTAGAGCACATGGAGAAGTCACAGCTGTTTGCATCAAAAAGGCTGATGAAATGCAGAGCACATTTTCATATCCAGGTATTTCACTCATCTCCACAATACACAGTGGGTGAAATTCAGGCAAGTGCAGCCTGTAGTAAGTAGCTGAGGACATCTGTTTTCTGATGTGAATCTTGTTTGCATTTATACACCAAGTATGAGTTGATTGTAAGTAGAGCATAGGTGGATTTAGCTTGTTGCAGTAGCAAGTCTTGTGTTCATTTAAAATAGGTCTGGAAACATTGGCCTTAAAAAGTACTTAGAGTCAGCATAAGGCTTTTGGTGGCAAGAAAAAACACCAGTGAAAGAAACGATGAAGCAGCGCTTTCCTATCCTAACCCTTCACCCAATTTAATTTATACAATCTGCCATGGTCTCAGCTTTGAGCCTGGATTAAAGCCCCAGATTCTGGGATAAACTGAATTCCATGGGAGTTGTGCCCATTCACACAAAGACGGAGTTTGTTCCCTTAGAATAATGATGTGCCTTCCCTCCAATAATTTTACGACTCGAATGCCAAGTTGGAGTCCAGTGACACTTGCTCAGTGTTCCTGCCTCCCTTGGTGTAAAACTGACACCTTCAAGATCTCCTCTGCTCTGCCCAGTTTGGGGAACATCACCGTAAGCTTTCAACAAAAAAAAAAAAAAAAAAAAAAAGACTGCCTTCAGTATTTTGCCTGGATCATTTCCCTGTCAGATAGCGTTCCCTAGCAGATGGCTGCATCCACCTTCACCGCAGCCAGCAGCAGCTCCATTCCTACATTCACAGACGATGCCAGCAAAGTTGTTCCCGTCCTGCAAACATGTGGCTGAGACCTGACATCAGTGGGAGCCAGAGGCGAGGATCAGCCTTGGTAAACAGCATGCAGTCAGTAAAACCAGCACTGACACCCAATCCATGTGGAAGATTCAGCTTCGGATGTTTTTATTTAATGTTTTGCAAGGCTTTTCTTGCTCATCTGAACCCATTACCTCCCATGTTCTTCCCTCTTTGGCTTAAAATTCATGGTTCATTGTGTTTTTGCTCTGCCTCAATGGGTTGGCCGCATCCAGTCCCCTTTTGCACATTCAGGGGTTTTCTTCACTTGAGTGCAATCTTTTTTCTCCTTCATTTGGCAAGTCATTTCAGGGAAGCTTAGATGTGAGGGAGTGTTTTCTTGTTTATTTGATATACATGACAGAGCACTTTTCTAATTTCTGAACATTTACTTGCTCACTGATCCTATGGAAGATGACTGCTCCTGACATTTTATATTTCCCTGCTAGTTGGATTGCTGGAAAAAATTTCGAGAGCATTAACATGAAAGTGACAAGAGCAATCCCTGTGGTTCTTTTCCCCTCTGGCATTGCAGTAAGAGAGCACCCTGTGTTGCTTTGTTTTTCAGGTTGATGGCTTCCTGACACTTCTCTTTGGCCTGGCTAGCATTAATACCCTTACAGTGATCAGTGTGACTCGCTACATAAAAGGCTGCCATCCTGAGAGAGGTAAGGAATAAAGGCAGATCCAGTTCTCCCTTCACTGAATTTGTTGTAAATCTGTACTCCTTTCAGATACACAATTTATCAAGTATAAATTAAATGCACTGGAAACCATAGCCTAATGTAGTCAGGTATGTTAGAAACATGGTTGCACAGAATCCTTCAAGAGTTCACCCCTTATAAAAAAATAAAAAATAAATAAATAAAAGCCAAATAATTATTAACAGTACACTTGGTTACCATGGGTGAAATTTACTCACTCTTGTGCAAAAGATAAAACAGGACCCGCTGATTCTCCGTGTTCCTTAGAGTACAACTTAAATAGCTCTTAAGTGAATCACTGTAACCAACAAATTTTCATCTTCTGTGAGATGATATTTAGGGGTGTTCCCAGCCTTTATAAGATCCCTGGTTCAAAAAGTAGCCTCACAGACTGCTTAGGTGACACTGGGAACACCCAGCCTACACATCGTGCCTCCAGCGTTCACAGCTCTGTGGAGCCTGGCATCTCCACATGCCTTCTCACCTTCCCTAAGTGACCAGTTTCACATCACTGGAGATGAGAATTACTGGCACAGTTCCCAGAACTGACCATAACCCAGCTCTGCCCTGTCTCCTGCCTATCTCCCAGGTCTGAGGCATCATTGACACAGCCTCTCACCCACACTTCCTCCTCCTTCAATGTCCTGGTATCTGCAACCTGAATATATCAAACTACTACTCATCCTTACTGTCTGCATTGCTAGAAACCTTTCACTAAGTGATGTTTTTAAATTTATTTTTTCTTTTTAACCTTTGGTACAAATGCCTCTCTAAACGCATATGAGCGCTCCACTGTTCAAATCTAGTCTGAAATCCTTTACACGTGATGTGAAGACCCCATCAGAAAGCCTGTATAAACATGCCACCCTCTACCCTGTTTCCTTTATGACTCTCTATATCACCATGCTCTCCCCAGACACTCTCTTTCACAGGATCAGGAGAAACCTTTCCTTGCCATTCATCTTGGATCTTCTGTCTGCTGAAAACTTCAACCTCCCGCGGGAACCTGACTTTGTCAGTCCTCTTTATGCCTACATATTCTACAAATACTCCCTAGTCTTTCTTTCACTGCCCATAGATAATGTATTATCAGTTTTCATGCTTTCATTATGACTGGCTTGTACCATCTTTCAGGCAGGAACCTATTAGCATCTGCATATAAAGCATGTGCAAATACACTGGATGCATCACATACATTTTTCTTTCTAATAGCATGAGCAATATTAGCTGCGAAAAGAATTTCTATAGGGAGGTCATTTTTTCCACAGGAAGTTCTTCTACAGTTTGCTGAAGTGTTAGCTTTGTTGAAGTTCATTTCCAAAACAACCTGTTAGAATTTGTCTGTGATGTATTCTATAGCTTATATTCACTGCAAAAGTTATATTTATAACATTTCTCTTTTGTAAAGCTGTATCACATGTTCATCTGAGGGTGTGCATAATTTGTTTGCCTCTTGAGGAAATCTGAAAAAGTCCTCAGTATAACTTTACATAAATTTTGAACAACAGAGATTGGTGGTCGCATAAATATTTTCTGGGTAGACAAAGAAATTACCACAAAGTATGGCAACAGTGGGACAGATTAAATCATTTGTACCAAATGACTAATGTAGTTTGACCAGATAATATCTCTTGTCCTTTTTTAACAGCAAATATTTTGAAATGAGTAAGAAAATCCTAGGACTTTACTTATCGTATGTTTCATATAAAACAACATAGAATTGTTTTGTGCTTTTTAGAAAATTGCAAAACAAAACAGACACAATTCGCTGATTCTGCAGTGCTCAACAAACATTGTCTTCTGCTAAAAAGCTGTTCGGTTCCACTGCTCTACAAGTGGTCTTGAACACAATCCAGACAAGTTTTCATATTTCAGCTTCTCTTATAAATACCTATTTTTGACATGACTTTTTTTTTTTAATAGCTGTTTTTTTATTTTTTAAATAGCCTTATTTGTTGTTCTAATAGTGACTTTAGATTTCAAAGGTAAAATTGTCTTTCCAAATTTTATTTTCTGACTAAACCATGCCATCACAGGTCACTGTATCAGCAACAGCAATATGACGGTGGCTCTGGTTCTCATCTGGATAGCAGCTTTCTTCTGGTCAGCAGCTCCATTGCTTGGCTGGGGAAGTTACACAGGTAACAGGTATCTTTCAGTTGTACCTATCTGGCACCTCTCCACTTAACTGAACAAAGATACTTACCTTTTTTCTTGCTGTTTGTGATAAACCAGACTGATTATTAGTGGAACTGAAAAAATAATTTATCGTGTTTGATGTACATGCACAGTGTTGCCTACTTTGGTGTCAGCTCTGAAGAGATTTTTCTGCAGGTATCACAAATGTGTATTACCTATGAAAAAAGAAAATTGGGCCAGAAATATTTGGCATGGTTAAGCGATGAGATGAAGGAAACTATCAAAACGCATCCTTCAAAAACTGTCAAGATTAGGGAGCTAGAAAAGAGCACAAGTTCCAGCAAGTTAAACTTGAAACTATAGTAATACATGCCAGAAAGATCTGATGGAACAGTTTGAGAGTATGAAAACTCACATAGCAGAAGATGATAAAGATGCCAGAAAGTCTATCAGTCCAAGAAGTGATTAGGATGCAAGATAAGGCCCTAGCAAAAAAAAAAAAAGGGGGGGGGGGGAATTAGTGAACACTGAGGTAATTCAATGGCTAATTTTCTCACACCAGAAACTTTCCTTAGGGGGAAAAGGTGGACAAATTGCCTCAAGTTAAGTCTCAAAACAAATCAAAATACATTTCTAGGAACAAATAATAATAATAATAATACAGAAGTCCTAGCAACTAAAATTGTATGATTGAAATTGTCCAAGTCTGTGGATCCTGTAGACATCTGCTCTTAGATCTGCAACATTCATTTTCATAAAATTATAGATGAGTCAAGGGGCAAAAATTAAATTACAAAGTTGCTGAGGATACAGTGTTAGTTTGGATGACATTTCATCTTGCAGTGAGAACAAAGCTTTGCTGTGGGAATGTGCTGAAGGGTTTTGGTGTGCTGATCTTCTGGGCAGTAACATGTCAGAGATAATTCAGAGCTAAGGAATCTGAAGTCATACAGGAAAAAAAATGGTGCATATGAAATGGTGATTACCAGTTGGAAAACATAATATAGAGCTGTGTTTTATAGGTCCATGACGCTCAGAGATGGAAAAATAGGGAGAAAACACAAAGCACCATCAGGAAACTAATAAAAATCAGAAAGCCTAGATGTCCAGTGCAGCTGAAAAGAGTTTGCAGAATGACAGTGTAGGTGGAGAAGAGATTTCTTCCCATGAGAACTTGCTGATGGGGGCAATAACTGGGGGCTAAGGCTCAGTAGACTCCAAGGTCTACTGCTAGGGTGAGGTTTAGGGCAAGGGTGACCATTAGGAAAAGGGCAAAGCCAGAGCTGTAGCATGTGAATGTTTATTTATTACATACATATGCTTTGAAGTATCTCTGCACCCATGAAGGACACATGAGAAAAATCAGCTATTTCTATGATTGTTGAATCAAATCCAACAATCCCAAAGCAAACTGTTTTATCAGTGTATTAGGCTCAGTGAATCTTTCGTCTGAGACAGAATGACTGTTCTAATTTTGTCTTGTTTCTGCACTCTGGATATATCATAAGACTTGAGGAGGTTAGATTTGTCATTTTCTGTATATCTTCTGGTATGCTGTGTTTTCACGTTCCAATAATCTTACTAGCTCTTCATTTATAGAAGGATTTCTGATGTCCTAATATCCTTCTGTTGTTTTGGCCCTAAGTTGGAGCCAGGGACTTTGCTTTGTCAGGGCATACAAGTGTCCCCATGCATACTGTTTGTTATTTGGATTATGCTTCCTAATGCCAGTCTTCACAGCAATTTCTGTGAGTGCTTCTCCCTGCTGAGAATCACAGCAGTGTCAGATTCATGGTCTATCTGACTCCAAACACATTTCCATAGAGGGCACCCACGAAGACGTGGGAGCCCAGCAAGTCCTGCAGCAGGCAGTGGAGCAGGATGGGTGCCAGCAGACCACAGCACATAACACATCACTGCCTCCAACCTGTCACTTCTATGCAGCAGCTGCAGAGGTCCCCAGGACCCCACTGACTTTTGGAAATGCCACTTGCCAGTGTCCCTGCAGAGGAGGGGGAAAAACAGCTTTGAATTCTGACTCATTAAAAATGCAGGATTTTCTTTTCATGTCATCTGGAAACTGATTTTTTTTATATACTGTGGTTATCTTTTTGAATAATATCTTGGGATCTATTGATGAAAAAGGTAAAGGAGATTCTATTACTGAGCACATCCAGACAGCAACACCTAAAGCTTTTGGTGTTAAGAATATTGAGCTCTTTTTGATGAGACTCATGAAAGTGATTTTAATCTTTTGCTCCTTTAATTCATCCTATCTAAACCTTCTATCACCCATGAGGAATTAAGGGATTTTTTTTTCTTCAGAATTATTGCTGGATGCCAGGGAGAGATCTGTTGCTAAATCATGCAAGCCTCACCTGTATTGTATTTCCAGGACTTGTTAATACTTGACTTATGTAATTTTGGTTTATGCTTCAATTATTTATAATTTGGATTACTGCCATGGCTGTCAGGGGAGGAATAATAACAATAATAGCAATAATAATAATAAACCACACACAAAATACCTTCCTTCCCTTAAAGCAAAAATCAACAATGCACAAAATATAGGAAATCCTTAATGCTGTAAAATTCAAGTTTTATGTAAGAACACATTTGCAAATTATATCCATTCCATTAACAGGGTATCATCTATATCTATATGCTTCATCTTCCCATAAGTTCTATCAGCTGTATTGATGTGCTTTCATCTCTCACTACAATAAAACTTTCAGTACCATTTTGCCTCAAAAAAAAACTCAATACTTTTATTTCCTACTTTGCTATGGAAGTATTGAATTCTTACATGTGGCATATTGTCCCTAAAATTGCTTCTTATGCTGGTATAGAGCTCACATTAGATAGTTACTACATAAAACATTGTCAAATAACAGATTACACAGGAGTATCAAACCTACTAAGTTAATCCACAATTAGCATCACAATTTCCTATCTTAAAACAACAGTTTGTGCATTATGGATTTACACTGGAAATCTAAATGGTACAGAATGATAATATGCATTAAAACTTGTTATGGTCTAGCTAGTCTTGAAAAATTGTTTATGTAAGAGATTATGTCACAGCTCATTAAATCAGAAAGATCACTCCATTCTTTACTGCCTAAAAGAAGAAAAATACAGCTTCTAAATTGGTATATTAATCACACAAAAGCAGACAAATGTTCTAAAAATGTTAACCAACTCATTTTTGTTTTCCAGATCGCATGTACGGAACATGTGAAATAGACTGGGCAAAAGCCAACTTCTCTACAATCTACAAGTCCTACATTGTCTCCATTTTTATCTGCTGTTTCTTCCTACCTGTGACAGTCATGGTCTTCTCGTATGTGTCAATTATCAATACCGTCAAATTAAGCCATGCATTAACAGGACTCAGTGATCCCACAGACAGACAGAGGAGAATGGAGCGGGATGTCACCAGGGTGAGTTTGGGTTTCACATTGGGTAGGATTCATCTCAGTGAAATCTGTCTGTCCAAAAATTGGTCTCAACTAGACCAGAAGTGAAGTAAGCCCACCACTCACATTTAATTTCTCTGTAATCTTTAGTGATAGTCTGAACTCAGTGAAGTGAACACAAGTATTGTTTAAAACTCCTGCTCCCTTAGTTAGCTAATACTGGTCCTACATCACACAAGAAAAATAATTGAAATATAATTGGAGCAGGTTATACAGCACAAAGACTGAAGTTTAGTTTGGCATATTCCCTTTTCTTTCAGAAGAGATGTAACTTCTGTGTATGCTCAGAAGCAATAATGGAGCTTTCAAATTACTTGTCCTACAACTAAATCTATCCTAAGCCTTCTGAATTCAGATAAACATACGGGGGGTTGTAGCTATTTTCATTCCATTAGATGAAGCATTGATCAAGCTCACCTCATGCCCAAATTAGATATCTAGCTTCTAGGCCTGCCTGGCTTCATCAAAGCAAAACTTTTGCTTGTTTGTCTGTACACTCCTGTGAGCGATACCTTCAGGAGAATCTGAATGCCTCCCTTTCTGAAGTTTCAAGAAGCTGAGTTTTCAAGCTACTATTACCAGTGTATTTCCTCCCTGATGGAGTCTTCCACTATAGATTTAAGGCTATTTTTCTTCTGTCTTCTAGGTTTCTATTGTCATTTGCACAGCCTTCATTATTGCATGGTCACCATACGCTGTCATCTCTATATGGTCTGCCTATGGTCACCCTGTGCCCAATCTTACCAGCATCCTTGCCAGTTTGTTTGCTAAGTCTGCCAGTTTCTACAATCCCATTATCTACTTTGGAATGAGCTCCAAGTTTCGGAGAGACATTTTCATCTTGTTTCACTGTGCCAAGGAAGTCAAGGACCCTGTGAAGCTCAAACGTTTCAAAAACCTCAAGCAAAAACAAGAGCCTTCTCAGAAAGAAGAGAAGTATGCAGCAGAAATGCACCCTGCACCGAGCCCTGATTCTGGGGTGGGAAGTCCAAGCAACACTCCACCTCCAGCAAACAGGGAAGAGTATTTTGGTATTCATGATACACCATCTAATAACCCTGACGTTGAATGTGATAGACTGTGAGTTTTGTGGCCACTTAACACACTTACCCACTTTGTGTCCAGGAAGACCCTCTTCAGATCACTGCTCAAGTGCTCTCCCAACTCCCGATCCATCTATTTCTTGCTATAGCACCGACAATTATGCAACTCAAGCAAATCAGATGACAAAGTGATATTTTCCTTCTGTGTAGGTACAAAATGCTACAAAGCACATTACAACGTGGGCAGCACACCCAGTGCCAGAAGCATTCCATTTTCACATACATACAAGAAAAGGAAGGCTGACTTGTGAAGACAAGGCATTAGCTAGCAAAAAATCACTAATGTTCCCATCCAAATAATATTAATTATGAGATTACATTTCCAAATGTATTTACTCTTCAACAGTCCCAGCCATAGAGCATCGCTTTAGCTCTGTGGTGCCGCACAGCCCCTGGCCATAGAAAGGGCCCTGCTGAGACAGCTGTGGATCTGCTGCTCCAGTGGCTGCTAGATTTCAGGCAAAAATGCTTGCTCCTTGGGGTCACAGAGATGGATCCACCATGCACGCATGAGCATAAGTCTGATCGCCTGTGCCCAACTCTATGTCTATGCAAGTCCTAAGAGCTGTAGATCTTGGCATTTTGTAGTCATTGTAGGCTCAACAGTGGCTTTATATTTTTTCCTTGCTTGTTTGCAGAATTATTTCAATCTTTCCTGACTTCCCCAGCAACAAGAGCCTGGCTGTCGTGTGCCCATTCATTAAAACCAAAAAGCTGGCTTTAATTTTCCTGATGTGCCTCCAGCTTGATTGTTTTTCTACATGGCTATTAAGGTGGAGCAGGAGACGCCATGCAGGCAACAAAATCAATGACATTAAGCCTGCAAGAATATTGATGAAGTATGGCATCAGAGCTACATACAAAATAGAATCCAACACTTCACTCCTGCTCTAAAGATAGTTTTTGTAGCTGCCTATTGTTTTTTAAAAAAACAACTTCTAGATAAATGCAACTAAGTGAGTTAAATAGCAAAATTATAGGATTAAATCAGAAGCGAGGCTATCAGATACTGTAATATCCAATTATTCCATCAAGTTTATTTTTCAAAATGGAAGTGAGAAGGCTTATGGTCCTAATTCTCCATTTTACACATTTTTATGGAAGTCTCTGAGTACACAGTTAATTACTATGCATTAGCCCTGGAAATTTTGGGGGTTTTAGTGATATTTGCATGCTAAGCAAGGGATGTGGAAGGGAACAAAACCATTTGTCACTAGTCTCACTGATATTTATGACTTTGTGGAATCTTTCACCATCCAGGTATGCTAAAATACAGTTGTTTTGCAGAAGTTTGTAACTTTACCAAGAAACACATTTGGAAAAGCAAAGAGAGCCCACCTTCATTTCCTCCATTACTCTATTTGTTTTGAGAAAATCACCTGCGTTTTGAAGTTAAAAAACAAATAAACATTATAAGCAACAGTCGGGAACTGTTTTCTTTCATGGCTACAGATCTGAAGTACAAGAATATTCATCTTTGTGGAAAATTGAAACATGGATGCTATTTCATTACCATAAATAATTAAAAGCAAATAAGTAAACTGTTGACTTCCAGATAAAAGCGCATGCTGTAACTGCTCAAACAGACGAAGCCTTTTAGGGCCAAACCCTGTCCCATCTGGATGAAGCCAGGCTGGGCTAGCCAAAGCTGCTATGCAGCTTTGAAAGCTTCTAGGCCTAACCCAAAACCCACCTTAGAAGCACCGCTGGACTGGGCCTCGCCACTGCTGCACACACCCAGGTGTCCCTGCAGGGAGGCATGCCACGTGTCCCCGTCAACTGCAGCTCGATGCCAGGCTGGCATTTAATTCGCATTTCCACTAACTGACAGATGTCTAGGGAAAGTACTTGCCCCACTGCACTGTAACAATGCCGTTGATCCATGGAGTCCAGACTTTGCAGAAAGATGCAAAAATGGCAAGGGGGATGGCGGAGCGACAAGGCCTTTTCCAGGAGTCTGTGCCCCTTCCCACACCATCAGCGCCAGCCAAAATCTCTGCTAGTTCATACACTATTGCACGTGTACACAGCAGTGAGACAGAGATGAGGGAGTAGTTAAAATGAACCAGAACAGGAAGAGAGCAGAGTCAAACATAAGAGGGAGAGAAGCAGAGGAGCAAGAGGCCAGCAGCTAAAGACGCACACCTGCTGAGACACCAACTAGAAACAGCTAATGCAGCAAAAGCTGTGACTGGACTGCACACACCTCTCTCCTGCCATGCCTAAGGCTACAGTACTTTGTGGATACAGGGTAGTACCATGAGACTAAATGTCTGTAAAGCAGAACATCTGGTTTTGCAGGTTACTGAGGGGAAAATAGGATGGATGCCTCTGCAGGCACCAACCTGTGCTCCAGGCCCAGTAACAGCACTAGCACATTTGTCACTGAGGTTCCTCCTGTTCTTAAGCCTCCAGCCCTAAAGCAACAGCATCCTGTAGCTACACGCAAGGCACCTGCAAGTGCCTGAAGACAAAAATAAAATAAAATCCAGAACCTGTTACTGCTCAAGCACAGGTAAAAGGATGCACTTCAGGTTTTCAAGTGTGTGAATCCACACAGATCAATTTGTAGAACGTTTTGCCTCCATCCTGCTTTCCTGTTCTGCATTTCCTCCCTTTGCCTCCAGTCCCACACTTGCCTGGATGAGGCTGGACCCTGCTTCTGCCAACACAGGAGGCTGCTCTGCCTGCCGAGTCCACAACACTGGCCAGGGAGCAGCAAAGAGTTCAGGGGTTTCAGAGCATCAGCTAGAGAAGACACGATCCAGGTCTGCTGAAGGTGGATGAGGGAATCCTGCACTCCATTCCCTCTGATTTTCACTCAGCAACAATGAGTACAGTATAAATGGCATACAAAGGCCTAGAGCCAAATTACCCCTCCCTCAACATTGCTGTTCCCCAAAAATTCAATTTGCTTTTGCAGTGGATGAGTTTTATCAGGAGAGATGCAAGAGGGTTGTTGTCACGACCGATACACTAGTGATAAGGATGCTCTCCTGGGACACTGCAGCTTTGAATGCTGTCTGAGATGGTCTGAGAATGGAGGTCCCACACCCCTGGCTGAAGCGAAGGACAACCTACTCCCAAGCTGTCTGTTTCAAAATTTTGTGTTTTTGCATTGTCTAATGCTAAAGACAGGTGGTGCATCAAAGGTGGAGACAGATGTCACATCTCCATGAGAGAAGACATCCCATCCTAGTGCTGCCACATCACCTTATGTGAAGGCATAACAGCAGGCAGGCAGCATGGGCCTGTGTACAGGACCCAGGTCTTACACTGCCTCTACCAGGATCCTTTTAAAACGTGCTTTAGATTGAATGCTCTAGTGCCAGTCCGCACAAATGAGATCCCATGACTGTTGCTAGCAGCCAAATGGTCAGGAATATCTCAGCATGCTGTAGGAGAAATGTGTTCAGATCTTCCTCCCTTTGGCATAGAAGCTCTGGCATGTAGGCTCCTTCTGTATCTCTTACTCAACACTGGATACTACTGTGAAATTTGTAATTGAACGTGGTAGGACAAGCAATCCCACCATTTCCAAAGGATGCTGTCAGCATTTGCTGGCTTGTTCCAGCAGGATCTGAGAGATACATTAGCTCTCTTTTACTGCTAAATGCAAGGAATGCAGCCAGCAAGCCTTGCTGTTTGTTATCCATTTCTGTACTCGCAGCCCTGTTGGCATCACTAAAGCACTCTGGCAAAAATGACATGCTTCAGCATAATGAAAGTCATTCTGCAAAAAGCTTGAAACACTTGAGCCACCTTTTAAATATGCCTTTAACTATCCTATATATCCATTTCCAAACATTCTCTATTTTGATTAGCATTAATACTCTGAAGCAGGTGAATTCTTAGTGGCTACACAATTAGTGTATTTACATGTGCATCAATATCTTCTCATCAGCTCTTACTTGAATACTTCTTATCTGTACTAGTCATAATAAAAAACATATCCATTATACCACAATCACTGCAGTTATTAAGGTTTGTACATACAACTTGGCCTTGCAGATGGATTATCAGTATCCGTGTTACTGACACAACCATTTTACTTGGGCTACATAGTTCAAGCAATAAAGTTAGGCAGAAGTTACTTATGTTCGATTTCCACACTTAAAAATAGCTGCTTCTGATTGAGGAAAAAAACATATATGATAAAGCTATAATTTGTTCATTTATGG
This sequence comes from Stictonetta naevosa, assembly GCA_011074415.1. Classification (NCBI taxonomy): domain Eukaryota; kingdom Metazoa; phylum Chordata; class Aves; order Anseriformes; family Anatidae; genus Stictonetta; species Stictonetta naevosa. Next base: position 23,370,639 of record CM021699.1, read on the forward strand.
CAAGAAAACCTTTTGGGCTCACATTTTCCCTGCTGACATTTTTGCCAAACTGAAAATCCCTTTGGGTGCCAGCACATTGAAAAATATAGCAGCATTTCTTCAGAGCTTTGACATTTCTAATGGTAACATGAATAACCTGAGCATGTAGTTAGAGGAAGTAGGACATCACACTGCATACCAGTCCCTGTTCTCAGTGCTATTTATGCCTTTTTAGTCTAATGACTTTTTAATCTTATGCCTTTTTAATCTAAAGCATTTCTTGTAGCAGAAATCAAGCCTGGTCAAGTCTCCCTTGATCTATAAGACAATGACTTTACAGTGCCAACTACTCAGGCTTGCACACCTTTGCAGGGTTTTTCTCCACACCTATAAATCCTTTATTCTTTGCTGTGAAGACTAACAAAATAAGGTAGATGCAAGGTGCACCAATCCAAGTGCATCCTACGGTTGGCACTTTTCACAGTAAGAGAGAGAAAAATCCTTTCCCAAGGGTAGGGCTGTACTAGAGCTTTGTTCTGCTGCCCTAGTGAATGCTCTCACCTCTGGGCAATAATGAAAAAGGTGGTGATGCTACCATGTCAGTATTTTGAACTATCTGGACAGTTAAGCACTATTTATAAGCCAGCCTAGCAAATCTGGTTCTCTTGCAATGCTGTGTCTGTCCCTCTGCTTACTTCTCAAAATTGCCAAAGACTGAAGTCTGAACCTATTCAGTGCATCAACAAATGCAAACGACTTTTGCAAAAACTTCAGGAACTTCTGCAGACCAAAGTGAAGGTGCCTGCAAGGTCAAATGGGTCTGTGTTTACCATTTGGTCTGAAGTGCCTAATTCCTGCCTAATTCAGTGAGGACTTCACACCAGCCCTCCATTGGGTTGAGGGGTGCTACCTGATGTGCAGAAGAAGTACAAGAACAGAGTCAAGATTCAAAGAATGTCCAAATAGTACTACAATAACAACACATCAGAGAGTTACTACATGGAAAATAATAATCCTATTGCCAATAGGAAAAAAATCTGGGACACACTCTGAATACTGTCTACCAGCTGTCCATGCCAATAATCATCATCTTTAACACTCATTGAACGTGACAAAAGCCCTTCAGGGATAACAAATACATACTATTACATAATTAAATGCTGTGTATCCTAGTAAAACAGGAGTGGAAGGTCTCACGGGGATTGCTGCAATGCCACCTCTCCCTTGCTGATATTCAGAAGCCTCTGGTAGCCTTTGATGCTGTGTATCAGCCAGCCTGACCACTGCGAGGAGCCGCTACTTCAGCAAAGTCCAGGTGACCATGGAGGGTGTACACAGCTGGAGACACATCTGCTGGGTCCAGTGCAAGGTCAGTGCAAGCTGCTCGAGCAGTAGGGCCTGTGGGTCACATTCACCACAATATTTGCAAAAGGAAGCCTGAAGTCAAGAATAATGTTTGCCAGTATAAATGAGCAGATCTTGGTGATGTGACCTGGGAAAGCCTTGCCATACACCAGAGATAAATTTTAAATGGATTCATATCATACTCTCTTCATACGGAAGGGTGAGAGAAACAAAGTTAATTTACAGCACTTCTTACAACAGAGGGAAACTTTTGCATGAAATGAGCAAAGCTAACTTCAAGAAAAAGCTAGGCAATTCTTGGGACAGCACATGGCCTATATGTGGATTTAAAGGGAGTGGAAAATTGTCTTTACCTTGTACTGGGTTAACACCATATGACCTAATGACACAATGCTCAGCTTCATTCACTGAAAGGTACCCAATACAGAAGCATTTACAAGTGTTATTTCAGACAAAATCATCCCAGGCTAATGACCAGTTCAGTAATTTTAAAGTTTAATTTCCAGCTCCAGAGATGAGACCCATATCTCCCTACAGCTTGAGGGAGCTACTTCCAAGCCACTGGGAGTTAAGACAAAGCAAAGCATTCATTCTTATGGTCTAAGAGTGAAGTTCTAAGATCTTGTAGAGTGAAAACTAGCTGTAGTCTGGACAGTTGCAGTCATTAACAGTGTTGACATGGTTTCCTCTACTTATCTGCAACAACAGGGTTAGCTCCTCCTCTGTTACCTGGTGGACCTGTAGCATTCCACTGCCAAGAGCCATCCCACCTCTCCTTCACAGGGCAGAAGCACCCTGCCACCAAGCCTACGGGGCAATACAGCATGACAAGCTTTTCCAGACTCCCCGTGGGACAGCCAGCTCACCCCTGTTGGTGTGTAAACCCCTGCGCAGGCCCAGGCTGCAAATGGAGGACAGGAGAACAGACGCACAGCAACAAGGCCAGGCATGGGCCCACCACACTTGCTCAGCAACAAACTTAAAAACCAAATAAAACAATTAAAGAAAGAAGCAGGCTGTAAGAGTGCTTGGAAAGGCTTGGGAAAGCTGAGAGGCACAGCTGGCATGTCCCTCATGTGCTGTCTCCCCCCAGACAGCAACGCAGAGGCCCCTTGTCAGCACGGCAAGGACAGCAGCATGGCTGCTGTTTGAGCCCCACAGTCCTCTGCACCATGACACTTCACCAGGACTCAAAAAGCCCAGACGGGGGGCACATGGTCTCCTGCACCATGCAGACATTCAGGCTTGTGATTAAAGAAACTCCAGAGAAAAATGCTAACACTTGCAACTGCTGCCCACTTGTGATCCTACACCGAAGCCTCTACGAGTGCTTATATAACCCTTCTACGTAGCCCATCAAATCAGCCTTCATTAGGCAGCAACAAAGAAATGTCAGATGTGACTGAAGAGTATCTTTAGCCCTGAAATGAGTGTTTGTGCTTTGGCTGGGGGGGGAGGAGAAAGAGATTGAGGAGTGTTCACAATTATTCACAATGCAGAAGCGCAATATCTGTGTAGGGCTATTCATTTGAAATGTTGTAGTCAATAATGACATTCAGCTGCAGAAATCCCTAAATATCACAGACAGAGAATTCCTCTACCCCTGCAGTGATGAAAATTCAGGGCTTCAGCTCACATTCCTTATACCACCAGCATAGTCCTGACCTTCACTGTGTAAAAAAAACCTAGTGATTAAGAAGCCATGTGACTGAAGCAAACCCCACCACCTCTGCTTCCCTCCAGAAAGAGCCATCACAAACATCATCCCTTGCAAATCCAGGGTCAAATCCCCCAAGCCTTGCATAATGACACAGCTGTGATGTTCATGGTCACAGCAGTTTTGAAACACAACCATGCCTGTAGGATCAGCTGCTGAGGCACTGACCAAAACACACGATCTTCCCCAGTGGCAACACTCACTCCTGCCAGACCCAAGCAACCAGGATCATGCCTGCATCCTTCCCCACAGCATACAGGGAAGGAGAAACAGAGGACAGCAGAGGGCAACACCCCCTCTTCCTTCTCACCTGTGTTTATGGCTGTCACTTGGAGCAGGGGCAGAAAAGGTCATCCCTTTTTATCCTAGAGATATGGGACAGAAATCTTACTCCCTTGCAAGCAACAGCAAAATGATTTATTTTAACTAGCAAAGATTTCATCCATAGCATCTCAAGTTGAGGCCAACTCACAGAACGAGTGAACAGTATAGAGTCAAGAGGACACCAAGACCAAGTGTCTAGGCACCGCAGAATAAGGTTATTGATTACACCGATTCCCTTTTGATACACACACACACACATATATATAGATGCACTGATTCCCTTTTCCATCCTAGATGTGAAAAGAAGCAGAACAGCCTAAAAACAAACACTTATTGCAAATTAATCCTATCTATATGAAATCAGAACCTATTTTAATTTTCTTCCTCATTCTTATAAGGTGGCTTTTTACTAGGTGATGATATACATTCACTTACTGAAAGAAACAAAGAAAACAGAAAGCCTATATTGTACAGGATTGGATGTCCTTCCTCACAATAGAATTTTTACTGCATCTGTCTTGAAGAGGTTCCCTGCAGAGGTGAAATAATGTACTTCCCAAAACAAAAGGAAAGTGATGAATTAGTACAGAGGAAAATTTAAAGTCTTTCTTTCATCAGAACTGGATCACTTCCCCCATAATGCTTCTTCTCAGAAAGACAATTAGTAAAATGGTGTCATTAGATGACATCATATTGTTGTTTGAGAACAGCATATATTCTCAAATTGCCAGTGCAATCTCTGTTTGATACCAGGCATACTCTGGAGAAGTAGCCAGAGAGAGGACTCATACCAGAGCTCCACCAACAGGGCCAGGAAGTTACAGTTAAATTTCCTGTATTTTATTGAAGATTGGATTTTGTATTTTACCTGATCTATGAAGACTAGACTGGGCTATGAAGCATTAGTTTTGTGAAGACCAAGGAAATTCACTTCAGAGCAGCAACAGCTTTAAGATGTAATTGTCCCCTCCTAAAATCACTGTCTGCTTAGTTAGACAAGAACAGCTGGATGGAAATAGTCAGCACTTGCAGGTTTATTTACAGGCTTTCCCAGACAGTGGCACAAAGAAGAGAAACTGAGATCTGGGCATCTTTAAGTATTAATGCCAAGTATATATACAGACTATCCCAATCCGTGGCAAATACAGCTAGCTGGCAGAAAGCCCGTGTATTGAGGAGGCAGTGAAAGGGGTGTTCAGCAAACACAGCTGGGGCTGAGTACAGAACCACTGCACGATGCACCAGTGGCCTCAGTAGTGAATATTTACAGCTTGTTGGGGTTGTTAGCACACTGTCAACAGTAGCTCTACCACCCCACCGAACCAGAGCAAGCAGCCAAAGCACTCAGTGAGCTATAATGCAGGATAGCACATAATATTTAACATCAGAGCTGACACAGCTTGATTTTGTACTTTATTAGCTCACTGAGGAGGGGAGCACACCGTATAACAGAGCTCCACAGGCCTACTGCCTCCTTCTCTGACACTAGTATGAATCAGGACTGTCTCTTCTGTTCTCCCTGCACTTATATTACATGCACACAACACGCGATCCACATTTCTCACCAATCATAAACATCTTTTCCCTTCATGGTGAGGGACTCACAGAAACCATCACCAGAACATAAGAGCCTACAATAAATTCACTACGGAGATTTTATACCACCTCTGTACAGCTCTACTTCTGTGAGCTATCGTAGGAAATGCAAAAAACAAACAAACAAACAAAACAAACAAAAAAAAACTGAACTGGGGTCTGGACACACCAAGGTATGGCTACAGCTATAACTCAGCAAAATTAATATGGCATATGGCTTTCCTCTGAGATTAACTATTCTCTGACCCTCTCAATGGGATACCCAGCCTCCTAGCAGGATGAAGCAGAAGCATTTTGCAAACTGCAGTTCAGGCACTCACCTGATCACGCAGGGTGGTGTTGCAAAGCTGTGGGTGCAGCAGTATGAAACATTTCAATTTTTTCTGGTCCTGAGCATCTTCTTTTCCCCTCACACTTATCTTTGCAGCACCTATTTGCAGAGCCCCAAACCTCTCTGTGCACCGTGAAGACCACAGGCACCTCTCACTGGGTTGTGAAACCTAGAATCTGTCCACAACATTTTCATTTTTCATTGCTGAATTGAAAAAGGCAACTTATTCATACATCCCTACCTCTTCTCCCAAATACCACCAGGTCCCAAAGTTACCTACTGAGCTTCTTGGGGAAGGGGACCCCAACAACCAGAAGAAACCAGAAAAAGGCCCTCCTCCACCATTTTTATCTGAGGTGAGGGGAGGAGAGGGCTGGGCTTGCCCAGCTGGGGCTGGTTGGTGGGGATGGCAGCTGTGCAGCAATCCTTGGGAAATACGTGCCTGGGTTCTTTACAGATACCTGGCACCATCTGCATCTTCAGTATCCCAAAGGCCCTTCCTAGCTCTATTCTGTAAGCTCTGTGCTTCTCAGCCTTCTTTTCTGCAAAAGCTGTTTGCCTTTCTTGTCCTCTGATACTTCATAAGAGCATAAGTATAATTTAATTTTCTCTCTCCCAAAAACCTTTTTCATATTTTTTCATTGTTTGCCTTTCTTTGCAAACAGCTTTGAGAACCTAAGGTAGAAAACGCTGGTTATTAACATTTGAAAGCGCTGACAGTATTTTCTGTAGTATAAAATACACAAAGGAGTTAGAAAGCTCAAAATGCAGAGGTTTTCCTTTTGCAATTCTCATGGAGATTTAATTCTGGTAATTATAAGAATGCATGCAGTATTTCCAGCTTAACTGTGCTTGTGACAAAGCAATTTATTAGAAGTAATTTACTTAATTTGGGGATCAAAATGCAGAGCTTACCCTGTAATATATAGTTTTGGCACTGGTGGCAGGAAACAGAGGATAGAGCTTATTCAGAGAGATTTGTTTTTCTAATAAGATTTGAAAGGTTTTGTTTGCTTGTTTGTTTTTTGTTTGTTTGTTTTTCTTATATATAAGAGAAGAGCATCCTTTCTTCTCAAGGATTGATTTCAAAGAAGGATTTAAAATTGCATTGGATCTTTCTGCACCCCTTAAGGGCATTATAGAAGAAGGAGAGATGGCTCTACTTTGCGATTCTATTTCTACAATACTGAGTTTGTAATTAACTGAATTGCTACAGCATGGCATGATATTTATACATACTGTTTTCTGCTTTTTTAAGTTGAAATGAATCATGAAAAATTTCTGACTCCGAAAGTATGGATGCAGACTAGCACACTGCAGAAACTTGAGTCTACATCTTTTGTCCCGTAGGGTACCCCCCACTGCCCTATACGGCTGGAAATGTCCCATACAACTTGATGCTTAGCTAAAATGATAGAAAAGGGGAGGTTGTTTAGTAACACCATGCTAATGTACCGAGCAGTTGACTGAGACCATGTGCTGAAGGAGACCAGCTGTGGGAAGGTGAACAGCCCATTATTCTGTGTGCTCCCTTTGTGCTCACAGTGGGTAGCAAACATTTTTTATCACTTTCCCATCACCCTGGTCATTAGGAAGTAAGGAATAAGGACTTGTGCATTTACAGGCAGGAGAAATTCAATGGCCTGCATATATAGATGAGCAGCAAAAAAGGTCACAACAGTTCTTCATCCCTTTAGAGTCAGCACTCCCCATACCCGTCCTGTTTGCACACATATTGCAATAAACATTTAGTAGCAAATATCCAGGGCACGGGGAAGGGGGTTGTGTTTCCTGCCTTCAGCCCCACCAGGGCTGCCAGAGCTGCTGCCTGGCTCTGCTGCCCTGGGTGAATGACAGGGTAAGGGTACCTTGGAGGCAGCCTTATCGGGTACCTTATTGGGTTCTGTGTGCCCGAGGTAGCACTTGCATCCCTCCAAACCCCCCTTTTACCACATCACAGGGACTCACCACTGCTTAATCCCCAGCATCCTCCCCCTGCCCCATCCCTCCAGCAGGACCGTATTTTCCCCTCCCATTTCCCTATTGCCTTCGTCCTCTCCCCCAGTGCCAGAACCCCACAAGCTCTGCTCTTTGCTTCCCGGCTGAGTTGTACCTTGCTGAAATGCAGGACAGTCTGTGTCCACAACGCATACCATTCCGTGAGGAAGGTGCTGCCAGCACCTGGATCCACACAAGAGGTTTATATGGGTGCAGCACTACACAGGACATGAGGGGACACCCTGTTGCCCTCAGGCTGATGTCTCCCCACATCGCCACTCAAGAATATTGGCATGACCCCTCACACCCCCCCCCCATGCCACCATCTGCCAGCTGAGTCCATCCTGGAAATTTTGCATCCCTGAAGGCAAATGGACCTCCACAAGCCCAGCAGGCTTTGGAGGCTGGGAGACCCTGGTGGGAACCAAGCCACTACCATAAGACTGGGAGATTTGATTTCAGCCCTTACACAGCGAGCCTTTGCACAGGACCTGCGTGCAGAGGGGCTTTTCATGAACTCTGGCAAATACCCGTTTTGAAAGATGCATACCAGCAAAGAAAATACATTAATCCACCCATTAAACACACTGGCAGTTCTGGCCCTCCTGCATGTTTGGACACTTCTGCTTGCCAGAGCAGCACTATGATTTCTGCATGCTGCCTCCAGAAAAAAACCTGCATTTTGAACAGTCTTCAGTGCCAAGAGCCAAAGCTGGAGAAGACAAGGTTAAGGGCACCACAGAGGGGATGCATTCAGTTTCTGGGAGGCAGCCACGAGCTCTCTACTGTGAAGTGGCTTTTACTGGCATCACCTACTTGCTCTGACACCTGATGCCCTACAGAGCGTAAACAGAAAACACATCAGGAAAACAGTCAGGAAGAACAGACAGAAGACTGTTACTGGGTTTACATTTTCCAGGCCCGATTTGCAGTGAATAGTTGAGCTTTACTGCCAAGGGCACCGTGATCCAGAGTGAGACCTGGTATTCTTGGCAAACTGAATTAACAGTGGCAGTGATAGCACATGGCTCACACTGAAAGCACTTAGATAGGGAAAACACCCTGAAAAAGACATTTGTGTTTCCTGAGAGCTGTCGTCCTCACCTGAAGGCTCCAGCGCTGAATTCGGCACTGCTGAAACTTCTTATCAACGAAGAGTGCTCTCCTAAATAGAGGACTTTACTCCTTATACAAGGACCTTTGTGCCAATGAATCACTTTTTATATGTGGTTGTACAGCTATAAAATATATCCCACTTACTCTGGGAAGACTCAATCCCCACCTACACTGGATTTGGGATGAACAAAATCCATATGCTAGACTTCCTACAGACCCAGTTCTGTTCAGTCACTATACATTTTTGTTTGAGATAACTGGAAGCTCTGCCAAAAAAACAATCCTTAAAATGGAATTCCATCGTGGTGACTGCTTGGTTTCTGATAGCAGGCTGGTGAGATGCAGGCATCACAGAACATCTTCATACTGTAACAGCTT